>VDFB02047230.1:350928981-351159088 GCA_007258455.2 Sequoia sempervirens
AAATATCATTGTACCAATATGAATTATTATAGATATCAATCACTAAGATAGAAAATGTGTAATAAAAAAACTAATTTATTAATTTTTAAGCTCAAAATTTGAGTGTTTCTAAATTTATCTTGGTCTTATTTGGTCAATAAAGAAAATGTGAGCCTGCATCAAAAAAAGGAAATTGTTATGGTCATTTAAACAAAAATCAAGAACTGAAGTGTTAATTTAAAAGCTTAAAACTTGTTTAGAGTGCCAATTTAAATGTTTTTTGTTCTTTTTATGCATCAAATGAAAACTCTTGACTTAGAAAATATTTGAAATGGTTAAATTTTAAAAACACCAGAAATGAAGCATTCATTTGTGTTGTTCATTTGAAGCACCAAATAAAGATTCCAAATTTAAGAAAGCTTTGAAATAGTTTGATTTTAGAAGCACCAAAAATGAAATTTTCATTTGTTTTATTCTTTTTAAGCACCAAATAAATATTCCTAACTTAAAAATAAATGAAATGGCTCATTTTAGAGAACCTTAAAAAAATGTTTCCTAACATTGAAAAGGATTGTCAACTTAGAGTTCCTTGATTTTTCCTCTTCCCTATAGAAAAAGGTGTTAGTGGTTTCCTTATCCTACATACACAAACATTAATACCTGTCACACATTCAAATCATACATCTATTAGTGTAAAAATAAAATTTCAATTGGCATATCTTGAACATGTTGAAGTGGTCAACCCAAGATCTTCAATCTGCAACACCAAATAACCTCCACACAATATAGAGAGAAGCAATAATGGAAGATTCTATTCCACCAAACAAGGATTGCATATGATACACTATCATCAAGATGATCAATATGATATCAATATACAAGATGCAATACTATAATGCAATACAAAATATGCTAGAGATATCTTCCTTATAAAGGAAAGGATGAGAGATAGGATAAGACAAGATCATGACAAGCATCTTAATCCTATCACATGAGACAACTAATTGATAACTACCTAGGAAAGTGTAAAGTATAGATAAGACAACTAATACTTATCTAGATATAAGAAAAATAATATCCTAACTAGACATAACATGTGAGTTAAGTCCCCCTAAGTCCCTAGCAAAGGAATTATGTAGGTACAAGACTTATTCACACCAAAACCTCCCCTTAAGTGCAACTTAGGGAGGAAAAAACCAATGTAAACATGCAAAATATGGGTCTTGACAATAGGGTATGTGCAAGATCATGATGGGCCAAAAATTGGCAATAAGATGGGTATGTGTCTAACGACTATTTTTTCCCCAAAATTGATGAAACAAAAAGGGTTTTTAAAAGAGATTCTCAACTTTCCACCGATATAAATTATGTTTTACTTTGAATCGAATAAGTAATTATTATTCATTTTCTATTCAAATTATGACTAAAGTCCTAATTAATATAGGTTAATTGAAAAACATCTATAGCTTTCAAATGGTATCACATTTTTTCAATCCAAAACATGTGTCACATTATATGCTTCACATACTATAGGATTAAAAAAAGAAAAATTGAATTTCACAAACTTTTTACCGAGTTAAGGTGGTCAGACATACGAGTTTTTAGATTTTGTAAAAAATTGTAATAAAAAAATCATAATTAATTATTTACTTGGAAAAAAATTACAAAAAAATATGCATCACATCAGGGCATGAGTCCTCTACTTATATCTAAAATATTATTATAAAATATTATCATTTTATTGAGGTTAAGGTGGTTAGACAGACACCTACTTCTTATTTTTTCCCAAATTTAAGTACCACTTGCATTGAAATTTCAAATTTTCACCAAATAAATTATTATTTTTTAAATAAACCTAGTAGTTTAGAAACTAAATTCAATTTTTGACTGATTCTATTCTTACATATTTTTGAAATAATATAGATAACTTATTCAAATTTTTATGCCAAGTTGCCTAACTCTGATTTTTCTAAAAAAAAATTCCACTTAAGGGCATGTTTTTTCCATGATGATCTTGCACATACCCAATAAGGCCTGATGAGGTACCAATGTATAAAACAAAAAATCTCTCACAAATGGAGAAAAGGAGAAAAAACATACGGGAGAAAACTCTTCTCCAAAAAAGAGAAAATAAACAAGAATATGAAGAACATCACTAATGCAGGAAGAAGTCGCAAACAACTTTCAAAAGATTACTATTATAGTGCTAAAACTAAAGAACCTCCTCTTAAAAATAGGATAATCAAGATCAAGAAGACAACAATCTACATGAGTTTCCCCAATTGACACTACTCAAACAATGATAAAATGGAAAATAAAGGCAATAACATCTATCAATTGAAAATATAAATGAAATATGAATCTATACCAGTGACCCCAACGACACTACTAAACAAGTGTAAGGTGAAAATACAGGTTCCAATAGTCTGAAGTGTTGAAGAATGAAAAAAAATGACTATATCTATAGTTTTGTGTTGCCATTGATGCCACCATGTTGTGACTACAAGTCTAAGATAGTGCCTGATCTGGTACTTTCGTCTGGTATCTGAACCGGTATTTGACCTACACTCTCTAGTATTCTAGTCTGCATTCCTCTGCAATTGGTAGTTGATCCTTGGGTTGTGGGAAATTGTTTATGGTTGTTGAAGGCATGCACATTTAGAATATTATGTGCTTTGGTGCTCATACGATGCAGTGGAATTATTTTTTTCATTGATTCTTGCATTGAAGTCTATTCCTAGCCGACTTCTTGGGTTAATTATGATATGGTTTATTCATTTTGCTATGTGGATGTATGTGCGACCTATCTGAGGTATATGTCGACATGATGTAGCATGTTGAATGTTTGAATTTCTTCTTGGAAATATTTTGTGAAAACTTGGAGCCGACACTTAGTATTTTCAGTAAATATGAAGTGCATCTAATTAGGTTGACCTAATTGATTATTGTTGAGAAGATCAAATATAAATATGTATATGTTGGAAAATTTTAAGTGAGAGAGATGGAAGTGTGCATGTATATGTGAACAATGAAGCAGTAGTAAATGTGAAAGTGATCAAAAGTGATGAAGTGTGTTAAATCAGTTTATTGAGCATTAGTAGAATTGCATCAACACTTGTTAGGTGCATTATTCTCAGTTCATTTTGGCTATGAAGCCCATTCTTTGTTTTTTAAATCTTTTCTAGGTAGTGAGCCTCTTTGTAAGCAGTCAACTTTTGTATTTGAATGGTGAGTCCTCTTTAGGGCAGTGAGCCTTATATACTATATTCTAGAACTACTTTATATTGTGAGTTATCCTCACCATGGTTTTTCCCTCCTTGGGTTTTCAAGGTAAAATATGGTGTTTAGTTTGTTAGTTTACTTTATGTTTTTGTATCTCATACTCTTGCTTAATATTAAAATGGTATGGCTATGGAATTGATAAGTGTTGAATTTTTATGTTTTGAATTTTGTGACAACTGATTCAACCCCCCTCTCAATTGTCTTATGCCTATTTAAAAAATAGTATTAGAGCATTGGTTCCTTGGTGAAAATATTAACCATTTGAGGAGGATCCTGAAGGTTGATTAGATCGATGATAAACAAAAGCATCAAACTACTCTTGAGGATCTTGACAAAGTGGAAAGAGAAAAAAAGATCTGGAAGTGAACCTTGATGAAGCAAATGAATGTGACTAAAAGTTGAAAGAATAAAGTTCAGAAAAAATTCAAGGAAAGACACAAAGAAGTGAGTGAGAAGCTCAAACAAGAGATAATTGGATTGAAAGTTTTGGTAGAAGAAAATAAAAGAATTGAATAATTCCTAAATACAATGGTGCAGAATAAATGTGATGAATGCACTAAACTTAAATAAGAGATAGTAAAATTGAGGATTGATCTGGAAAAGGAAAGAATCTATGAGAATAACTTCAAATCAAGCTCCGATAAGCTTGGATAATTGTTTGTTGGACAGAAATCAAGTAAAGATAAAGCTATTTTTGGAAATGGTGCAGGTGAAAGTTATAAGGAAGATCAAATGACTTAGGATAGAAGGAAGCAGAGGAGAAATTCAAGGAAGTTTGCAAGAAGAAATCCTGTGAGACAACCTAATGCACAAAGGTATCCCTCTTTCAATGGTATTTGTGTTTCTTATAATAAATATGGTCACAAAGCAACAAAATGTAGGAGGATGAATCATAATCAGTTTCATAGCTATTTCTTTGTACAATTTTTTTCATGAAAGAAGGTTGGACATAAGGCTATTGAATGTAGATCTCAAGTGAGAATGATTAGCTAGGTGATTTGACGAATAGGTTTCATGGAGGAAAAATGAATCAATCCTTTAATGGATTCTACTATACCTACAACAAATATGGACACAGAAAATCAATGTAGGTCGAGAGGTAATGGAGGTTAAACACTAATCAAAAAATTGTTGTCTTCTATAGTTGTACTAAACCAAGACATATCTCAAAGGTTTGTAGAAGTAAGAAAGGAAAGCATACTGCTTTGATAGAGAATAATTATTTGGTAAAGAAGATTGACAAAGAAGAGATGAGTCAAGACATGAATATGATATGGAAGAAGAAAGAGAAATAAGAAGAACATAAAACTACTGATGAGTCTTTTCCCTCATTTGGTATACATGATTTATTTAGTAATTAAACCTAGCATGGTTTTAGGGGGAGCATTATCAGAAAAAATATAAAAACCCCTGATGTATGGTGTGTCAAAGGTTGGCACAAGGATAAAATGTGAAGAATGAGTATTAAGAGGTTTTGAAAAAGGAACTGGAGAAAAACATGTTCACACATGATATTTTTTGGACTAAATTAGGGTTTACTATGATGGGAAGAATGTTTTTAGTATCTTTTTGATGTTTGTCACATTTAATTCATTTTAGCGTAAATTCGATGGTGTATAAATTGAAATTTGTAAGTATTTTTTATTAATTGAGCATTTGAAAGGTGCCCTAGAGAAATCTTTAATCAAGCTTGAACCAGTTCTAATGGGAATTCAAAGAAATTGTCATGGGTAATCTAGAATCTTTTCTTAATTTACAAAGGGGGAAGAAGAAAAATGAAGAGGTTTCTATTAACAAATTCAAGAAATGGACATAGGGCTGAACAAAAAAAAATTACAAAGCATAACAATCCTAGGTGTGGATTTGTGGAGATAATTTTCATGGTTTGATAATAAAGAGTTTATTTTGTTCTTGTTGAATCATTTCAAGAACGATAGTATTGTTTTGGACAAACCCTATTTAATCTCGAAGGAACTGATCAAAGAGATTACTGGCTTATGTAGTATTGGGGATCTTCCTAGAAAGAAAACTATGAAGTAGAAAGATGTGGAGGAATTGACTACCATTAGTAAAGACCCTCGAACCCTATTGATAAACACACTCAAGGATTTGGTTGTAAGATATGTTGTGTACAGTGTTTCTTACAAAATCTATTTTAGAAATCATGAAGCTTCGACATCAGCTATTGTTGTCTATATTTCACATATGATGGTTAAGGGGAATAGTAAATTTGATTTTCTAACATAGATTTTAGGAACCTAAAATGCTAGGCTCTCTTCCTAGGATTTTCCACCTAGAAAGAGAAATAGCAGGGCCCCTAAAATGCTCATGTACATTCAAATCAGGATGTGTGTATTCTGATGTGATGTAACTGGAGTGATCTAAGTGCTACTAAACTATGAAATTGATCAAACATACATGCAAAATCTAAGAATTATGACTTGTTTGAAAACACATTATGAATTGCAACAATGAACTAGAAACCTAGGTAAATGGAAATACAAGTTAACAATATTGAATAGAGTGCACCTGGAGGTAGAGTAAAGTCACTGGAAGGTTCTCAAATGTCTCTAAAAATTATATTAATGGCCAATGGGACTCATTCACCATGCATGGTGAATTAGTCAGGCTTCTGCTAAAATCTTCTGAAACCCTATTTTTGACTACCGGGAGTTGGAATCTATGAAATACACTTTTCAAGCCTATAGATGGGACTCATTTTCCATGGGTGGTGAATTATTATACCTACAAAAATCTAGAAAATTAGAGTAATATTTTGTCGAGTTAGCTCTATATTTTAGTCTCCTATAGGTCTCTACTTCTGAAACTATGAGATTTGGTTTGAAAATGTCCTTCTATTGATATTTTGACTTGAATGATGAAGAAATTACTTGAGTTAGTTTATAACTTGATATCCAATGGTTCCTGGTCCTTCAAGATACCTAAATCTACAAACAAACAATACAAAAGAGAGATATGTTGAATGTTAGGGCATGGGGGTTTGCCTTGGTCAAACCCCATTTAGGTAATTAAGCCAAAATGATAAAATGAATAAATGAAGCATGTAATAATAGAATGAATTACCTTAACATGATGATTGATCTTGGATGTTTGTAGCAATACATGAATATTCAGCTCTTGAATGATTTAGAAAGATAACTTAAATACTTCTAATGGAGAAACCTTAACTTACCTAACTTGTAGTGAAAGATAGATGATAAAAAAATGATGAGAGATGTAATAATGAATGACTAGTTGTAAAATGAGGATAAAAACACTTATTTATATTCAATTGTGTCTTAGTGCCTAATTATACTACATCATAGGCCAACATGAACTAAATAAACTTTAAATTTCACTTTTTCCCACTCAAGGGTCAAATTGGGGACCAGATAGGACTCATTCACCACACATGGTGAATGAGTCCTAGTGGATGGGAATCATTTTCCATTCATGGAAGATGGGCCCCACAGGGGCCATTCCAACACCTATGAAGTCAAGGAGATAGGAAACAAGGTTTAAAATGTTATCTTGTCAGGTCTTTGATCAATTAAAGCCTTGATATGCACAATATGGGTAAAATAGGACCTATTAGTGGTGATGTAAATGTTGGATAGGTCTTGGTACACATAAACCAATGTGAAATTTTAATTAAATGCACTTTACAACACTAAAATTAGGTCCACATAACCTAGAAAAACATAAGAACCAATGTGAATGTGCAAGACACATTACAAAATTAGCTTATCATTAAGTTTATGTTAAGAATCTTCTAGGTTGATATAATGATGTAATTAAATATGTTTTATATTATTGAATTGGGGAGAAATAATTTAATTAAGTCTAGAAAACTATTAAAGTTCTTTGCAAGACTTTAAAACACCTTTTCAAGATGTCTTTAAAAGCGTGTTGTTTAAGTTGCAAGCATCCAAGACCTAGTGTGGACACATAAAATGTCTCACAAAACTATATTAGGGCCTCATTAAGTCCATTTAATCTCATGTCAAGTAGTGGGTTCAATTTTTGGTGGCACATTTAGCCCCCACTTTAGTGAGAGGAACATGCTTCTTCACACTAAAGTAGCCATTCAAGAGAGATCCACATGTATTGCAAGCCTCCAAGATACAAGATCATACAAAGGCAAGGAAGAAAAAGGAATGAGATGGAAAATATGTACTCAATCTGGGGCCATGAAACTTCAAGTCATCTGTGGGGTGAGAAATCCCAAAAATAAAAGATACATATGCTAGTTGGTATAGACTCACAAACAAAAAAAAAAGTGACTATGGGGAAAATTCATGCCACTAGTTGGGCTTCCTACTCAACCATGCCAAAGTTATACCACTTGATAACTTTAACAATGTGCCAAAAAGAAAAAGGAAATGCAAATTTCAGTTTAAGTTTCATATAATAAGAAAAATAGGATGGCACCACAGGCATGCAAGTTGTGTTATCCAAGGCGGCCAAACAAATAAGATAGCTCCACAAGCATGCAAGTTGTGTTATGCAAGGTGGCCAAATGAGGATGCAATAATGTGAAAGATTGTTCAAAGGAACCTTTTTCAGTTTATGCAAGGTCAATCACTTAGGGGACATTGTTTCTAATGTCTCCAAGATAGAACCAATCAAATAATAGTATATTCACAACTTAGGGGATGCAGCCCACCGCATTACACTACAAAGAGGAATATAATATTCTAGTGGAAATTCAAAAATTTTCCCCTTATGTTTCACTCATACCCTACCTTATGTCACTGGTCTTTCATGGTATTGGAAAATTCCTAAGGTTGGGGTTTTAGCTTTGCTTGTATGTAAAACCCTTATGTTTACTTTACGCTTGGGGTGGGTTATTTTTTGCTGTTACTTTATGAAGGGTTTTTAAAACAACTTATGCCCCATTGTTTCATCTAGGTTTGGGTCCTTTTGGTCTCAAATATTTTTTATTTCATCCACAGGGTTTTATTTTCCTAAGTCCTATTGGCCTTGTGCTGCATCATTTAAAAAACAACTTATGGCATTGTTTACCGTCTGCCCAGTAATGTCCCCTTGTCCTTTTAATAAATGTTTTATTTTGTAGAAGGGATCGAATTCACGCTACCATTGATCAACTACCATTTGATCTTAGTCATTCCTCCCCATCCCATGATGGCCCACCACAATGCTTTGGATGATTGCAATATCACAGGTCGACACCACATGTCCCATCTAGTGAGGCTGAAGGTGATAGGGTTGGTTGACCATCAATAATTTATCATCAGATCTCAATGGTTTCCCACCATTGTGTGATCAAAAGTTTAAAGGATGTTATTGACTATGATATCATGAGAGGGTGCCACGTGTCTGATCTAATGAAGCCAAAGGAATAAAGGAAATATCGTGAACATTAATTCGACCTTAAATACTTTAAAAGGCAGGGTACTAAAGTGCTCTTAAGGTGCACATTTTTTAGATCAATGGATCTATTATAATCTTGGTGGGAAAGTTGCTCAATGTTTAATGTTAAGGCTGGTGACTGTGTAGAAGGAACGAGATCACCGTTGTTCAAGATCTATGATTGTTTGCCATCACGTAATCCAAAGTTGCAAGATCTTTACTGATTGTGATATCGTGGGAAACTACCACATGGACTTACTTGGTAGTGTATGGTATGGTGGACCCCTTATTTCCATGTTGGAAATTGTGTCAGCTTTTTTTTAAGACAGTCGTTCGATGATTTTATCTAACTGAAGGATCTACGGCTAGAATTAAAATCTGTATCAAATATTTCCACCAACTGATGAAGAATACTAGAAATGGCCAACTAAATATTTGAATGAGGAAGAATAAAAGGATGGACTACTGGAATGATTGGTAAATAAGATGTTGTGATTACAACGACTTCTAGTTTTTCTTTGATGACAGTCTCGGTGTGGGTTTCTTGAGACTTTTGATGCTACAACAACTTTTCTTAGCTATCATGATGAACAAGAATATTCTCCAAGGTGATTACTACAGTAATAGATTTTTGGAATATCACTAGATGCTTCATTTGGCTAGTGACATGTGTACTTTCTAGCCCAATGGTTATTTGCTCCTTCATTCTCTATAAGAAGGATTCGAAGGCTGGAAGTACAAGTTAGCAAGTTAGATAAATTTGGGTCAATTCTAGGTGAATTTGTAGAGAAAATTGTAAGAAAAAGATACATGGTTTTAGAGAGAAATATAATTTAGGTTATGGGTCATTCAGTAACAATTTTTGAATTCATGGAGATTTAATGTTGTATAACAGTACTAGCATTCAAGTTAAAATGATAAATTCAATCTCATGTCTCTTCACTATACATGCATATCTGGATTTTGAATAAGATGACTAAGGGTTGTTTCATTCATCTCACTATTGTGGTGTGTGTGATCCTTATTTTAGCTTTAATTCAAAGAATTAATTAAAATGCTTGAATGGGATTATAGGCGTATATGTTTTGTGGATTTGATAAGTAGCATTGGGTTAGAATGCATACTGATGAAATTGTAATACAATATTGTCAGGGATCTTATATGTTATGTATTAAATTTGTCATGAACCTTTAGATGCTTATGAATTTGACTCTTGTAATGGATATATGGCACTGATCTAAATCGTACTTATTTGTATAAGTTAGTATTTGTTTTTCTTTTCCTAGATCTTGCTACAAATTGCAAATCAATGACTATATCTTATGTTTTGGGTTGTGCTATAATTATCTCATGCTCCAAATAGTTGATATTATTGATAAACAACCAATTCTATTTGATATTATCCTATTGTGTTGAGCTATTAAGCTAGATTATCTATTATTGTTAATTTTGTTTCTAATAATGGTGCAGAGGTTGTAAACACATTAAGGGATCACTCTCTTGGTTCTTACAAAGCCTAAAGTGTATGAGGCTTTTTAAAGTCCTTGTCAGTTGGTCTAGGTCCTTCGAGTTGCCCTTGATTGGAATTGGCAATTCCATAGATATATTAGAAGACCAACCTGGTTATAGTGTAAAAAAAAGCCAACAAAATGGCGACTCTGCTAGGGATAACTTGAATCTCCAAGTGTTGATTACTTAGTTATAGTGTCATCTTATTGTTTTCTATTTTGAATTAGTTGAAATTTTGATAAATTTGAAACTTGGAAAAAGAATTTTTTGTAGTTAACCTAAGGATTTCCAAATCTATGGTGCTCTGTTGGTGGAAGGAACTTAGAGATAGATTTATTTGTGAAAGAACTTCATGTTTTTTGATTTTCCATCCTCTAAGAAGAGGTGGTGACTCTGTCAATAAGAACCTGTTGAAGATTTAAAGAAATTTCTAGATCTACAAGTATTTCCAGCTAGGAAGAAAATTTATAGCAACTGTAATGTTTCCAGGTACTCTTCACATGTTTGAATTCCTTAGGAAAGAACTTTGGTCCCCTTATTTAGTGATATTAAGCACTAAAATTAAGGGAGATTCAATATTGTAATTGAATAGTTGTAGAGGGAATAATTTTCATTTGCCGATTGCATTGCTATCCTAATTCTCCCTCTACAAGCTATAGTATCATGCCTAGAACACAACCTTGTACTCAAAGGAAGGTGTTCAATAATGAAACATACAACCCTTTAGATTTTAGTAAAATACAAGGTTACCCACATTCTCTCACAAGAAGAATTAATGAAAATTTTCCTAAGTTTAGAGATGATTTTGAAGAATCAGCATCAAAACATGTGCAATGTTTCATTGATTTGATGGAAGATTTTCAGATTGAAGAGGAAGATGTTATATCATGAAATTTTTTGTTAAAAATTTATAAGGTATGGCTGAAGGTTGGTTTACTTGCTTACCAATACATTCCATAGACTCATGGTATAAACTCATAACATCTTTCCTTGATACTTTTAAAGATGAATCAGTAGTGAATTATTAAGGCTTGTTTGAAGATAGAAATCTACATACTCAGGAAGAATTTGAAGAGGAAATTGCAAAAAAGGTTGAGTCTGAATCATATATTGATGCGCTATGTGATAGAGAAAGATTCGAGGATGAATATATCTATGATTTTCAGGATTGATTTATGAAATTTGTGCTTGCTATACTAGAATTAGAAAGACCCGATGATTCATTTTGCATTGATTTGTTCTGTGAAAAGTATAAGCTAGGTCTAAGTACCATACCAGTTCACTTGAGGCCCCCCTAGCCTTGGATGTTTATATCAATCACTTTCAATAATTGAGGAAATGATAGATAAATGTGAAATTCATCTCTTAACTTAATTATGTGATGGTACTTTTTCAAGATTTAGTCTAATGGATGTAGATGGTATAGTAGAGGACAAGAATGATAGTGCATCATGCAGTGATAAGGATGTTGTGTCTAAAAAACCTATAGAAGAAATATTTCCAAAAGAATATTGCAGCCATGATGGTCATGAACAAATAAATGAAACATGTGAACTTTCTTCCATTTGCTTTGAAAATATAGAAATAGAAAGCAAAATTTCTATAGAAAATGAAGGATGCAATGATGCAAATGACACTAAGAGTGGTTTCTCCTCTATGGAATCTGAATACACAACTAAAAATCGTGATGATTCTGATGTTTTAAGTTTTCCTAATGAGAACTATGATGTTGTAGATGGGAATTTGCAATTGGCTGAAAAGCATCCTTGTATAGGTGATCAAGAGGATTTCAAATCTATTTGCATGCCTAGTAATTATGATTCATTTCAAAAGTAGGAGGTGGAATTAATCTCCTTAAATGAAAAGTATTCTAATGAAGATGATGAAAATGATTTTTAAGGCTCACAAGAACAAAAATGTGATGGATATGAATTGAACATCTTCTTTGAAGAACATATGTGTAATCACCAGTATTGCAATACACTTGGTTATACCAATCTTTTGAGTGTATGTAGCATCAATGAGAGCTTCCATGATGAGATAAGGGTGCCTGCAGATTCGAAGAATGCTATTGAAAGCATCAGTGTATTAGTAGAAAATGATAGAGTATACAAGGATTTTATGTTAGAGCAGTCATGTGTGAGAAGTTTCCATGAAGAAATAAATGATAATTTTCTCTTTGATAGTAAGGAATGCAACCCTACTGATTGTTGCAGTAGTGTGAACAAAGAGAAGGATATGCATACAAGAGATGTATTCAATGAATTAGTACAAGCAGTTCATAATAATCAACAAGGAACCCCTGTTTTTCTTGATGTTTTTCCTTCTTTTGTCCCTTTTTCTGCCTTGGAAACCATAACTAAATATTTGCATGAGGACACCATTTATGTAGATGTACATGAGAATGCAGATGTAGAAATAAACATTGGTACAACTAGTTACAACTTTCATGATGATTTTGCACACGAGGAACGTGATTGTGTCTATCATATCGATGCATATGAGGACCTTTTTTTGGATCTGCAATTCATATTTCCTCTCACGAGCAATATGTTTCATATTTTCATGTTGAAGCAACAAGAGATGATGTTTATTTTGATACACCTTGCATTGGTGAATGTGTCTTTGACACTCACTATGATGAGTTTGTTGCAAATTAAATTTCTAATTCACATGAACCTGTACCTGAAGTTTCCCTTTATGATAACATATTGAATGCCGATGATCTTGTCTATGAATATGAGGTGGAGAACATTGTTTGGGATGCTTGCATTTCTTCTAAATGCCATGATTTGAATGGAAATGAAGATATTGTGGGTGTTGATAGGCCTACTTTTCAACATCTTGAAACACATGGCAATGTGTTAGGGTTTTGTTGTTGGGATGAGGACAAGTTGACCGGTGATGTATTTCAATTGGAGGAGATACGAATGTATGAGAAATCTTTTCTCAACACACAAGAGGATTCCATGTTATTTTTCACCTATGCTATCTCCTCGAAGCATGATCATTATGAGCAGGTTAGTGAATGTGGTCTTGATCACTATCCTCTCATGTTACCACTTGATGCAAAATCAAAGATCAAAGAGAATGGTAGTCATGTGGCTATTCAATTTGGTTTCCAATTGATGAAAAAGTTGAATAGAGAGCAAGTTTTTCCTTGCATGAAGGCATCCCGATGCTTGTGTTTGCAGGGGTGTAGTCACCCATGTTGTTATGGTTTCATAGAGGCAAGCATGAGTTGAGGGAGATCAACTCTTTTTGTAGAATTGTGTTTGACAAAGGTAAATGTTGACTCCCATTTTTCATTTAGTGGCCCGGGGTCACCAAATGAAGTTGAAAAAGAGAAATGGAAAGTTCTAGTTGCAACTAAAGAATTTGTATGACAAGAGGAAAACTACAAGGAGTTTCAAAGATTGAGATTTGGTTTTAATGTGTTTATTGAATGCCAGATTGGAAGATAAAGGGAAGCATGAGAAATTTGACGCAATCTGGTTGGGTCCATTTTTTATTAATGGTAAGTGGGGTGAAGATTCGTACTTCCTCCAAGATATGACAAAAGATATTCTTGAACTTCTAGTTCATAGACATTTCTTCAAGTTATACTTCACTTGAAGTATTCTTTTCCATGAACAATAGCTTAGGTTTGTATATTTTGTATATATTTTGTACATAGTTTTTCTTGTTTTTCTCGAACAATCCCTTTTGGTCATCTCTGCATCTTGGTCTACTCTACCTGAGATTCTAAATTCTCTCTTCATTCTAGTGGAATGAATGTCCCCAATTGGAGCCACTGATGGAACTTCAAATTTTTTCCCCTTATGTTTCACTCATACCATGCCTTATGTCACTGGTCTTTTATGGTGTTGGAAAATTCCTAAGGTTGGGGTTTTAGCTTTGCCTCTATGTAAAACCCTTATGTTTACTTTACACCTGGGGTGGGTTCTTTTTTTCTATTACTTTTTGAATGGTTTTTAAAACAACTTATGCCCCATCCTTTCATCTAGGTTTGGGTCCTTTTGATCTCAAATATTTTTATTTCATCTGTAGGGTTTTATTTTCCAAAGTCCTCGTTGACCTCATGTTGCATCATTCAAAAGACAACTTATGGCATTGTTTACTGGCTATCCAGTAATTTTCCTTTTTCCTTTTGTTAAATGTTTTATTTTGTAGAAGGGATCGAATTTTCGCTATTGTTAATCAATTGCCTTCAGATATCAATAGTTTCCCACCATCGCATGATCAGGAATTTTAAGATCTTTATTGATCACAATATCAC
The DNA here is from genome assembly GCA_007258455.2 of Sequoia sempervirens. Classification (NCBI taxonomy): domain Eukaryota; kingdom Viridiplantae; phylum Streptophyta; class Pinopsida; order Cupressales; family Cupressaceae; genus Sequoia; species Sequoia sempervirens. Next base: position 350,943,404 of record VDFB02047230.1, read on the forward strand.
AGGCGGGTGCCATGTGTCCTTTTTGAGGGATCAAATTTTCAGCACCGTTGATCAACTACCATTTGATCTCAGTCGTTCCCCACCATCCTATGATTGCCCCACCACAATTCTTTAGTTGATCGTGATATCCCAGGAAGGTGCCATGTGTCCCATTTGGTGAGGCTGAAGATGATAGGTTTAGTTGACCGTCGATCATTTATCATTAGATCTAAATGGTTTCCCTCCATCGCATGATCGAAAGTTACAAGGTTGTTATTGATTGCAATATCATGGGTGGGCACCATGTGTCTCATCTAATGAAGCCAAAGGAATAAAGAAAATACTATGGAACATTAATCCGCACTTAAATACATTAAAAGGTGGGTTACTAAAGTGCTCTTAAGGTGCATGTGTTTTATATCAATGGATATGTTATAATCCTATTGGGAAATTTGCTTGATGGTTAATGATAAGGTTGGAAACTGTGTTGAAGGAATGAGATCACTATTGTTCAAGATCTATGGTTGCCCACCATCACGTGATCCAAAGTTGCAGGATCTTTACTGATTGCAATATCATAGGCAACTACCACATGGATTTCCTTGGTAGAATATGGTATGGTGGACCCCTTATTTCCATGTTGGTGATTGTGTCAGCTTGTTTTGAAGATGGTCATTTGATGATTTGATCTAACTGAAGGATCGACAAGCAGAATTTAAATCTGCATCAAATATTTCCACTGATTGATGAAGAATACTAGAAATGGGCAACTAAATATTTGACTAAGGAAGAATAAAAGGATGGACTACTGGCATGATTAGTAAATCATATGTTGTGGTTACTGCGGCTTCCAATTTTCCTTTAATGTCAATCTCAGAGTGGGTTTCTTGACACTTTTGATGGTGCAACAACTTTTCTCAGTTAGCATGATGAATAGGAATATTCTCCAAGGTGATTGTTATTGTAATAGATTTTTGTAATATCACCACATGCTTCGTTTGGCTAGTGACATATGTACTTTCTAGCCTTATGCTTGTTTTCTCCTTCATTCTCTATAAGAAGGATTTCAAGGCCAGAAGTATGGGTTAGCAAGTTAGATAATTTTGGGTCGATTTTACATGAAGTTGCAGAGAAAATTGTAAAAAAAGATAGATGGTTTTAGAGAGAAACACAATTTAGGTTTTGGATCATTCGGTAACAGGTTTTGAATTCATGGAGATTTAATGTTGTAGAACAGTACTAGCATTCGAATTGAAATGATAAATTCAAACTCATGTCTCTCCACTGTACATGCATATCTAGATTTTGAATAAGATGACTAAGGGTTGTTTCATTCATCTCATTGATGTGGTGTGTGTGATCCTTATTTTAGCTTTAATTCAAAGAATTAATTAAAATGCTTGAATGGGATTATAGGCGGATATGTTATGTATAAGGATTTGATAAGTAGTATTGGGTTAGAATGCATATTGATGAAATTGTAATACAATATTGTTAAGGATCTTATATGTTATGTATTAAATCTGTCATGAACCTTTATATGCTTGTGAATTTGACTCCTACAATGGATATATGGAACAGATCTAAATTGTACTTTTTGTATAAGTCAGTCTTTGTTTGTCTTTGCCTAGAGCTTGCTACAAATTGCAAATCAATGACTATATCTGATGTTATGGGTTGTGCTATAATTATCTCATGCTCCAAATAGTTGATACTATTGATAAACAACCAATTCTATTTGATATTATCCTATTGTGTTGAGATATTAAGTGAGATTATTTGTTATTTTTAATGTTGTTTCTAATAATGGTGTAGAGGTTGTAAACACATTAAGGGATCACCCTCCAGGGTCTTGCAAAGCCTGAAGTGTAGTAGGATTCATAAATTCCTCATCAATTGGTCTAGGTCCTTCAAGCTTCCCTTGATTGAAATTGGAAATTCCATAGGTAGATTAGAAGACCAACCCGGTTACAGTGTAAAAATAAACCAACATATTCTAAGAAATATCACACTTATGAAGGACATCACACCCAATGCCATCCACAAAGTGAAAAACACATCACATAAATGGAAAGGCTTCACTAAGAATGAAAATTAAATAATGGTAATGTATACCTCCATTTTAAAAGAATTGCTACACATTTTTTTGTGAGAAATTGCTTGAAAGTACAAAAGAAAAGGAAATGCAAAATAAAAACAAGAAATGAGAGCCAACTTGGAAAGCTCTATGCCAAGTCATGAGTTTTGAAGTTAGGTTGCATCTTTTCAAATGAAATGGAAAGAAAGGGAGGATGCCATATGCGTATAAATCTTAAGACATGTCGTTCAAATCCCAAGCTTGCTCTTAAATGTTCATGAAAGTTTAATGAGTAATTGAAAGAGACAACGACAAGTGGCATACAATAGATAAGGATATCTAACCCTTTGACCCTCACTTAGTGTAGAATAAAGGTGAGCCTAAAGTGGATGACGATATGCTTCCCCTTGTGATGGATGCAAGACATGCAATAGTGATAGTTTGATTATCCTACAACTATTACATGGAAAGGAGCAGAAACTAAGGTTATTGATGTGAATAAGAAAGTATTCTGGAAGATTCTTTTGTGAGAGTATTGATGTTAAGTGAAGGCTTGTTGATCTCAATTAGACTAAAATATCCATGACCATGATTTGGGTGTTGTGTGTTATGTTCAATAGGATTACAAATACCTTGTTCTTGAGCACCACAACCTTTTCCATTATACACAAATCATTTCATAAACTAATACCTTTTTCCATAAAGCTTTTCCAGTGCTTTGGAATCAGTAGGTTGTTCATTGTTGTGTTCATTGGGGGTGATTGGAGAATTTGTGGCATTGTCTGAAGTAGTTGAGGTAGACACTTTTGAAAGGTTATCTAAATTTTTTGTTGACATAATGATTAGTTGTTGTGGCTTCTTGTCATGTCCCCAAAAACCGTAAGACCAAAATCTTACAGAAATATCAAGATGTAAATATGAGTGATATCCATTTAAATATTACTATTATAATTATCTAGATAATGTTTACATATCATAACCACTATGATATAATGAGTATTAATATATATATATATATATATATATATATATATATAAATTAACAAACATAAAATAATATAACTATCAAATAAAAAGGGCAACTATGATTACCAAATAAAACAAAGTTACATAATATTTTATTGCACACTTAGAACCCATATGTATACACCAATAGAAGATCATGGTAAAATCCTAACATGGATTATATGCATAGCGTTGGGTTAAGAAATGATTTCGTAAAAATCACCAGAAATAGAATTATTGGGTCTATCATTTAAGGCATTCATAAATACAATATCCCTATATATATGTCTCTATCAGACTATCATGACATTGGGACAATAAAGGAAATATCCCTAGCTACCTTAAGGTCAAAAGAATTTGACTTATTCCTCACCATGGCTATATATCTCCATCAACATTGGAATCTCATAGAGATCGTGACAACATTCTACTGGTCAACATCCTCAAAGAGAATCAAGCCGGTTGGAAGGGTGTTTGACATTTATGAGGGAAACAATATTGGCCAGTATGAGAAACATTGTGGTGATAAATATTATTCAATGGCAAGGAATAAAATTGGTATGGAGCTTCTCACTAGAGCCTGGGTAAAGGAAACTATCTTTGGTAATAAGATCTTCTTGAGCAACGAATATAAGGAAAAGTATGGGAAATTGTATTTAGCAAATCATAATTATGACTAAATTAAGAGCCATGACCATTCAAGTGATGCATCTCTCATGGAAATAAACATTTGGAAATATAAAAAGGTAGTAATTTATAGTGGAGAAAAGGAGGAAGGAAGAAGGAGTTGTATCTACTTGTATTCAATAAAATACTTTTTGAATGCACTTCACATTACATGTTTTCCACATGCTTCATGTATATACTCATATTCAATAAAATACTTTCATGCAAGGGTATACTTTGTGACTTATTTATTCAAGTAAATACTTTATGACTTTGTATTTGTATTCAAGTGTATACTCCATGATTTGTATTATTTTAATGTATACATTATGACTTGTATTTGTATTCAAGTGTATGCACTACAACTTGCATTTGTATACTCTATGACTTCTAATTGTATTTTATTTGAGTGTATAATCACATATTGCATTTCTATTTGGGTATATATTCTATGACTTGTGATTGTATTCATATCTGAGTGCATACTCTATAACTTGTCTTTGAATTCAAAATGTATTTATTTGAATGTATACTCTATGATGTTGTATTTGTATACTTTGTGACCTTAAATTCAAGTGTGTACTATATGACCTTGTAATTGTTGTGACTTGTATTCAAGTGTATTCATATGTATGCTTGCGAATTCATGCACTTGTGCATATACTTCTTCATCTTATGATGCTTTTTTCATGGTAAATGGGGACACGCTTAGCATCTGACTTTTCCACTTCATGACTATTGTAATCTAATACATGACTACTCTATTCTCAAATATATACTTTGTGTTGCATAATTCATGCCTTATATGTATTTGTTGAGTGTATCTATGAGCACTCTTATACCTATGCTCTACATGTATGATCATTTTGTGCTTTATGTATATTCAAATGAATGCTTCATATTGTGTATTAAACACATGATATACTTCTATTCCATGCATAGAAGTAAAATTGAGAGTATGTGAATTCTCTACATATTAATGTCTTATGTAATGAATAAATGCTTCTCGCTCTATGTGTGTAAATTCCTATATGTAAATACTCCATGCCTTATGTATTCAAGTTGGTATATGCTCCATGTATTTCTCATAGTTTGTATGGTGTATGTGTGTTCAAAGGTATGATTTAGATCTTATGAGTGTGCCTGATGTCTTACATACTTGATTATGCCAAATGTGATTTAGCATGTTTACTGCATGTGTAAATTTCTTGAGTGTATATTTCTGATTGAACAAGTATACCTCTCCGAGTGTATTTGCACACCTTAAGGGTGTTAGCATGCCTTATTTGAAACTTACAAAGTGTATCATAGCTTGTGAGTCATTATACTTGATGTTCCTTCAACAAGATTGTTTCATGAAACTTTTTGTGTCATTTAATCCATGTTTGATACATGAGTGCCTTATTAATACCTTGAACAAGCTTCGTAACGTGACTTATGTATCTTTTAACATATTAGTAGCTTCATTTCTAAAATGATTGTGGCTTACAATGTATGACCATTAGCTCCATGTATGATATGTATTAACATGGGTGACTATATGCGTACCTATTTTATGTCGTTGAAATATTTTCTCGACGTCTGACATGTATTTAACATATGTGATCCACATGAATTCTTGGACGTGTAAGATTCTTATCTTGTATAAGTGTGTGACTGTATATGTATTCATGGGTGCTAATACGAATACTTTGTGCTTCATGTATACTCTTGTTTGAATGTTGGTGTGTACTTTGTGTTATGATCTTTGTATCTCATGCGTATACATGTATGATCTTGCCAACGTGTATTAACATGACTTGTGTGTATCTCTACACATACTTCTATGAATTATAAGTAATCATTTTTTCTCATGAGAATGATTCATGCTTATATGTATAATACATGACTCTATGAAGTTATGCACTACCGCTTACATCAAATGTCTTAGAAACCCTCCATGCATATATTTCGAGATTTTATGATAGGCTTCATTGTATATTTAGATGTGTGCTTATGTATTAAATGTTTTTAACATATTTACTCCATGAATACTCTTCTCATGTGTGTTGGTGATTGATTCATGTCTCATGTATTCTAATGCAATCCAAGACCTACATGCATAGATGTTTTATGGCACTTGCCTTTGCATTCAATTGTATGATCCATGCCTTGAGTATTGCTTCATGCCTTATGTGTACATTATCAAGACTATTATATGACTATGATTCATACCCAAGTGTATTCAAGTGTATCTAAGTGTGTGCTGTGACTTATGTATATTCAAGTTCCTTCAATAAAATACTTTGTAGCTTATATTATGATGTGTATGTGAATGTGCATACTCTGTGACTAGAATTCATTTGCATACCTTGTATCTTACCTGTGTTCATCTGTGTATCTTATGAATTGCATACATTCACACTATGTGACTTATGTGTAACCCTCATGTATCCCGACACACATATAATGCTTCATTAGGTATTTCCTTATGTTAGCTTCATCCCAATTGAGTGTCCAAACATGATTACTCCATGGTTTCTTGAGAGACTAGATGGTTGTCGAACTACTTGCATGGAGGAGATGTAACTATTGAAGATGTTTTATGATTTCTTGAGGACAAGCAATCTTGGGCAAGGAGGACTATCATATCCTCGAAAATCGTAACACCAAAATATTACGAAAATACCAATAATAAAATCAAATAAATATCAAGATGTAAATATGAGTGATATCCATTTAAATATTACTATTATAATTATCTAAGATAATGTTTACATATCATAAAAATATGATATAATGATTATTAAATATATATCTATATATAAATTAACAAACATAAAATAATATAACTATCAAAGAAAGAGGGAAACTATGATTACCAAATAAAACAAAGTTAAATAATATTTTATTACACACTTAGAACCCATATGTGTATGCCAATAGAAGATCATGGTAAAATCCTAACATGGATTATATGCATAGCATTGGGTTAAGAAGTGATTCCATAATAATCATTGGAAACATAATTATTGGGTCTATTAGTTAAGGCATCAATAAATACAATATCTCTCTATCGGGCTATCATGACATCAAGACGATAAAGAAAATATCCCCATCTACCTTAAGGTCAGAAGAATACGACTTATTCCTCACCGTGGCTATATCTCCATCAACGTTGGAATCTCGTAGAGATCATGAAAACATTCTACCGGTCAACATCCTCAAAGAGAATCAATCCACTTGGAAGGGTGTTTGATGTTTATGCGGGAAGCAATATTGGCCAGTATGAGAAACATTGTGGCGATCAATATTATTCAATGGTAGGGAATAAATTTAGTATGGAGCCTCTTACTGGAGCATGGGTAAAGGAAACTATCTTTGGAAATAAGATCTTCTGGAGCAACAGATATAAGGAAAAGTATGGGAAATTATAATAAGATAATGTTAATTAAGACTAAATTAAGAGCCATGACCATTCAAGTGATGTGTCTCTCATCGAAGAGACATTTGGACATATAAAAAGGTAGTAAGTTATAGTGGAGAAAAGGAGGAAGGAAGTAGTTGTATCTATTGGAGACACACAGGATAGAGGTAAGTATTCCAACCTATCACTACCAAATCAAATGTTGTATTAAATCGAGTCTCCTACAGGGAATTATGTTAATTCAATACTATAGATCAAAATATTTCCTTTCAATACAAGAATTAAGATGAATTCATTACGAAATCTCTATCTAAGTAGAGATCGATCAAATATATTCACTAAACTACTAAGGGCAGAAATAAAGAAACTTCATAAAAGAACCAGGCATAATCACTAGCTCTTAGCACATTGAACTAATAAACTATACTTGTGATAAACTATATAATAAGCATATATTTACTAGATATGAAACATAATAAGAAAATGCCAATTCATTAAATTACTAAGTAATTTAAAATATACAAATTTATAATTTGTCAAAACACAATAATATGGATTACAGTAATGAATATGTATGAATGATGATGGTTGTACTACTCCATGAATAAACCTCAACTGGAAACTCTTTCATAATTTTTGATGAGGATAGGGAGTGTGCGGAAGAGACAGACAGGTAAATCCACCCAATATTGGACGAAGCCCAAGATAGATAACTAATCCTTGAGGGTGCCCAACTTGAGATGAAGCACCCACCCTTGGCATAGTAAACCTACCATCCCATGAGGTTAGGGAGAGGAATGGGGCAAAGCTCTATTCCATCATAAGTAAACAATTTTTTCATGATCATAATAGTAATACCCTAGGTGATATATTTATTTGTCTCATTCTTAAAATATGCAAAGTTGAAAGGAACTAAACATTGAATTATATGCCTCATTTTTATCTCATATATATAAATATATAAGTTTCAAAGAAAATTACTGAAATAAATTGAGGTGTTAGCAAAATACATTATATGTCTTAATTTTATGTTTCTATTTTTCTAGGATTGTTGGACATTACATTTCTTGTCTTTATGATGTGTATGTGTTTGCCCATAAATGAGGGTGTGAAGTCTAAGGATCCACAATCGTCACCAACAAATTTAGATGGAAATGCCTCATTTTTGTGGTCAATTTCCATGTTGCAAGTAGGAATCAATGTGTTAAGAGGACTTCTAGCTCCGTTTTCAAGATGTAAGCTATTTTTAAGCTTAGCATTGGCTTCAACTTGATAAATTTTATTTTTATAGAGATATTTCATTATACGATAAGGGTTGAAGGCACTACATGCATCTCATGAATCCATGGTTGGCCTAAAAGAAGATTGTATGAGAGTTCATAAGGCATGACATGAATAGGATTTTGAAAAGTAACCACCCCAACTGTGATAGGTAAAGTGATTATACTAAGTAGTTTCTTTGTTGTATTATCAAATCCTTGAATAGTGGTGGAATTAGGTTTTATTTGTGATCTATCTACTTTTAATCAATCAAGAAGGCTCACACTACACACATTAAGGGCAAAACCATTATCTATGAGAGTTCATTTAATACCTATGATATTGAATTAAGCAATGATCATAAAGGCATCATGTTTTTTTGCAACTCTAAAGGAGGGAGCTTCTATTGATGTAAACTAATGTCAAGATTTGTTTGATTCATTGGATGGGTTAAAGTTTTCACATCATTTAGAATTGTACTAGTTGGAATTGCAATTTGTTGTAAGGTTGTTTGAAGAATATTGTTGTAATGTGGTGAGGTCTGAAGTAAATCCCAAATGGATATTTTGGTAGTATTATTCTTTAATTGCTCAACAAGATCATACTCCTTTTCTTGTGGGGTGTAACAAGGAGCACTAGGTGTATTAGGAAAATGTAATGATGGTGGAATTATTTGTGGTGGTTGTGGGTTATTTCTTTTGTTATATGTATGAGCAATAGTATCATCACTAGATTATAGTGATACATTAGAGGGATTAAGGGGATGCGAAGGTGGGTAAAGGGTAAGTTGAGGTTTATTGGAAGGATGAAGCAGATGTGAAGGTGGGTAAAGAAAAAATTTAGGTTTAACTTGAGATTTTTGTTTATGTGAAGGTGGGTAAAGGATAAGTTTAGGTTTGGTGTAGTGATGTTGAATATTGTTAACATCCCTTAAGTGAAGTTCTTCTTTGTGTTTTAATGGTATATTATGGTTGTCTTGGGTCATAATATCCTCCCTAGGAGGAGAGTTCATAGGAGAAAAAACCAAATGTTCATGACAAGGAAGGTTTGGTTCATCCTAAATAACTTCATCACAACTAAGGGGATTGTTAATGGTTGATTGTGTTTGATTATTGATGGTGGGGAAACTAGGGGAAGATTGTATTTTATTGTTGGTTGTTTATAACCTGGTCTCATTCCCTCATTCAATGTTATCTACTACACTAGGAGAGCTTGTAATATGTTCATCTAAGGTTGAAATTGGTAAAGTAGCTTCATCACAAGTATGGGGAGAATCAATGAAGAAATTATTGTGGTCACTAAAGTTTTTTGTAGGTAGAAGGGTAAAACTAAGATTTGCATACCTCTCATTGGTTATGTTTTCTAACAACATAGTATCTTTTTCATAACTAGGAGAGATACTAGGAGAAGAAAAAATTTGATTATCATGTATTACTCCATTGTTTTTTTCCATAATGTCTTCCAAAATAGGAAAGCTAGGGAAATGATCATAAAGAGGGTTGTTATAGACTATAAAGTTATGATTAAGTAAGACCAATATTATTTGCACAATGGAAATTAGGTAAGGTGATGTCTAAGGATGTGTCTATGATTCCATTTTTTTGTACTAAAATATTTTCCCAAAGGGGATGAGGAGAAGGACAAACAAGAGACATGATTCTCAACGATTGTATCTTCTTCCACCAAGATAACCTTGTCAATAAAAGAAGAGGTATTAGGAGAATTAAAATCATGATCATCATGAGTTCCTATGTTTGTATATTCTTCTAACGCATCATCCACAAAAATAAGAGAGATAAGAGGGAATGTAAGGTTAAGACAAGCATTGACACTTTCATTCTTTTGCACTAAGAGACTCTCATAATATTGACATGTAGTGAAGGAATGATGAGCATGCTAATTAAATAAAATTTTGAAATAACAATCTATGCTAACTCAAAATGCAATGTAAAATGTTGAAATGAAATGCAATTTTCAAAGAAAAATTGACTAATTATGCTATGTAATAATATGAGAATGCAAATGTGCAGTTTTAAACTATGCATGAAATGAGCCAATTTATGCTAGTTTTGATGAAACACATGCTAAAAAAATGTAATTAACTGATATATGTAGGTTAACGCACAAATCGGAAGCCTAAAAACTAATTTCTAAGATTTGAAAAATGTTGTTTCAGGAGCTAGAAGGGACTGATTCGCCCAAGGTGGAAAATGAGTCTAAGTATGGACCTTTTTCAAAATTTTCAAAAATATGTGACTGATTTTTATGAATTCTAAGAGCCAATATTTAGAAATAAATGAAAAATTTACATTTGTAGAAAATCTAAATGAATTTAGATGCAAGAAATGCAATCTAAATGAACTTTTTATGAATGCAAATTTTAAAGTCTAGCATGGAAAATATTGAAAATCCTAATGTAAAATGAATGCAAGGCTACATGTAAGATACCAAATAAGAAGAGAGAATTATTCCAAAAGTTAGGTTCACCAAAATGTGACATATTTTAGGAACCTGAAATGCTAGGCTCTCTTCCTAGGATTTTCCACCTAGAAAGAGAAAGATTAGGGCTCATAAAATGCTTATGTACATTCAAATCAAGATGTGTGTATTGTGATGTGATGTAAATGGACTGATATAAGTGCTTCTAAACTATTAAATTGATCAAAAATGCACGCACAATATAAGAATTATGAATTGTTTGAAAACACATTGTGAATTGCAATAATGAACTAGAAACTTAGGTAAATGGAAATAGAATTTAATGAGATTGAATAGAGTGCACCTAGAGCTAGAATGAAGTCATTGGAATGTTTTTTAATGTCTCTAAAGCTTCTATTAATGGCCATTGGGACTCATTCTCCATGCATGGCGAATCAGTCCTACTTCTACTAAAATCTTCCAGAAACCAAGAGTTGGAATCTGAGAAATCTACTTTTTAGGCCTATAGATGGGACTCATTTTCCATGGGTGGAAAATAATTCCACCTAAATAAATTTGAAAACTTAGATGATGATTCTATGGAGTTAGATATGTACTTCTATCTCTTACGGGTCTTCGCTTCTGAAACTGTCAGATTCAGGTCTGAAAATGTCCATTTTTTGATATTTTGACTTCGATGATGAAGAAATTACTTTATTTACTTTATAAATTGATATCGAATGATTCCTAATCCTTCAAGATACCTAAATATGCAAACAAACATGACAAAGAGCGATATGTTGAATTTTAGGGCATGGGGGTTTACCCTAGTCAAACCTCATTTAGGTAATTAAACCAAAATGATGAAATAAATAAATGAAGCATGTAATATTGGAATGGATTACCTTGCAATTATGATTGATCTTGGATTTCTACAACAATAAATGAATACTTAACTCTTGAATGCTTTAGAAAGCTAACTTAAAGACTTCTAATGGAGAAACCTTAACTTGCTTGACTTGTAGTGAAAGATAGTTAATAAAAAAATGATGAGAGATGTAATAATGAATGATTAGTTATAAAATGAGGATAAAAGAACTTTTTTATAGTCAATTGTGCCTTAGTACTTGATTATACTACAGCATAGGCCGAGATGAAGTGAAAATAAGCTTTAAATTTCACTTTTTCCCGCTCAAGGGTCAAAATGGGGACAAGATAGGACTCATTCACCAGACATGGAAAATTGGTCCCACTAGATGGGACTCATTTACCACACATGGAAAATGGGATGCACAAGGACCATTCTAACACCTATGAAGTCAAGGAGATATTAAACAATGTTTAAAATGCTATCTTGTTGGGTGTTTGATCAATTAAAGTCTTGAGATGCACAATTTGGATAAAATAGGACCTATTAGTGGTGATGTAAATGTTGAATAGGGATTGTGACACATAAATCAATGTGAAAGCTTAATTAAATGCACTTTACAACACTAAAATTGGGTCCACATAGCCTAGAAAAACACAAGAACCAATGTGAATGTGCAAGACACATTACAACATTAGCTTATCATTAAGCTTACGTTAAAAATATTCTAGATTGATGTAATGACGTAATTAAATATGTGTTACAATGTTGAATTATGGAGAAATAAGTTCATTAGGTCTAGAATAGTGTGAAAGTCCCTTACAAGACTTTGCAACACCTTTACAAGATTTCATTAAAAGCATGTTATTTGATATACAAGGGTCGAAGACCTAGTGTGGACACATAAAATGTCTTACAACACTAGATTAAGACCTCATTAAGTCCAATTAATCATTAATTAATCCCATGTCATGAATTCAATTCATTAGGTCTAGAAAAGTGTGAAAGTCCCTTACAAGACTTTGCAACACCTTTACAAGATGTCATTAAACGCATGTTATTTGATTTACAAGGGTCCAAGACCTAGTATGGACACATAAAATGCTTAATAACACTAGATTAGGGCATAATTAAGCCCATTTAATCTCATGTCAAGTAGTGGGTCCAATTTTTGGTGGCACAAATTTATGTGTCCTATTTCTTGAGAATATTTATGAAAATGTTTGAATGTTGGTGGTTTAGGGTTATCCCTTTTGGTTTGGATCTTTCCTTGTGTGCTTGGTGTTTTTCTTTTTGATCTCCCTACTAGGAAGAGAAAATGTTGTGTGGGAATCTAGTATTTCTATTGGAAAAAAAATCTAAAAATACTTGGAAACGTTGGTAGATAATGTAAGTGTGTGCAAATCTTATTTAACATCCTTGAAAGTAAATATTTGCTCTAGTATGTCAGTACCCAACCAATTTGAAGTGGGTTCATCCTTCGGTAAAAGAGAATTAGAAGTTGTTATTGTTGATTCTCCTCTAGAATCAAAGAAATGAAAAGTTATAACTGAAGACATCATTGTCTTTTTGGAAGAGAAGGAAAAAAAAATCTTTGCTTGGATCTAAATCCTTTGATCTAGATGACATCTAGACTATGTTGGTTAAAGGAAAAATGTAAAAGATTAGAGATATGGAATGCAGCCTCTCCTATTGACAGACTAAAATTGATGATTCTCTAGTAGATTATCTACTTCAAAAAGGTGTTGATGTATCAAGTGTCTTTGGCTCCCTACCAAAAAAATTAGTTGAAATTGTTCAAGAAAGAATGTTACTTGAAGGTCCAAAAGGATGTAAGTTTAAAGATTTGTTTGAAAAGAGATGTACTAAAGCAAAGCTGAGAATGTCTAAACTTATCGTTGAAAAAAAGAAATACATTAAAGAAATATCAGATATTTACAAATAATGTCTCTGATGGCCTACTACAGTAGATAATTTCAGAAGTACAATTGAAGCAATTGAATCTAAAGTGAATAGAATTTGAAAGAAATTTGATATCTTTGAAGAAAAGGGCATGTGCAGGATCATCATGGAAAAAATAGGCCCTTAAGTGGCAAAAAAATAGAAAAAATAAGTTTGGAAACTTGATGTAAAAATTTCAATAAGTTATCTATATTATTTCAAAAATGTGTAAGAATAGAATCTATAGAAATGTGAATGTAGTTTCTAAACTAAGTTTTTTCTTTTTTAAATCTATTTGGTGAAAATTTGTAATTTCAATGTAATAGTACTTAAATTTCAGGAAAAAAAAAGGAGGTGTTTGTCTAACCAACCTAACCACAATAAAATGATAATATCTTTTTATAAGATTTTAGATATATGTAGAGCACTCATGTCCGGATGTGATGCATATTTTTTTTGTAATTTTTTTCTAGTAAATACTTAATTATGATTTTTTTCTTAAAACTTTTAAAAAGTATAACAACTCGTGTGTCTAACCACCTTATATTGGTCAAAACTTCATGAAATTCAATTTTTTTATTTAATCCTATAACGTGAAAGATAGAATGTGACGCATGGTTTGGATTGAAAAAATATGATGTCATTTGAAAGCTATAGATTTTTTTCAATCAACCTATCAATCAAGACTTTAGTCGTATTTCAAATAGATTTTTTTTTTTTTATTCAAGGGGTAAATGCTTTTGACCGGAGCTATGAACCAGAATGCATCCATTCAACAATACCACCCCAATGGGGTTTGAACCTTGGTGGAAAGAACAACAATGCCACCTTTAAACCATCACACCATGCCAATACTGGCTTCAAATAGAAAATTAATAATAATTATTTATTAAATTCAAAGTAAAGCATAATTTATATTCGAAGAAAGCTGAGAATTTCATTTAAAAAACCTTTTCGTTGTATCAATTTTGGGTAACAAAAAAAGTCATCAGCCACATACCCTACAAATACCCATCATATCACCACTTTTTGGCCCATCATGATCTTGCACATACCCAAAAAGAAGGTAAACAAAGGGTGAGAGTTGGAAAATTACAAGCTAAAATAATTGTTGTACAAAGACAAACAAATGATGTGGTGAAGACCTTCTGGTTCCTTAAGGAGATTGTTGAGGTTTAGTTATACCATCTTTCTGGAATACTTACTGACAATGAAGATGTGGAAAGATATTGTTCATATCGGTCATATTCTTTTACTTTTTTGGGTTTATTAGAAAGCATATGCACAAGAATGGATTTAGCTACATTTAACTAGAAGTTGTGCCTGGTTCTCAAAGAACAAGAAGGTGTTTAAGGTGAAGAGTCTCATTTTTACTTGAATCTTGAGTGTTCAATTTTTGTTGTTTTGTTTGTTTTTGGGAAGAATAAAAGGAAGAATGAAATGAAGAAAAAGGAATTTGAATATAATGAAGTTAACTGAATTGTTTTCTAAAAAATTTGCATGGCCAAATTTTTTTCAAGAATTGGAATCTTTTTGTAAATTTTGATGTCACTATGCTTACATATTTTTTTTGGCTGCCATTTTCCATTGATGTGAAATGCAAAGAGATTGGAGTTGGAGAGTCTTTTGGAAGTTGGGAGAGATTGGAGGAGGAACATTTTTTTGGCATATGTTGCCAT
Source organism: Sequoia sempervirens (assembly GCA_007258455.2). Classification (NCBI taxonomy): domain Eukaryota; kingdom Viridiplantae; phylum Streptophyta; class Pinopsida; order Cupressales; family Cupressaceae; genus Sequoia; species Sequoia sempervirens. Next base: position 350,958,703 of record VDFB02047230.1, read on the forward strand.
CAATGACAAAGGGGGAGATTGTTGGAAGAATGAAGAAGAATGACTATCTCTATAGTTTTTTGTTGTCATTGATGTCACCATCTTGTGACTACAACTCTAAGACAGTTCCTAATCTGATATTTTGGTCTAGTATCTGAATTGGTATTCAAGTTGCTCTCTCTAGTATTCTAGTTGGCATTCCTCCACATTTGGGAGTTGATGCTTGTGTTTTTGGGAAATTGTTTATGGTTGTTGAAGGCATGCACATTAAAATATTATCTGCTCTGGTACATATACGATATAGTGACATTATTTTTTTGGTTGCTTCTTCCATCGAAGTCTATTCCTAGCTGACTTCTTGGGTTAATTGTGATATGGTGGATTAATTTTTCCATTCAGATGTATGTGTGACCTATCTTAGGTCTATGCTAACATGATGTAGCATGTTTGATGTTTGAATTTCTTCTTGGAAATATTTTGTGAATACTTGGAGCCAACACTTAGTATTTTTGCTAAATATGAAGTGCATCTAATTAGCCCAACCTAATTGATGCTTGCTAAGAAGATTAGGTATATATGTATGTTGGACAATTTTAAGTGAGAGAGATGGAAGTGTATATGTATATGCGAACAATGACATAGTAGTAAATGTGAAAGTGAGCAAAAGTGATGAAATGTGTTAAGTTAATTTATTGAGCATCATCGAAACTGCATCAACACTTGTTAGGTGCATTATTCTCAATTCATTTTGGCTATGAAACCCATTTTTTTCTATAAATATTTTGTAGGCAATCAACCTCCTTTTAAAAAGTGATATTTTGTATCTAGATAGTGATTCCTCTAAAATGCATCAAATCCACTGTAGATTTCAAAAATTCTAAACAGAGGAATTTATATTTAGTTGGATCTGAAGGGGGGAGCATAAAAAAATTTTGAATGGAAAATTAAATTAAATTAAGTATTTTGGATTCCTCCACCACCACTCAGCCCGAGCACCTCCTAAGAACCAATGGTCAGCCACATCCACCAATAGGCCATTGGTAGGGTTGCATAGGTGCCACACCTACACCACCTCATAGGTAGATTTGACAACTTTTACTCTGGAAGGCATAACTTTTTCCTAGTATGTATGTTTTTCGACTTTTTGTAATCATCAGATAGCTATTTCCATGCTATTTCCTATAGAGCTGGTTAGGTTCCATGATTTTGTTGTTTCCATATAGTTTTGGAGCCTTTAAATCAAATTATCTCATTTTCACTATTTTGAGCATAACTTTTGCATACAAAGTCAAATTTTTTATTTCAAGGAGTTGGAGAGAATTTGTAGTGTACTGCATTGTGGCTTAGATTGTTTATTGTAGGATGATTTTGGTAGTTTTTATCCACTTGTACGAGCTAGGATTCAGATTGTTATTGTGTGAGCATGCAAATGAGTCAAGAGGTGAAACCTTGAGGGAGTACATTAACTTATATGATATTAATGCTACTACAACTAATTATCAATTTAGTTCTTCCTAGTATAGGCTTATAGGTTTTTTTTCGAGTTGGTATTTGATGGTGATAGGTATATATGTTTTCTTCATTTTTTGAGGACATGGTTTGAGACAGGGAGTCTTGTATGGGTGATAATTGAGTGCAGGTATAGTGATGGCTATGGTTATGATATCACGGGTATGTGGGTATATTTGATGCATTGGTACAACATGATCATCTATGTGGTTGTTTGGTGGTGATATGGTTTGATGATTAAGAGATTGTTATTATCTTCTTAATGCTTATTTCATTCCTTGACTATGATTACCCATTTGTGGACATGTTTGGAAAATAATATTTGTGGTTGATTTGGCATTTGAGTCTTGATGTCTATAGGATTATCATCTTTGATATCTTGGTTTATAGGTTACTGATGTGATGATGATTTTACATTCTTCATGGTTTTGATCACGAGTTATGCAGGTTTTTGCATTAGCTACCCATTTTCTTGCAGCGAGATAACTCAATGTGGACTATCTATATCCATGAGATTGGTTTAGTATTGATGCAGATTTTGTTAGTTGTCCTTGTTCATGGTCATTTGTACATTGGTATGTTTCCTTGAGATTAAGAGGATGGATGGTTAGATTTCTAGATTAGTCATTTTTTGGGACTTGTAGTATGTGTTTTGATCATGATGTCATGATAGCTTGTTACATTCATTGGTTATACACTTTCAATGGGAGATTTTGATAGTGATGATTTGGAGGTGTTGTATTGGTTTGTGATGTTTTAATGGTAGTTGTATGTATCTTCTTGGCTTGGAGATCTTGATTTCACTTGTATGTTACAAATATTATAGTTGAGTGTGTGTAGACCTAGATGATATTCATGGAGAGCATGGTATTCTTCTAAGAGTAGATGATTAGATCATGTCCTCATGATAGGTTTTTGATTCTACGTTTGGAGCTCTGACATTGATCTTTGTAGTTCTATTTGTATTTGGTACATTGATTATTTCCTTGATCAATTTATGATGGTGTTATGTTTCTTTTATATTTTGGCATGGATAGATTGGTTACAGGTACTCATGGATACTTGGAGACGTAGGTGATGGTTGGAGTTCTCTTGTTACTAGAGACATTTTCTTGAGACAATTACTCTTTGGAGGTTCCAGTGGGAAGACCAAGGAGCTTTCACCAAGATATGGATGTGAGTTCATTATGGACACATAGAGGAGATTGTTCTCGGATTGTGTCATGATGGCTTGGTTGTCCTAGAGGATCATTCTCATCCCCCACTCTTTGTCTACTCGATATCTTTTTATTTGAGAGGTATTTTCCCATTATATCTTTTAGATGTGTTAGGTTTCATGCTTTGATTCATGGGATTGGGTAGATTCATGGTGATCGATTTGGATACACATTTGAGGAGGGTTTATCATTGGTTGACCAACTTGACTAGTTTTTCCACCATTTCATTTCCTAATTGATTAGCTTAACTTTCTCCCCAGTCAGCATAAAAATGCACTAAGGTATTTGGACCCATATTGTGTGATGGAGAAGGCATTGTCAAACTTTGTTCTAAGTCCGCAAACAAATTAATTCTAAGAGTTTTATCCACCTCTAACAACCATGATTTTTCCTCCCATTCACTCGGTAAAGACAAAGAGATGTATGCATATGTATTTTGGTCTTCCAAAACTACTATTAGTGGTGGAATACGTTGGTCACCCAAACCTGGTGTTCCATTTGGTGATTGGTATTTTGAGAAACCAAATGTTTGTAGTGAACTTTTCTATTTTTCACATTCATCTATTTGAAGTGGAAAATCTTGGTCTATAAATTATGTTGTTCCAATTATATATTGAGCCTCTATTTTTAGCAAACCATGAGCAAATAGATTGAGAATATTTTCTATTGTAGATGCTTCCTCAGGGGTAGCAAGTTAAAATGTCTCACTAGGCCTCATGTTTTCCTCTAATGCATTTGGATTTAGAGGAAAATTACATTTTCTTTTGAACCTAACTTTTATTTTCTCACCTGCCAATGCTTTCAGAAAACTAGCACTACCAATTGTTTCCAATTCTATCCCTCTAATATCCAAATGTGGATATTTCATAGTCCATGTTTCTCTTTCCCTTATAAAATGTGATTTAAAAGAGGAAAAGACACTCACATCAAGTGGATACAACCTGTGTGATGTGTGGGATAATAGGATAAGAAAATCAATGACTAGTTCCCTTGCTTTAGTAATGATAGAAAATGCAATGTAACTGTCATGGTCACCAAAAATGAGGTCCAAGTGTCTATGATTGGGGGAGACACCCCCAGGTTCTTGTTTAGAAAAATTGTTCAACCATCTCATAAATGCTCTTTCTATTGGTGTATAGCTTCTAGTGTTGTCATTGATGACAACTGAAGTCATTGATCTAGTCCACACTATAGTATCTTACTCTACTAGAAGACAAAGTGAAGAATATGGTATCCGACTAAAGATGAATCTATAAAGTAGTTTGCATTACCAACTTATTAGTTTTTGTTGTGGATCTGAAGTAAATTTGTTGGGTATATGAAATGTGTTATTCTTGATTTTTTTATTGTCACATCGAGTGGTGTATTCATGAGTTAGGAGATCCAGTTGCTCAATTTTCTATTCATCAGTATATAAAGACCGACTAAGTGAATTTTGGGTCTTGTGGACATTTAAAGTGAAATTGTTTGAATTATTTTTTGTGTTGAAGATTTTTTTTTGGGTCTTAACTATGCTATGGATGACTTTGGTGGATAAATATTAAATATTTTTCATGATTTGAGCCAACATTTGGAAGATATTTTCTACTCTATTGAAGTTGACATATAGCGAGTGAATTCTTAATAGCGAATATATATATATATATATATATGGGACTAGTAAATTAATTTTGGTGTGTGTTTGTGTGGTGTTTGATATGTGTTGATGTGTGTGCAAATATTAGAAGAGTAGTTGAACAATTTTCACTTGTGTAGGAGAGGATTTTTGTGAACTGAATTAAGGCAGAGCAGAGTGAAGTGCAGAATCAGAGAAAAGGTCCACAATCTAATCTATGAGCCTAACTAGAATTGTAATCAAGCATTTTTAGATGCTATCTTCTTAGTTCAAACTTTTGTTGTAATCCAAATCTTTTGTAATGTAATGAGCCTTCCTGATTTTGAGCAGTGAGCTCTAGGCAATGTGCATGAATGCAAGTGCATTCCCATTTTGTAAAATACTTATATTTTGATTACTCAAAATTTGTTGATTGAACTCTACCATGGTTTTTCCCTTAATTGGATTTCCACGTAAAAATTCTTGTGTTATGGTGTTATGGCTTATTGTTCTATGTTCATGCATCTTTCTTTCGATTGAATGTTTTAGGAACTTGAGAGAATAGATTGATAATGTTCAAAATTTCACACCAATTCACCCCCCTTTTAGTGTTGCTTGAGTCCAACAATTGGTATCAGAGCTAAGTTCATCCAAAAAATTCTTATAGCTTGAGGTGGATCTTGGAATGTAATGGACTTTGGTAGTCTTCAACAATAGATTTCAGTGGCACTTGATGATCTTGATCAGTCTAGGGTAGAAGTCTAGGAATTGAGAGAAAATCTTAAGGATGTTGAGAAATTCATTCAAAAGTTGAAGGATTGGATTATTAAATCTAGGGAAAAGAGAAAGGATCTTTGTGATCAAATTAAGCAGAAAGAGAGCAAAAGCATGGATGATGTTCACTTGAATCAAACCTTGAAGGAAATAATTGAAGAATGTGAAAAGCTTGCTAAAGACATTGCTACTCTAAAGCATGAGATTGAATCTATGGGGATGAATATGACTAAGGAGATTAAAGAAAGAAAAATGAGGAAAATATTATCCAATCCCTAAAAGAGAGATATGATGAATGTAGAAAAATAAATGGAGAATTCATTTAGTTAGAGATTGAAATGAAGCAATCTAGAAACAATGAAGAAGAGCTTGAAAAATAGTTTGTTATTCTCAGGGATGAACTTACTATTATAAATGAATACAAGGAGAATTTAAAGATTATCTCATTGAATTTTGATGAGTTGACTCAAGGATAGAAGAATAAAAATGATAAGCAAGGTCTTGGTTATGAGAGAGGAGAAAGTTCTAGATTTGGACAATGGAATTTTAGGCAAGGTAATCAAACAAAAAGGCTTCCAGTAAGACAACCTAATGCTCAAAATTTTAATGGATATTTTTTTTCTTGCAATAAATTTGGTCATATGGCTGCTCAATGTAGAAGTAAAATGAAATCTAGTGATTCATCATTTTCTGGTTAGTGTTTCAATTGTAACAAGTTAGGTCACAACTCAATTGAATGTAGAAATGTGTCAAACAACTCTATTAATAGGAGTGTTATATGTTATACCTTTGGAAGATTTGGGAATATTGCTAACTAGTGTAGATCGAGAATAAATCAATGGAGTAACTAGTCAACACAAGGAAATGTTGTTTGTTTCAATTACAACAAATATGGTCACATTGCAAGATACTACAAAAATAGGAATATGGATAGAAGAGGTTCAGTATACAAGGGTAGAAATATGTAGAAAGATGATAAAGAAAAATGGAAAGTAATTGTGGATGAAATAAGAGATTAGATGAATAATAGATGGGTGAAGAAGTGTCCCTCTATAGCAGGAAATGAGCCAACACTAGAACCTACTTCTAGTAATTCCTCCAGGAATTAGTTCTAGGCCTTTGGCCTATGGGGAGCTTTCAAGAAAATATTTCAAACCCCATGCTAGTAATTTACACCATGATGTGGATGAGTGCAATGGTTGCACTGATGATCTACAGATGTTGTTCGAAGAGTTCAAAAGAATATTATGCTAAGTTGAAGATCCGTAGAAGAGTTATCCCTCATAGATTGAGAAAATAGGGTATCTAGATAAGAGAGGGGAAAATCATTTATTACAACAAAAGTTAGGTGTGTGAGTTATAAAAAGCAAGTTGAAACCCTCATTTGCCACTTTTTATTGAAGAAAAGAAGGAGAGCACTCTACATTAGAATTTCAAAAGTGTTAAGAGAATTCAACAGTGCAACCCTAATCCATTAGGTACTTCTATTATATTGATAAATTTTAATTTAGTGTGCAGTTGAAGAACTTCTTTGGTATTTTCGAGACATGTGTACAGAAGGGAAAATGGAACAAATCAAAGGGATGATAAAATTAGATGAATATAGAAATGAGAAGATTAGAGCTGAAAGAAACATGTCGCATAATGAATTAAAATGGTTGAAAGAGGAAAAACATTAAAACTTAGATATTTGGAGTGAATTCACTTATTTCATAAATGTAGAAATAATTGAGTTTATACTAGACAGATTGAATAATGATATTCTAACTCTAGATAAACCCTATTATATCTTGAAAGAAGCAATTGCGGTTGTAACTAGGTTATGGAAAGTTGGGGATGAGCCAAGGGAGAAGTCATTTCGAAATAAAGAAGTTGAAAGCCTAACCAAAGTAAGTGGAGATCAAAGGGAATTGATAATATCCACAATAAAATATTCAGTGACAAGGTGCATAGCATATGGACTATCCTACAAAATATTTTTTCAAAATAGAGAAGGTGCAACTTTAGTAAGTGTTGTTTACATTTCACAAGAGATGATAATGGAAGATCAAGATTTTTATCTTTGCATATTACTAAAAGATTAATTGATGAAGAACTTACAATTCACAAACGAGATAGGTTACCCCTTTAGGTTGGGTACTTTGGTTATGTTCCTTATGATGTATTTTCTGAATTGCTTACCCTTGAATAACAATGTAATGTGGGAAGAAAGTGAACCAGTTTGCAAGAAAATTTACACATACTCTAACAATTTGGAAAATTGTGATCAAGTGTATGAAAGTTTCTTTAAGGGTATGTTAAGGAAGTTTGGATCAACTGGTGTTTCCATTCTGGTAAGAGGATTTGAAGTTCGTTCCTCCTCTGATGAGATAGAGAGAAAGAATAGAAGAGCAAATGAGATTGACGTTTGTACACCACCAACATGGAAGACTTCAAAAGTTGAAGGGAAAGGAAAATAACAAGTAATTGTGGACATACCAGATGAAGAATATGATAAGGAATCTAAGGACACCCTAGGAAAAGAACTAGAAATAGTTGAACCAAAATAAGAAAAGGAAAAGATAGAAGGAAGTGAAGGAGAAGGTGATCTAACCAAGGAAGATTTATTTGTTGCTTATCGGCCATGAGGAAGATGGAATGCAGAAAATTATGAATATATTATCTATCAGACCTTCATATGAGTAGGACATGATCTTAAGTGTACTAAGTGCTCATCTCATGCACAATCATATCAAACTAGAGAGTTTACAGAATATGTTTCCAAAAGAGATGATTAAATTCATCAAGGAAATCATGGACTCCGAGTCTTAGAATAAGGAAGAACAAGTAATGGTACATCTTAAGAAGTAATACAAATTATCACTTACTAAGCTGAAAAAGCACATGAATGAAATAAGGAAATGTATAAGCACAACAAAAAAATTTATAACTATTGTCTTCGATGGTCTCATTCAATCAACAAGTACAAAGAGAAGCTTGAACAAATTGAAGTAGAGATGAACAATATTGGAAAAAACTATAACATGTCTCAAGATCATGATGGTGCAATTAGGAAAAGATTCAGGAACTATAGAGAGAGCATACAAATGTTTATAACACCAAGAAAAATATTATTCACACCTTTTGGAAAGTGAAGGATATAACTGAATGCAGGCTGGAACAATTGATTGAGTTACTAAGGAAGGGAGAAGTATTGGAAAAAGCGTTTACCATTCTGGAATACCTCATCAATATTATCAACCAAGCATCTGAAAAAAATAACATGATCATAAATACCAGGATTGTAGTGGAAGCATGGAAGAAATTTCCTTCGTAGATGAAGGAAAATTTCAAAATAATCTTCAAATAGTGGATGTATTTCTTCAAGTTTTTGAATCAACTTTTGCATAAGTTTTTGGTTACACTTCATAGGGGGAGAGAGAAAATATTTTATTATCATTTTTTCATTCATGTCAAAGGGTTAGAGAGAGTAATGAAAAATTACTTATCAAACTTAGAGGGAGTTTTGTTGAGTTTTTCTAGCTATGGCATTTTGAATTTTTTAAAGGTTCCGACACTTAGTCATTTTTCATTAAGTGTTGCCATCAATGTGAAAGGGAAAGATTGTTCGCATATGGATTCTAGTGTTGTCATTGATGGAAACAAAATTCACGGATCCAGTCTGCACTGCAGTATCTGACTCTACTGGAAGATAGAGTGAAGAGCAACATATTTAGCCAATGTTGAATATGTCAAGTAGTTTGCATTACCAACTTATTAGTTTTGGTTGTGGATCTCAAGGAAATTTGTTGGGTATATTAATTTTTTTATTCTTGATTTTTTGTTTTCGCATCAAGTGGTGTATGAGGTAGGATATCTGATTGCTCAATTTTATGTTCATCAGTATATAAAGGCTAACTAAGTGAATGTTGGGTGTTGTAAATGTTTAAGGAGAAATTGTTTGAAGTATTTTTGTGTTAGAGATTTTGTTTTGGGTCCTAACTATTCTATGGCCAAAATTGGTGGATACGCATTAAATATTGTTCATGATTTGAGATGAAAGTTGGAATATATTGTCTACTGTATTGAATCCAACATATAGCAACTAAATTCTTGGTAGCGCATATATATATATATAAGATCGGTAAATTAATTTTGTTGTGTGTGTGGTATTCAATATTTGTTTATGTTTGTGCAAATATCAGAAGAGAAGTTGAATGATTTACACTTTTGTAGGAGAGGATTTTTGTGAAGTGAATTAAGCCAGAGCAGAGCAAAGTGTAGAATCAAACAGAAGGTCTAGAATCTGATCTATGAGCCTAATTGGACTCGTAATCAAAAATTTGTAGATGTTATCTTCTAAGTTAAAATTTTTGTTGTAATACAAATCTTTTGTAAGGCATTGAGCATTCCCAACTTTTAGCAGTGAGCTCTAGGCAATGTGTGTGAATGCAAGTGCATTCCCATTTTGTAAAACACTTATATTTTGAGTACTCAAAATTTGTGGATTGACCTCCACCATGGTTTTCCCCTTAACTAATTTTCAACATAAAAATCCTTGTGTTATGGAGTTGTGGCTTATTCTTCTATGTTCATGCATCTTTCTTTTGATTGAATGTTTTAGACACTTGAGAGAATAGATTAATAATGTTAAAATTTGTAGAACACTAATTCACCCCCACTCTTAGTGTTTCTTGAGTCCAACACTTTCATCATCCATGCATGAGGTTGAACAACCATACATTCTCCTAGCTCATAGTTGATTATGTAGTTGTGGAGTTTTTTTTTCTTTTAAATAAGTAAAATCTAGGAATCTTCAATCCAATAGTGTTTGCACAATGCAAAATAGTGATCCACTCTCGTCTCTTGGGGATAATATACGGTACACTTTTTCTACCTTTCTTAGAAAGCACTCTCATTGCATTGTTCCTTCAATCTTGAGGACCAATCTCATCATAGTTCCAGATCCTCAGTGGACCATAACTCTTGCCGATAGATTCCTTCTCCAGTGTTTCATAAAATACAAAAACTTCAGGCTTGAGATTGACAACACTATCATCTCTATCTTTCCATTGGGTTGTCCTCAAATATAGTTTGGGATGCCTTTTTCTGAAGCCCATCCACCAAGACTTGAAAAGAAGTCCATCTTTCAATGGATTAGGCTTAATCTAGCAGATTTGGGCCACTTCAAATTTGAAATTCATAATCATAAAAGAATGGAAAACAACAACCATCTTCTTTCACCATTCAACAACCTTTACCTCTTCTTCATCATTCAAGACTATTGTGGGCCCTTTCCTCTTGGTAGAGGTAGTACCACTCAACCAATTAGACAACATGGTAGTTCAAAGACCTTACTTTTTTATTTCCCCTCTTTTTGATATGTCATTGTCTTCAACATCTACCATAGAAGATTCCATGTCAGTCACGATTCATTCTCGCTACACTCAAACCTTTTTAGCTGTAATAGGTGGATTGAAATAGACTATAGGTTTATTCAAAAGTAGAATAAGAATTACTTTATCGTTATCACTATGTGGAAGCCTTGTACCTTGATGGAACTCCTAAAAATTTTCATGTTCCATCTCCAAAATCTTGTTTAGTTATAAAGACTATGGGTTTTGTCTCCTGTCACTATATAAGGGTTTTAGTTTACTTAGGTCTTATTTGAAAAACCCTTTTCTTTTTATCCTTGCTAAGGTTTTATTTCTCTATTGACCCCTTGTGTCAGTTCTCAGCCCTTTAGTTTGTTACTTATTCCATTGAAACCCATTGAGTAACCACCCCTCTGGTCTTGTTTTATCGATTGACGTATGTTTGGGAAATTTTTTTAATTTTTCATAAGTCGGGATAAATATTTCCCACTAAAAATCCTCAAGTGTTTTATGGCATGGGTATGGTCTCGTCGACCTAGTAGGGTCACTTTTAAAGATTAATAGCTTTTGACATGTGTAGATATAAGGACCCCTAACTATTGTTCAATTGATGTAGATGATTGCCATAATTCCCTACGTTCCTATTCTATTTTGTTTCACATTATTTTATTCACACATTCTCACGGGTGAAGGCCATGTGTCTTGAATGATTGGTGGAATGAACATCTTTCATAAGGCAATCAGATGGTTGTTGAAAAAAATCAAGGGTGGGAGATAATTAAGGTGACCAAATATAGACCATTCCCTACATGCATGTTTGTTCTTCTTGCTTATTAAAATAATCACATGGGCTGGCAAGTGGTTTCCACATGTCTCCTCTAATGATGGGCCCAATGGTTTCAAATGGTTAGTACTAATTTTTCAAAGGAATCAATGGTCGATAGCAGATGATGTGGATTAATCTTGACCACTCCCCGCTATCTTGTGTGGGTCCCACCTTTCCTACCAGATGCCTAATGGGGAGTAGGCATCTACCACATGGACTAATCCAAAGGACATGGAAGCATTGGCATATGAACAAATATTTAATTAAATAACTCCACACAAGGCATGGAAAATAAAGTGTGTGTTATTAATGTAGATATATAGCATGTGCTTAAAGGCCTTTAAATCTGATTCGTGGGTGTTGTATGAAGGATAAAGATGTGCGTAACTAAGAAGTGTGCATGAACAAGCTAAGAGTTCTAATCTTAGCCTCTCCTCATCTCCCCATTGATGAAAGTTTCACACAAGTTATGACTCATGGGGGCAAGGGGAAAAGGACACATGGATTAGGGCTATAGTGACAAAAATGGTGGAGCCCATGTACTACTAACAAGTGGTTCTATATGGCCTCCTATCATTTGGTAAGTATTTCAGTTGTGTATAGTGAGATATTTCATAATAAGTTGGTCAAATCTAGATTGTCAATCAATTAACACTCCAAAAGGATCAATGGATAGCATTCAAAACTCAGCTGAGGGGAAGTGAGTCATTTTGGTTCACATGAGTGAGCCTTAATATCTAAAAGGACATTGATCTACCGAAGTAGGGAGCTACATAATCAGCATTGAAAAATATACTCAGCACACTCAAGGAGCTCATGTTGTGGTCTCTAAACATTTTCTGATGTTGAAACTAGGGTTTCCAACTTGGGAAGAGAACCCGTAAGTAAATTGTTGCACTCTTTCTAGCATTATTGATAAGTTATGGTTTTTCGATCTTTAGTTTATTAGGGTTTTCTTGGTTCAAATATTGTAAGGTTTGACATTCATAAAGAAGAATTTATTAATTTTGTATTTTCATAATTCATGTCAAATCCTCACAAAAGCCATAGGCGTTGCTGAGATAAACAAAAAGACCTTCCTTGTAGTACCTCTTGTGTTATGGCTCCTAAAATAAAAGTTCCTTCGTCTAAGGGGGAAGCTTTTTCTCCCAAAATACCTTTAAATAAAGACATCATGGATCAATTACCACCCTCAAATAGTGACAAACCTAAAGTCCAATTGATTCCCAAAGGTACACAAGTAGCAGAGGGTCTATTTGATAGGAGATGTTCAATTAGGGATGCCAAATTAACTTATACTAGATTGGAATTGTTTTATACCTAGTTCAAGAATAGAAATATGGGTATTCCAATAAGAAACCCTTGGAACTATGACCTAGGAAAGATGATTGTTCTAAATGTCTATATGGATATTGACATGCTTAAGGAAAAAGTTGTTAATTATGACCCAAACACAAGGACTATAAGAACATATGATGGGAAAGAAATGGTCAGAATCACCAAGGATGAATTGGATTTTGTTTTCAATCTCACTAGGTGGAGTGATAAAACACATAAGATAAATGAAGACACTCTTAAGCAAGAGTATGATAAAACTAGGATTTCATTCAAAGTCCATGTCCTGCCAAGATTCTTAGCAGAAATTGTAGGTTAGAAGATTGTAATAGGACAACATGATAAAGAGCCTTTCCCAGCTAACTATTGTGATTTCTATTTCAAAATGACTTTCTATTCTATTTTTCAAATAATTGGTTATGGTCTTGTCTCTAGAATTCCAATGGCATGGATGTATATGGCTTCAAATATCCAACACCCCTAGTATTGTGTAGTATATGATTATGCGAGGTTTCTTTTAGAAAGAATGCATGAAGGACTAACAAGGTTCAAGAAGGGTGAATCAAGAGTGAGATACAGTTGGTATTCATTGTTCATGAACATGTTTCTATACAAGGGTCCAGTTTACTTAGGACATAATATTTTCTTGGAAAGAAAGGTGGGTGACTTGGATCTTCCCATGCAATGTTGGACCACAACCTTGGACAAAGATGATAGGAAATATGACTATGTGACATTATATATTTTTTTTGGTTACGAAATAAAGAGGGGTTTGATTATAAATTTTCCTATAATTCCCATAGCTGGGTATGTGCAAGATCATGATGGGCTAAAGAGTGGCAATATGATGGGTATGTGGCTAATGATTTTTTTTACCCAAAATTGATGAACCAAAAAGGGTTTTTAATGGAGATTCTCAGATTTCAACCAATATAAATTATTCTTTACTTTGAATTTAATAAGTAATTATTATTCATTTTCAATTTGAATTATGAATAAAGTCTTAATTGATAGGTAGATTGAAAAACATCTATAGCTTTCAAACGGTATCACCTTTTTTGAATCCAAAACATGTGTCACAATATATGCTTTGCATACTATAGGATTAAAAAAAGAAAAATTGAATTTCATGAAGTTTTGACCAAGTTAAGGTGGTAACATATGATTTTTTATATTTTTAAAAGTTGTAATAAAAAATCCATAACTAATTATTTACTTGGAAAAAAATTACAAAAGTTCATCACATTGGGACATGAGTCCTCTACTTATATCTAAAATATAATAAAAACTATATTATTATTTTATTGTGGTTAGGGTGGTCAGACAAAACACTTCTTATTTTTTCCTTGAAATTTAAATACTACTACATTGAAATTTCAAATTTTCACCAAATAGATTTTTTATAAAAAAAGAAACCTAGTATTTTAGAAACTAAATTCAATTTTATACAAATTCTATTCTTGCATATTTTTGAAATAATATAGATAACTTATTCAAACTTTTACGTCAAGTTGCCTAACTCTGGTTTTTCTAAAATTTTTGCCACTTAAGGGCCTATTTCTTCCATGATGATCTTGCACATACCCAACTCTACATGATTTCTTAAGACCAAAGGAGACAAATCATGAGATATGATTTGATCATCATTGTGGAGATGTTATCTCATACCCCAATTATACTATCTTAAGATTATATGGTTCCATAGTAGCACCACAAATTGTTGCCAAATTTTGTGCCAGAAAGAATTGGTTTCTTTGAGGTTATGTGGCAACTAGGAAGTGTAGAAAATGAACACTTATTGAATCAAGGAAAAGGAACTTTCTTTCCTTTGTACACTTATTTTTCTGATTTTCTAATGACCAAGGGAGGTTGTAATAACATCCTCGATATACTCAAAACATACTACATGTGGAGATAAATTTAGAGGTTCAAATATGACCCTCAAGGTTTTATGACTAGGTTGAAAGAAAGAAACAAGAACTAAAAAAAATTCCACATTTTCCAATATCCTGAAGATGTAATAAGAAATGTGTCAGACACTTTTGAGCAAGAAAAAAGGCTAGCAAGATGGATTGCATTCAATCAAATCTAGAGAAAAATAAAGCAAGAAGAACCTAATTTCAAAATTCTTCTAGAGGCTGAAGATATAATACAAAAGGTAGATCATGTAGCAAGGAATTTTGATTCAATAGTCAGCCACCTTGAAACTAAAGGGGTAATAGCTAAAGATAAATTTCAAGCTCCAATTGTAGAAGGACCAATTGGAGGATAAATCCTTGCTATAGGAGAAGAATCTACTTCACAAGCCCCTAAAGAACCAAGAATAAAATTCTTTGTAAGGAAAAAGAGTAAGGAAAAGAAAATTAATGAAGCCCTTGCTCCCTCTTAGCAAGAGGAAAACAAGATTCCTTCTCCTATAGCACAAGTACCATTTCCATATCCACCAAAGCTGATAGAGCCTAAAATTTTCAACATTGATTCCCCACCACCTAATGAATTTCCATCAAGGGAGCCACCATTAAAAAGGAAAAAGGTTGAAGCCACTAGTCTAGTGGACTATAATGATGAAGGCTCAAATGATGATATTTGGGTGTCAAAGTAGGAAATGAAAGGAGTGCCCACTACACCTATAATAAGGGCAACACATCAATTAGAAGCAATATTGAGTAAAGTTGATCTCAAAAGACTCAATGGGAGAGATGATATGTGGATTGAAGCATGTGCAAAGTTCTTAGATGATGACTCTTTTATAAAGACTCAAGCTTTTATGGAATTTTCACACAAGGATAAAAGAGATGAATATGTAAAAATTCTAGCTATAGAAATAATCCTTCACCTAGAATTTCTAGATGGTATGATCTACAAAAAAGTGTTAAATGAAATGAGAACTAGTTTCCAAAAATGAAGTTGCAAAGGAGGGTCAAGAATTGGTAAGGACTAGTGGCATTTTGTTGCTACCAGAATGTGATCTTGCTTTTTCCATAGCTTTTGAAACAATAAAGAAATGTGATAGGCCTCTCTATGATATAAAAGAAGTTGCACTTGCATTATAGGGTTCTGCTTACAGTGAAGATTGGGAAGCCTAGGCTATATGGTCTTTAGCCCCAAGTACAAGAAAGACTGGTATTGTTGAGCCTACACCTAACTACAGTGGAGGCCTAATAATAAAAAGAGTGTTAGAAACATCAACCTTAGAAGCTGAAAATATGTCAGTTAATGTTGCATAATTCACAAGGGCCACTGTAGATTTGTGACTGCAAAAAATGATAAGCTCTGGACATAATGTAATAACTTGTTATTTAAATATGGAGACTTTTAGTGTGATAATATGAAATTGCAACAAAGGTAGCATTATTGGAGGATATTTTGCAAAGATTGCAACCTAGAAAGCTTAAGAAGAATGATGTTGACTCCCCCACTACTTCACAAGATGTACCCCCAAATTTTACTACAAAAGTAAGTTCTTCATGGTCTAATGTACCATATAATATGGGGAGTTTCTCAATTTCAATAGTAGAATCTGGTACATCAGAAGGGCCACAAGATAAAGAGGATATCAATAGGGATGAGTTGATTAGGCCTAAACTAAATGAATACAAAGATAAATGTGATAATCATGATGAGGATAATTTCAAGAGTAATATGAAGATTTCCACAACAATCCTAGAACACCTAAATAGAATAGTGAAGAACAAGTTGAATAATATTCACTATAGTTATTCATTCATGGTGGATGCTATCAAGAATTTTAACATTAAGAGAAAGAGCCATTCCACTCATGGAAATTTGGATCCCTAGGAAGTAGGATTTGATATTGATAGGAATTGGAGTTAAGAAGGATCCCAATTCACCTAAAATTTTTAAACCTACCATGCTTCTTGTAAGTAAAATTGAAGGATATAGGGTAAATCTTGAACCACTAGAAAAATAAATAAAAGAGGTAGTGAAATTCCTTTATGAGCCACATCCCGGCCTTCTTCCATCCATTCTAAGGGATGATGATAGCATCAAAAATCTACAAGAATGGATAAATAAAACAAATAAAGTTATTTCAAATTAGGCCATGTCAATTTATCCGAAATTTGATATGGAGACATTGAAGGAAAATAAGGATATGCTAATACACGATGAGATTGTCCTACTAGAATTTGATAAGGAAGTTAACCACATTGTCACCAAGTATGAACCTTATAAAAAAAGTGCTAATGAAGTTATGAATTTTGATTGGCCCACTAAAGATGAATTCCTAGCATGGAAAGGTACGTACTTGGAAGGAGTAGGGGTTCTACATAAAAGGTGGCAAGCTAGTGATTTGAAATTTTGAAATTTATAGTCATGATAAATAACGGATAGATGGTAATGCACTAGATAGCCTAGATTTAGTATAGGTTAGGCTTTTGATAAACTATGGAAAATGTAGTGCATCTTCTCCATGTTGAATTGATGACAAGGATGCAGATATGGAAATATCACTTGACTTTTCCTTTTTTGTTTCTTTCATGCTTTCCTTCTTTCACTTTGTCTACGTGGGCACAAATTTTGGGGTAACTATTTGGTTATACCCATTTTGAAAATTGGGCCATGATAACTACTTTCATTTTGCCACATGTCTCCCACCTCTTGGGAATGCATTGTAGCTGAATGGGAGTATCTTTGTTAAATTGGTCCAATAGAGTTTTGAAAAGTGTACTTTTTGGTCTAAGGCTTGTTTTTCTCCTTCATTTCAATAAGAAGGAATTTAGGGCCCGAAAGTAGGGGTTCATTGTTTTGCAATTAACATTGTAAATTGTAAGGGAAATACTAAATATGTTTTAGAGTTTTTTTCTTAAGTTAGAGTTTAGTGTTATGTATGTAATTCTGATAGCAATATAGCAAATACAATATATAGTAATACCAATTGTATGGCTATTGTCTCTCCTTGTACTTTTTTTGTGAGTTATGAATGAAAGCAATCTATGATTCTTTTTGTTTGTCTCTATTGTCTCTCAATAGATGTTTGATTTCATTCTTTCTTATTGATTCAATGAACTAATGTAAATGCTTTGATGAAATTGTTAACTCATAAAATTAGGTGCTAGGATATTTCTAAGTAGTAATGATCATGAATGTAATAGGGGAGTGTTGTAATGCAGTGTTCCTTGTGACTCTATGCTGATATTGTTGAGTTGCTATCTAGTTATATAGGTTTATATTGATTGTGCTACTTGGGATAAAGGCACTAGTTCATGAAAAGCACTTGTGGTTATTTTTATATGTTGATTCGTTAGCTAATCACTTTAAATTTACAAATTTTCAAATGGATACCATTGTAGTTGTTTTGTGTTGAATTTTTTCCTTCTCATGCTCCAAGTATAGGACATTGATAAATGAGCTACCAATTTATTTGGTTTACTATATTGTTGAGTAATTTTATGAGAAGTAAATGTTATTGATAATGTATTTAATTATAATTGTATGAAATGCTGAGTATAAATTGTGGGATCACCCTCTCAGGTTTCATAAATCCCAAAGTGTAGGAGTAGAAGCTTTTTAGCTTCCACTCATATGTTGTCCAATCCCTTTAGAGTACTGATTATTGGAAATGGAAAAGTCCATAGGTATTTATGGAGATAAATTTGGTTCTTAAAAAATAACTAATGGATTGGAAACTCTGTTGGGGATAGCTAAATCCAAAGTCTCTACTTTAGATCTAGTATAGTTAGAGTCAATTTTTTGTTATGATATTCTTTACCATGTGGAGAATAATTGGTTTAAATTATGTTGCATTAGTCACATCATACTTAGTCTTATGTGTCATATCTTTTTTCAATTTTTCACCTTGTTTTGGATTATGTTTAAAATCTTTTCTAAACTTACAAGTACAAAGTCAAAGTGCAATCACTTTCTATTTACTATCATTCCAAGTGGCGACTCTGAATTCTCTAATACCTGTGTAAAGACAATTTCTCGAAAATAATGTAAGAAGTATTTTGACACTTCTAACATCATGAAGAAGACAATAAGTTATGAAAAGAAGCATCTTGAGAAGAAGGAAGAATCTAAACCTACTAAAGAGAAGAAACCCACATGGGTAAAGAAGAGCTCTAAATCGAGTAAGTCTATTGACTCTTTGATTGATGCATCTCCTACGTTTAATGTTGAAGTAAGTAGTGCTAGTACACATGAAAAGGCACATGAATTTGAAGGTTCTAACATTGACTAAATATTTTTTCCTATTGAACAAGTTTTTGATAATGAGATTAATACTTCAAGAGAGGAGGAAAGGTGGGATTTTTGAGGTAAGAATAAGAATTTTTTAGAGCCTTTAACCCTTGGAGTTGGCTCTATTTTTAATGGAAATAATTTTAAGCCATGAGGTGAATCTCTTGATGTAAAAGTGCACCTTTCTCTTGAGGAAGATCCTATTGACTAGCCCTACTATACTCCTACCCTGAGTGAGCCTAGAGATGTGCTAGAAGATGAGGAAGATATAGATAAAGACATGCAAGCTATAGAAGAGGAGGAAATAAGGCTTAAAGAAGAAGAAGAGAATAGAATGAGGGAATTAAAAGAAAGGGAAGATAACATTAGAGCTAAGCATCTTAAGAGAGATGCTAGAAAACAAAATTTTGAAAAAAAGAGAGATTCAAAGCCTTTAACCCTTGGAGTTGGCTCTATTTGTAATGGAAATAATTTTAATCCATGAGGTGAATCTCCTAATGTAGAAGTGTACTTTTCTCTTGAGAAATATCCTATTGACTAGCCCTACTATACTCCAGCCCTTAGTGAGGCTGAAGATGTTCTAGAAAAAGAGGAAGATATAGATAAAGACATGCAATCTATAGAAGAGGAGGAAATAAGGCTTAAAGAAGAAGAAGAGAATAGAATGAGGGAATTAAAAGAAAGGGAAGAAAAGATTAGAGCTAAGAAGCTTGAGAGAGATGCTAGAAAACAAAAATTGGAAAAAATGAGAGAAGATGTTTTTGGTCATAAGACATTTGAGGAAAACATTTTTAAATTTGCTTCTAAAATAGCCAATGACATTCCTAAGGTAATATTCGCAATGGGAACCTATGCTAATGATACCTACACCACATTTCTATCAACTACTAGAGCATCAAATCCTCCTACTACTACTAAGAACACATCATTTGTAGATCATGGGAAGAGACCCATTGATCAGCCTAATAAAACTACCTTCAATACCAACACCAATATCCATACTTCATCTATTGAAACCCCCACACACAAGGCCAAAATTAGTCCAACTTTGGTTATTGCACCTCCATATCCTGAGATACTAAAATTATAGTTTGAAAATGAAAAGCTACAAGAAGATTTGAAAAAAATTGACATGATAGTTTCCATTGCAGAGATGGATAGGAAGATTGCTTTTCTTAAAATGTCCACACCCACTTTAGAGTCTTCAAGCTCTAGACATATTAATAGTTAGTCACATAAGAAAAAATATGATGAACATATTCCTAGTGGAGGTGGTGGTGGTGGAGGAAAAAAAAGAATAATAATTCTTATTTTGAGGATGATAAAGGAAGCAAGAAAGGAGGTGGTGATGGTTCAAGTGGAAAAGGTAAGGGCAACATCCAATCTGACAATAAAAGAGATGATGAGAAAAGATATGTTCATAGGGATTGAAATACTAGGAGGCCACTCCAAGTAGATAGATACCAGTAATTGTGTATAACTGGGATACCTAGCTACCCTAACCCATTCCCTAAAAATTTTAGGCATACTCTAGTCAGATTCTCTAGTAGTAATTCCTTGAGTGGTGAAGACCACCTCAAAGCATTTGCTAATGTTATGGATGATTTTTAGGTAGAGGCAAAGGATGTTATGATGAATTTTTTTATGCACTCTCTCCTTGAAGATGCTCGAGAGTGGTATAGGATTTTTCCTACTGAGAGCATTAGTTCTTGGGAGGAATTCAAAAGGATATTTAGAGAGCAATATGGTGACAAGACTAATTCAAGTTTTTTGTCGAATCAATTTAATAATATTGTTAAGGGTTCTAACAAATCTATTGTTGAATTCAATACAAGGTTCTAGAAGGCTAGGAAGAGGTTTCCTCCTCATTTATAATTGAATTACCATGTGTGCTTGGTAAATTACTGTAATATTTTTGATATAAAAATGAGTTACCAACTGCTAGATAAAAATCCTCAGTCATTGAGGGAAACCTTCAAGATGGCGGAGCATATTGAGAATATTAGCAGAGAAACTGGTAAATTTGGTAGAAGAGATGATTCAAAAATCCTCAAAAACTCAAAAAAGGAGGACAAGAGTTTAGGAGCTAAGGGGAACACATTTGAGGATAAGATTCATAATTTTATGAAGACTATAAGTGACAAAATTATAAAGAAAGAAAAGACTCAATCAAAAAATTATCAAAGGAATGAAAGACCTCCTAGGTTGCAAGACCACTCATATAATAACAACTGGTATAATAGGAAGCTTTTTCCTAATAATTAGATAAATGTTCAAAATAAAGTCCCTCTTGATCCTTTGTAGAAGAATTCAAGCAATTATGTTGAAGATGCCTCTAGTTACTTGATTTGTCAAATTCCATATTTTGCTCAGTAATGTGCAGTTGCATAGATGGTTGAAGTAGATGAACATATTCTTGAATATTGTGATTAGCAAGAGGAGGAGCATGTTGATGTGCATATGTTCAGGATCATCATGGAAACAATAGGCCTTTAAGTGGCAATGAAAATTCAAAAAAAATAGTGTTAGGCAACTTGACCTAAAAATTTGAATAAGTTATCTATATTATTTCAAAAATATGTAAGAATAGAGTCTATACAAAATTTAATGTAGTTGCTAAACTCCTAGGTTTATTTAAAAACAAAATCTATTTGGTGAAAATTTGAAATTTCAATGCAGTAGTACTTAAATTTCAAGGAAAAAATAAGTAGGTGTATGTCTAACCACCCTAACCACATTAAAATGATAATATATTTTTATAAGATTTTACATATAAGTAGAGGACTCATGTCTCGATGTGATGCATATTTTTTTGTAATTTTTTTTGCAAGTAAACAATTAATTATGATTTTTTTATTAATTTTTTTTTTAAATATAAAAACTCATATGTCTATTCACCTTAACTTGGTCAAAACTTGATGAGGTTCAAATTTTTTTAATCTTATAGTATGTGAAGCATGGAATGTGATGCATGTTTTGGATTCAAAAAGTGTGATAACATTTGAAAGCTATAGATGTTTTTCAATCAGCTTATCAATTAGGACTTTAATCGTAATTCTAATAGAAAATGAATAATAATTATATATTAAATGCAAAGTCAAGCATAATTTATATTAGTGGAAAGTTGAGATTCTCCTTTAGAAACCCTTTGTGTTTCATCAATTTTGGGTAAAATAAGTCGTCACCCACATGGACGAAATCTAGAAAAGCATGGTAAGTTGTTCAACACATTTTTTGCATTGACTTCTTAGGATTGGCATGTCCTAGTCAAATTCCAAAGAAAGCCCGAGGCTAAACCCTAGGCAGTAAGGTTTTTGTCAAAAATATTGGATATCCAATTCAAATCGGATATCTGATTTGAATTGGATATCCAATCTAATCGGATATCCGATATATTTTATATATGATTTTTAACAATGTAATATAGTTTATAATATATGATTTAAAAAATTCAATAAATAGTTTACATTTTATTTGAATATATCTAGTTTAGAATTATAATTTATAGTTCATAATTTAATATATAATATATAATTTATGATAATCTCTTATAGAATTATGTATAATATATTATATATTATATTATTATGTATACTATTTAACTATTGTTTCTATATTTTAGTTAATATATATATAATATTTAAATTTTATCCCTTTCCCTCTCTCTCTCCCTCTCTCTCTCCCCCAATATTCTCACTCAATCACTCCTATCTCTCTCCCCTCTACCCTTAACCATAAACCCCTAAGCCTTAACCCTTAAACCCTCTGCCCTCTACTCTCTCTCTCTCACTCACTCAATCCCTCAATATCTCTCCCTCTACCCTTAACTCTAAACCCTAAACCCTTATACCCTCTACCCTCTACCATTAACCCCATATACCCTCTATCTCTCTCCCACTCCCTCTCTCTCTCTCTCTCAAGTCTCTCACTCCTACCCCTCTCCCTCTCTTAGTCACTCCTCTGTCTGCTTTGCCTTCTGCCTTAACACTTAAGCCATGTGCCTATGCTCTCTCTCTCTCTCTCTCTCTCTCTCTCTCTCTCTCTCTCTCTCTCTCTCTCTCTCTCTCTCTCTCTCTCTCTCTCTCTCTCTCTCTCTCTCTCTCTCTCTCTCTCTCTCTCTCTCTCTCTCTCTCTCTCTCTCTCCTCTGCCATGGCTCTAGGCCCTAGGCCCTCGGCCAGGCCATATGAGCCACTCTGCCCTCTACCATCAGCCCTGCCTCTATCTCTCTCCGCTCCCTCTCTCTTAGTTGTCTTGATCAATCCTCCTGCCTCTCCTCTGCCATGGCCCTCTGCAGCTATCTCTACCTCTCTCCCTCCCTCAGTTTCGTTGGATCCTCCTATCTCCCTCTGCCATCCAGCCTTAAAATGGCCTTCCTGCCCTCTGCTCTATCTCTCAGGTCTCTCCTCTACCCCTTCTCCTCTCTTGGCTCTCTCTCTCTCTCTTGCTCTGGGGCATATCTCCTCACCCTTGACCCCAGACCATGAAGCTTTTAAGGCCCTCTGCCTCTACCGTTTGCCTATGCCTATGTCTCTCTCCCACTCTCTCTCTCAAGGTCTCTCCTCCCTCTTGCTCTCCTCGGTCTCTCTCTCTCTGTCCTCCCTCTATCTCTCCCATTTGCTCTTAACCCATGAGCCACACCTCCTCTCTCTCCCTCCTCATGTATCCTCTCTCTCTCCCTCCTCTTGGCCTCTCTCTCTGCTCTCTCTCCCTCTACCCTTGGCCCTCTATCTCTCTCCCAGTCCTCCCTCACTCCTCTTTCCCCCAACTCCCATCTCTCTCTCTCTCTCTCTCTCTCTCTCTCTCTCTCTCTCTCTCGTCTCCCTCCTACCCCTTCTCCCTCTCTTAGGTATTTCTCTCTCACTCACTCCCTTTATATCTCTCCCTCTACCCTTAACCCTTATAACCCTCTACCCTGTTCCATAAAACCTATACCCTTTTATCTATCTCTCTCTCAAGTTTCACTCTCATACCTCTTGTCCCTTTGTTAGGTCTCTCTCTCTCACTTACTTCCTCTTCCTCTCTCCTCTCTACACTTAACCCTAAACCCTAAACCCTCAACCCTTAACCCATAAACCCTCTACCCTCTACCCTCAATCCTCCCTTCCTTTATCTCTCTCCCACTCCCTCACTCTCTCCCTCTCTTTCTCAAGTCTCTCCTTCGTACCCCCTCTCCCTCTCTCAGGCATCTCTCTCCCCTCTATCCTTAACCCTTATACCCTAAACCCTTAAAACCTCTACCCTCTACCCTATATATCTCTCTCTCCTACCCCCTCTCCTCTTAAGTCTCTCTAGCTCTCACCCTCTACCCTTAACCCTAAACCCTAAACCCTTAACGCTTAAATGCTAAAGCCTTATTTAACCCTATACCCTCTACCATCAACCCTATACCCTTTATCTCTCTCTCTCTCTCAAGTGTCTCTCATACTACCTCTCCCTCTCTCAAGTCCCTTTCTCACTCACTTCCTCTATCTCTCTCCTATCTAACCTTCATCCTAAACCCTAAACCACAAATGATTAACCCTTAAACCCTCTACACTCTACCCTTAACCCTCCCTTACTTTATCTCTCTCTCAAGTTTCCTTCTATCTCTCTCACTGACTCCATCTATATCTATCCATCTACCCTTAACTCTAAAGTCTAAGCTCTTAACCCTTACACCCTAAACCCCTAATCCCTCAACCATATAACATCAACCCTCTACCTTGAACCTTAAACTATCAACCCTCTACCCTTAACCTGAAACTACCAACCCTCTACCCTCAACCCTCTCTCTCTTTACCCCCCTCTCCCCTTCTTCCCTTCTTACCCTCTCCCTTCCCCCTCCCGATTGTCTCTCTCCCACTCTCTCTATCTCTCTCTCTCGCTTTCCCCCACCGCTCTCTCTCTCTCCTTGTCTCTCTATCTCTCCCTTTTTCTCTCTCCCTTTCCCCTCCTAATTCTCTCTCCCTTTCCCTCTCTCTCTATCTCTCCCTTTCCCTCTCTCTCTGTCTCTCTCTCGCTCTCTCTTTCCCACCCTCCTCCTAATTAATATTGGGTCTATGTGTGCAAAAATTGGATATCTGATTTAAATGGTTTGAAATGGCCACAACTGGCTATGTATTACCCGACACAAATCAAATATATGTTTTGAACAACTTTCTCTTAGGCATTGCTTTGGAGCAATGTAATAACACCAAACCCTTAAAAAAAATCAACTCACAATTTTTTCATTTTTTGGAAAATACAAAACGCTACTTTTTCATATCACCACTTTTTAGCCCATCATGATCCTGCACATATCCATGTACTTATGGTTATGGGTGATTTTGATACTGCAGATGGTGAGTACTCTTCTAATGAGGACTCTTATGAAGTGTATGTAGATAATCAAAGAAAAATTTCTAGTACATATCATTAGCAAGTTCTCTCTAATGAGGATTCTTATAGTGATGTTGAGGTTTACAATTTGGAAGCAATTGAAGATGGTGTGTCACTAAGAATACCCTCAGATGAGGAGATTCTTAAATATACTATAGTCTTGTCTACCCAAGCTTAAATTTCCTATCATTTTAGGAACAAAATAGTCGGTGGTGAAATAGGTAGTCTTGTTGGTCTTTTCATCAAGGAGCAGAATGTCAAGAACAACGAGCACAAGGATAATGGAAAAATGGAAGTAGTCAATGCTAAAGAAGGAATGGGAGATTAAATTTGGGCTAAGATAGCAAAGAAGCCAACTCAATAATTCAAATCTCTCACTATGAAGATAAAGAAATAGAAGCAAAACCTTGAAGTTTAAAGGAAAGATACCAAGTAGAGGATTAAACTACCAAAAAATCAATATAAGGAGAGAAAAAATGAACAAGGTATGCTCCCAATTGAATTACCCAAGTATACTCCTATTGATATGTTTCAATTACTTAGCCAAGTAAAAGTATTTTTCCTTTCCTTAAAATGATGACAATCAAGGAACATAAGCATAAGGTAGTAGCCCTTATCAATGGTGCTACTATAGCCTATGATGATTTAGTGGTTCCCACTCCACCCAAATTGAAGGAGTTGTCATTGAGATTCCCCATATCTTCTTAGGAAATTCAGTAACTACTTGCCCTAATAAGATGGATCTGCTTTTTCCCACTTTAATTATTGGAGAAAATATTATAAAAAAATTTATTATTGACTCTAGAGCATCAAATAACATCATGCTAGCTAAAATTATGGAAGCATTAGGACTGAAATTTGATAGCACTCATGGTAAGTTCTATGCTATGGATTCAAGAGAAGTCCCTATTATTGGTGTGATAAATGAACTTCTATATATATTAGAAGCGCACCCATACTAAGAGTTTAAGATGAGTGTGGTGGTAGTGGATATCCCACCTAATTATGCAATCTTGTTATCTTAGAAATGGAGTGCATCTATGGGAGGAAGTATGCAATGTGGAATGTCTTATGCCACATTTCCCATTAATGGTAAGGATGTTCAAGTAATCAGAGAACCAAGAGTCTCACATATGCTAGAACATGTTCCTAAGGATTATACAATTATTTTTTTAGAAAATGGCATCAGTAATTTCAAAATGGAAGAAGTACCAAGAGAAATTGATAGGTGTCCTACACCAATAGAAAATGAAGTTGTAAGATTGTTTGAAAATGATGGAATTTGGAAAATGTACTTTGATGGTACAAGTTCCAAACAAGGGTCTAGTGCAGGGATATTATTAGTATCACTTAGTGGTAGTACTTATAAATTCTCTTTCACATTATCCTTTGTCTATAAAAATAATGTGGTAGAGTATGAAGGTTTATTATTGGTGTTGAGACTGGCTAAGAAGCAAAAAATAAGAAATTTAATGGTGATTGGTGATTCTGAGCTTGTGATATCCCAATTAAGATCCAAATATGCCTGCAAGAATAATAGACTAAAGAAATACAAATTTTTTATCTAGGATTCCATTAAAAAATTTGATGCTTTTGAAAATTTTGATTGGATGGAAAGAGGACAGAATAGAGTAGATGGTACTTACTTGCTAATATTGCATTGAGACCTAATGATATAACTTTCATAGGAATCTCTAATGTTGAGATACAAACAAAACCTTCCATTCCTGACAATGTGCACAACTGGTAGATCTTCAATGATGATGAGGATATTCTTAGATTTTTAACTTTTCTAATGAATATGAAGGTCAAGCAATTGAATTTGGTGGATTTGTTGAAAATATTGATGGAAAGTATATGGTATTTGGAAAAGAATTCATCCATTTAAAAAAAAATCACAAAGGCCTTGTAGCACTTCAAAGGGTTATTGATAGTCAAAACAAAAGCAAGACCAAGACAACTGTTGCTCACCCAAAAGACCTAGAGGAAGTAAATTTGGGGACTGAAAATACCCCTAATAAATTTTATGTAGGAAATAAGATGAAGAAAAAGGTGAAGGAAATGTTAATTTCCTTGTTTAGGACGTACATACATGTCTTTGCTTGGTCATACAATGAACTAAAAGATTACAGAGAGGAATTGTTTCAGCATGAAATTTCTTTGAAGGAGAATGCTAAATCTTTGAGGAAAAAGAAAAGACCCATCAATCCTACTATAGCTCCCAAGATGCAGGAGGAGTTGGTTAATTTGAGATATTTTGGTATTATAAAATGCATTAGACACACTTCATGGGTATCAAATTTGGTACTAGTAAGAGAAAAGAACGATGACATAAGATTGTGTGTTGATTTCAAGAACCTGAATGTATTTGTTCTCATTTTTTCACCGCAGCTCAAATTGATAGTGTTGGTTAATCAAAATTCATTTTAAGGTGAAAAATTTTAGTTATTTTTGTTGTTGTTTAAACCATTGCAGGTTTTGAGTTTTGATTTTAAAAGAAAGTGCAATATGTTTCATTTTTCCATTCATCATTTGCAGAATTTAATATTACATGAATTCTAAAAGAAATTAATTCATTCTATATTTAATTTTTCATTACGCAATGTTCCATACATTTGTTACAAAAGAGAAGTAAAAAATTGAACAAGAATTGCACAAAATTTTGCTTTGTATTCATTGGGATAAAAGAGAATTAAGTGTCCAACACAAGCTATGGGAGTAGCTAAAAAGATGAGCCATAAAGAATACACTACACTATATATGATTTAAAAGAAAAAAGAGCACATAAGAGGGAACATAGCCATCATTTCCAAAAAAAATCCTTGAATTTCCTTTAGTGTTGTGCATCCTTCTTCTTTTCTCTCATCCTCCAAGTGAACCTACAAGTAGATGAAAATGTTTGTTAGAGCTTGGGTTATGAATCCTCCTACATGGTCCATTAATAGTAATGTAGAATACTATTTATTATTCATTGAATTAATTGAGAAAATACAAGAGCAGTACAAGAGAATACCAAGGTGCAATAATCATAAGAAACTTCTGAATTTATTGTTTTAATCTAACACTATTTGTTTCAAGTGTAGGTATAGGAAAATCCATGTTGCTGATCTATTTTGAATATTTTATAGCATGTAGTGTAAAATGGACTCCCACAAGGTTGAGCTTAGCATATAGCCCCTCAACATTCCATGGAAGGGTTCAGAAGAGAAACAATTCAATATTTCTCAAAAGAGATATGCATCTTAAGGAGTAAATCAAGTGTCATAAGAGCTCAAGCAAGTGATCTTCTAGGACAATGAGGTCTAAAGGTGCAATAAGTTGAAGATCATAGATGCTTAGTTTCTCAAGTGAATCATCATTAAGTGCATCATAATGGAATGAGATAGTGAGCAGGCATACATAATGCCTTCTTTACGAGTCATCAATAGCAACTGAAACAATTCAAGAAACTTCAAAACACCTTCATCATGGTGTTTTATTTCAAAATCCTCTATGCATAAATCAAAATTTTATGTCAACATTTTTTTTCTAGGAGATAAAAATGCATGAAGAGTACAGAGAAAAGGTTGTCTCCATTAAGAAAGAGAATGAAAAGTGGCTACAAGTAAAGCATGAAAGTCAATAAGTCAAGGAAAAGAAGCATTGATGAACTGAAATGCAATACACTAAATGTTTAAGTTGAATGCAATGTGAAACATCTTTGATGTCAATATAGTACAAGAAACTAAAGGCTAGTTTCAATATAATTGATGCTACAAAAGTTATCCCTTTGCATTGTCACATGAAACAGTGGTAAAAGTGAAAGCTTGAAGTGAATTTATAAAGTATTCAAGTACATAAGATAAGTGACAACAAGCATAAAGTAATCTATAGGTGCACCATGATGGTTGAGTGTCACTTTGCAAGTAAGTGAAATGAAAGCATCAATTTACAGTGTATTTGAGAAGAAAAGAATATGTATGCTTACATTAAGTAAGAATGTGCACAATTGTCACTACAATTCATGCTAACAATGAATTGAATTTGCATGGAAGAGAAAGCATGTTTTGAGAAGTAGCTAGAAGCATCAAATCAAGTTAAGCTTCATTGTATCTATGGACATAAAATTCCTCGAGCTCCCTCTGGGTAATTTTTATTTTTTCTAAGTACTGGCCTTCTCCCCATCTATTTTAACATCATCGGGCCCCATTTTAAAAAAAAATAATCTACTACTGTCATGTGTCTGTTAGGTGATCCTCACAAAAATTTCTTCCTTCCCTCTCCTACTAGTCCCCACCATGCTTCCATGTATCTTCACTGCTGGTACTTCAATGCTTCTTTGCTTTGCTTTTCATTAAGGCCTTGTCCTCGTGCCACATTGCCTCCATCCATGTAGACATTTTTGTAGACCTGACAGTTAGCACCGGCAGTGGAGAATGCCTCCATGTGTCTTCACCATGCAAGTTTTCATCACAAGGAGGGAGGAATTCACTGTAGGCTTTGACCTACCACCACATGTCTCCTCTACATGGATTCTATCAAAGGGAAAGGGAGAGTGAACAATGTGCCCCACAAGATTGCCATGTGTTCTAACTACCTTCATGGGTGAATGACACATGTCTGCAAAAAAAAATTGAACCACTACCATCATTCATAGGGGACGCATCTGGCTTGAGTGCAACCACGTTCATGGCTTAAATATTTTCTATTGTAGCAATAGATGGAAATCATTGTTGCAAGCATGATTGCTCGTGATACAAAATCTTTTCTGTTATTTCCCACCAGGCGATGGGATTTTTTTATCTATATATACTACTTCCTTTAGAAAATGAGTTCGAATGATACAAAAAAATTAAGAGGAAGACACCAAGCCTTTTGTATTGTTTTAATATTATTGTATAAGACTTTCAGACTATGCCATTGTTTTGCCTTTTTTTTTCTTAGGCTATTTGATAAAACATTATACTATGCCATTATTGTACTGAATTGTTTATTTGAATAACTTCTATTATTTGAATATAAGTTTATTGGTTTAGACCATTTATTTGGCTCTTCTTTTCAGTAAATGTGTATGAGAATTATTTTATATCATTGAATATATTATTTAAGTTTTCATCTTTGATTTTTGATAGTCTAGGACACATTAGATTGTTTAATAGGCCCTTAAATCGCATCCAAGAGATAAATTTATCGTACCAAACATCTAAGTCTTAGCGCATTGCCTTAGTTAGATTTTATTTTTTATATCTCCTTCCTTTTCCCATTCCAAAACCCTAATTATAGAAGAATCCAACTTCTTTAAAATCTGGAGGTCACTCAGTTTAGCCCAATTGGTCCCCCCATTAACTGAGTTTCCCATAAAGGTTGTTACCTTGCTAATTTTTGGCATCAATAAATTTTTTTTCTAGCACATCCAGTGGGACTACTTAAATGTATCTAAATCTAAAGAGGGTTTATGATCCATCAGCCTATTACTAGATCCCAAACAATGAATAACCTTGGTTTGTTAGTGTATCCAGTTGGAACACTACAAGCTGAAACCCATATAGTGAATTTTTCACTCCTCACCCCTTCTGTTAGCCATGTTACCAATTGGTAATAGAAATTATGTGGCATGGGATGATGAAATTCCTCTTGTAGCACTACTAGAACCCACCGTTTGGGCCCTTATCCTCGCCTCTACTTTAAAAGCTATACCTAAATTTACTAGAGATGGATCAAGAACACCATCCAAACATCTGCAAGATGTGGTAGACAGGTGTTTGGTGCACAAAGTCATAGACCAAAATATAGTGCTAAGGTTGTTCATAGCATCTTTTAGGGGTAAAGCACTAGATTGGTACCACACCCTCCAAGCTAATACTATCGCTACCTAGGACCAACATGGAGACCCTTTCTATGAAAGATTCTTGAATGATAGAGATAGGTCTTTGTAATATCAGTAGCTAGAAATCATAAAGCGAGCCCCATATGAAGCCATGACTAACTTCAATGATCAGTTCCATAGAAATTAGTAGAGAATTTAGGTTGCTATCCACCTGCAGGTCAATTTGGAATTCATGTTCTATTTGAAATCCATCAATGTTGATATCTTGATGATGATCCAGTCCCTTGATAGAACCACTTTACTAGGTGCATATAACATTGCAGTCAAAGTGGAGAACCATTCCAAAGATGCCAAAAAGTTGTCACCTCATCCCATCATGCATATGTTTCCTAAGATATCAGTTCCTACCTAGTAGATTCCATCTACTAGTGTACCCACTCCTCCCCAATCCATTTACACATATCTAGGTGCACCACAAAACATTGCTTCCACATTCGGCTCTTCAAAGGATGATATGAGTGACATCAAGGAAATATTGCAGACCATCGCCAATGAAATATTTTTCATCAAGCAGAACCAATCCATGCCTCCAAAGCCAACCTATCAAAATTATCAAGGTGGAAGATCTTCTTACCAACAAAACCACTTCTAGGGAGGCTCACACACAAATCCACAAGAGCAAACAACTAATCAAATAGTACTAGTGCCTTCTCTATTGCAGATTGATAACCCATGCTCAAGTAGAGAGTTGGAAATAGGGGAAAAAAACTTGGTCAATGACATAAACCCTTGGTGCTTCCCCTATGCAAATACACATATTCCTTGAAACTACATGCATGACAACCTACAACAAAAAGTGGCATAGCAACATAGCCAAGGCTTAGTGACAAACCATGGACATTATGTACATGCCCCTCTGTAAATGGAAAATGTGGTACTCACTATGCAAATGCAAGGGATGTCCTTGTAGCAAGAAATGGATATTGCTCTTGATCACGTGCTCTTTTCATGGATGTAAGAAGAAGAGGTGTTTTTTTCCAATGATGCATCCACCTTGAAAGCCTTGCAAGTGTAGTTTGATTACAACCTTCACCTAAAGAGAAGATTCACAGGTGAATCAATCATCCCGCAAACAATCAGTCTATAGCCCAAAAGTGCTTCCAACTAGACACCTAGTACCTCTGTAGTGGTACAAAAATTTCCACCATGAAGGGAAATTGTTATAGCCAGAGCTAAGGAGTAGAAGCCTCCAAATCATCCACCATTTAATGTGGTGTAGCAATTGAAAAAATCATCCACTAATGTGTCTCTTTGGGATATCTTAGTTGTTCTGGAGCAGAAGACATTGTTGTAGAAAGCTCTCCAGGAAGATCCAATTAATGAGTTAATGAAGCAATTGCTCAAGGGAGGGGCCATTGATCCCTCACTTGCTGCCAAATTTCTCACAAATAGCATAGATAAAGCCTCTATCGAGGTTAGAGATAAGTCAAAACCAAAACCATTCTTCCTAACTCTTATTGTGGGAGAGAAATTCTTACACAATGCCATGATTGACTCTAATGATAGCACCATAGTCATGCCCAGGACCATAGTTGAAGCCTTAGGACTTACCTATGACCCTTTAAAGAGGGGGTTATGTAGCTTGATGGGAAAAAGGTGAAAACTATAGGTGTCATCAAAGACCCCTTGACTATGTCATCCTGCCCTAGCATCACAATTCTACAAGATACTATGATCATAGATGTTCCTCCCATGTTCAACCTCTGCCTATCCTAGGAATTCACTTAAAAGATAGGTGGATATCTATCTTTTAATTGGTCACACTTGATCCTCAAGACCAAGCATGTAGCTAAAATAAAGATAATATCTGAACCTATGCATTTGGAGCATGTGGCTGATGAAGCCATGATCAACTTTGAAACTACCCATACTTCTTTCACCAAGGAGGAAGTGTATTGCACTGAGTTACTAGAGGATTAAAAAGTGATCAGGGATTATACCAATCAAAAAGAGGTCCTCTTGAGTGA
Organism: Sequoia sempervirens; assembly: GCA_007258455.2. Classification (NCBI taxonomy): domain Eukaryota; kingdom Viridiplantae; phylum Streptophyta; class Pinopsida; order Cupressales; family Cupressaceae; genus Sequoia; species Sequoia sempervirens. The sequence goes on from VDFB02047230.1 coordinate 350,991,683, forward strand.
GTACATAAAAACTAATCCTTTTGGAAACTATCAGGTTACTGGCTTAGGCACCTATGTCATCTATGATGAAGATCAAGAGATTTCAAAGGTCATGAAAGAATTCGAAAGTGATCAAGCCTCAGAGCCATGGATGCTGCACTTTGATGGAGCAAGATGAAAAGTAGGTGTAGGAGCTAGGATATGGTTGATTTCCCTACACAATGAAAAGATAGTAAGATCCTTATGCTTCTAGTTCACTTGTTTAAACAATGAAGCTCAATATGAATGCCTAGTACAAGGTCTAAGCCTTGCTGAGTAGATGGGTATCAAGCAATTATTGGTGTTTGAAGATTCTAAAATAGTGGTTAATCAAGTATGAGGGCTCTCTGTAGCCAAGAATGTTTGCATGCAATCCTATAGACATCGAGTCTAGGACCTCATTAAAATTTTTGAAGCCTTCCACATACAGATAGTGCCCTAAGAACAAAATATTGATGTGAACCACATGGCCACAATTTGATCTCAATTTGATCCTACCTCCAACCTAACTCATAACAAACAATTTGTATGAGTGATAGTTTGACTGACAATTCTAGATAATGATCAGAGCTAGAAGGCTTTCAATAGCGATGAACACATCACCTCATTCATCCAACACTCTAGAGAGTTTTCTAACTAACTCCAACTGAAGATTGTCGAGGCCTACGATGGATAAAATATTAAGCTAAGATCCAATAAGCTTTCAAAGGGACTGGTCACTCTCGAAAACATGTTTAATTGTGAAAATGCAAGAAATGAAAAAAGGAAATTTGTAGTAGACAAAAGAAACTATGTGGACCTTCAGGTTGGAGGTGGAAGAAATCTCAAAGTTAGAAAAGATATTCCACATCATGATACGGGTATTTGTAGGATCATCATGAAAAAAAGGCCCTTAAGTGGCAAAAAATTTAAAAAAATCAGTGTTAGGCAACTTGACGTAAAAATTTGAATAAGTTATCTATATTATTTCAAAAATATGTAAGAATAGAATGTGTAGAAAATTGAGTGTAGTTTCTGAACTACTAGGTTTATTTTAAGAAAATAAAAATCTATTTGGTGAAAATTTGAAATTTGAATGCAGTAGTACTTAAATTTTAGGGAAAAAAAAGTAGGTGTCTGTCTAACCACCCTAACCACAATAAAATGATAATGTTTTTTAATAAGAATTTAGATATAAGTAGAGGACTCATGTCCTAATGTGTTGCATATTTTTTTGTATTTTTTTTCATAGTAAATAATTAATTTTTTTTTTTATTACAACTTTTAAAAATATAAAAAAATCATATGTTTGATACCTTAACTTGGTCAAAGCTTCATGAAATTCAATTTTTCTTTCTTTAATCCTATTGTATGCAAAGCATAGAATGTGATGCATGGTATGGATTCAAAAAATGTGATACCATTTGAAATCTATAGATATTTTTCAATCAGCCTATCAATCAGGACTTTAGTAGTAATTCAAATAGAAAATGAATAATAATTATTTATAAAATTCAAAGTAAAATATAATTTAATTGGTAGAAAGCTAAGAATCTCCTTTAAAGACCCTTTTCATTTCATCAATTTTGGGGAAAAAAATTGTCAGCCACATACCCTACACATACCCATCATATCGCCACTTTTTAGCCCATCATGATCCTGCACATACCCATAAAGAAAGGCTCATCAACCTATGTGAGAAGTACAAAGGAGTAGTGGTGTAGTCATATGATAGCCTCAAGGGATATGATCCTGACATCATCCAACATACAATAGAACTAACGAAAGGTAGAAAAGCTGTCCACCAAAAGAAAATCCCAATGAATCCAAAGATTGAAGCATTGATGGTACAAGAGCTGACAAATCTAATTCCGTCTCAGATTGTTTTCTTGATCAAGTACAGTACATCAGTATCCAACTTGATTCTAGTCCAAAACAAGAAAAAAGATATGTGTTGACTTTTGAAACCTAAATAGAGCATCCCCAAAGGACCACTACTTGTTTCCTTCCATGGGGTCAATCTTACAAATAGTGGCAAGATCATAAATGTTTTCTCTACTAGATGGCTTCTCCAGTTACAACCAGATCCGGGTCAAAGAATGGGACTGATACACAATAATGTTCACTACCAAGTGGGGAATGCTCGCATATGCTAAAATGACTTTTGGTCTCTCAAATGCAAGATTCACTTCCTAGTGGGCAATAGATATCATTTTCAGTGAATTAATCAACAAGATTATTCTAATCTATTTGGATGATCTAACTGTATTCTCTAAGTTAAAGGATGATCACTTTGATCACCTAGAGATGGTTTTCAAAAAAAATTACGAGTTCGTGGTATCCCTAAACCTGAAAAAATGTGTCTTTGGAGTACTGCAAGGAAAATTATTTGGACATGTAGTGTCTAAATAAGGAATTGCAATTGATCCTGAGTGGATAAAGTCAATCAGAGAACTTCCTCTACCAGTCAAAAAGAAAGGAGTCCAATATTTTTTGGGAAAGGTTAACTTTGTAAGAAAATTTATTTCTGATTTTGCAAGAATAATTAGACCAATCACCCTGATGCTAAAAAGGGATCAATTATTCAAATGGAAAAAAGAAGCTAGAGGATCCTTTGAAAAGGATAAGGATGATATTTCCTCATCTCCTATGGTGGTCAATCTGGACCTATCGAAGGACTTTATAATGTATGTATTCAGTAGCAAGTCAAGCATTGATGTTGTCTTAACTCAAAAAGATGATGAAGGAAAGGGAAAAAAATCTAATAGCATTTCACTCCCAGACCTTAAAATAATATGAGACAAACTACAAATTCATCAAGAGGCAAGTGTTCATAATTGTAAAGGGACTCAAGAAGTTCTGACACCTAATATCTTGCAACAAGGTGATTGTTTATGTCACATATTCCATTGCACACAAGTACATCATGGAAGGATAAATCATTGAAAAGAGGGCCAATTGGATCACTACAATACTTGAATACAAAATTGAGGTCAAGCCTACAAAGACCATCTAAGGGATAGGATTGTACAAAAATCTAGTGCATGATGAGGAAATGACAATCGAAGGAGAGCAATCAGAGATGGTTCTAATGAATGAGTCTAAGTTTGAAGGTTGTTGGCTAGAAAAAAAGGGTAAGTTTTATGCATAATAGAAAATATACATTGGGCCTTCCTTCTCATAACAAAATGCTCTACATACTGCAAAACAATAGATATGCACTCATCAAAGGGATCCTTTTCAAATATAACTTTAGTAGTGTTCTATTGTGGTGTGTCACCATAGAGCAAGGAAAGAGAATTCTTGATACTTTCCAAAGTAGTCCCGTAAGTAGAAACTTCTTTGCAAAGACCACCACCATAAAAATAATGTGCAATGGGTACTTATAGCCTATGTTATTCAATGACTCATACTCGTTGGTAAAAGCCTATAAGGAATTCCAATTCTTCACGGGAAGAAGGAAAAATTCCACAATGCCTCTCAATCTAATAGTGGTTGATGAGCCATTCATACAATGGGGCATTTATTTCATTGAGATGATCAATCCCACCTCCAGTTGAAGACACAAATGGATTCTCACATCCACAAACTACTTCACTAGGTGGGCCAAAGCCACACCCCTGAAGAATGTGATGAAGGCGGATATTGTAAACTTCCTAGAGGGGCTAGTAATGAAATTCAACCCACCAAAGACCATCATTTTTTATAATGCAAAGGATTTTCTAGGTGCTAAGGTATATCAATTCGCACTCTTGCATGGAATATTCTTAAAAACATCATAAAATTACTACCTATAGGGAAATAGCCTAGCTGAGTTTACTAACAAAAATTTAGTCTGACTCATTCAAAGAATTGGGTCAAATCATTAGGAGTGGCACAAGAACCTTCGGGTAGCACTCTGGGCAAGCCACATAATTCCTAAACAAGTCCTCAATACTTTTTTGTATGAGCTAGTGTATAGAAAAGAACCACTATTGCCTATCTTATTTGAGATTATTGTTTTACAACTACTCAAGTCCCTGGAAATTGAAGAAAATTGATCCATGGAGGTTTGTTTGGCTAAGTTTCTAGAAGTACAAGAAAAAAGGGGAAAGGCCTCAATAGCCATATCCAACCACCAATAGGTGGTTAAAATATGGTTCATTAAGAAAGCCTCAACCCAAGGTCTAAAATGCAAGGACCTAGTATTAAAATTCAACAAAATGTCTACAAAGCTTGGCCAACATGGGGAGTTCAACATTTTGTGGGAAGGCCCTTTCAAAATAATTCAATGCAAGCAACATAATGCATTTGAATTAGAAAATATGGAAAATGAAGCATTGGATATTCTAGTTAATAGAATTCGCCTGAAATTACTTAATTAGGCTTCATTATTATGCCGCCAGTGTAAATATGTAAGTATTGTAATTATTTTCCTTTGTGTTTTTTGTTAGTTAATCTTTGATAATTCCATAGTAAAAGGAAGTAAGAAAATAGATGGAAACCATTACTATAAAAATCATGAAGAAGAAACTTGAAACCCATATGTGCAAAATTGAAAAGCTACTCAAGAAATAAAATAAAGAGAGCCCATATTGCAGAATCACAAGAAAAAAGAGACAAGGATTTAGTATAAGTTTTATATTCATTATATACAAATATATATACTTTGGTAATAAATTTCAAAATGGCTATGTGGCTATACTGTTAAAATTATATCTATATATTTTCTAGCTTCTTCATATATATGTACGGTAAAGACCTTTTCTAGGAATATATACAAAAAATAGATTAACAGAGTGTTGATTTCTAAAACATTAAAAAAAAAATAGTCTTGAGCAGGACCAATGGAAGCAACAACAATAGTGTTTGGAATAATTTCATCAACAGGAATGGAAACAAGATCATTAGGACTAGCAATACCATCAACTGGACCAATGGCCAATGGTGGAGGGAACACTAGGTTCCTAAACTTGGTATACCAGTCAACATCGTAAAAGGGAACCACATTGTAGCAATGAAAAAGGAAGTAGCAACCACTAGTCACCCTATGACGATCCTCTTCATGTTACTCGATGTTGAACCCACTCAAGAACGGTGCCCATGGTACTACTACAACTTCTTCAATATACTTTTGAAGGTCACTCATGGTTGGAAGGCCCAGACCAAACATAGCATTCTCCACCACCTCTCCAAGACCACCTAAGTAGCACTTCAAAAATATTTCAAGCACTAGGTGAAGGATCATTGGCTTGGGAACCTAAATATCAAGTAATGAGGCAATGAAGTGAGAAAATACATCACTATTGACCCAATATTTATCCTCATACTCAATGTAGTCCCTCTCCAGAACCCACTTCATGGCTATGATAGCCAATGAATGCTTATTCTTGGTCATTCTCTTCAGCCACCGATTTGAGATTTCACCTACAAATGTTGCATGGGACTTGTTACAAACTAGCCTAATGGGAGTATTCAAGGTACTATGCTCTACGAAAATTTCTAACACAAGCTCTATGCAACTATTTAACGCAAGCTCTATGTAACTTCCTAAGTCTAGCTCTATTTAACTACTAATTAATACTAAATTCTTCCAAATTGTCTAATACCAATTCTTCTCAAATTTCTAAGTGGCATTTTTCTATTTCCTATGTGCCTATTTATAGAAAAATCCAGGATATGCATGGTAATTTGTGTGCTATAAGCATGATTCTAATCAAGTACCAACTCAAAAATCCCACCAGGGCTTGTTCAAATTTCCCACCCAGTTGCATTTGCTAGGTATGGTTTGTTGTGTGTAAATTTTTTAAGAGATAATTAATTAAGAATAAGCTAGTGGTAGTCTCCATGGCCAAGTGTTGAGGCATCACATTGTAAGAATTTTCCAAACTCTAAGGAAGAACTCAAATCTTTACAAGTACTTATTGCATATTTTGTCTTAATCATTCCATTTGGGATACTAATTTCCAAAGCATGTGAAAGCTTAGGCTGCCTTCAATCACTAGCTCAATTTCCAAGAAAATCGTGCCATAGGACATCATTACCAAGTGTCATTATGAATTCTTGTCATTTCAAAATGGCAAGGAATTCATTTCACACAAGCAAAGAACTGACGGTACATGTTGAATTTAATGCTAAAAGATATCCATTGTCTACCACCCCAAGAAAGAAATAAGCTAAGTATTGCATGTTAAAGGCTAACATTGTGAAAGCTTCTTGAGTATGCTACCTAGAGAAAATATTTTTAAGTGTGGACAGAGCCAAAGTAAATTTCAGAAAAATTTAAACACAAAAAAAATCTATAGCAAAAGGGAAAATAGCTTAAAGTTCTTAAAAAAAATACAAGGAGAGGCAATGCAAAGTTTGTTTGACATCGTGCGTGCACTACCAACCACCTATATCTTTGAAGAATTCTCTTACGCTTCACTTGGCCGGATAACATGCAGGCCTCAGTAAGGAAAAAACCCCATAGGGACCAAAGCCAAATAAAGGAGGAATTGGATTGGATAACATTCATGATCCCATCCTCACGAATAACCCTAAGACTCTTAGGTAGGTGGCCTTAGAGAGGATGGAGAAAATTAGCGAACCAGATTCTTTTTCTCATAAGCAATGGTTCAATAGGCTTCCATAGTATATGGTCTTGTTTGAGCACTATTTCCCAGAGCTAGGTTCTCCCAGCTAACTCGGATGGGTTTCCCTTCCCTATTTCTTGTAGATGAATTGGTTGCCACAGTGGAGAAAATCATGAGGAATATTTAAGAGAAGTAGTAGGACTCATCTACTTTTCAAAGCTTCAGTTAGCCCCCTACTACAGAGGATATCAAGGGCATCACTCACCGAATAGTGTGGTTTCTTTTCCAACTCTAGTCTAGGGCTAGTATATCCACTACATTTCTATACAAATAAATGATTGATCTGTATGGAATGCAAGAGAATCTGTGTGACGTACAATGCCATCTAAGGTTGACTGGCTACCTCTGTATTCCACTTTTTCCAAGCTTTGACTGTGTCACATGTGGATAAGGCTCTAATTTGCAAACTAGAAAAATTTTGGGTTCCTTGTTCTGTAGGAAAAACACTTAGTAGTCGCCAAAAGTTGTGGAAATAAAATTCCTTGAGCTCAGTCTAGGTGGTTTTTATTTTTACTAAGTACCAACCCTTGCCCCATCTACATGAACATCATTTAGCCCCTTTTTTAAAAACTTAATCCACTACTACCACGTGTCCACCAAGAACACCTCACAAAAATTTCTTCCTTTGTTCTCCTATTGGCCCCTTCCATGCTTCCATGTGTCTTAATTGTAGGCACTTCATTCCTACTTCCCTTCGCTTTTCAATTGGGCCCTATCGGTGTGCCACATTGCCTCCATCTGTGTACACATTTTGGTGAACCCCAAATTCAATGCCAGTAGTGGAGAATGCCTCCAGTGTCTTCACCATGAAGGTTTTCATCGCAAGGAGGGAGGAATTCACCATAGGCTCTAACCTACCACTATGTGTCTCCTCTGGAGGTATTCTATAAAAGGGAAGGGGAGAGAGAATAGCGTACCCACTAGATTTTTGTGTGTTCTAACTACCTTCATGGGTGAATGACACATATTTCCACAAGTTTTTTCTTGAGACCACTACCATCATTCGTAGGGGACACATCTAGCTTGAGTGCGACCACATTGATGGCTTGAATCTTTTTTGTTGCAATGAGTGAGGGAAATCATTGTTGCAAGCATCATTGCTCATGATATGAAATATTTTCAATTATTTCCCACTAGGTAGTGGGATTTTATATATATATATTGCTTCTTCCTTCCAAAAAATAGTTCAGAAGATACAAAAAAGTTAAGGGAAAGACACCAGTCCTTTTTTATTGCTCTTAGATTATTGTATAAGACTCTCAAACTGTGCCATTGTTCGGCCTTTCTATTGTCTTAATTTGATAAACCATTATATTGTAACATTATTGCATTAAATTTTTTATTTGCAAAACTTGTATGATTTGAATATAAGTTTACTAGTTTCGACCATGCTTTGACTCTTATTTTCATTAAATGTGTATGATAATTATTTTATGTCAATGAATAAATTATTTAGGTTTTCTTCTTTAATTTTGAATATTCTAGGACATGGCAGATTGCTGAACAAGCCCTTAAATCACATCCAAGAGATAGATTTATTGTGCCTTACATTTAAGTCTTGGTGCATCGCCTTAGTTAGATTTTATTTTTTATATCTCCTTCCTTTTCCCATTCCAAAACCCTAATTACAGAAGAAGTCTACTTCTTTAAAAATCTAGAGGTCACTTAGTTTAGCACAATTGGTCCCCCCATTCACTAAGTTTCCCATTAAGGTTGTTACCTTGCCAATTTTTTGCATCAACAATACCTATACACTTCAAGCAAGAATAGAAAGAAAAATATTGCTAATATTTTGTGCATCATGTTGGAGAGATAAAAAAAAAATGCAAGGAGGATAGTTTGTTCCATCAAAATGATCTCTAAGTTAAGTGATTGAGGGAACAAGAAAGTGAAACTATAGTAACATGTATATGAACTAGAAATGAAATCATTGCTACCTTTTAGTGAAGCTACAATGACAACCATAATCAATAAGAATGGAGAATGAAATCATTTTTCTCTTTTTCATAATATTGAGCTTACGCTATAGTGGGTTAATGCTTCAAAATGAATCAAATGCAATGGTGCTCAGTTTGAGCCTTTAAGAGGGAATTCACATCGGTTTACATTCAAATGCTTCAAAATACAAAAATAAGGGTATTTTGAGCTCATGAATAAATGTCAAATGGACTCAACTGAACTCTCATAGCCACAGCCTAATAGTAAATTTCTCTCACAAATGATGATATCCATTTAGGTTATTGATCTCTAAATGTAAATACAAAAAGAGAAAAACCATGGTTTGAGCTCATGCCTACATTAGAGTAGAATAAAATGAAAATAATGGAGCTAATGGCAATAGCCATAAAGGGTTTGTAAACCTAGAAAATAGAACATGTTGCTTATGCATATGTAGAGGGGATGTGTGAGAGATAAAACACATTAAAACCCTAGCTAGAACTCTCATGGTCGTAGCATGAGAGGAGGTTTTATTTCTCCACCAAGCAAACCCATTTGGGGATTTGAAATAAAAATTAAAATGCTAGAGATACAATAAGAATTCAAGCTTTTGGGTTGGCATAAAATGGAGATTTTAAAGCTAATGGCCACAGCCATGAAGGGTCTACAATCCCTAAAAAAAATGCATAGTTTTCTCCAAGTTTATTTTCTTTGTAAGTGTCATACATTTCTACATCATGGGTCAAGCCCAAAAGGATATAATTTTTTATAGAAACAAGTGAAACTTATATGGTGAATCCTTGGCCAAAATAATGGCCACTCTAAAAAAAATTCATTTGTTTTCTCAATAAGCTCAAGTCAAGATTTTATTTAAGAGGAAAATGCATTTTAAAATGGAGAAAGAGAGGTTACCATGGCTCTAGGAGAGAAAATTAGTCCAATATCAAGGCCAAAACTTCATCAAAAATCTTGAACCAAGCATTTTCATGTGGCCAAAAAAGGAAAAGAAACAACAAAAGCACAAAACACACAAAGTGCATCAAAAACCAAGTCATGGTTGTGGCCTAAAGGCCATTTTGATTGTCAAATGAATGAAAAATACATTAAAATGTAGACAAAAGACTCACCATTGAATGTAGAGAAGGATGTACCAAAAATCGACATGATGCAAGCTCGAATGATGAAGTTTCTAGCTCAAACCCTAGTTCTCTATGGTGGCTAGTAACAAAGCGTTATTTTCTTCAAACTTGGTCGAGTGAAATGATGATAAAAATGTGAGATAGGGATCATTTTGGTGTTAGGGTTTCCTCATGTTCTCAATTTGAATGTGATTTTAATCACATTCTTTTTTCAAAAACCAAATGCTATATTAATGCCTTGTGATAGTTTTTGCATAGGTCAACCAATGCCTTTAGCACTTTTGTTTATTTTTAAAGAAAATCATATATGCTTGGACCTTTCATTCTAGGGTGTCATTCGTTATGACTTAGAAATATTTCATGCCTTGCATAAAAATTAAGTTAGTAAGTAGCCTTATATCTCATGATTTTGTCTAAGTTTAAGCACCCTAGGTTTTCCTCTTTGACTGTGGAGTAAGCATAGTGTGTGCTTGAAATTATTTTTTATGATTTTTAATAGAAAAATAAATAAATAAGGGTCTTGTATTTAATATTTTAATTTTGAAAAGTATGAAGTTTTGCTCAGAATCGAAAAATTAGAATATTTAATTTCAAACTGAACTCAAGTTGGCATAAAAGGGAAATATAACAGAGCTTTCTATTTTTTAAACTGTAAATTGAAAAATGTTAATTAAGTAATATTCTTAAGAATTTCTTAATTAATTATCATCTAAAGTAGTACTTGAGTCCCCATTGAAGATTTCTATTTTGAGTTGGAGTTCTTGGGAAGATTTGGGAAAGAGATGACAAAATGAACTTTCTATTTTCAATTCTTGAGATGTTTACACCTAATTTTGAGGATTTTTGGATGGACACTTTGGGGATGGAAAGTTTCCATCTTTTTGAGGAAATCTAGAGTATATTTTTGGAACTATTTTCTAGGCTTATTGATTGAGCTCAAAAATTGAAGGGTTTCCCTTCTAAGACATAGATGGAGCTATTTTTTCTATTTTCACCATTGATGTCAGTTGCAGCCTATATGTTTGAGAAAATTTTATTTCTTAGGGTTTAGAATTCTATTTCTTACTCTCATATTCATTGTAGAGAGACTTGTAAACCTTTTGAATCAAATTTTATCTTGTACTCCTTCATTCCAATAAAATAGAAGGCTTCTTCCCATTTTATTGTTCAGAGTTTATGATATCAATTAATGTTAATTGTGATTCAAGAGTTGAATCCTCTTTATGTCTTGGTGTTGTGAATTTTGTTTCAAGAGTCTATTCTAGTTCAAGTTGCATTTTGTGCTCCATTAGCGATCCTTTGTGCAAATTATTAATGAATTAGGTAGGTTTAGGGTGGTATTGTGAGATCAAAGTTTTTAAAGGAGATTGCTATGAGTACTAAGTTGTCAAGACCAATAAATTTCTAATTAATCATCTTAGGTTGCAAGATTTATTTTTCAGTTTTATTTCTACCTATTTCCCTTGAAAATATTTAGATTAGATGGTTTACTAGAGAGAACCAACCCACTCTAGAGATTCTCTCTGACTCATTCATTTACCCACAAATCAGAGAGTGTTTCCATGTTGCAACAAGATAGCCAAGCATAGCTTGACTAAGGGTGCAATCCTAATTGCCAACATTTTTTGGCACACCCAATGGGACTCTAAAAGTTTGTTTCAGAGAAAAATTTTGAGATTTGAAGCTATTGTTTTGCTATGCACAACAAAATTTTATCCTTTAGAGGTAGAAAAAAACATACATAGTGACTTCATTCTCTAATTTTCAAGCAGATCTAGTGTGACAACACATGAGAAGTGCATAGGCTAAATGATCTGGTGTTTTCTTCGGTATTATTAGCCTTTGGAGCAAGATCATCAAACACCATGGTGACTTCGAGAAGAATTTTTTTGTTTTTTGGATGATCAAATGCTAGTATATTTATTTTAAAGATTCTAAGTTTTGCTTTCTAGCCTTTTAATGAACAAGAATGTCTATGCTTCATGATGATATGTCCTATCATCCACCATATCACGAAAGCTTAGCTTAACCACCTTACCATCAACCATATCAATAGAATCATGGTGTCGGTTTCAATCCCATGGGTTTTCAAAACTAGTATGCATAGTATAATTACCACCCACCCATCCCTACTCAACCTCCATATCAACCTTCATATACTCAAAACCAACTCATAGAAAGTGAAAAGGATGAGATTTCAAGCCTAAAGAGGGATTTTTTTAATTCATGCATGATTTCCAAAGGTAGATGGAGGAGATCAAGAGGCAACATGAATACAATCAGCAGTAGGAAGAGATAGCCTATTAGGCCTATCTCTATGCATAAGAGTTAAAGGAACAAATGCATGAAGCCCAATAAACTCTTGTAGTTCTAGGTCAACCTACTCAAGAGGAGTTTTATAACTATGGATTCCCAAGTTTTAGACAAAGTGATACACTTTATAATTCTAAAGTTTAGATTCCAAGTTTTAGGCAAGATAAAGTATTTAGCTCCTCAACCCATCCTCTTGAGCATGCAATCCCAAGTTTCAAAATTCTTCATCCCTTGCAAGTTGAAGAAAATAATCATATTCAACCTAACTTATAGTTTTGGAACAACCCCTTTAGCAACATTTAACCTTGCAAGAAGCCCAAGAATCTCCCCAAGTTTCCATACATGATGAACCCAAGGATGGACCCTTCAATCCAAATATCTCACTCCACATCGAGAAGCTTAGAAAGGTAAATCCATTACAATCAGCCTTGGAAGTTTATTTCTCACAACAACAAAAGGAGTAGGAAAAGGCTTTTTAAGATGAATCCTTTTTTTTTATGGGTTCCATAATTTTGTTGATCAATTTTTTTTAATAGATCAATCAGGACATTAGGGGGGAGGGGAAAACAAGGCTGATCAAGAAGATCATTCCATTGTTTGGCTCAATGAGTTACTTGATTTCATTGAAAATGATGATGAAAATGTTGTTTCTAAGTAGCAAGAGGTCAAAGAATGTGGTGAGCTACTGAGAAGAGATCATCAATAAGATAGTAGAATGTTGGATCAAGTAGATGGGAATATGGAAAAAAAAATTGGAGCCCAATATAGGCTTAGTGAAAGTTTTCATGAGGTAAAAGACATTCCTTTTTCATCAAGAAATCAAGAAGATTGTAAATAAAATTTTCTTTGGAATGATCTTAAGGTATCTATTATAAACTTAGATAATGTGCAATAAATTGGAGTTAATTAGTTTGATGACCTCCCTAACTTTTATTACGAAAGTCATGTTATGATTATGTCAAGTTCTGACCATCATAGTGATGAGGAACACCTAGATAAGGTGTTGATTCAAGAACAGATATGTGAACGAATCCTTGAATCAAATGATTAGAAGCTCGAGGAGGATCTATTTCAAGCTGAGATTGATAGTTTCTACTCACGTTTAGAGGTTATACCAACATCTATGGAGGAGGATTTTTTGGAGCAGCAACGAGAGAAAAAGGTGGAGGTTGTTGAATTCTCAAATGAACCACTAGTTAGGGAACAACCTAACCAACAACGTGATCTTGGCTGGTTGGAGGAGTTACATTTCTACTGCACAAAGGAGCTTGGAGTTGTTGCTTCAATTGAATTTTTGTTGGAGGACACTATCTCATGGTTTGAACACTTTCCTTCCTTCATTAAAAAATAGGATAATGATTTGGAGCATATTTCCTTGAGTAACAATGTAGAGTTTGAGCTAAAACCATTTGTTTCAGAGAGCATTCCAAGAGTTGATAGTTTTGATGAACCATTGGCCACTCTAACGGAGGAGGATGACCCATTAACCATGGAGGATTCAACATGGAAATCCATCATGCAAGGTGAGGATGACAATATTAATTCTAATCACATGAATTATTTTCCCTCTAGCCCAAAGCCTTCAAGGGGATGTCCTATTAGGCATCTAAGTTGGCTAGAAGCTAGCAAGATGGAGCAACCTCATAGCACCACTGATCTAGAGCATAAAGGAGGGTATCAAGTAATGCACAATCGGTTCACTTTTTCTCTTGATCGCAACTGGTTCACAAGTAAAGAAAAGTGGGAAAGTCATTTCGTTTTTCTCCTTGGAAGTATGTGGTAGCTAATTGTTGGATATTTGATTTTTCTCCACATCTTGTGGTGGATTCACAAACAATCAGAGCATGGGAAATTAGTTAGAAATGGGAGCTATATTTTGAAACTAGTTAATGGTTTTGTTTAAGAGTTATTTTTACTGGTTAGTGTAGGATATAGTTAGTTGCTTCTAATAAGTGATCTTGAAGCACATTTTTTTATAGTTCTGTTTTCCCTAAGTGCTTCAGCACATTGTTTCCTTTCCACTAGGGCCTTATAGGTTTGCTTCCATTTGTTTTGTTTTTGTTTATGCTGCTATTTGGAGTTGCAAGTTTCAATTTTTTTAGAACTCTTGAGTTTTAGAAGGGCGTAATTGACTCCATTCCCAATGGATCTACATAAGGCAACTGGCCTAATGCTTAGTAGGAAAGCATCTAGCAGAGGTCACCAAAAATGTTATCAATTTTTCACTGCAACTCAAAGTGACAAAATTGATTATTAAAAATTCATTTTAAGATGAAATTTTTTAGTTATTTCTACTATTTTTTAAACCATTGCATGTTTTGAGTTTTGAATTTAAAATAAAGTGCAATGTGTTTCATTTTTCCATTCATCATTTGCAACATTTAATATTACATGAAGTGTAAAAGAAAGTACTTCATTTTGTATTCAATTGTTCATTACACTATGTTTCATACATTTGTTGCAAAAGAGAAGTACAAAATTGAACAAGAATTGCACAAAATTCTACTTTGTATTCATTGGGATAAAAGAGAATCAAGTGTCCCACACAAAAAGTGGGAGTAGCTGAAACAAGGAGCCATAAAGAGTACACTACTCTATTGATGATTTAAAAGAGAAAAGAGAACATAAGAGGGAACATAGTCATCATTTCTTGAACTTTTCCTCGAGTTTCCTTTTGTGTTGTGCATCCTTTTTCTTTGCTCTTATCCTCCAAGTGAACCTACAAGTGGATGAAAATGTTTGTTAGATGTCAAGTTACAAATCCTCCTAAATGATCCATCAATAGTAATGTAGAATATTGTTTATGATGCATTGAATCAATTGAGCAAAGACAATAGGAGTACACAAGAATACCAAGGAGGAAACATCATAAGAAACTTTTGAATTTATTTTTTTAATCTAACACTATTTGTTTCTTGTCCAGCTATAGGAAAAGCCATGTTATTGATCTATTTTGAATATTTTATAGCTTGTCATGTAAATTGGGATCCCACAAGGATTGAGATGAGCATGATGCCCCTCAACATTCCATGGAGGGGTTGAGAAGAGAAATAATTCAATATTGTTGAAAAGAGATATGCATTTGAAGGAGTACATCAAGTGTCATAAAATCTCAAGCAAGTAATCATCTAGGACAATCAAGTCTGAAGGTGTAATGAGTTGAAGATCATAGATGATTAGTTGCTTAGGTGAATCATAATTAAGTCCATCTTCATGGAATGAGATAGTGAATACGCATACATAATTCCTTATTTACAAGTCATCAATAGCAACTGAAAAAAATTGAGAAACTTCATAACACTTTCATCATTGTGTTGTATTTCAAAATTTTCTTTGCATAAATCAAAATTTCATGTCAAAATTTTCTATATAATACAATACAAGAAGCTAAAGGCTAGTTTCAAAATAATTGATGCTACAAAAGTTATCCCTTTGCATTGTCACATGAAATAGTGGTAAAAGCGAAAGCTTGAAGGGAATTTATAAAGTATTCAAGTGCATAAGATAAATGACAACAAGGAGAAAAGCAATCTATAGGTGCGCCATTATGGTTGAGTGGATCTTTGTAAGTAAGTAAAATGAAAGAATCAATTTACTATGTATTTCAGAACAAGAGAAGCTTTTGTATGTTTTCAATAAGATAGAATGTGCACAACTATCACTACAATTCATGATAACAGTCAATTGAAATTTACATGGAAGAGAAAGAATGTTTTGAGAAGTAACTGGAAGCATCAAAATAAGTTGAGTTTCATTGTATCCATACACTTAAAGCAAGAATAGAAGAAAAAATATTTCTAACAATGTGTACATCATGTTGGAGAGATACAAATAGTGCAAGGAGGATAGTTTGTTCCATAAAAATGATCTCTAAGTTAAGTGATTGAGAGAACAAGGAAGTGAAACTATAGTAACATGTATAAGAACTAGAAATGAAATCATTGATAACTTTTAGTGAAGCTAGAATGACATCCATATTCAATAAGAATGGAGAATGGAATCATTTTTGTCTTTTTAGAATGGTGAGCTTATGCTACAGTGAGTTAAGTTTTCAAAATAAAGCAAATGCAATGGTGCTCAGTTCAAGCTTTTACGAGGGAATCCACATTGGTTAACATTGAAATGCTTCAAAATACAAAAGTAAGGGTATTTCAATCTCATGAATGAGTTTCAAATGGACTCGAATGAACTATCATGGCCATGGCCTGAAAGAAAATTTCTCTCACAAATGATGATACTCATTTAGGGTATTTAGCTCTAAATGAAAATATAGAAAGAGAACAACCATGGTTCGAGCTCATCCCTACATTACAATAGCATAAAATGAAAATAAATGGGCTAATGGCCATGGCCATAATGGGTTTATAAACCTAGAAAATAGAACATGTTTCTTATGCATATGCAGAGGCGATGTGTGAGATAAAACAGATTAAAACCCTAGCTAGAACTCTCATGGCCTCTACCTGAGAAGAGGTTTACTAGAGGGAACCATCCCACTCTAGAGATTCACACTCACTCATTGATTTACCCAAAAATCAAAGAGAATTTCCATGTTGCAACATGATATCCAAGCTCAAGTTTACTAAGGGTGCAATCTTGACAGCCATTAGTATCCTCATTAAAGGACAATTACCCATTTCCAAATATGGAAGCCATGTTGTAGCAAGTGGATAGTTGTAAGCTACTATCAATGATGGATTCCTTTTTGGGCTATAATCAAGTAAAATTGAAGGAGTGTGATTAGTACATGGCTGCATTCACTACTCCATTGGGTACCTACATCTACATTATAATCAAAAGTTCATTGTATGAATTTAGAAAAAGTATTTGACAAGTCACTAGAGTATGGGATATCTTTGAATGTAAAGAAATGTGATTTTAGAATAACAGAGGGAAATTTTCTAGGGAATATTGTGTCTAAGGATGAAGTAAGAATAGAAATTGAAAGAGTAGAAGCCATAGATAAAATCCCTCACCCAAAAAATGTCAAGAGCATTTAGTCATTTATTGGACAAATAAATTTTCTGAGAAGGTTTGTGACTAACTTTGTAAAAATCAAAAGACCTATTTCCAAAATGTTGAAGAAGGGAGAAAAGGTACTTTGGAGTGAGGATCCTAGCCAAGCATTCAAAAAAAATAAACAAGCTATTAAGGAGGCTCCAGTATTGAAATCTATCGATTTCTCCAAGCGATCGCACATTTTTTCTTTTGCTTCATTTCATACAATTTTTGTTGTTTTGTTACAGAAAAATAAAGAGGGCTTTGAACAACCCATTGCATTCCTTACCAAGTCTTTACAAACTGTAGAGATGAAATACAGCTTGATTGAGAAACAAGCATATTCCCTAGTTAATGTTGTAAAGAAGTTCAAGACTTATTTGTAGGGAGCTACTATCATAGATTTTGTACCAATTGTTGTTGTGAAAGATATTTTCACTCAGTAGGAGACTACAAGCAAAAGGTGTAGATGTATCAATAGGATCCAATAATTTAACATTGATGTCCAAATCACCAAATTAGTAAGTGGTTAGGGCCTAGCTAAGCTAATGACAAAAGATAATTTAGAGTCTAATCAGGTCAATCAAATAGAAGTGACTGATGTTGCACCTATTTGTGATATGAAAATATGTGGATGGTATAGAAGAATTGTCTAGTATTTACAAATTTTGTAGTGTCCTACAGATATGGCTAGAAATGACAAGAGGGCATTGAATTGTATGCCATCAAGTATGTGATTATTGGAAATGAGCTATGGTGGAGAAACCTAGATGGTATATTGCTCAAATGTGTAGATGGAAATAAGGCACTAGAACTCTTGTAGGAAATGCATAATGGGGTTTGTGGTGTTCATTACATGGAAAAGACCATTGCCTAGAAGATCTTGAGAGTACGATTCTTGTGGCCTACTCTTTTTAAGGATGCTCATAAGTTCATTAAGACTTGTAATTCTTGTCAAAAAATTTCAAGAAAGTTGAAGTTTTTAGGCAATCTACCACTTAGGCCAATGACTGTTCACGCCCCTTGCAAACAATGGGGAATTGATTTCATTGAAGAGATACTAGAAAATTTTAGTGGATGGCACTCATGGATCCTTGTTGCCACTGATTATTTCATGAAATGGGTAGAAGTAATACCCACAAAGAAAGCAACAAGCAAGGTGGTGGTAGATTTCCTCCTAAATAACATTTTTATTAGGTTTGGAGTCCCAAAAAAAAATATCTCAAATAATGTTGTGTGTTTTAGATCTCAGGAATTCAAAGACTTTTGTGATAAATATGGCATACAAGTTTCTTATTATTCACCTTACCATCCTCAAGGAAATGGTCAAGTTGAGTCTAGTAACTAAGGCTTGATGAAGATCATCAAAAGGGTGATGGAGAAGAACAAAAAGGCTTGGGAATCAAAGTTGAAATTACCACTCTAGGCAGATAGAGTGAATGTGAAAAAATCTACTTGCTATTCACCATTTGGCTTGGTATATGGTCTAGTTGCTAGACTACCACAAATTAACCTATTGAAGACGTATAAGTTTGTTCAATAATATGATGAAGATGTATGTGATGATATGCAACACATAACTAATAATCTGGTGCATTTGGATGAGACCAGAAGTGAAGCTCACACTAATAATATGAAGATGCAGTTACAAGTTAAGAATCTACATGATAAGAGAGCTTCTCCAAACAATTTTGAGGTAAATATTATGGTGTTATCCTGGATTGCAAGGGCTTAGGATAAGGGAAAACATGGTAAATTTGAAGCATTATGGATTGGCCCTTATCTAATAACTAGTACTCATGGTGAGGATTCATATTTTCTCTAGAGCTTGACGGGTGGAATTTTAGAAGTGTGAGTACATAGAAATTTCTTCAAACCATACTTTTCCTAAGTATCATATACTTCCATGTGCACTATAGATTTTGTGCATTTTGTGTATAGGTTTGTTTGCTTTGGTTGTGTCTGGTTCTGTCTTACTACCTAGTCTAGGTAGTTCTCTTGTTCTTTGGTTCCTTGTGTTTTGATTGGTCTGCTTCAACCACAGATTCTAGGAACTTGCTATGCTTACAAGAGACATACGTCCCCAATCAGAGCCACTAATGGAACTCCTAAAAAAATTCAAGTTCCATCTCCAAAATCTTGCTTAGTTATAAATACTATGGGTTTTGTCTCCTATCACTATATAAGTGTTTTAGTTTACTTAGGTCTTATTTGCAAAAGCCTTTGATTTGTATCCTCACCAAGGTTTTATTTCTTTGTTGAGCCATTGTGTTGGTTCTCAACCCTTTAAGTCACAACTTATGCCATTGAAACCCATTTAGTAACTACCCCTCTAGTCTTCTTTTACCAATTGACGTATGTTTGGGCCATTATTTTAATTTTTCTTTAGTTTAAAATTTTTGCATTTTATTGTATGGTTTCATTAGTTGGGTCACTAACAATGACATGTGTTATCCTACTATTTTTCCTCATAATTCTATTTTGCACTGTGCAGGATCATCATTTAAGTGGCATCGTGACATATGGTTATCATCAACCTAGTTGGGTCACTTTTAAATATTAACAATTTTTGACATGTGTAGATATAAGGACCCCTGATATATGACACATGTTTTAGATATGATGCAATAATGAGTCACCATATTTTCCTCATATTCATTTCATCAGTCATCAGCCACATACCCATAATATTGCCACTTTTTGGCCCATCATGATCTTGCACATACCCATTATTTTATTCATACAGGTTCATGGAAAAAGGACATGTGTCTTGAACGATTGGTGGGCCTGAAATCTTTGATAAGGTTTGCAAATGATTGTTGAAGAAAATCAACAGTGGGAGATAATTGAGGTGGTCGCATCTAGACCATTTGTCTTACAACTGTTTGTTCTTCTTGTTTATTAAAATAATCACATGGGTTGGCTGGCAGTTTCCATGTGTCCCTCTGATGATGGGCATAATGGTTTAAATGGTTATTATTATTGAGTTGTTAAAGGAATCAATGGTTGATAGTAGGTAACGTGGATTAATCTTGACTTCTTCCCGCTATCTAGTGTGGTTCCCACCTTTCCAACCTAATGCCCAATGGGGGAGCAGGAACTTGCCACATGGAGTACTACAAAGGACGTGGAAGCATTGGTGTATGAAAAAATATTTAATTAAATAAATCCACACAAGGCATCTAAAAGAAAGTGTGCATTACTAATGCAGATATATTGCACATGCTTAAAGGGTTTTTAATCTGATTCGTGCATGTTGTATGAAGGATAAAGCTACAGGTAAATAAGAAGTGTGCATGAAGAATCCAAGAGATCTAATCATAGCCTCTCCATGTCTCCCCGTGCATTACTAATGCAGATACTATTACACATGCTTAAAGGATTTTTAATCTGATTTGTGCATGTTGTATGAAGGATAAAGCTACAGGTAAATAAGAAGTGTGCATGAAGAATCCAAGAGATCTAATAATAGCCTCTCCATGTCTCCCCATTGATAAAAGTTGCACAAAAGTTGTGACTCACGGGGGGTGAGGGGAAAAGGACATGTGGATCAGATCTATAGTGATAAAAATATGGTAGAGCTCGTGTACTACTAACAAGTGGTTCCATATGGCCTCCCATCATTTGGTACGTATTGCAAATGTGTACAACCCAATTTTCATAATAAGTTGGTCAAATATGGATTGTTAATCAATTAACACTCCAAAATGATCAACAACTGGCATTCAGAACTTAGTTCAGGGCAAGTGAGTCATTCTCGTTCACATGAGTGAGTCTTAATAACTGAAAGGTCATTGATGTATAGAAGTAAGGAGCAGCATAATTATTAATATTTTTCTTAAAGACATAATTCAACATTCAAAAATATACTTGACACACTCAAGGAGCTCATGTTGTGTTCTCTCAACATTTTCTAACATCCAAACTAGGGTTTTCAACTTGTGAAGAGAACCAGTAAATGAATTGTTGCCCTCTTTCCAACATTATTGATAAGTTGTGGTTTTTTGAGATTGAGTCTATTAGGGTTTATTTGCTCAATTTTTTTAAGGTTTGACATTCATAAAGAAGAATTTGTTAATTTTGCATTTGCATAATTCTTGTCAAACCCTCACAAAAGTCATAAGCCTCGTTTAGATAAACCAAAAGCCCACCCTTGTAGTACATCTTGTGTTATGGATCCTAAAATAAAATTTTATTCATCTAAGGGGGAAGCTTCTACTCCCAAAATACCTTTAAATAAAGACCTCATGGATCAATTACAAACCTCAACTAGTGACAAACCTAAAGGCCAATTCATTCCTAGAGGTTTGCAAGTAGTAGAGGGTCTATTTGATAGGAGATATTCAATCAAGGATGTCAAATTATCTTATACTGGATGGGAACTATTTTATAGCTAGTTTTGGAATAGAAATATGTGTATCCCAATAGCAAACCCTTGGATCTATGACCTTGGAAAGTTGATTGTACCAAATATCTATATTGATATTGACTCATTTAAGGCAACAACTGCTAATTATGACCCAGTCACAAGGACTATAAGAACATATGATTTGAAATAAATGGTCAAAATCATTATGGAGGAATTTGGTTTTGTTTTCAACCTCACTAGATGGAGTGATGAAATGCATAAGATAAATGAAGACACTCTTAAGAAAGAGTATGATAAAACCAAGATTTCATTTAGATTACATGTCATATCAAGATTCTTAGTAGAAATTATAGGCCAAAAGATTGTAATAGGACCACATGATAAAGAGCCTTTCCTAGGTAACTATTTTGTTTCCTACTTCAAAAGGGATTTCTATTCCATTTTTCAAATAATTGGTTATGATCCTGTCTCTTGAATTCCATTGGAATGGATGTCTGTGCTTTCCCATATCAAGCACCCCCAGTATTGTGTAGTATATGATTATGTGGGGTTTCTTTTAGAAATAATGCATGAAGGACTAACAAGGTTGAAGAAGGGTGAATTAGGAGTGAGATTCAGTTGGTATTCATTGTTGATGCAAATATTTTTGTATAAGGGTGCAGTTTACTTTAGACACAATATTGTCTTGGAAGGAAAGGTAGGGACTTGGATCTGCTCATGAAATGTTGGACCACAATCTTAGACAAATATGATAGGACATATGACAATGTAACATTCTAGAATTTGTTTTCTTCTGAAATAAAGATGGTTTTGATTGTGAATTTACCCAGAATTCTGATAGCACTACATGATTTCTTAATACCCAAGGAGAGAAAGCCTAAGATAAGAGTTGATCATAATTGGGGAGATGTTATCACATACCTTGATTATACCATCTTAAGAGTATATGGTTCCATGGTAGAACCTCACTTGCTACCAAAGTTCATGCTAGAAAGAATTTTTTTCCTTGAGGTTATGTGGCAACTAGGAAGTGTAGAAAATGAACACTTGTTGAATCAAGGAAAAGGAACTTTTTTTACTTTGTACACTTGTTTTTCTAATTTTCTAATGACCAAGGGAGGTTGGATAACATCCTTGATATACTCAAAACATACCACATGCAAAGATCAGTTGAGAGGGTCAAATATGACCCTAAAGGTTTTATGGCTTGGATGAAAGAAAGAAACGAGAGCTACAAATTTGTCCACATTTTCTAGTATCCCAAAGATACAATAAGAAATGTGTCAGACACTTTGGAGTAGGAAAAATGGCTAGCAAGATGGATTTCATTCAATAAAATGCAGACAAAAATAAAGCAAAAAGAACCTAATTTCACAATTCTTCTAAAGGCTAGAGATATAATACAAAAGGTTGAGCATATAGCAAGGAATTTTGATTTAATAGTGGGCCACCTTTAAACTAAAGGTGTAATAGGTAAAGATTAAGGGAAAGATCCAATTGTAGAAGGACTAAGTGGAGGAGAAATCCCTACTATAGGAGAAGAATCTACATCACAAGCCCCCAAAGAACCAAGAATAAAATTATTTGTAAGGAGAAAGAGTAAGGAAAAGAAAATTGATGAAGCCCCTGTTCTCTCTCAGGATGAGGAAAACAAGCCTCCTTTTCCTAAGTGCCACAAGCACCATTACCATCAAGATTGAGATCGATAAATCCTGAAATTGTCAACATTGATTCTACACCACCTAGTGAATTACAATCAAGGGAGCCACCATTAAAAAGGAAAAAGGTTGAAGCCACTGATCTAGTGGACTATGATGATGAAGGCTTACATGATTATATTTGGGTGTCAGCATAGGAAATGCAAGGAGTTCCCACTACACCTGTAGTAAGGGAAACACATCAATTGGAAATAATATTGAGTAATGTTGATCTCATTGGACTCAATGGGAGAGATGATATGGGGGTTCAAGTGTGTGCAAATTTATTAGATGATGACTCTTTGATAAAGACTCTAGCTTTTATGGAATTTGCATACAGGGCTAAAAGAGATGAATATGTAAAAATTTTGGCTATAGAAAGAAGCCTTCACCCATAATTTCTAGATGGTATCATCTAGAAAATAGTGTTAAATGAAATGAGAACTAGATTCCAGAAAATGGCTACAAATGAGGGTTGATAATTTTTAAGGACTAGTGGAATTTTGTTGCTACCAGAATGAGATCTTGCTTCTTCCATAAATTTTGAAAAATTAAAGAAATGTGATAGGCTCTCTATGATATAGAAGAAGAATTTGCACTTGCATTATAGGGGTCTACTTATAGTAAAGATTGGGAAACCTTGGTTATATGGCCTTTAGTCCTAGGCATAGAAAAGCCTGATATAACTGAGCTTGCACCTAACTATAGTGGAGGCCTAATAATAAAAAAGTGTTAGAAACATTGACATTAGAAGCTTCAAATATGTTAGTTCATGTTCCATAATTCACAAGGGCCACTATAGAGTGTGTGACTATAGAAACAGATAACCTCGAGATAGAATGCAATAACTTGTTAGTTAAATATGGAGACCTTGAATGGGATAATATGTAGTTGCAGACAAAGGTAGCATTATTGGAGGATATGTTGCAAATATTGCGACCTGGAAAGCTTAAGTAGAATGATGTTCACTCCTCCACTACTTCACAAGAAGTTGTACCCCTAGAGTTTATTACTAAAGTAAGTTCTTCATGGGCCATTGTGCCACATAACATGGGGAGTGTTCCCATTTCAATAGTACAACCTAGTACATCAAAAGGGCCATAGGCTAAAGGGGATATCAATAGGGATGATTTGCTTAGGTAGCTATATGAATATAAAGAGAAATGTGATAATCATGATGTGGAGACTTTCAAGAGCAATATGAATATTGTCACAATATTGCTAGAACACCTAAACAAAAGAGTGAATAACAAGTTGAATAGCATTAACTATAGTTATTCACCCATAGTAGATGCTATCATAATTTTGACATTGACAGAGAAACAACCATTCCAAACATGGAAATTTGGATCCCTAGGAAGTAGGATTTGATATTGATGGGAATTGGAGTTAAGAAGGATCCCAATCCACCTGATAAGTTTAAACATATGCCTCTTGTAAGTAAAATTGAAGGATACATGGGAAATCTTGAACCACTGGAAAACAAAATAAAAGAACTAGTGAAATCCATTCATGAGTCACATCATGGCCTTCTTCCATCCATTCTAATGGATGATGATAGCATCAAAACTCTATAGGAATGGAGAAATGAAACAAATAAAGTTATTTCAGATTAGGCCATGTCAATTTGTCAGAAATTTGATATGGAGACATTGAAGAAAAATATGGATATGCCAATTTATGTTGAGACTATCCTACTGGAACTTGACAAGGAAGATAACCATATTGTCACCAAGTATGCACTTTATAGATAGAGTGTTGATGAAGTTATGAAGTTTGATTGGCCAACTAAAGATGAATTCCTAGCATTGAAAGGTGTGTACTTGGAAGGAGTAGTGGACTGACATAAAAGGTGGTGAGTTAGTTATTTTAAATTTTTATATCTATATTCATGATAAATAACATATAGATGGGAATGCATTACATAGCATATATTTAGTATAAATTAGGGTTTTGATAAAGTATGGAAAAAATTTTGCATCTTCTCCAAATTGAATTGATGACAAGGCTATAGACATGGAAATATCTCTTGACTTTTCCTTTCCTTATTTCACTTTGTGTTCCAAGGCACAAATTTTTAGGTAACTATTTGGTTATGCCCATTTTGAAAAATGTACTAGATCTCCAACAATGAATCAAGACTACTTTCATTTTCCCACATGTCTCCCACCTCTTGGGAATGCATTTTAACTAAATGGGAGAATCTTTGTTATAGCGGTCCAATAGGGTTTTGGCATGTGTACTTTCTAGCCTGAGGCTTATTTTGCTCCTTTCTTCCTATAAGAAGGAATTCAGGGCTAGAAAGTAGGGGTTCATTGTTTTGCAAGTAACACTATGAATTATAAGGGAAATAGTAAGTGTGTTTTAGATTTTTTGTCTTAAGTTAGAGTTCAGTGTTATGTATCTAATTTTGATAACAGTGTAGCAAATACAATACAGAGTAATACCAATTTAATGGCTATTGTCTCTCCTTGTACTTTTTTTATGAGTTATGAATGAAAGTAATCCAAGATTCCTTTTGTTTGTCTCTATTATTTCTCAATGGATGTTTGATTTCATTCTTGTTTATTGATTCAATGAATTAATGTAAATGCTTGGATGAAATCGTTAACTCATAAAATCAGTTGCTAGGATATTTGTAATAAGTAATGATCATGAATGTAATGGGGGAGTGTTGTAATACATTATTCCTTATGACTATATGTTGTCATTGTTGAGTTGTTATCTAGTTATATAGGTTGACATTGACTTTGATGCTTGGGATAAAAGCACTAGTTTGTGCAAAGTACTTGTGGTTTAGTTTTTGTGTTAATTCATCAGCTAATCACTTTAAATTTACAAATTATCAAATGGATACCACTGTAGTTGTTTTGTGTTGAAGTTATGCCTTCTCATCCTCCAAGTATAGGACATTGATAAATGAGCTACCAACTTATTTGATGTACAGTATTGTTGAGTAATTTTATGAGAAGTATCTATTATTGACAATGTATTTAACTAAAATTGTATGAATTCCTAAGTATACATTGTGGGATCACCCTCCTAGGTTTCATAGAGCCAAAAATGTAGAGTGGAAGTTTTGTAGTTTCCACTCATTTGTTAGAAAATCCCTTTGGAGTACTGATTATTGGAAATGACAAAGTCTATAGGTATTTCTAGAGATTGGTTTGGTTCTTAAAAAAAACCAAAATTCCTCTCCTCTATGAAGGAAAATTTTCTTGAGCTCTCTTGGTTACAACTCATGTTGTTCTTGTTGGCACTTTGTTCTTCATTTACATTGAGCCAAGCATAAGATTAGTAAACAAAATACACATGCACAAAGAAAATTATTCAAATTAAAGGAGAGGTTATGATGGTGGTGAGTGATATGTTGTGCAAGGGGTCCATGTCAGAAAATCAAAAGATTAAAAAAACGTAGAATTACATACAGCTAATCATATCCCCAATTCTAACTCTTATAACCCTTAGGTGATAATGTTAATAAATTATTATATATATA
This sequence comes from Sequoia sempervirens, assembly GCA_007258455.2. Taxonomy (NCBI): domain Eukaryota; kingdom Viridiplantae; phylum Streptophyta; class Pinopsida; order Cupressales; family Cupressaceae; genus Sequoia; species Sequoia sempervirens. The sequence continues at coordinate 351,018,247 of VDFB02047230.1, forward strand.
ATCAATTAAGTGGTTATATATAAATTGAAACAACAATATGATACAAATATGTAAAACCTTTCCTAAAACAACATAGTGATATTTTTATATAACTATAAAAATTATTATGATAGAAATATTTGTAAGAATTTTTGAAAAAAAATTATGATATTTATACATACATACATAAACAATATTATGATTTAATTATTTATAAGCATTTCTAAAACAATATTATGAAAATTATATATCTTAAAACAATAATGTGATACAAATATTTAGAATCCTTTTCTGATACAACATACATGGTTACCATACATGTTAGAGTCACTATACTTGAAGAACAAAAAAACCATACATATAATTAGGTTAAATTCTAAATGAAGAAGGCTATCTAAAACATATATATTGTTGCAAGGTGCGCACCCTTGGTCTCCTTATGTTGTGCAACACAATGCTTGGGTTTGTGACATGGATTAACCACCTCCCATGGATTCATTAACTCTCACGGTTGTATCAAGCATTAATAGGTTGATCTTTTGGTGAAACAACAGTTGTGTGTAACATTTGCTATTAAAATTTAGGTCATAGGTTCAAAACCCTCACTTGTTTTGGAGAGGGTCCTTGCAAGGTGTGTGCCCTTGGTCTCCTTGTTTGTGCAACACAACACTTGGGTTTGTGGCATGGCTTAACTCCCTTCAGTGGAGTCATTAACTCTAGCAGTTGTATCAGATTTAACAAGTTGATTATATATATATCCAACTTTATCACATAGGGTTTCCAATATTTGTATCATACAGCTGGGAACTGATTGTTAGATTACAAACACTTTTTTTGTAACTTTTTTGAAGGTTTCTAACTTGAAAAAATAGTATGATATAAATAGAAACAACATATTTGTACATGTTAGAGTCATTGCAATAGAAGAACAAAAAATCCATACATCAAATTAAGTTGGATGTAAATGAAGAAGGGTATATGAAACTTATGTATCTATCTATCTCTGCAATAGAAATATTTGTACCATACTATTGTTTCAAGTTATATATGTAGACACCTAAATTTGGACACTTGAATTTACCCAAAATTTTCCCTTTTCATCTAAATATCCTCTTATCTGCATTAATTTAGTATTATTACTATTATTTAATTAATACCCCTAAATTCCTCTAAATCCATAAGGTATTTAGTTAAATAATTAAATACCTTACCCTTTATTCCCATTTTTATCAAAGAATTAAATAAATAATAAATTTATTTAATTCCTCACATGTCACATACTCCACTTTTTCTTAATCCTAATCCACCTCCTAATCCCATCATTAGGGGTGTGTACATGTCTAATCATTGATTAGCTAGTCTAATCAACACTTTTGGTCATCTCTCCCCATTCCCTAAGGAGTTTTAATTCTTTTTTGTCTCCCCAAGGTCCTTTTGAGGAATTTTTAATTCTTTTTTGTCCTCCCAAGGTCCTTTCATGGAAATTTGAATTCCATTTATGATCCCCATCATCCATTTTTTCTAAGGAACTTATAATTCTTTTTATCCTCCCCATGCACCTTAAAAAGGAATTTTTAATTCCTTTAGTCAACTCTTCATCTTAGCCCTTGATCTTTTGCCCTCTTTCAATCTCCACCATCCATTTGATCTTCCTAGGTTAAATGGACAACACTTAGCCATTTTCTTCCTCTTATTCAAGCATTCAACCACACTCTCTACCAAGCTTTCCTATTCTCTAGTAACCCTAGTCATTCTCAAGAATTCATCCTCTCCATCATACTCTTTCATCTTGCATCCATAACCAAAACCCACCTTCTTTGTATCCAAATCAAGCTACAATAAGTCATTGTGCTGCCAAAATTGATCTAGGAGCACAAAAATGAAGCTGTCAACAAGACCAAACAACTGATCAACTTAGGCAAGGTAAATAATTTTTTTTAATCTTTTCTTTGCTCAAGTTCAACTAGGTCATTCTTGAGGCACTGTTGTGTTACCCTTTGCTTGCATTTCATCTATTTTGCAATTTACACTAGGGGATTTACGTTGCACACATTTTTGGCACACTCAATGGGTCCCACAAATGGGTATGTTCTTTTTATGTGCTTGGTTTATTGAAGTTTTATAGGTTCAAGTTACATATAGGGGTGAATCTGCCATCAGAATAGGAAAGCCTACCTTAAACAGAGGTGAATTTGCACTTGCAGATTCGCCCATCTGTCGAATAGGGGAAAATATGCTCCATGTTTCTCAAATAAGTGACCCTTCCCTTGACTTGGGAAAGCCTACTCTCTACAAAAAGGTGAACCTACCTCTGAAATAGGTGATTTCATTGCTAGCAAGGGTGATTCTACTATCAGAACAAGTGATTTTGTTATCAGAACAAGCAATTATACTGCTAACAGGGGTGATTTTGTTGTCAAAACAGGTGATTCTACTACTAATAGGGGAAATTCTATTGTCATAATAGGTGATTTTGCTTTAAATAGAGGCAATTTTGAGGTAAAACAGAGACTTGAAGTTTCAGTTTTAGTGTTTGTTTCTTGTTTTTTTTAGGTATTGACCCCCCTAACTTGTCTTTTTATGAGTGTGTCTACTTTTTGCTAACATTTGTGTAATCTTTTTCACTTTTCCAAGGCTAGAGGTTCAAACTACTAACATATTTGTTGTAGAATGAGTGGGCCAAGACCCTTAGTTTTTCTTGTTGTTTTTTTATACTAGTTAGGCACACATAACTAAATAGAGGTTCAAATATACTTGTTCGTCATGTTTGTTAAGTGGTTTGTTGATGTATCCAATCCCCTCGCACCATTTTTCGATCCTAGATGATGATAAATTGTGGTCCAATTTAGTCCATTAGTGTTACCTAGGAGATACTAGAATGTATAAGCTCTCCCCTTGTGCTTTGTACAAGCCTGGGAACTAGCCAAAAATTTCTAGTATCTTCTTATAGTGGGACCTACTTGGGGATTTCACCACTTCTAGGGATGATCCCAACCATGTGTACTGGTAGGTATATAAAGGGGGGAGAGCCAAAGTTGTACCCTAATCCATCCATGTCATGTCTAGCAAAGCGTCGAAGCTTGGGTGATACCTAGATAAGACATGAAGAGTTGGTCTAAGTTTCCAGTACCTCATTCGGGCTCTTGACTCATGCCTATGATAGACCAGTATTCATAGTTGTGCCTCATGTACTAGGTTCATATCAAGCACTCCCTAGATCACCTTGTTTAGCCTAGATAGAGGACTGTGTTGGACACACCCTTCTCACCAATTTTACGATTGTATTGCTTGAAGTTTCTTCTTTGTGTGAAACTACTGCATTTCTTTTTGATTGAGTCAGCCTTATCTTTTGTTTGTTTCTTGTTTGATTTTTCCATTTGCCATAGTTAGTGGTTTATGATCCAATCCAGTCCAAGCCTTTCATTTGGACAAATCTACCTTTTTTAGGGGCAAATTTTCTTATGTTTAGGGTGAACTTGCAATTCGCAGGGGCATTCATGTCTTTTTTCTAAGTTGTTTCTCATGTGTTTCCTATCAAAATAACCCATTCTCCATAGAATAGGCCATTCTGCACCCTATTTAGGCTAGCCTACTACTGTTTTGGGAGAATCTGATCCCTAAAGTAATGATTTTACTATCAGTTTGAGTCTTTCCATCTATCTTGTCCTTCAACCTATCAAATTCACCCATTCTCTAAGAATAGGTGAATTTTCTCTCTAAACGTCCAATCCCATCTTCTGTTCAAGCTTCAATCTATCTGAGCCCAAGTTTAGTCGAGTCTGTTCATTCATCAAAGGAATTTGTTTCTCCGTCAAGGGCATCTATTCATCTATTAAGGGAGTTCATTTATTCATTAGGTCAGTCCATTTGTCTATTTTTGGAATCTTTTCATCCATTCATTGAGTCCCTTTGTCTATTAGGTGAGCCTATTTACCCATTAGGGGATCCCATTTTTAGGTGAATATGTCCCTATCCATCCCACTCAATAAACAAGCTAGGTTGTTACCCTGTTAGGTGATTTTGAAAGTCAAAACCACTAATTTCACTGAGTTTATGTAAGCTTTCCAGGTGTTTCGGTGAATTTTCTTAGTGTTTGGGTGAATTTATAGCTATTTAGGTGACCTTGTAGCTATTTGGGTGAACTTTTAGCTATTTGGGTGAACTTGCAGATGTTTGGGTGAATCTTCCCTCTCTTTTGATGAATCAGCCTTCTACTTGGGTGAGTCTACCCTTTGTTTGGGAGAATCCATAGTCTGTTTGGGTAAATCTATAATCTGTTTTTGTGAATCTACGTTATGTTTGGGTGAATTTTCCCTCTGTTTGAGCGAATCTACCTTTTGTTTGGTTGAATCTACCCTCTATTTGAGTGAATCTACCTTCTTGGGTGAATCTTCCCTCTGTTTAGGTGAATCTACAGTATGTTTGGGTGAATCTATAGTCTATTTGGGCGAATCTGTAGTCTTTCTACGTGAATCTTCCTTTTTCTTGGGAAAATCTACCTTACCATCCCTGAACAGGAAAATTTTCCTTCACAAATAGGAAAATTTTCCTAAGAATATACCTTCATTTGTCTTCCCATCATTGTCATTCCCATGCATCAAAACTTTTTGAAAGTCATCATTTCTTTGACCAAATCACATAGGTGCTTCTTAGAACATCATTAGAGTCTATATCCATCATCAAACCATTGATCTTAATCACCTAGACTTCATTTCAAGGGTTTTGATTTTGATGCAAAAACTTCTGGAGGCTGTAACTTTTGACTCAAGTGTCTGTTTTGGGCTGAAATTTTATGGGTGGTTGTGTTATGAGGTTGCATGTGGATTCCCAACCAACTTAGTTGGTTGACCCCTATTTTGGCACATTTTCAAGGCTTGAAACTTTCATCTTGACCCTCAAAATCACAATTTAGTGTTTTTTTTTAGTTTTTGAAAGGTCATTTTTGTTAATAACTCAAAAATCATGTTCTAAACTTAGGATGTTAGTTCACAATTCATCCCACCTTAGTTTTAGGAAGTTCTTGGGAAAAAAAATGGACTCTCAAAGATATGCATATGAAGTTACATAAAATGGAAAATTTTGACAATTTTTAAAAACTGCCAAATCTAGTAAAATCTAATTGTCAGTGCCTTATGTCATCTAGTTAAACCCCTGAACTTGATTTAGAATCAATCCCATCACATCCTACAACCATTCTAATCTAAGCTTCAATTCAATCTTAATCTTGGCTTTAATCCAATCATAATTTGAGCTTTAATCCAATCCCAATATGAGCTTAATCTAAATCCCAAACTGAGCTTTAGTCCATCTACATCCAAGATCTTCTAATATTGAAACAAATCTTAAGATGCCTTCTTGCATCTTCTTCCAATCCACCCTATTTATCTTTTCATCATCTTTTCTCTCCTTCTAATCATCTATTCTCATACCTTCAATCCATATCCATCCCATCCAACATCATGAATCCTTATCCTTCACCAATGCAACCAAAAATAGTAGTCACTTAGGGAATCCTAATTACTTTGACAACAATAACGAGAGTCTTGTTCATCAAGAGGTATATGACATATATCCCTTTGATTCTATCATTTCTAGTAAGCTTTCCCCAACCACTTTCCAAAATCCAAACACCCCTCCAAGCTATCCTATTACACCTTCATCCACACCTACTAGGAATCCTTATGCTACCTTTGATAAGGGATATCTAGTATCTTTCCCATCTGCATATTCATCGTATCCTTCATCTACATCTTTCCCTTATCCAACATACACCTCCTCATATCCTAATACACCATCTCAATCTTCCCATCCTAATCCACCATCCCAATACCTCTACTATAATCCACCATCACAATCTTCCTATCCTAATCCGGCATGAACTTCTCTTTCTCCTAATCCTCTATCCCAATATTCGTACTACAATCCACCACCCATGTCCTCCTATCCTAATCCACCATATCAATCTTCCCATCCTAGTCCGCCACCCCAATCTTCCCATCCTAATTTGTTATCCCAATATACCTACTACAGTCCACCATCCCAATCTTCCCATCCTATTCCAACATCCACTTCTCTTTCTCCTAATCCTCTATTCCAATATATGTACTAAAATCCACCTCCCACATCCTCTTATTCTAATACAACCTCCACATCTTCCTATCCTAATACAATATCCACATCTTCCCATCCTAATCCACCATCCCAATACCCTTACTACAATCCACCAGCCACATCCACTTGTTGTAATCCACTATCCCATTATTCCTACCCTAATCCTCCATCTAATATTGATCCCCTCACCAATCCTAATCCCCCACCTGATCTTAGTCCTCCATCTAATCCCATCCCTCCATCTAATTCTAGTCCACCAATCCATAACCCTACTCCTCTACCCATTCATAATCCTTCATTTATTCCTATCACCCGAGCTAAGCCTAGAATATGCATGATTCTCACTCCAGAAGTTCTCCAAGGACTCATGACAAAGAAGATATCCCCAACTCCACATCTTGAAGTAGTGAAACCATTCCATCCCAATCCATCATTCATATTCATTAGTGATGAGATTCTTTAACATCCCACACCTATAATTACTATTACCACTACTAGCACCACCCAAACCATTGAAACCATTAAACCCACCACATCCATTGAACCCCCATCTCCTACTTTGAGAGTTGTTGAGCCCATCAAAAATAACCAAACCCAATTGCCACCTTCTACTCCTAGATCTACCCAATCCATCAAAGAGACCCAAATCCAATATGCTCTTCCCACTCCTAGTATCACTGAAATCCATTCCCCTAAATTCCATGAATCAACCATCCTTCCATATCCCCTACTTTAGGAGTTCATCCAACATTCCCCCATTATCATGCCTCCCACACATGATGAGTCATGCCAAGATCTTGATCCAGAACATAATAACATACCTTGCTCTCTACATCAAGATCCTACCATCCCATCTAGTCCATCTCAAGATCATGGTACCCCATCCATTCCATCTTATGATCCCCTTGTCACTCAAGATCCAATCACTCCATTGCATGAGCCCTTATCACCCACTACCATAAATCCAAATCCTATCATGTCACCTAATCCCTCTCTTGAACCCTTACCACTCATTCCTCTTGATCAATATGTTGCTACCCCATCACCCCCATCTCATGAACCTTCATCGTTTCCTAACTCCACTATCCCCACACCACTTTTATATTCCCTCGGTAATCTCACATTCATCCATGACAATTTTATTACAGAAGAGGAACCAAACATATACACCAACCATCTTCCTCCACCTAATAATGGACTCACATCATTCTTCCAAAAAAATAAGTATCCTACCATAGAGAAAATTCTCAAGAGCATGAACTATCAAGGAAAAGGTTTAGGCCTTCATGAGCAAGGTATTTTAGAGCCTGCCCATGTCAAAGAAAATCCATGTACACAAGGTCTTAGATATAACTCTCAAGACTCACAATCCAAAAATGTTGGTACAACCCCTATATGTCCTCAACAAGCCTCCTCCAAAATAATAATAGGCTCTTCCTATCACTCCACTAAACCATTTTCCTCCATCCCCCCTCCATTGTATCACCTCAAAACAACCATCCATATTCCTCTATCTTCTGAATCAATTTTGGGTCCTTATGTCCCTCCATCCACCACCTCCCATCCTTCATCTACTCCATCTATTTTAGGTCCTTATTTCCCTCCATCCACCATCACACATCCTCTAGGTACGAAGTCCATTTTGGGCCCTTATATCCCAAAATCACATCCTCCATCTCGTCCTATTCCTCCTTTTATCCATCCATCACCTATCCATATCACCCATCATAAACATCCCACTATCATGTTCCTAATCAAGATCAACAAAGGCATGTACCAACACATCCTCCATCCACATGTCATCCCAAAAATCCAACCTCCATCACTCCATTCATGTTTCATGCACATCATCCATCTCCTCATACCCATCCCATTGTTATTACAAGCACTTTGGATGCCAAAGTAAAAATGAATAAATCTAAGCATACACATGAATCTAAATATCCCCATTTCCCCACTAAAGGAAATGTTGAAGAAAATAAAAATTGAATCCAAAATTAAAATCAAACCCATCAGCCATAACATCCCACCAAAGCAAAAATCAAAACCATGTGGATCCCAAAGAAAAAAGATGCAATGCCTTCAAATGAAAAACCTATAAAAACATCCAAAGTTTCTAATCAAAAAGCTAATCATACACCCCCTCCATATCTTAAATCTATTTTGGGTCCTTATGTCCCAAAATTCACTATCTCATCTCCTTAATTATCCCCACACTCTCCATCCATTGATCCTCCTATCCTTTTACATCCACCACCATATGTGTCAATGTTGGTCCTGAAAACATTTCCCCATCGCATATCCACCCAATACTTCGATCCATACACTTTCCAACATCCTATCCATTATCCCACATATCTCCCTCATCCAATCCCTTTAATCCATTCTCTTGCATAATCCATTTATCCTAATAAGGTTGTACCAACATCTAATAGTCATTTCACACATGGTCTCTTAATACCTCGTATGGAACGTTATGCTTCAGTCCTTCATCCATATTCTTATCACATATATTCTAAATTCACTTATCCACATCCCTATCATTATCCATATCCATCTGCATACTATCCAAAAAATCCAAGAAATCCAAAATAAATCAAATAAACTGTCAAAAAACATAAAAAAAAGTTTTAAAAAAAAGTAAAGAGAAATAATTCTTTCAATACTGAAAATTTGGAAAACAAGTGCCTTGGATAAGTACCATAATGAAAACCTAGAAAACAGGCATCATGAGTAAATCCCCCATCTAGTTTACCTTCACAATTGGTGGCAATTGTATCCCCTTCATCCATCTCCTCCATCCCACCTATCTTATGCATCTTTCCTATCATATCCCATTTATCCCAATCCCCCCATTCTCCTTGTGATCTTGATATAGATAAGGTCAAACATATATACATGATTTGGACACATCTTAGAATGCATTCCCCTCACCTATATGTTATCCTAATCCTTATCCACATCCATCTACCTTCCTTCTCCACCCATCATGCTACCATCACTCTCCCTTCCTTGTCCATGCATCATATCCATATCCATCTCACTCCCTTATTTTCCCATCCTTCTACCTTCCATCCATCATTTCTCATCATACATGACATATTTAGAGTGGGGCATCTCCTTCTTTGTGACATAGTCCCTAGTTACATCATTCATCGATCCTATCATCCCTTACATCTCCCCATCCTTATCTTCATATACATCCAAACAATCCCTTCCATCTCCCCATCCTTATCTTCCTATCCATCCCAACAATTCCTTGCATCCCCCATCCCTATATCCCTATCTATTCATCTCTATCCTCATCCCATCTCATAATCTCTTGTCATTGGTATCTGGCTAAAGGCTTCTCCCCATGCAATCCAATGCCATCTATCTCATCTTCATCACTCCTACTTTTTTCACACATCTTTCCAATCTCCTATCACTTCTCATCACTCATCTCTCCATCATGTCATCCTCCCAATTCATATTTTGATGATTTGGATAACTATCCCATCCTTGAGCTTTGTGCAATTGATGATACCACAAATTGTCTCATATTTTATCAAAGAAAATTATCTATTTCTTCCTAATGCATTAGTGTTAAAGTGGATTTGAGTAATGATTGAAAGTTCTATAGCTTGTTTAAAGTAAAATATAAAGTAAATGTTTGGCTTATTTTTGGTAATCTATGTGATCCAAATTTCCTCTAATATATCTCCATGAAGTTTTTAAAATGATATAATTGAGATAAATGAGTTATTAAATAACTCATGGTAAGAAGAAGCTTCATAGACACTTGAGATAGTTAACTCCTGAAAGATTTAGAATTATTTGAAGAAATAATGAGAAGATAGAGAAAAATCCTAGCACACTCCTACATTCATTTAAAATCATGGATCATCAATCATTCCTAAATTAATGGGACGAGTATTTGTTTCATGTTGAGTTCAAAGATCTCTCATAGTTATTAAATTTCATGCTTCCTTCTTCCACCAAGATAACTCAAATTACCAGATCACTAAAATGTTGTTGCATTATTATAGCATGTTATTCATGCTAAGGATAAATTATTTGGGCAAGCAAAAAGGAGAAAAATCCATTCATTCACATGGAGAACTAAAGGTTCTCTAAAAATCAGGTGCCCAGAAATTATGAAAAACACAGTCTTAGTAAAATAGTGATATCTCCCTCATTTCTCAACGAAATTTAAAAATTCAAAATAATCTGGAGGATAAAAACCCTTTTGAGAATTTATCACATTATTTGTATTAGGGAAGGAGTACTATGCATAAAAATTTGACTAAGACAAAAGTAGCATGATGGAGGACAACAACTTCAATTTTCTTAAATTTTGGTAAACAACCCCTCAAAAATAGGATCTTGGATCCACATTCTTAGTGCATTGGTTGGATAGATATAGAATATGAATTCCATAAATTAATTGTAATAATTTTATCAAAGGGAGGGGATTAGAAAGGCTTGTTTCAGCCTGAGGAAATAGGATAGATCTAGTTTCATTTTCCATCAATGTAATTTCATATTTCTAGATTAAATTTGAATCCAAGAAAAATTTTCATTTCCAGCAATTGTGAAGTAGTTTATCCTTTTGAATTCTTACAAGTTTTCCTTATATTAGTTCCCCTTCATGCAAATTTTCTTTCATGAAAATAGGATTGATTTCTACAGGTAGAATAGATTATAGAATAATCTGTCAAGCAAGTTTTCTACTTTCTCTTTTGCAGACAACCGTGGAAACTGCCTTGGATTGATAAATTAAATGATGAGGATTACAATGACCCCATAATTTTTGGTGCCATTGTCGGGGATTGAATTGATGGATATTTCTTTAAGAAAAGAATTGATGGATTATTGCTTGCAAGAGGTGCAAAATACAATAAAGAGATCTTATCTTCATTACAAAATCTTGCAAAAAAGAGTCTTATTTGGAGAACTTCAAATAAAAGAATGGTTGTCCAATCAATTTTTGAAGTCAAAGAAGGGCTTTCCAATCAAAGATTTGAAAAATAAGGAGTTCTTTCCATTCATGCATGTAGTAGATCAAAAGGAAGGATTACAAGATCTCTCCAATCATCCCATGTATTTGCTATAATTATAAATCATGAAGAAGGTTTCCATTAAAAATTAAGGTAAAGCATTGAGTTTCAAAGTTTATTTCATCTTCTTTTCATTCTCTTCTCTCAGAAAATTGAAGGAATGGAAACATACTTTGAGAAAGGGAAGATATTTTTTAGAACTAGTTAATGTTTATGTGTAACCTCTCTACATCATTAAGTACAGTAGGTTAGGATAGATTTGATTTTTGAAAATAAGTATTTTGCACATGCTATTTCCTCTTCTCTTAGGCTGTAAGCATGTAATTTTCTATGCAAGTTGGTGCTCTAAAAACTTGTAGCAGATATTTTGGCATTGTGGATGACTGATTAGTGTAGAATAATAATGATGAAGTAATCGGATTTGGTATTCAATGTAAAATATTAAGTTGCAGCTCTCAAAAGTTGAAGAAATTCTTTACATGCAGCATGGAGAAAGTGAACTACAACTCATACATGATGGTTTAATGGAAAACTAAGATAAAATCATGTATTTACTTTATTATTTTACTCTTATTCAACTTAAAGTTCTTTCATTTACTCAATCCACTCAAAACAAAACAAAAAAAAAGAAGGAAAAAATCTAAAAGTAGTTCTAAGATTTAATGAGCAATTTTCACCTATCTATAGCTATTTTGGAACTATTTTGGACCTATCATGAGCTTTCAAGACTTCTAAAGAGATTTTAGAAGCTCCCAAGAGTTGAACAAAGCAACTACTAAAAAAAAAATTATTGAATTTGAAGGCTCATTATGATTTGCAAAGGGACCTGCAACATTTGAGTTGTGAGGGAAATGATAAAACCATAAATTGTATCATATTTTATCAAAGAAATTCATCTATTTCTTCCTAATGCATTAGTGTTAAAATGGATTTGAGTAATGATTGAAGGTTCTTTAGCTTGTTGAAAGTAAAATATAAAGTAAATGTTTGGTTTATTTTTGGTAATCTATGTGATCCAAATTGCATCTAATATGTCTCCATGAAGTGTTTAAAATGATATAATGCAGATAAATGAGTTATTAAATAACTCAAGGTAAGAAGAAGCTTCATAGACACTTGCAACAGACAACTCTAGATACTTGAGACAGTTAACTCTTGGAAGCTTTAAAAGGATTTGAAGATATAATGAGAAGATAGAGAAAAATCCTAGCACACTCCTAAATTAATAAAAAATTATGGAGCATCAGCCATTCCTAAATTAATGGGATGAGTATTTGTTTCATGTTGAGTTTAAAGATCTCTCATAGTTATTAAATTTCATGCTTCCTTCTTCACCTAAAGATAACTCAAGTTACCACATCACTCAAATGTTGTTGCATGATTATATAATTTTATTCATGCTAAGTATCAATGATTTGGGAAAGAAAAATGTAGAAAAATCCCTTCATTCATGTGGAGAACTGAAGGTTCCCTAAAAATCGGGTGTCCAAAAATTATGAAAAACATAGTCTTAGTAAAACAATGATATCTCCCTCATTTCTCAACAAAATTCAAAAATTTAAAACTATTTTGATAATATGTCATGATTTTTATTAGGGAAGGAGTAGTACATGTCAGAAAATGACTGAGACAAAAGTGGCATGATGGAGGACAATAACTTCAATTTTCTTAATTTTTTGTAAAAGACCCCTCAAAAATAGGATCTTGGATCCACATTCTTAGTGGATTGTTTGGATAGATATAGAATATGAATTATATAAATAAAATGTAATAATTTTATCTAAGGGATGGGATTAGAAGACTTGTTTCAACCTGATGAAATAGGATAGATCTAGTTTCATTTTTCATCAATGTAATTCTAGATTTCTAGATTAAACTTCAATCCAAGAAAGATTTTCATTTCCAACAAGTGTAAAGTAGTTTATCCTTTTGAATTATTTCAAGTTTTCCTTGTATTAGTTCCATTTCATGCAAATAGGATTTATTTATACAAGTAGAATAAACTATAGAATAGATTTTCAAGCAAGTTTTCTACTTTCTCTCTTCCAGACAGCCATGGACACCACCTTGGAATGATAAATTAAATGATGAGGATTACAATGACCCCATCAGAAATCACCATTATCCTATCTTATCCACTAGGTCTATCTTGTCTCATCATATTGATTCCATGTTTTTATCAACTTATCTTGGTCATTTCATCATCCTTTATCCATGGTCGTTCATCGACCTTTTTTTGAACAACGTTGCCCTTTTTCTTTCATGTAGGAAAGGTCGATCATTTGATCCACCTCAAGGAATTTTAACATCCAATATTTTTCATCCATTGAGGTCTCCATTTTCATCTTTTTTCTTTTATCCATGGTCTTTTATTGAACTATGAGGGCTCTATGCTTCCACGTAGGAAAGGATAATCTTTGATCAGCCCCCAAGCCCCTAGGTCTTTAGGTTGTATCAATTTTGTTTCTTGTGTCTTGTGTATTATGTCATGTCATAAAGTATTCCCCTATCTATCTAGTTCTTATCAAATAGGATCCATCACTATCATTAGATCCAATCAATTTTAAATATCCTGTGTCACTTTGATCACTTAGTTTAGTGTTCATCTTTGGTCTTAATAGGATGTATCCTTCCTAACATACCGCATCAATCCCATCCACCCTCTTGATCTTGTGGCAAAGGAAATTTGAAATTGTTTGTGATCTTTGGATTCTTTTGGCTTTTTATTTATGATTTTAGCTTCCTATCACACCTCGTTATGGTCACCTTGATCCATCATATCATGGTGTTTTGTGATTGGTAAACATAGGGGAATATCTTGATATTTTGTTTGTTTTTGTCTTTTTGGTTGTCCCACGTAGTACCCACCAAGATTCTTGTGGTCTTGTGTTATGTTGGGGAATCCTTTGTGTTTGTGGTTTTCCAAAATTGGTCGTACCAAAGCCCTTGTGACTTTGGGATGTTGGACTAACCTTTTGTTTGTTTTGTCAGTCCCATGCATGTGATATTGATTCACCTTGGTTCTTCATACCCTGGTGCATTGTATCTCATGCTATATCAAACTTAGTGTTCATTACATGGTAGCATAATGCATAATAATTAACCTGTAGGCTTGATTTGGTTATTATCTATTCATCCTTCATCACTTTCCCCATCTATCTATCTTATCAATTTTCATCCCTTCACTTCCCTCATCTTCCTCATTTCATCATCTCTTCAACCTTCTTACAATAATATAGAATGGTTATTCTAAGCATCTTTTCATCAATTCTCATCATTTCATCCTCTTTCTGATATGATTAGAATAATATAGATTGGTTATTCCAAGCATCTTTTCCTCCATCATTTTCATTATTTTCATCCATCTCATATCTCAATCCAATCCTCATCAATTCAATATGGCACAAATCATCTAATCACATCCTTGGTCTTATTCCCAGTCATGCTACAAGCCTTGATCAAGTCATCATCATCATCATCATCATCATCAAGATGTATCCTTCCCTATCCTTTTGTGTTGTTTTGGGATACATCCTTCCATCATCAACAACACTCTCCTCATCATCCATAGGTTGTATCCTTCCCTCATCAACAACACTTTCATCATCATCATCGAGATGTATCATTCCCTATTGTTTTCTCTTGTCTTGGGATATATCATTCCCTCCTCAACAACACTCCACCCATCATCAATCCATTTTAGGCTTGTAGCTTGAATGGGGCAACAACACATTTTTTCTTGAATCCATTTGTGCTTGCTTTTATCTCTTCATCTACCATCCTCTCTTATCCATCATTTGGCATCATCTTCCCCATATAATCTCTCATCACCTCATCCATTTCTAGAGCACACCTGTGTTCTCTTGAACCTACATGTCCTCTCGAGGGGTCATCTTCAATCCCTAATCTTCATCTTCACTCCTACCATCCTTCTTCCTAGTTACTCCTTTGAGTGACTGGGGAATCTTTCATAATCTAACCATCTTCTTCTTGGTGCTATCTTTTAATCTTCTCTAAAATGATGCTACTTTGTAGAATCATCTAAAAAGGGGTAATGTAGACACCTAAATTTGGACAATTGCATTTGTCCAAATTTATCCCTTTTCATCTAAATATCCTCATATATGCATTAATTAAGTAATATTACTATTCTTTAATTAATACCCCTAAATTCCTCTAAATCCCTAAGGTATTTAGTTAAATAATTAAATTCCTTACCCTTTATTCCCATTTTTCTTAAATAATTAAATAAATAATGCATTTATTTAATTCCTCATGTGTCATATCCTGCATCACTTTTTCTTAATCCTAATCCACATCCTAATCCCAGCATTAAGGGTGTGCAGATGTCTAATGCATGATTAGGATGTGTCACATCCTCCAAATTTTACAAGTTGGCTCCTAATATTCATTAGCCACCTAATTTTCCTCTAATCATTGATTAGATAGTCTAATCAACCCCTTTGGTCAACTCTCTGCATTCCCCAAGGAATTTTTAATTCATTTTTGTCTTCCCAAGGTCCTTTTGAGGAATTTTTAATTCCTCTCTCATCCCCCAAGGAATTTTAAATTCCTTTTTGTCTTCCCAAGGTCCTCTCATGGAATTTTTAATTCCATTTACAATCTCCATGTCCTTCCCAATGGAATTTTAAATTCCATTTTATTCATCCAAGGTTTCTAAGGAATTTTTAATTTCTTTTATCCCCCCATGCATATTAAAAAGGAATTTTTAATTCCTTTAGTCAATTCTTCATCTTAGCCCTTGATATTTTTCCCTCTTTCAATCTCCACCATCCATTTCATCTTCCTAGGTTAAATGGCTAACACTTAGCCATTCTATTCCTCTCCTTCAAGCATTCATCCACACTCTCTACCAAGCTCTCTCAAATTCTCTAGAAACCCTAGTCATTCTCAAGCATTCATCCTCTCCATCATACACTTTCATCTTGCATCCATAACCAAAATCCACCATCTTTGTATCCAAATCAAGCTACAACAAGTCATTATGCTACTGAAGTCAATCTAGGAGCACACAAATCAATCTATCAACAAGGCCAACCAACTAATCAACTTGGGAAAGGTAAATAACTTGTTTTTATCTTTTCTTTGTTCAATTTCAACTAGGTCAGTCTTGAAGTGTTGTTGTGTTTCCCTTTGCTTGCATTTCGTTTGTTTTGCATTTTAGACTAGGGGATTTACGCTGCAAACAATTTATAAATTTCACAATGTTGTTTTAGAAATGCTTATAACAACATGCATCTAATTAAGTTGAATATAAATGAAACAGGCTATACAAAACTTATGTATCTATCTATCTCTATTTATGTATCAAAAAGGGTTGGAAATAATTATACTCTATTATTGTTTCAAATTATATATAAATTTGATAATGTTGTTTCAAAAATGCTTATAAGAGGAGTTTTTTGTTATCACAATTAGCTATAAGGGAGAGGGTTCAATATTGGGTCAGGGTTGTGTTGTGGGTATATTGGGTGACAACAAGTGTAGGTGGAATAATACGTATGTATGCAATTTTTCTAAAGAAAATCATGATACATATGAACACATGAAGATCTTCTCAAAAACCCATAAATGTAATTAATTTGAATCTAAATGAACAAGACATATGAAACATCAATTTCTATATCACTACATAAAAAAAAGGCTGAAGTAAGTTTCAAAATAGCATACTGTGGAAGTTGAAGCATGTGGTTGCAGAAGTTTGGAGGACCTCCCTTGCTTGACTCTCAAACAAGTGTCTCCAATAGAAACTCAAAATTTTGAAATGTTAAATGGTTAGCTTGCATCGTACAATTCTAGTTTTTTGTATAAATAATTAAGTTGTATAAATTTGAATAGGTTGGTGCAAGTGAAGATATTTGAATTCTGGGAGGGAATTTGAAGTTGCATTGAACGAATTAATGGTAGAAGTGATATGAAATGAGTACGTAGAAAATCTAGTTGGTGATTTGAATTTTTTTGAAATTGTTGATTAATTTAATATTTTGTTATGATTATTTCAATGTCATGTATAATTATGAATTATGGTTGATATAATTAGTTTTTTTTTTTGTAAAATTGTATTGCATAGTGAGCCCGAGAAATCATTTTTTGCATTGTTGTAGGTAAATTACAAAAAGACGGGTGTAGATGGACATGGTGGAACCAGTAGTTTGTTGATGAAGGATGAATAATGAACATGTTTTATTTTAATATGTTAAAATGTATTTCCAATTTGGTCAATTGACAATGAGTTTTGTACATGTCAACTCACTTTTAATAGAATAAAACATATATTCTAAAAATAAATATATCTATTTACATTAACCTATTTTTGGGAAAGTTGCAAACAATATTTATATTGTGGAAATAAATATATTTATTTGTATTCAACTAATTTTGAGAAGGTGGAAAATATTTAAAATACCCATGATAGGTTGGGTTTAACTAGCCCACTCTAAGCATTGACTTAGGTGGTTGGTGTGGGGTCCATTACATTTGCTCCTTTCATCAGTACCTATTTTTGTTTCTCTGAGAAGTCTCATTAACTCTTGCGGTCAGCAATGAGCCACCCATTTGTTTCTTATCATTCAAACTATTAATCATCAAATCTTGTGCCTCTATGAAAGTCTTATGGGAGATTCAATGAGTGGGGGACCAACTTGTGCTTCACTGAATACCTCTGAGATTTTTATAGAAATTTTCATCTTCTTTGGGGGTTTGAATTAAAGGGTAGAAACAAATATAAATATAAAATATGAAAAGGGTGATATGCCCATGCTTTTACAACATTTCAAACCCAACCATTTCTATGATTGATATAATTAGACATAGAATTCCACAACCCTTCATTGTTGGAAAGAGAATAGACATTAAAGGCTAACAACAAGCACAGTGAAGACTTTCAAATCTTTGCGTAGATAGTGCTCATTAAGGTCCAATCAAACATAAAGATTTCTCAAGGTGAAGAAAATAACATTCAGAAATTGCATGAGCTCTCTCTCCTAATACTTCAAAATATAGTAAAACAACAGCCTTTCAGAAAAATAGAGAATTCCAATGACATAACCCAATTTTCACAAGTCACTATTCTACCATACGAGCATACAACATGGAAATAGACTACTAAAACTATTCAGATTTAGCTTGCAAGACACAATGTTTCATTCAAAACAATAATATTAAGAAAGAAAGCTTGAAAAAGGCCATACATGCATAGTCTTAACAATTTCTCCTATATAGTTTGTGCTTTAAATATCAAATGAACTTTAAAAAAAAGGTCGAATGTCAATCCAACAATAGTTTAAACCTTAAAAGATATAACATGCTAGAGATAAGTAGCTCTACAATTGTGCTTCTGAAAATAATTCTATGTCCTAAGAAAACTAAAGAAACTTTCCTTAGCCAAGGGAAACTAAAACTTGAAATTCCAGCCCTTCATTGTGTTTCGTCTTCCTAATATAGTTGTAGAAAAAGAAAACACAACCTCAACACAAAATTCAATATTCTCAGGTGTTTGGAAGTTAATGGCATATCTGATCATAGATCTTTGGTTAGGTCACAACATTGATCTTTGCTCATCAATTCTCAATTGTCGCATTTATGTTTTTTAGATATTTAGCAAAGATAGAGGCTCATCAACAATCAAATCCTAAAAATAATAGCCTAGAAAAAAGGTCAAGTTGATGGATCACATCACCCAAATGTATCGACTCAAAGCTTCCATCCCAAAAACCAAGAAAATAAAAAGGCCATCCAGCTCTGAAAAACTCCCCAAAATATACCACTCTATAGGAGACACAATCTACCCTTAGTGAAGAGGTGGCATGTCAAAAAGGACACTTTCAAGCTCATGAATATAGCTCCCTAGAAAATCCCTGATGAGCCAACACATGTTTCAAACTCTCTCCTAAAAGGGAGATGAAAGATGAAAGTTGCACAGCCACCACATGGTGCATTGTACACCTTTCCAATAATTCTACTTGAGCACAGGCACACCTAAAACTAAAAAACATTGTACAAGCTGAAAATCAAAGAAATTAATGAAAAAATGCTTCAAACAAACCAAATTCAAAACATTGTTTCCCACACAGTGGATGTTTGGTGTATGTTTGCAAATATTTTGGTTATATAAAGTTATCACAATGAACAAAAGACAAGCCAAAATGCTCTGATAGATATGGATGCTAAATCTGGAACCAAATGCCACAAAGAAATGTGCTATCATTGAATACCATGATTCTTGGATATACACAAGATGGATTTTTTTGTAAATGCTTCAATATCTTTCAAGTAAATGTAATTGGTAGTTGTAGAGCCAAACTGTACAACCTCTACCAGTAGCCTCCCTATCTTTGCAAATATGGGAGCTTTCAAACAGGGTATGGAATCCACCAAATGATAACATCTATGGAGTAATTTTGTCCAATGTTGTAGTTGTATGCATAATTTGGAAGCATAGACAAGGGGCATAATTGTTTGATAAAATTCCTACAAAAAATATGGTTTAATGGAATATATATGCACAAAATGGATTCATGACAAGTTCAATCCTATTGTGATCCTGCATTTGCATTTTGTAGGGTTTTGATCAAACCAAAGCACATAAAATCTGAGTGAAAATAATTAAGAGAAAAAAATTACAATTTGAAGAGGAAAAATAATATATTCATTCTTAGGATTATAGGAAATGGTGAACATTGCTTCAAACCTGAATTCATGGACTCCATTATTTCTATAATTTCCCATTTCAAAGTTTTGTTAAAAGTTTTTTTTTTTTTGAAAAATGAGATCTTGTCAAGATATCTTATTATTTTTTTTTAATCAATTTATCGTAATAGTGGGGAAGCTTACAAAATCCACAGCGTGATTGAATATTTATTTTTTATTTTTTGAAAGTTAGTAAAAAATTTGGGGTTTCTAACATTATTTTGTGTTACTATCTACTTATTTATAATGAATTTTTTAGGAGTTTGATTTAATTTTTTTTTATTCAATTAGTGTAAGTATCAAGTTTTATAAAATATAATAAAATGATATTATCATAATTTATAAAGTAAATAACTACAATAAATTAAAAATGAATAGTATTTTATTAATTAAAAAAATGATCAATCTCACATGTCTAATTGTTGAGGGGTGTTTTGACACAATCGTCAACTCAAGTAAAGTACTAGGTGTACTTCACTTCTAAAATTTAATCAATCTCTTGGATGAAAATCAACTACCTTAAGGTTTATATCACTAGGTCATGGTCATGCAAGATAATTGAGTGACCATGTGATATAGACCTTGTGAACTAGGACATTATGTTAAATATGACATACATGTATGATTAGATAAATGATCCTAAGAAAATGTTCAATCCTTTAAATTAATTTGCATTGATTGTTGTACTTTTATGATTTATTCATAGCTAAGCTTTTCTTTATTCATTAACAAAGAATAAATAAAAAATGGTCCTATTCTATGCATTCCTTCCTCTATCTTAGTTATCTTTTCATGGAACATATTCATCAACATACTTGATTGTAGGTTAGTATCATCAATAGTATGCATTAAAATCAAGGCATAAATGAGAAGGTGATGTATTTTATTAATTATAATCAATGCATCCATTCATAGATATCCCATCTTCTTCCTAACTCTAATATCAAGAGAGTTTTTGTTAGGAATCTTTTCCCAAAGATTCACAATCAAAATATCTTTCATAAATATCCAACCTTTATAACACTTTGTACCAATAATTATACAAAGAAGAATAACAATAACTTATAATTTTCTTTTTAACCCAGCCCTAATAAAAAAATTAACTAAAGTAACTAAAATTTCCTTCTCCTCATCATCTCAACTTATTATTTGTTAAACAGGCACACAAAAACTAAGAAGGGGGTGAATCAGTTGTCACTCAAATTCAAACTTAAAACTCTATCACTTCTTAAATCTTCTACCACACTATTATGTTATTAGACATGAACATGAAACATAAATAACATAAAGTAAATCAACGAAATGAACACCATATTTTTACATGGAAAACCCAATAAGGGAAAAACCATGGTCAGGGTTAACTCATGTGTTAGAATCCAAGATCAGACATGCAAACCAAAAAATACCTTCCACAAAAGAAAAAATAGAAAAAACAAGAGCAATTTGCATGAATATGTGCAAATGAATAATATTCAGGAATTGAGAAATTACAAGAGATGAATTTCTCTATAAAAGTAATGTATGCATAACCCTAAAAGGAAACCCGAGTGTGCACACTTAATAATTAATTATTAATGTTCCTAAGTTTAGCTTAAGTAACTAATGTGATAAGTTAATTAATTAACCAATATGATTAAATTAATTAAGTGAAATAATTTCTTACTCTAACACCCCCCCTTAAGATGAGTTTAGGAAGTAGCTAAAACACTAAAGAAAAGATGCATGAAAGCAAAGATGGGTCCTAGCAACAAGGCCTGATTAGGTACCCATGTGCAAATGACATGAAAGGGAAAGAGGACAAAACCCAATGGGACAAAACCCCCCCTCAATGAGATGACATGTTGCATATAAGTGCTAGAAGAAATCTGGTGGAGTAACATAGGAATCTTTAATCTAGCAAGCAAGGAAAGATACCTTTATTTACAAGAAACCATATGAGAGTCACTATAGGGCTCAGGTGGAATCATGATAATGCAACAGTAGACCCGATGCCAAGTAACACTGGAAATCTCACAAACTGGAACAACCCTAGAATCTATGAAGCAATAGTAGATGAATAAATGAAGTCCCCCATAAGAGGGAAAGATCTGATGAAATAATTTGGAAGCTATGTGTATCTCAATGTTGATGCTAAACTGTGACTAAAACTGATCCATATGAGCAAGTACTATGAATATTTTGAAACATTAACCATAAAATGAATGGCCTTCAAACTAAGATGTGACCTAATGTAAATCTAATGTGATTCAGGATCATTAACCATAGGCTTTCAATCTAAGATGTGAACCGATGCAAATCAAAAAAGTGTCAAGTTATGAGCAAGATGAGGCAAAAAGAAACTATATAATCCATATACAACTCATACGAGTTGTCATCAATATGAAGATGAGATCAAAGTGCAACTACACTCTAATTGGATTATTATGCAAGAAACCCCTTGATGGAACTTTATAGAAGTTCATTTAATTACAATACCCCAAGATTGTAAAAGGAGAACTTGTAAAACATGCATAAATTAAAGAGAAAATGCAAACCTAGTGCATGAAAACAAGAAAGAGTGCATGCACAAACCAATGCTCACATCTACCTCCTTGATAAAAAAAGACATTGGATCCATGTAGAGAACTGAATCATCTTTCGAATTCCATGAAAGTGGCGAAAAAAAGGATGACTGAGTCAAAAGATATGCCCTCTGAAGTGAAAAATGATTCATCTGAGTTCAAGGAACTATAAAATAAAACTAGATCAAAATATGAAAAAAATACCTTCACCATTTGATTAGACTCAAAAGCATCTTTCCAATGATATCTCATTTGTGAAAAAATGATACCATATGCAAAAGTTATGCCCAATTTTGTGAAAGTTGCTCCAAAAGGCCCAATTTGGCCTACAATAGCCCAAGGGGCTAAAACAAAATTGGCCCCTAGTCCTGTGTGTGACTAGGGGCTGGTGGGCAGGGGGCTGGGGCAGAGCCCCTAGTCACCCATGTGACCTATGAGTGTGAGCTAGAGGCAATTGGGGGTTGGGCGCATAGCACCTGATCCCCCATGTGACCACAATTGCTAGCACTAGAACCCATGAGGGCTAGACTGGTCGGTGGAGGATTTGTGGGGGCGTCGCTCGGTGGCCAGTGCTCCTGGTGGCCGCTAGGTGGTGCAGAAATGGTGTTGCATTTTAAACTAGAGATGTCAGTGGTCTACATAAAAATTTCAATTTTTTAAATTTTCACCTTAGAGTATGTGTTGGGGAAGTTGTACAGCCTCCCTAGCAAAAAAAAAATTCCTCAAAAACCAACTGCTCCAAATTTGATTATTTGACAAGTAGTCTTAGGGTTTTTGGCCCCTGTGAATGTGATGGTGACCTCTGTTTCTACCCAAAGTGCCCTGAAAAATTGGATACCCCTAGATCTTGAAAAAAAATTCCAAACTTGAAACCCTTGTTGATTTGGTAGATGATGATGAAAATCAATGAAATAAAAGCCAATCCTGACTTTTTCTTGTGCTTTGAATCTAATGGAGATGCACTATCTAATCCAAAACACTTCATCAATAGGCTCAAGGCATGAAACCCTCGAGGAACCTTGAATGTGCTCTGCAATGAAATTCTCCAAAAACTAAGAAGGGTCTAAAAACCAAGGCTTTGATACCATCTTAGAATCCAAGATCATACATGCAAACCATAAAATACCTTCCACAAGAGAAAAATAGAAAAATCAAGAGCAATTTGCATGAAGATGTTCCAATGAATAGTATTCAGGAATTGAGAAATTACAAGAGATTAATTGCTTTATAAAAGCAATGTATGCATAACCCTAAAAGGAAACCCTAGTGTGCACACTTAATAACTAATAAATAATTAATTATTAATGTCCCTAAGTTTAGCTTAACTAACTAAGTGATAAGTGACTTAATTAATTAACCAATATGATTAAATTAATTAAGTGAAATAGCTTATTACTCTAACAACTCACACTATATATTATTTTCAAAAGAGGCTCATTGCCAAAAGGACTCACTATTCAAGTACAAAGGCTGACTACCTACAAAAAGGACTCATTTTACAACAAGAAGGCTCACTTCCTACACATGATTATACAAAAATAAAATAAGGCTTTACATCCCAAAAATGAACTAGGAAAGTGCACCTATCATGTGTTGATATAGTTCTGGAGATGCTCACAATTGTTGCCCTTCTAATCACACCTTCACATTCATTACTCGCTCAATATTTCTTCTGTCTCTTTTCTATTGTCTACACAAACTTACTGCACTTCACCTTTTTTTTGAACTATTCACCATATATATATGATCCAATCTCCATTGCAAGCACCAATTATGTTGGCCTAATTAGATGCAATTCATTTATAAAATATATCAATTGTTGGCTCCGCAAAATATTTTCAAAATGAAATTTAATTGTTAGCACATTACATTATGTTGGCTCAGACCAAAAAATAGATCACACATAAGTTTCCATAGCAAATCAAAATTATCTTAACAAATCACCTAGGAATAGTCTTCAACACAACCAACAAAATAATGTCACTTCATTTTATGTGCACGAGAACATGAAATAACCTAATCATGCATGCCTTTAACATCCATTAGTAGTTTCCCAAAACCACAACTAGAAATTGTCAACTATGGATAAATTCAGACTAGAATACTAGAGAGGCACCAAAAATATTGGATTATCCATCAAAGAAGATAAGTTAGTTATATGCACCAATTTAAGAGTACCAGACTAAACTACCAACATGGTGAAAACATATAGATAACTTACTCATTTTTCCAACAATCTCCCCCTTTGTCATTGATGGCCCAACATGTAAACAAAAAGTCTCCTTTCCTCAAAAAAAATTTAACACTCTCCACTATCTCCAACACTCTCCCCCTCTGACATCAATGGAAAATGGTGCCAAAAATGAGTGTAAACATGGTGACATCAAAATTTCAAAAGATTTCCAAAAACTTCAAAAACTTCAAATAACCCAGAACTTTTAAGCATACAGAAATTAAGTGAAGATGACATTCTTCACTTGGAACACCTTCTTATACCTTTCTTTGAGAAGTGGATACAACTTCTTCTAGTTAAAAATAGAAGACTCTATTTTTGTGCATGTACTTTCCAATAATCCCAATAGAGTAAAAGAGGGTGACCCGTCTACAACAGAACATTGTTTCTCAACATCTTCTACATCAATAAGAATTCTAGAAAGATGCTCTAACTGGACTAAACTACCAACATGGTGACTTCAATGACAACTTATAGATAACTTACTCATTTTTCCAACATTATCTCCCTTTCTTCACAAGCTAACACTAATTGGATGAAGCTAGAAAAACCTTCAATTCCATCTTTCAAGAGTATCTTTCAAATACCCTTATACAACTTCATCGTATCCAACCCTTGTACCCTATCATCTTCTTATTCTACTAATTTTTCCAATTATTTTAATCTATGGACATGTTTTTCTTTGAAACATTCCTTACTATCATCCTCTCTTTCTTTTTTTTCTTAATTAGCTCTCTAGATTTCTTTCTCACCAAATCATGTTCCCTCTTACCCAAATATTTTTTCTTCTTCTTCACTTTCATAAGTTTCTCCTAGGATACACTTCTATTAATCTAACCCTAAGTAATTATTGAAGTTTTTTTAATTTTTTTCTTAAGTTTTTACATGGCCTTTTTCTTGAGTGTTTCATTTTCTCCTTTGTATTTTTTTTCCAATTTCTCTTTCTTCAATGAGATTCTACATTTTTCTTTATTTGATGTCTTACATTGTCTAACATTTTAGCCTCTAGTTTCACTATTCATTAGTACTGTAGCATCATAGATTAATTTAGACTAGACAATTATTCACTTTCTAGTAATGGTGTCAACACATTCTTATAGAACTATTAAATTTGGGACAACTAGAAATATCAAGTGATTTATCACCACAAAAATCACATGTGGAATTTCCTCATTTGTTTCATTTGCACTCATTAGCATATTGTCCTAATTTACCATAGTTATAACATTTTGGCCTTTTGGTCCTTCCTCTTTCTCTAGTACCTCTATTATTATTGTGGTACAGGCTCTCTTCCACATCCTTCTTAATAGTCACCATATTAACTCATGGAGGGTCATGTATCTTCAATTTGTTGTGCCACATAGTGTATATGTTAAGTGGTCTTATACTTGCTCTCAATTGAATTTCCCACTAACCATGTTCCAAATAAATATTCAATGAACTCTTATAGATAAACCCTATACTCTATCCATACCCATATCAAAAAAATGCTTCCCTATTCAATCCATGAACTATTGGTTCAAATTCATCTTCTTCATGAAGTAACATTAGAAACCTATTATATCATGTTTGTTCCACTTTATATTTTAAAGTATCTACTTTCTATCTTTCTAGCGAATTTCTCAAGTTTCCCTCTAAGTGTGGTTTCCCTCTTGGTGCATTTGATGATCAAACATTCACTCCTTAGATGTTGTTCCCTATTATAATTTTTAAACCAAAATTGACTTCTACAAGGCATAGGAGAAGTCTCATCCTTCTCACCTTTTATTATAATTTATTACTTCAACATTATGTTTTCCAACTCAAATTTGAAACTATCAATTTTATCCCTTCCTTCTAAATTATTCTACCATATATTTGACTGGGATTATATTATGGTGATCAATTCTACTACATCCTTATGCGCAGAGTAAATAGTCTCATCTACTTATAACATAACAGGTTAAACCTAAAATAAACCACTCAATTCATTTATTTTATGTCAAGGTTTCTTCTAGTTTTCTAACCATATTTTCACATCATTGTTCATAACATTTGACTGATCCCACAGTATTTTTCATCTTCCATATTTTTTTTATTATTTTTGTTCATGCATTAGGTGAATGGAATTTTTTTTAAAAATAAGTCCCTCAATTATTTCCATGTTTCATCATTCTTAGATCATTCTTTAATGTGCCATCTTAGTGCCTCATTAGTGAGGGTCTCCACAAAATCATATAATTGGGCCTAGTCATCATTAATGCCAATTCCACTCCAACAAAATTCCAAGGTAAGTAGATGTTTGCTAGCATCCTTGGTGTATTTATCAAAAATATGGAGCTTAATCATATGCCAATCCATATTTGGAGGAGGTAAATTTTTTCTTTATTAATTTTGTATGAGGGATTATCCTTTCTCCTTATCTATTATCTACTCTTGTATATATTTCTCTCTTTTCATCATGGATTCTTTGTCTAGATTCATTCATTTTCTACTTGGAAAAAATAATTTCTCTAACATTATCTTTTGGTACATGAACATCTAAGAACTAACTTATTTTAATATCTATCACAAATATCATACATAATTGCTTCTTGATCTTTATTTCTCTAACTCAATTAAAGATTTACTAATTATATGGACTCTTTAGAAACTCTTCTTAATTTTGAAAAAATGGGATACAAATCTTATTCCATGAGGTTCATCTTTGCATAGTGTCTCTTTAACTTGGGGAATGTGTTTGTTGATAACACATCATTAGTAATTGATCTATCTTTAATTTTATTTGAGTTGTTTTCTTCCTCAACCTAAGAATTTCTCTCATCTATCATCTTCAAAGTTTTTGTAAGACCTTGTCCCTTGTGGCCTAGTTAATCCTATTAGTTTTTGTTGGTTTACATGTTATATTCTTTGTTATTTTATGTTGGATAGTGAACATGAGTGATGGTTGTTTCTACACCATGAAGATGTCCATATTCTTTATTAATCTTATCTAACGGTTGTTGAAAATTCTTGTGATATTTAGATGAGTTCCATTCTTTGTCTACATAAATATGCAATGATTGAGATGCTCAATTATTTTTAGTATTACTATGTATATTAAGTGGATTATTTTATATTAGGTAATTACATATCATAGATGTGGGTATGTGTGATTATTAAGATAATTATCGGTATTCAATGTTACTTATAGTAGTACATGCATTATAAGTTAAATATTTTATTGACATAAGTGATGATATTTTGATAATAGATAGTATTCACTCAATTTCTCCTTGACTCCATAACAAGTGTCATGTGAGAAAGGAATGTTGAATTATATGTTACTTTTGTAGATAATTGGATCTAATTTTCTAGTTGATTATTATTCTTGGAATTTTTAATCCATATATCATTTGTTTTAATTATTATTTGTAATGATGGAAAAAGGTCCCCCCTAACATGGCCTTGATTTAGTGTTCTCACGAGTTTCACAAATTCACATTAGGTTTTGGGCCCTTGTGAACTAATGAACTTAAATGGTACCTTGCTAAAGTGTTGTGAAGTGTTGTAAGACACTTTCATACTTTTCTAAGGTTTTATTAATTAAATAAACCTAATAATTCTTAATCATGCCTTATGTTAAAGTGTTGTAACACACTTTCACATTTTTCTAGGGTTTTATTTAATAATTACGCTTATTTATACTTGAATTGGACTTATTTTGCATCCATAATCCTCATTTAATGGGCATTATTTTTAGAATAATCCTGACATAAATAAACATCCAATCGTAATTCAGGTGTTTTTAGGTTGTATGTCCCATATTTAGTGATCTAGGACTCATTCACCACCCTAGGTGAATGAGTTGCAAGTAGTTTTTTGGGTCCCAAACCTGGTTTCACACCTTTCTAAGCATTCTTAAAAATCGTCCCATAAATTATGCCTAATGGGACTCATTCACCACCTTGGGTGAAAGAGTCTCATGTGTCCCAAAATTAAAATGAATTCAAATTATTGGTGGGATTTTATCCTCCTAGATCTTATGTCAGCTTGTAGTGTTGTAATTTTAGGAAATTTGGCATAATTGAGTATAAATACAAGCTTCTTTAACTCATTTTCCCCTACGACTTTTCTAAGAGCATTATTATAGCAAGTTCGAGTTCACAAGTGCATTCAAGTGTTTACAAGACCATTCAAGAGAATTTCTAAAGCATTCAAGGACATAATTTTTCATCCATTGTTGCAACAATTCAAGATCCATCATCTTCTCAAGTTTATCAAGCATCAAAAGTGTAATTGAGCTAGTGTTGTGATGTAGCATTGAGAATTCATCTACAAGCATTGTTTCATGTCAAAGTTCAAGATCTAAATCTACATCCTTCATGGTCATTTCATGTTAGAGGGTTGATTCACAACACATCATTCAAGGTATCATTATTCATGTTTCATGTTCTGTGTCCTTATTTCATTATCTCATCATTTGGTTTAATTACCTCAAAGGGGTTTGACCAAGGAAAACCTCTATTCACTAACAATTAGCAAGTTTCTCTCCCCTTTACATGTGTGATTGCAAATCTAGGTGTCTTGGATCTTGAAGATCCCTGGAATATTAGGTTACAAGCTTAGAGAAAGTGATTGGAGTTGTCTCCCCATTCACAAGGTTGTAATATTCACTAAAAAGTCAAGGTCTACAGCCCCAAAATTAAAGTTTCAAATCCAAAAACAAAGAGGAATAGAAAGAGAAGAAATTGAAGACCAAATCAGACTTTGAAGCTCCAAAAAACCCTAACTAGAATGATTCACTAGTTCTGGCGAATAAGTCCCACTTTAGGTCATTTTTTTAGGTTTTTGCAGTTTTAGTTACCCATTTGCTAAATTCTTGTTTCTACACAAAAACCTAGATCTGGGACTAATTCATCCAAACTAGCGAATGGGTCCTAGTAGGCCTAAATTTTAGGTTATTTAGCATTTAAGGCCTCCATTCAATCTCTCTCAGGTTTCTAGGTGCTCCTCTATACTTTTCCAGTTTGTTGTTCTAATTTATTTTCATCTATAGCTCATTTGGTGAAGTCTCTTGAATCATTGAGCTTAATCACTAATCTCTATACATACTAGGTAGGACAATCCCTTAGTGGATCTCTTTCTACCATTATCATCATTTGATAGAGATCTCTTGGGCATCCTTGAATATGGAGTATAGAAAGCTTGTTTCCTGAGGTCCTAAAAACCCCAATGGTAGCAATTTTCTATCTTTCATTTTAGTCAATTTGCATTTAGAACATTTCATTTTATGATTTTTTGTCCACCATAATCCTAGATCTATCTTGCATTGATTTTGCATTAGGGTTTTCATTAGTTAATTAGAATTCTAGGGTTTCTAATCTTTGCATTACCGAAAATCCATATAGGTTGCATTTTTGCATCTCAAATAATATAAAATATGCATTTTCACTTAGGTTACACATCATACAAACTAAAAATCATAAAAATCACTTAAGAATCTCTAAAAATTTTGCAAAAAAACCTCACTAGGACTCATACACCCCTTCTGGGTGAATTATTCCCTGTGCACATTTGAAGCTACCTTTTATAGCATTAAAAACCTTGTTTTTGTACTTTTTTTTGTTGCCATTGGTTATCTATTTCAGTGGGTTAACTTTTGTTTCATGCATTTTACTATTTAATCTAGCTTAAATTGGTCCATTTCATGCATTTCTTAATTCCAAATTTTCATTGACAACATTTCATTTTCAAATCATTGCATAGTGTAATCAATAAGCTACCTTGTTTGAAATCTAAAAATTGCATCTACACATTTCATTCTAGGTTGTTACATTGCATTTTAAGTCTATTTCCATTTTAAGTTTGCATATATTACTTTTCAAAAATGTTAGTTTCGGTCTTTTCCAAGTTTGCAAAGAAAACTTTATTCAATAAGCATGTTATCCATTCATTCAATGCATTCCCTAGTTATGAGATTCTCTTAGTGCAAGAGAGTGAAAATTTTGGCATTTTCCTTAAACCTACACCCCCTCTTATCTCTCATATTTGTGGGGATGATGTGATAGAAGAAGATGATATTATAGACAATCTTGGTGATCATAGTTGCTCTTCTCCTAATACCTCTCTTGCATTTGACGAAGGTATTTCGGTGTTAGAAGATGCACTATTTGAGAATCATAGCATTGTTGAAAGCTCCTCTTCTATAAACTCTCCCACATTGGAGTATATTATAGCATAAGAGAATGACATCAGAGATGCATTTCTAAACATCACCTTCCATAA
This sequence comes from Sequoia sempervirens, assembly GCA_007258455.2. Lineage (NCBI taxonomy): Eukaryota > Viridiplantae > Streptophyta > Pinopsida > Cupressales > Cupressaceae > Sequoia > Sequoia sempervirens. The sequence goes on from VDFB02047230.1 coordinate 351,049,125, forward strand.
TTTGCATTCTTCATTTGCTTGTGAGAATTATTTAGTAAAAGAGGATGAGATTATATATGATGATGATATTTTGGTGCTAGATGATCAAATATTTAAGGTTTATAACCCTCTTTATGATCTTTTTCCTACCTATCCTATTTTGGAAGACATTAAGGAACAAATAAATGAAATCATAAATGATCATGAAAATCATACTTGTTCTTCTCCTAGTATCTCTTCTAGCTATGAAGAAGATACTTCGATCGATGAAAGTCATGAGAATCTTAGGGTAACCCTTATTGAATAAGACAATTCAACCATTTATCACCCCCCTACTTGCAATAAAGTCATTTTGGAAGAACCAATCCTTGAATGTTAAGAACATTTGGTTTGTAGTTCTAAAAAATCTCCTCCTAGAGAGGATATCATGGTGCAAGAAATTGACAATGATAGTAATGTGGCTTCCTTAGGTGATGGTAAAAAGTTGATTCTATATTGCCCTTTATTAGAAATACATCAAACCAAAACCTCTAAATTTATGAATGTACAAGTGTCCATTAGATCTCCCTTGATTATCGAACCTCCTACATACTCCATGGGAAATCCTAAGAATCCTCTAATTATTTATTCACCATCACACAAACAACAAACTCAAAAAAAACCTGAACTTATCCTCTACCCACCTAAGAATAATATTTTGTAGCACCTAAGTTCTAATACCAGTACTCATACATATAACACTAGAAGCAATCTCAACCAAGACAAACATCATCAACATCCCTCCCATTACCTAACTCTATCTTTCCTGGCCCTCCATGTTTACCTTTGCAAAGTGGAAAGGAGTACAATCTTGTTGAACAACTAAAGAATACTCCTGCTAAGATATGATTATGGGACCTTATCCAAGCCTCTCCTCATTACCATAACATGATTCAAATAACTTTACAAAATGTTCCTATCCATTCTATTGGGCAGCCAAATATTAACCTTGAGTGATGATCAAAACACCAAATTAAATCATCAATACACTAAACAATAATTACAAAAGTCATTATTGTATGAATCATTTGTCGACGCTATCATTTAATTGAATAAAAAACCTTTCAGGATCTTTTATCTTTCATAATAACTTACCTATCATGGGATATGGTAATAAACATCAAGATTTTTACCCATACCATTTCCAAGAAATGTGCATTTAGAAAAAAATAAAAAATAAGAAAAACATGAAATCATGCATAAATGATGCAAAAAAAAAAAAGATGTTTCACCTAGGCAATATAAAATTGATTGATTTGATTGATGATGATGATGATGATGGCAATGATAGAATTTTTGACAATAAGAATTATTGGAGGATTGTGAATAATACATCCTAATAATAGTATTTTTAAAAATAAGTCAAAAAAGGATTGAGAATTATTTAGTCCTAATGATAATTTGAGTAAAATAGGTCAAGGTTTGCAATGAATTGGAAACAAAATTATTTATTATTTGGATGATGCACCAGATTGGTTAATAAAATTGTATCGATTATGATTGCATGCATATGGATTGTGTTGAGGTTTCTCAATTGCTTGGAACTAAAGACAATGGAAAACCAAGTTTATGGAAATGTCTAGAGTGATAGCTCGGGATTGTTTAGATAGGGAATGGGATGGATTATGGGATGATGTATTAGGGATATTGAAAAGTGTCAATATGTGATATTTGAGGACTATGGTGGAAATGAATAGCATGTCCCATACTAGATGTAGTGTAATGGATATAGAAGGTTGAAAGAGGGAGGGTTAGTAGATAAAGTAAGCCTTGTATTGTCTAAAATATGTTTAGATATTATTTCCTTATCCATATCAATATTAAAACATGAAAGGGGGATAGATTGGATATGTTGAGATAGGTATGGATGGGGAGGATGGATAAAGAGGATCAAGTACATAAGATATATCTTGGTATGATGGAAGAATATTTTCCCCCACATATAAGATGTGAGTAGATGGGGGATTTTCATATTACACCTATTTTCCAAGTTTCATCATGAAACTTATCAAAGGTGCCATACTAATTGTTTTCACCATTGAATGCTGATTTCTCTTTAAATTTTTTTTTTTTCCTGATTTGTTCTTAATTTCTAGTTTATATTATCAAGGATAATGGTTTGGATAAATTAGATAGGATAGGGGTTAGGGAGGTGGATGAATGACTCAAATATTTATTTCCATGATCATAGTATCCCTTTCCAAATATTTACTTTGACAATCATTGTATGCATGGATGTTACTAGAAATAGATCTAAGTAGACTTCAAAATTTAAATAGTGAACACCAACATAGCTCTAATATTAAAGGATGCTACCAAGGGAGATGGAATGGATGAGGAGATGACAAATGGGTAGTGAGTTATTTAAAATATTGAATTACAAAGATGTGATTGTGAATGTATGTTGGATAATTGATAAGGGGTGGAAATATGATTGGATAAAAGGATGGGATGGTAGTAACATTAGGGAATTTCATGAGACCAAGGGAAGCAAGGACTAACAATTTCATACACCATGTTGGAGGCTAAATATTTGAGTTATGATGTGATTTTGGATGTTAGGAACTTTAGATGAGGTAATTAGGATTATAGATTATGGGATGTAGGGGCCCAAAGTGGATTTAGGATGTTTTGGAGGGGAATTTGGGATTTTTTATTTTGGGACATAGGGACCAAAAATGGATGTAGGATGCTTAGGATTGGGATGCTTGGATTTATATGGAAAAATGTGGGATTAGGATGAAGGGTATGAATATTTATAATAAAGAAAAGAAGGAGCATTTGGAGGAGTGGATGGAGATGCAGAGTTTGATGCTCCTTTACAATGTATTTATTTTAATTAAGGATCCACATTTTTTTTGCATTATTTTTTATTGGTGGACCTTGGTGACCTTTTCAATCAATTTTAATATTGGGTCAGATCTTACATTAATATTGTATGGTGACATATCTTTGATACGGTAAGCAATATTTATAGGGTGTTGTACCCTTTACACAAAGAGCCACTAGGGCCAAAAAAGATCAAGCCCATAAAACATTAAAGACTAAAACAAAAAACATACACAACAGATAGACATATGATGTAGCAACAACAAACTAACTGGCATTTTTCTAATTCTTAGAAAGGATATTAACAACATCATCCCCAACCCATTCATGGCCTTCTTTAGCATTCTTCTTGTCCATTTCATCCTTCATCACAGTAGAAAGGCTGCTGGTAACATAGTGGACATGCTTGACAGTGAAATGGGTCAAGCCACTAAATTTCTTGTCCATCTTCTCAATTATTTCTTGTAGCACACAAAGCTCATCCCTATAATCTACAACCTTCACAGTATCAACACACTTCACATCTAGAGGGTCTGAGGACTGGGATTTCAAGTTCTCCTTATGCACTTTGTTAATATTAGGAATGGTGTGGGGCCCTCTAACATAATCCTCCTTCTCTTCCCTAAACTCCTCCTCATCCCTGCAATCTTTGCTACTAGACTACTCCTCTTTTGTATCCATGTCATTAACCTACACTTCTTGTTATTCTTAGCCAGCCTACTAGACCTCCTGATTATGGTATCACCACCAGTCACTACTGTAGGAGCAACCACCGTGTCCCCCTTAGAGTCCCTATATTGGATATTGTGGATATGATTTAGATGATCAAGAAGGTAGTACAAGCAAAGGGAAAAATTCTTAGACACATAATCAGCATCAAATTGTTCCATATGTTCTAGTAAAACAACTTCCATTTGTTCTAGTAAATCAAAAAAGTTGGGAAGGAGAGACAAGTGCAAGAATGAGAAGTTCGAGAAAATCAAATTATAGGAGACAAGAATAAAGGTGTGCAAACTAGAAGAAAGATTGCAGAAGAGTATTACCTGATTTCCAAGATTGAACCTAAAGATGTCAATGAAGCTTGCAATGATGAACACTAGATGGAAGCTATGAAGTAAGAATTGATGCAGATTGAAAAGAATGGTACATGGATACTTCATCCCAAACCTAAAAATAAAAATGTGATTGGTACTAAATGGGTCTTTTAGAATAAGCGAATGAACAAGGTGAAGTGGTCTGGAACAAAGCAAGACTAGTATGTAAAGAGTATTCACAAATGGAAGGTACTAATTTTGAAGAACCCTTTGCCCCTATTGCCAGAATTGAAGCTATTAGATTATTTCTTGCTTATGTTGCATACAAGAACTATAAAGTCTATCAGATGGATGTGAAGTCAACCTTTCTGAATGGTGAGTTAGAAGAAGTATATATTGAACAACTTGATGGATTTCAACCGATTGACAAGGAAGATATGGTTTTTCAATTGAAGAAAGCTCTATATGGACTCAAGTAAGCCCCTAGAGTTTGGTATGCTAGATTGGATAAATATTTACTAAAGCTTGCATTCAATAAAGGTATTTCTAATAGTAACTTATATTTCAAGTTGGATCATGATAAAGAGTTGACTATTGAGGTCTTTGTTGATGAAATTATGTTTGGAGGAGATAATAATCTATGTATGAAGTTTGTTGATGAAATGAAGAGTGAATTTGAGATGAGTATGATTGGAGAAATGAAGTTCTTTCTAGGATTGCAAGTTACTCAGTTATATAATGGAATTTTCATATCTTAGCCAAATATGTGAGAGAGCTACTAAAGAAGTTTGGTATGAAAGATTCAAAGCCTATTGTTACTCCCATGGTAATCAGATGCAAGTTAACACAAAATTATTATTCTCCTATGAAAAATAAAAAAAGATATAGGTCAATGAATGGTGGATTTCTCTTCTTAACTCAGACCAGACCATGCATTATGAATGTTGTATGTATGGTTGCTAGAATTCATGTTGATCCAAAAGAATCCCATGTGACTGTTGTAAAAAGAATCTTTAGATATCTGAAAGGAATAGTTGAATTTGGAAATTGGTATCCTAAGGATGATGATCTTACTCAATGCATATGCTGATGCAAATTGGGCAAGAGATGTAGATGATAGGAAGAGTACAAGTGGTGATGCCTTCTTCCTAGGGAAGCAGTTGGTCTCTTGGTTGATTAAAAAGCAGAATTCCATTTCTCTATCTACTATTGAGGCAAAGTATATTGTTGCTACAAATAATTGTACTCAAGTGATGTGGATGAAATAGATGTTGAAAGATATAAAATTAGTATATGATGAGCCTATTCCCATATACTATTGCAACTCAAGTGCAATTAACATATCAAATAATATGGTGCTACACTCTAAGACTAAGCATATATCAATCAAGTTTCACTTCTTAAGAGAGAATGTGAATGAGAAAGAATTCAGACTGGAGTATGTGCCTACCAAAGAATAGGTTGTAGACATTTTCACCAAGTCGTTGCCAAAGGATACTTTTGAGTATCTTAGAGGGATGCTAGGGGTGATTACCCCTCCTGATATGAAGTAAAGGTGCATTTTCTTGCATCAATCTATGTGCTTGATAGATATTTCATGATCTGGATTGATTTTTTTGTGGCTTCTACTCAAGGGGAGTAGTCAGATGTGTAGATATGTGGTTCAAAGCTTGTATGTGGGAAGATAATGTTTATATTTTCTATTGATTTCAAAGGGGGATAAGAGTCATATGAAAAAATATTGCTTATCTAGGGAGAAGATTTATGTGGGAGAATATTCATGTGAATGTGTTGAGGAGAAATTGAGTTAGAATCTAAGGGGGAGTAAGTGTTGATTGTGAGTTGGGTTGATGGTGTTTTTCACATCATGTGTTTCCATCAATGCCAAAGTGGGGAGATTTTTGGATGTTGTGGTTGTGTTGTTGATATGTGGTTGTCATTGATATCAACACTATTAGCATTATTGTATTGAAGGTTGTATATGTCAAGGATATTGAGAAAATTGTTAAAAGAAGAGTTCCAAGTTGCCAGAGGAACAATGAAGGTCATGAAATTGTTTTGTTTTGTACATTGAAGATCAGTTGTTGTGGACTAAAGGGTGTATTGCTGAGAGTATCTAGTTTGTCTACCAGAAGTTTTAGAGGTCTGTGTGAAGATTTGATCATGCTATGAATAGTTATGTTCTAACAATGTTTGTGTGGTTTCTATTAGTGTTCCTGATTGAATTTTATGAGATTATGATAATTTATGTTGTTTCAAATGTTTCTATGTTAGTTATTGTTGCTTTTGGATGGTTCTATATCATTATCTATCTTTGTTGTATGTTCGTGTTGATCAGAGTGCTCATGGTTCAATATTTTTCTCATGTGTGTTTGAGTTTTCATGTTCTTGGCCAACATGGCACTAGTTGTGACATGTTGTGGATCCTTGGAGATTAAAATTTGAATGTTTGGTGCACTAGAGGATATCTTTTTAGGTCACATCATAATATTAGCCGACGGTGTTTGATTTGCATTAAAAATTTATTTATAAATTTGGGACATTATAATTATGTTCTATATTTTTGGCCAACAAGGTTGCTGGTGTAATTCCATCTTGCAGATATACAAGAGTGTGTGTTTGAGAAAAGTTGGAGTGAGTATGAAGGGAAGAAAATCTAGAAAAAGAGGAAGTGTGTGAACATTGATCTATTCATTTGATTAAAGAGCAGAGTGAGAAGAAGTTGAGCGAAGAGTGAAGAAGGTTTTTGGTGCTTAACTGGGACTATAATTAGGCTTGTGTAGAAGCTATTTTCTCAGTTCATACCCTACAAATTTAATATGAATTGCTTTGTATTGTTGGGAATTGAGCCCTTTTGTATTTGAGTAGTGAGCTCTAGGAAGTGTGCCTAAATGCATGTGGCATTCCCATTATTTCTCATTATACTTTTAACAAGGTATAATATTATGGATTAACATCCACCATGGTTTTTCCCCTAACAAGGTTTCCACATGAAAATCTTGGTGTTCTCTATGCTTATGATGTGTTGATTTTTTATGGTTTATTGTTCATTCATCAGATCTAAGATTAAGTTAAGCTAAGTTTGAAAATTTTAAATATTCTATGAAAATTGGTTCACACCCCACTCTTAGTTGTCTATCCTTTTTTTTCCAACACACTACCCACAACATTTTTACCTCTATTGTCCCTTGTTATAGGCTTCATCAAACCCTTCACATCATCCTTAACTTTCTTCTTTGGGGTAGGTTTGCTAACAATATTTGCAGGGATCGACTTGACCTCACAGAGACTAGTCGTAGCACTAGTCTAGGAAATTTCCACATTCCCCTTAAGCTTCATGGAAATAGTTTTAGGCTTATGAGTTTCAAAAAAAAGCAAATGGGCTTCCCTGATGGGAGCTTTTGACTCGATCAGGGATATATTGGCCATAGCAAGAGGTTCAATTTCCTCAACACAAATAGTAGAAATGGGCTTGGGTGGGCATAACGCAAGATGGAAGTGGTAGAGCCTCATAATGAGGCCTGGTGGGGTGGCTAGGGAGGAGTATCCTCAAGGTTTAGACCAACAGCCTCAATACATTTTTCAACAAAGCTTCTAAATCCTTAAGAAGGAAAAATGGAAAGCTTACCAAAATTTTGTGTGCAAGGTGATTTAAAAGAGGGAAGTGATAGAAATAGTAGGTTTTGTATCTACCTTCCAAGGTCACGTACTTCATTAGGGCAAGGAAGAATTGGTCCCAAGGCCATGGGAGAGCCTCTATCTCAAACCCCAACTAGTTATGAACCAACTTCTAATTCCCCACAAAAGAAGCATTCATACTTTCATTATCCTGGGCCTATGTATGGTGACATGTTATGATGCGATTGTCCTTACATTTTTGTGGATTATTTAATATTTACATGTGCTTCCAAAAAAGATGGTATAGTCTCATGGAGATAAAGTATTTTCAAATCACATGGATTGTTTGATGGCTTCATCATGTTGGAATGTGTCCAATGATTTATGCATAAATATTGGTCTTGATTGAGGATTATAGGGGATGGATGGTTATAGATGCAGTTGATGAAACAATTAGTAGGGGATGATGGGATTGATAGGTGTAATGTGGTTGATTAAAATATTGGTGAAAAAAATAGTGTGAGAGGAGTGATGAGAGGTACCTATTTTTATGTTGGAAGAAGTTTCCTTAGCCTTATTTGAGGAGTGAACAATGTACTTGTCATGAGATATATAATTGAGGCCCTACAATCTTATATTTTGTTTTGTTTGAATGGGTTCTAAGATGCCTTGCTCATGAAATCCTATTGCTTTTCCTTGATAATGCGTGTTTTGAATAATCTAATTGTTTATGGGGTACTTGTTACTTTGAAAACAAGAAAAAATTCCATTTTTAGATGAGAAAGGAATATTGGTAGTTCTAGTTTTCTTGACAATAAGATAACTAGTTGAATAAAGATATAGGAACCAAGATGATAGGATTGTCATTCATGAATCGATTCAATAGGGATTATTAGATCTTGAGATGGTAATCAATTATGGAAGGGATTAGTAGGGACACTTGGATCTTGAATTGGATGTGGACATGTGTGGGCATTTTTGGAGAAATCTTTTGACACGATGGATTATTTTTGATGATAAGGGAGGAGTGGTGTTCTATGTTTTTAGAATTTAGTGCATGGATGGAATCTTTTAGTTGTGCACATGAATGGGAGGGGAAATTATTTGAATAAATAATTGAAATATGTAATGTCCCTTGTCCCAGTCTGCTCTAAAATTCATCTATTGATAACGAATTTCGATAAACTAGGGTTAGTTATTTCTCCTTATCCAATAAGTAGCTCTTTATTGATGGAATCTTGATTGAAACTTGCATTCACCACATGAACAATATTCCACACATGCACATATCTATTAGCATTAACATCATGGAATCACATTTATAGCTTCATCATAAATGAAACTATTATGAACTAGGAGAAGCAACATTTTTCCTACTAGATAAAGCTAGTGGAGCTTACAAGTGGTCTAGGCCTACCACCCCTCCATGGCCCTTCCCCTCCTTTGTTTGGGAAGACTTGAGTGGGACCTCCACCCATCCATGGCCTATCCATACCTTCGGATAGGATGGATCTTAAGTGGACTTTCCACTCATCCATGGCCCCTCCTTACATTGGGAATAGGTGGATATTAAGTGGGGTCTCTAGGCACCACTTTCTCAGGCCCTTCCTCACAAGAAGGTTTATCAAATAGATTTGGACATTTCTAATTGATTCTTATACATATTACAATATTGTTATGCAAATTTCTTATTCCTTAAATACCTAGATGTTATCAAATTGTTACTAGCTAATAAACATACATCTAGATATAAGTGAAGTAAATAATTACTGATATATAACATTAGCTTTATTACCACTGTAACATGCATGTAGTCTACCTACTACTGTGCAAGAACAGAAGATATACATCACTATAGATAATTCGATTAATAATTCATATCTAATCACCAATGCTTATGATCACATCAAAAAAACACATCTATTATAGATTCATCCTAGTTAGCATTCAAAATGTATGGACAGTTGAATAGATCACAAATCTAACTAAGTCAAGCCATTGGATTAATATTTGGATGCCTACATTAAAGATATTCAATCGGTTCACATTTATATTTCATAATTCAATAACTAGGATGGACAACATCAAATCAAGAGATTGCATAGAGCACATATATCTAGACATACAACTCAACAACTAAAAATGTAGAAACATGAAACTCGATTGCTTAATGGTAAGGTAGGATCACACCTAACAAGCGATTTAGAATTCTTCTCCAAGCAGTATCAAATTCTTTGATGATTGTTATATTTTTATCTTCTCTATTTTCTACCTCCTTTCCTTTTTTCCTAAATGGTTGCTAGCCACTATATCTATACTTATCAATGGGTAGCACCCCCAAGTTGTTCATGGCCATCTCTTCCTGAGGAGGCACCCCATCGCTTCCCTTAATGGTGGTATTTTACTTTTTTTTAAATATGTTTAACAAGTAGTGCTCCTTTGAATAGTGATGATTAAGGAAAACATTGCTCTTCTTGAATAATAACGACTAATTTATAAAAGACAATTAACACTTGTTAATATTGTATTTTCTTTTATCATTTAAGTTTTTCCTTCAAACCCTTGTATAAATGATGTGATGTTTTGAGGGGACATGACACAATAGTAGTTTTTGATTTTACATATTTTTCTAGACACTAGTTGATGTTTATTCCTAGACTATCACATTATTAAAAGATTAAGAATTTGGTAGTGCATTTATTTGAATAAATTTGTATGAATCTCACAACTCTAGAATAATTATTGTGATATGCATTCACCCTAATTAAAGGGTGTTATTTTTAGTTCACTAGGCAAGGAAACATTATTTTGATGGATAAAATTGTGTAACACCCCTTTGATTTGTTATGTTTTCTTTCACAACTTAGATACTTTGTTAGACCTTATTTTTTGTTATTGTTATTTTGTCGCTGATAGAGGAGTGATGATAGACTATATGGATGTGATGATACTTTATATGGATGATTATGGTTTTATGTTATGCTTATGATTAGCATAGTTGTTGCTTATTGATGTATGCTTATATGATGAGTTATTGATTTTAATTTTTTCAGTCTTGTCGTGACTGTATTGGTAAAGGGGACAGGATTACATCACTTGCTTGCGAGCGCCCTGTGATTCCACGATTTCTCTTCATGGTGTGTTTTTCATTTATGATTATATGTTTAACAATTGGTTTGATGCAGTTTACAAGTACTGTGTATCGGCTCCACTTGCTTGTTAGGTCTGAGCATGCCCTAACCCAATAGAATTATGTTGATTTGGAGATAGTGTGAAATCTTCATTTTGGCCATCATTCTTCAATGAATGAGTACCTGTTCATCACCCATTGTTGTTTGTTGTCTAGTTTTGGCATGTTGTTTTTGTGTGTGTTGGTTTCTTTGGGAATTAATTATATAAGTTAAATAATTATTTGATTAATATTATTGATTTAATGTAATTGTTATCTAAATATTAGATTTAAAAATGTTTATGTTTATAGTCGATATAAATTTAAATTAAACTAAACAAGTTAATTATTGTCCTTTAAAAGGTTTGATTAAATTAAGTTATTTGATTAAATGTGATTTTATTGAAATGTTAAATTAGTATGATTTAGTGATGGTTTGATTTATCAAATTAAATTAAAAGGGATATTTAATTAAATGCATTTGTTGATTTTAATTGTGCAAATTTAAATTAAGGAAAATAAGATATTTTAAAAGAATTGTTTTCTACATGTTATGAATTTTGACTTAGAGTTTAAAAAAGGTAATCTTGAGTAGAATGTTGAAGTTGGAACTAATGGTTCAATTTTGATTACATGCGGAATTGTGAGTTAAGTTTTGTAACTTTGAGATAATTGGAAATGAAATAAAAGCTTTTGTGTGCAACTTGGATTCATGGGAATTTTTTTCTTGAAGAAAAATTTCACCACATTTTTTGGAAAAACTTCTTCACTATGAATTCAATTTGAAGGTTGTGATCATCAAAGTTTTAGCTACAAATTTGGGGAAAAGCCCTCAACATCACTCTGCGACCCAATGAATCAAGTTCCTCTGTGTTTTATTTTCTTTTTCTTCTTTTGGAATAAATGCATGTGTCTGTATGTATTTGAGTTTGGATGAAGCATTCTGTGAATGCATTTTCTAGCATAGTTTCAGTGCTTCTAGCATAGTGTTACGTATTAGTTATGCAATCTTGTAATTCTATCCGATTATAAATATTGAAAATTTCCTATAGCTTTCATGCTCATATAAAACTAGCCATATAGCATACAATCAGCACCAGATGACCTTGTATGAACCTTGAATCCTGAGAGCTAGAGTTGATATTTAAATCTATAGGATTTGTCCTATGAATCATATGAGTATCAGCACTAAATCTCATTTACTATCTATTTCAACTTGATTTTCTAACACATGTTTTTAGAGCTTATCATGTTTATGCATGTCGATGGGTGTGGGAATTTCAAGTTACTCATCCCACCAATGTCACCCATCTCTTCTCATCCATTAAACTAAGTCGGCTGTAGGCCATAATGTTGGCAACCTATCAGATCTATAGTAACTGGAAATAGATTGTTGTTGAGGCTTAAATAATCTCTCTGATTCCATTGATAATCTACCCTAGTTGCAAAACATGAGCATAGAAGGGTGCAGATGATTGAATAACCTACTTGATGAGTATGGCACCTATCACAACTATAATGTTGGAACATAGGAAGGTGCAAGCGATTAAAATAAATCCTTGTAACCATTAGTAACCTGTCATAGCTGCAATGCATGAATATAGAAGGGTGCATTTAAATAGGCCTTGATCCCTTGCCTTGCCTGTTACAACAGAAGCAATTGAATATGGTAGGGTGTATATATTTTAAAAAGGTACCTCCTTGATTCTATTAGCACCTCACAGAAGCATCACTTTAAAATAAAGTGTTGTAGAGGTTTATATAATCTTTCTGATTCCACTATCAATCTATCGCAGTTGCAGTTTTTGAAAATAGTAGTTCCTTGAATAGTGGTATCATGTTCTAGTCTATGGTAATCAACATATTATCCATTCCTTGTAAAAATAGAGTCACGGTATCTATTGCTTTGTATAATGATCAACTCCTTGTGTGGTAACGACATTACCTATCTATAGTGATCAGATTATACATATTTATAAATATCATGTGTTGATAGTTTATCAAGCACAAAATTTAGTGTTAGATTTGAGGATGAAATACTTCTAACTTGGAGAGGTATCGATGGTATTATTTGAGTCTACCACTACCTATTATTGATAGTGTCAGATACACCTATAACTACCACTTTAGTAATATTTCCTTTTAATCGCTTCTTATCTGACAAATCATCTTTTTGTCACTGGTAGTGAATACTTTAAGTGATAATTAGTGAATTTTGATATGGATGTTTTAATCCAATTTGTGTTAAATTCTTCTATTAAGTAATTGTCTTGATAATATATTTAATATTTTTTATCATGCAATTAGATCTTTTATTATTATTTGTTATCTGTTTTAAAAGTAAAAAAATATCTACTTTTATTTGAAGATATAGTTAATGTTTAAAAGTTAATTGAAAATTATTGTTTTTCTTAATTTCTTTTCTTAAAGTTAGTAAGTGTTTAAATTATATCTATTTTTATCAAGTTTGAACTTAAGGAAATTTTAGTATTAAGAAATATGTGAAAGTAACTAGTTATAATTGTGTGATTAGAGTTGAAAGATATATTTTAGTTTTGATTTTAAATTAGAAATATATTTATGTCTTGATTTAATATAATGGCAATTGTAATTTGGAAACAATAGTGGCGTTATCATTATGTGGTTTGTTAAATCATTGTAGTGGTTAAATTGTCTTGATTAAATTGTTGATTATTTGCTTATTTTGGAGGATATGTTTGCAATATGATTTGAATGTTGATCCTGTGGTAATTATATAATAGTTGAACTGCTTATTCGTGAGTTCATCTATGATTGTTCTCGTGGTTGTCAAGTATGACTTGTTAGACTGTTTGAATGGAACACTGTGTCTTTCTTATTGATTGAAAGTGGTAAGTTGTGGTGTAAGTCACTGTGGGAGGTGGTCATTAGAAATTTTCCAGAGTCAAGGGAACTCTCGAATGAGCTGTTTATTTTGTTTAATTTATGATGATCATTTGTTTTAAAGATTTTGTGAGTTAGCCATGCACATTGTATTTGTTACCTATGTGGTGATTGAAAGGAAAGTGTTTTAATTCATGATTGTATTGTGGTCATGATTTAGTTTGTGGTGCATGATGGATATCTTTTGGTTTAATGTGTTGTGATATTGTAAAAGGAAGAGTGGCTTTCAATAGGCGACAATACCCAAAGTGGTAGCCAGGATAACTTATCAGAAGTTAGTAATTCAATGAAAATTTTAATAAATATATTAGGGATTCATTAATTATTTTTAGATAAATGATTACCTCACCTAGTGCCTTAATGCTTGTATAGATTAAGGGTAGGTTGAGAAGGCCTAGAATTGCTTAGTCATTTACCTTTTCTTCATGAAAGGTGTTTGATGCCACTTGAGGTTTTATAGGGGCCGAGAATCAGTTGAGGTCACCAGGATAACCCAAGATGGGGGTCAAAGCCAAGGAAGATTCACCAGGATAACCTAGAACAACTAAGTGATGACACTCTTGTCCTGATACATAATTTGTGGTCTCTTATGTAGAGTCACCTTTGGTTTGTTGTTGCCTCTAGGAGTTTGTTAGCATTCAGGTGAGTTTGGATTATATCATGCTATCATGTGATTGTTAGCCATGTGCTATTTCATTCATTGGGTTCTCTCACAGGTGTTGCTATACTTGGTTAACATTGTTCGTGGAATAGGTTCCTATTTCTCATTGTTCGAGATGGTGGATGTCAAGTTTGTTAGTGGACGAGGATATTAGTTATGATGTGGTCATTATCTCCTTTGTAAATATACCTCATGTGCATGAGTTTACTCATTATATCAATATTATGATGTATTGAGATTAGTGATAATCTCACTTATTGTAAGATCTAATTTTAACTCGGTTCCATCTCTATTTATAATTATATCAGTCTTTTGGAATAAATTTTATCCTTAGTTTTTTTTTGTATTGTTGGTTAATAATATGATGTTTACTTGTATTTTTTTAAGTAGTGACATTGAGGAACCCTAAGGATGTATGTGTGTTGTGCTTATGGGTATGTGTAGGATCATGATGGGCCAAAAAGTGGCAATATAATGGGTATGTGTATGGTATGTGGTTGATGACTTTTTTCTTACCCAAAATTGATGAAACGAAAAGGGTTTTTAAAGGAGATTCTCATCTTTCCACCAATATAAATTATGCTTTACTTTGAATTTAATAAATAATTATTATTCATTCTCTATTGAAATTATGACTAAAGTCTTGATTGATAGGTTGATTGAAAATAATTTATAGCTTTCTGTATCACATTTTTTGAATCCAAAACATGTGTCACATTCTATGTTGTGCATAATATAGGATTTAAAAAAAGAAACATTGAATTTCATGAAATTTTGGCAAAGTTAAGGTGGTCAGACATACGAGCTTTTATATTTCTTAAAATTTGTAATTAAAAATTCATAATTAATTATTTACTTGGAAAAAAAAATGAAAAGTGTGTATCACATCAATAAATAAGTCCTCTACTTATATCTAAAATGTTATAAAAATATATTATCATCTTATTGTGGTTAGGGTGGTTAGACAAACACCTACTTATTTTTTCCCTGAAATTTAAGTACTACTGTATTACAATTTCAAATTTTCATGAAATAGATTTTTTGCTTTTCTAAACAAACCTAGTAGTTTAGAAACTACATTCAATTTGCTACAGATTCTATTCTTACATATTTTTGAAATAATATAGATAACTTATTCAAATTTTTACGTCAATTTTCCTAACCCTGATTTTTCTGAATTTTTTGCCACATAAGGGCCTATTTTTCCATGATGATCTTGCACATACCCTTATGTTTTATGTTAATTGACTAACCTTTGGAAAAAAAAATTGTTTAGTTAATTTTTTAGTTATGTGTTGTTCTTTGGGTTCCCTAGTGGGGCACTATACTTGTTATCAAAGCCTAGGTTTAAACATTGGATGCTCTGGGATAATGTTGAACACACTAGGCTATTAGTTGTGTAAGTTTATACATTGGGAACTATCAGCCCGTTATGTTGACTTAGGTGTTGTACTCTTTAGTTTATGTTTTTCCTTTTTGGGTTTTTCTCGCTTGTCTTTCAAAAATTTTCTTTTGGCATTGTTGGTCCAATGTTCTAGAAACTAGTGGAAGGATAAGACCCTCAGTGTAGTGTGCAATGCACCGATTTCCTTCTTACTGGGGAATGCATTATGGACATTGGATTAGTGTGGATTAGTTGTGATTTAAAATTTTCTTTGAGCTTGATGTTTACCCCTATTTGGGTAAAGGGATGGGAGGGTCAAATTTTGTAAAGAAGAAAGGAAAGGCAGGAAATATTACCAATAAAAGGGGTGGTTAAAGAGAATACTACATCAATAGCCCCACCTTGCATCCTGGATGATGAGACCCTAGCTTAGGCCCTCGAATGGCTCAAGGTAGAAAAAGGGAAAAAGGTATATGAGCCAAAGCACACAACAAAAGGAAAGAAACCCTCCGTGTTCTAAGAGTAGCCATTGAGGTACGAACCTAACGCTCTCCTACTATCCAAGAAGGAGAAGGAGAGCCTTCGTGCTCAATCTTCCGCTTCCATTGTTTTGGTAGTGGATTATGATGAGGACCCAGAGGAGTGTCCTCTTTCAAGCAGTGAAAAGCTAGATGGTTGTTAGAGGGTTGTTGAACTTTCTCTATTGCTTAGCTAGTTTGATACTTTATTCTATGTTATGATTATGAAACTTTGATACTGATTATATTATGTTTTACACTTTGAGACCTTATAGTTGGTTGTTTCACCATACTAGATGGTGTTGGATGATATTTCATTTGATCTTGATGATTGTGACATTATGTACTGATTTTTATGATACATTGTATTTATGGAATTAGTATTGTAATGGATAATTTGATTATGTGTATCTATTGGTTCATGAATGCATTTGATATGTTGATAAGTAGCTATTTCCTTATGATGTGGTTTGTAACTATGTATATTTACCTGATCTTGAGAATTCCAGGGGTAAGTCGAGTCCTAGGGGGAGGATGTAACACCCCTCTGATTTTTTATGTTTTCTTTGACAGATCAAATACTTTGTTAGACCTTATTTTATGTTATTATTATTCTATCATTGACAGTGGAGTGATGATAGACTATATGGATGTGATGATACTTTATATGGATTCTTATGGTTTTATCTTTTGCTTATGATTAGTATAGTTGTTGCTTATTGATGTATGCTTATATGATGAGTTATTGATTTTAATTTTTTCAGTCTTGTCATGACTGGATTGGTAAAGGGGATAGGATTACATCACTTGCTTGCGAGCACCCTATGATTCTACAATTTATCTTCACGATGTGTTTGTCATTTATGATGATATGTTTAACAGTGGGTTTGATGCAGTTTAGAGGTACCGGGTATCGGCTCCACCTGCTTGTCAAGTCTAACAATGCCCTAACCCAATAGAATTATGTTGATTCTGAGATAGTGTCAGGTCTTCATTTTGGCCATCATTCTTCATTGAATGAGTACTCGTTGGTCAACTGTTGTTGTTTGTTGTCTAGTTTTCGCATGTTGTGTTTGTGTGTGTTGGTTTGTTTGGGAATTAATTATATAAGTTGAATAGTTATTTGATTAATATAATTGATTTAATGTAATTGTTATTGAAATATTAGATTTAAAAATGTTCATGTTTATAGTTTATTTATTTAAATTTAATTAAACAAGTTAATTATTTTCCTTTAAAAGGTTTGATTAAATTAAGTTATTTGATTCAATGTGATTTTATTGAAATGTTAAATTAGTATGATTTGATGATCTTTTGATTTATCAAATTAAATTAAAAGGGATATTTAATTAAATGCATTTGTTGATTTTAATTGTGCAAATTTAAATTAAGTAAAATAAGATATTTTAAAAGAATTGTTTTCTACATGTTATAAATTTTGACTTGGAGTTTAAAAAAGGTGACCTTGAGTAGAATGTTGAAGTTGGAACTAATAGTTCAATTTTGATTACATGCATAATTGTCAGTTAAGTTTTGTAACTTTGAAATAATTGGAAATGCAATAAAAGCTTTTGTGTGCAACTTGAATTCATGGGAAATTTTTTTTGGAAGAAAACTTTCACCACAATTTTTGGAAAAAAAATTTCATTGTGAATTCGATTTGAAGGTTGTAATCTTCAAAGTTTCAGCTACAAATTTGGGGAAAAATCCCTCAACATCACTCTACAACCCAACGAATCAGGTTCCTTTGTGTTTTATTTTCTCTTTCTTCTTTAGGAATAAATGCATGTGTCTGTATGTATTTGAGTTTGCATGAAGCATTCTGTGAATACATTTTCGAGCATAGTCTCAGTGCTTCCAGCACAGTGTTACATATTAGTTTTTTGATCTTGTAATTTTATCTAGTTATAAAGATTGCAAATTTTATGTAGCTTTCATGCTCATATAAAATTAATCGTATACCATACAATTAGCACCATATGACCTTGTACGTACCTTTCCTGAGAGCTGGAATTGATATTTAAATCTATAGGATTTGTCCTATGAATCATATGAGTTTCAACACTTAATCTCATTTACTATTTGTTTCAACTTGAGTTTCTGGCACATGTTTATGCATGTCGATGGGTGTGGGAATTTCAAGTTACTCATCCCACCATTGTTTCCCATCTCTTCTCAGCCATTAAACTAAGTAAATTGTAGGCCATACTATTGGCAACCTGTCAGATCTATAGTAACTAGAAATAGATTGTTGTTGAGGCTTAAATAATCTCTCTGATTTTGTTGATAATCTATCCCAAATACAAAAAGTGAGCATAGAAGGATAAAGATGTTTGAACAACCTACCTGATGAGTATGGCACCTATCACAGCTACAATGTTGGAACATAGGAAGGTGCAAGTGGTTAAAATAAGTCCTTGTACCCATTAGTAACCTGTCACAACTGCAATGCATGAATATAGAAGGGTTCATTTAAATAGGCCTTGATCCCTTGTGCTGCCTATTACAGCAGAAGCAATTGAATATGGTAGGGTGTATAGATTTAAAAAAAATACCTCCCTGATTCTATTCGAGCCTCACAGAGGTAGCACTTTAAAATAGAGTGTTGTAGAGGTTTATATAATCTTTCCGATTCCACTATCAATCTGTCACAGTTGCAGTTTTAGAAAATATTAGTTCTCTAAATAGTGACATCATGTTCTAGTCTATGGTAATTAACATACTATCCATTCCTTGTAAAACTAGAGTCATGTTATCTATTGCTTTGTAAAATGATCAACTCCTTGTATGGTAACAACATTACCTATCTATAGTGATCAAATTATATATATTTATAAATATCATGTGTTGATAGTTTATCAAGCACAAAATTTAGTGTTAGATTTGAGGATAAAATACTTCTAACTTGGAGAGGTATTGATGGTATTATTTGAGTCTACCACTACCTGTTATTGATAGTGTCAGATACACCTATAACTACCGCTTTAGTAATATTTCCTTTTAATCACTTCTTATCTGACAAATCATCTTTTTGTCACTGGTAGTGAATACTTTAAGTAATAATTAGTGAATTTTGATATGGATGTTTTAATCCAATTTGTGTTAAATTCTTCTATTAAGTAATTGTCTCGATAATATATTTAATACTTTTTATCATGCAATTAGATCTTTTATTATTATTTGTTATCTGTTTTAAAAGTAAAAAAAATCTACTTTTATTTGAAGATATAGTTAATGTTTAAAAGTTAATTGAAAATTATTTTTTTTCTTAATTTCTTTTCTTAATGCTAGTAAGTGTTTAAATTATATCCATTTTTATCAAGTTTGAACTTAAGGAAATTTTAGTATTAAGAAATATGTGAAAGTAACTAGTTATAATTGTGTGATTAGAGTTGAAAGGTATATTTTAGTTTTGATTTTAAATTATTTATGTCTTGATTTAATATAATGGCAATTGTAATTTGGAAATAATAGTGGCGTTATGATTATGTGGTTTTTTAAATGATTGTAGTGGTTAAATTGTCTTGATTAAATTGTTGATTATTTGCTTGTTTTGGAGGATATGTTTGGAATATGATTTGAATGTGAGTCCTATGGTAATTATATAATAGTTGAAGTGCTTATTCATGAGTTCATCTATGATTGTTATCATGGTTGTCAATTATGACTTGTTAGACTGTTTGAATGGAACATTGTGTCATTCTTATTGATTGAAAGTGGTAAGTTGTGGTGTAATTCACTATGGGAGGTTGTCATAAGAAGTTTTCTATAGGCAAGGGAAATCTTGAACGAGTTGTTTATTCTGTTTAAGTGATGATCATTTTTTTAAAGGTTTTGTGAATTAGCCATGCACATTGTATTTTCTACCTATGTGGTGATTGAAAGGAAAGTGTTTTAATTCATGTTTGGATTGTGGTCATGATTCATTTTATGGTGCATGATGGATATCTTTTGGTTTAATGTGTTGTGACATTGTAAAAGGAAGAGTGGCATTCGATAAGGGCTGGTACCCAAAGTGGTAGCCAGGATAACTTATCAGAAGTTAGTAATTCAATGAAAATTTTAATAAATATACTGGGGATACATTAATTAATTTTAGATAAATGATTACCTCACCTAGTTCCTTAATGCTTCTATAGATTAAGGGTAGGTTGAGAAGTTTTGGAATGGATTAGTCATTTACCTTGTCTTCATGAAAGGTAGTTTGATGCCTCTTGAGATTGTCTAGGGGTTGGAAATTAGTTGAGGTCACCAAGATAACCCAAGATGGGGGTTGGAGCCTAGGAAGATTCACCAGGATAACCTAGAACAACTAAGTGATGACACTCTTGTCCTGATACATACTTTGTGGTCTCTTATGTAGAGTCACCTTTGGGTTACTATTGCCTATGGGGGTTTGTTAGCATTTAGGTGATTTTGGATACTGTCATGTTGTCATGTGATTGTTAGCCATGTGATGTTGTGTTTAATCTATTCCTTGTTTGAATTATGGACCTGTCATTATCTCCTAGTACGGAGGGAGTGGGCCTTCAGGTACCACATGGTTGAGAGGAAACCGTGCTATTTCATCCATTGGGTTCTCTCATAGGTGTTGCTATACTTGGTTAACATTTTTTGTGGAACAGGTTCCTATTTCTCATTGTTTGAGATAGTGGATGTCGAGTTTGTTAGTGGACGAGGATATTAGTTATGATGTGATCATTATCTCATTTGTAAATATACCTCATGTGCATGAGTGTACTCATTATATCGATATTATGATGTATTGAGATTAGTGATAATCTCACTTATTGTAAGATGTAATTGTAACTTGGTTCCATCTTTATTTATAATTATAGCATTCTTTTGGAATAAAGTTTATCCTTAGTTTTTTTTTTGTATCGTGGGTTAATAATATGATGTTTACTTGTATTTGTTTAAGTAGTGACGTCGAGGAACCCTGAGGATGTATTTGTGTTGTACTTATGTTTTATGTTAGTCGGATGACGTTTGGAAAAAAGAAATTGTATAGCTAATTTTTTAGTTATGTGTTGTTCTCTGGGTTCCCTGGCGGGGTGCTACAAATTTTCCTGATGCAAGGATTCAATAATCTTATCTAATATTCCTATTAAACATTTTATCAATTTCAACAAAGAATATATCATAATTTTATTCCTACTTTAACATATTTTTCATTTTTAAAATTTATTTTGAGATTTTTCAAAAAATATCTCACACTATTTTAACAATCTCAAATAAAACATCTACTAGTTCAACAAGGCACTCTAGTAACAAATTATATTAAAGTCCTAAAATTTGTTTGATTTGTTATGCAAGCTTATGACCTATTAGTGCATATTATTCTTGTTCTCAATGCGAAGGGGCTCATAGATCTATAGTTTAACTTAGAAAGCTTTCACACTTTTAATCTACAATATTGGTTCAAACAAAATGAATGGCTGGTGATCATTTTCTTTTTTTCAGGTGATTTCTATTATTTTGTTTTCATCAAATAGTCTAATGACCCAAAATCATTACAAAGGTAAAGAACTGTAAGATTTGATCTCATGGAAGGGGCTTAAGGTCCTATTTTTATTTTGCAATCCTATTGACCTAAAATAATGCAAATAAAGAAAGTTTCACCACTAACTTAGAGAATTTTATGTCTTAGTGGTACTTTGCATGAAATTTATTTAAAAACCAAATTAAAACAAAAGTGTCTATTTGATGTAGCTTCTATAATTTCTTATGTGAAATTATTTGTATTCACTCAATTTTTAAAAGTGAAATTAATTCAAACATCTTGTAGAACGAACTATCTTAAAAAAGGATTTCAATTTTTCGTAACACCAAGTAAAAAAAAATTAACTATAACCTTTCTCCATCATACTGTAACTTAAAAGATATTAATTACGGTGTTTAAGACTTTAAAGTTTCACAAATAACAATTTTTTTTGTTATATTTTTATAATTAAAATCCAATATAACTTTATAATTAATCTAATAGAAAATAAAAATATTCACTTTAAAAGCGGCTTCCGATCTTTTCCTTTGCTGATTTAAATTGGTGTAATAACGATTCTTGTCGCGCATCTGCGTACAATTTTTTAATAGTTTATTCGTTTTCACCGTAATAACTTTGTTGTTTGTTTCGACGTTCGTTCAGACACATTTATCATAACGACCAGTTTATGAGGGAAGTAGTTGGAAATGAATTTTCAGGTATTAAACAATTTTCAAAAACTCATGTTAAAATTATGTTTAAGCAATTTGAATAATGCCACGTTAAACGTATGATCTGTATAAATCTATAAGTAAGAATGTAACGGGAAAAAGCTTTGAATATGTTTATAAAAGTCGGTAGTACTCCCAAAACATAAGAAAAACGTTTTCTCCCTCACGACCCTTTTTTCATTGGAATAAGAGAATCAATTACAAAAATAATATATTAAGAGCTGTACACCAGTAACAAAAAGTTCTACAGTAGCAGTAAAAACGATAGATTATATTATTATACAGCAGCAACAAGGATCATAAATTACATCAGGAACTGCAGAGCAACAGAATATATGACTGTACAATAACACCAAAAACCAAAAATTATATGATTGTACATCAACAACAAGGCCATAAATATCATAGATGAACAACGGCAACAAAATCAAAATAAAGTCACTAGTTACAAAGTTGCACAGCGATCATCAAAAGCCAATAGAAACGTCCACAAGAAAACCTCCCTTCGTCAATAAGAATGCAATTGTGACGTCCATTATCAAAAGTTCCCGTACATTAGCAGAGCAACAATCTCTTATTGCTGCTTCAGGAATATCAAAGACAATGAGGCATTGACATCCTATCGACAGACGCCGCCAAGGCAATATTTGGAACCCTCACAAACCTCAGGGAGAAATACTTTCAACCCGAGAATAATTTGCAGCCCGAGATACTTCTATGAACCTCCAGGAAGCTCCCAGCACCAAAAAAGGATCTTTGAGAGCTTCCTCCCACTGAGCACATTATTGTTATTTGGGAAAAACAGAGTCCAATCTGTGGTAACATTTTGTTTCATGATCCCAGCTCCCAGTAGCGTCAATTATAACTTGTTGAAATTCTTCATCAACTACTCTAGTCAATAGTTCTAAGCATAAAAATACAATCCTCAGATGGTCAAACATAAATGAGATCTTGCAAAGCATGCTTAATAGCCCCATCACAGTGAATACCTTTCGGAATTCTATAACCTATTTTCAAATCCCTTGATTTGATCTTCATATTGAGTAATGTTTTATTTAGATTAAGGTTAAATTGAGGGGTAGTCTATAGAGGGCTAATTTTCATTGCAAGGGAAGAAAGGTATGAGAGAATGTAGTCAAGCGTCAAACTTCCAAATGAAGTTAATAAATATATGTCTTGATGTCTGGGTAATGATATTGTGATAGGAGGAGATCCCAAGAAGCATGGCTTTCCAAGACCAAGTTTGATGGAAAAGAGTCGGAAGAGTGGAGAAGCAAGAGCACGAGAGTTGGCGGGCTTGAGAATGGTACCACCTTCCTGTAACATATTTTCTATCAGTTCAAGGGAAGAAAGGTATGAGAGAACGTAGCCAAGCGTCAAACTTCCAAATGAAGTTAATAATTACTTGTCTTGATGTCTAGGTAATGATATTGTGATAGGAGGAGAGCCCAAGAAGCATGGCTTTCAAAGACCAAGTTTGATGGAAGAGAGTCAGAAGAGTGGAGAAGCAAGAGCACGAGAGTTGGCGGGTTTGAGAATGGTACCACCTTCCTATAACATATTTTCTATCAGTTCAAGGGAAGAAAGGTATGAGAGAACATAGCCAAGCGTCAAACTTCCAAATGAAGTTAATAATTACTTGTCTTGATGTCTGGGTAATGATATTGTGATAGGAGGAGAGCCCAAGAAGCATGGCTTTCCAAGACCAAGTTTGATGGAAGAGAGTCAGAATAGTGGAGAAGCAAGAGCATGACATTAGCGGGCTTGAGAATGGTACCACCTTCCTGTAACATGTTTTCTATCGGTTCAAGTTTATAGGAAGGTTTCCCTATTTATATTACAAGATATAGTGATAATATTGAAATTAAAGTAGAACATGTGTCATGTTTTAAGTTTTCATTAAATATTATAAAAAATGATTTGAAGAAATTATTAATAGGTTATATGGAATATGTATTTAATATAAAGGAGGTAACTTGATTAAATAAATTTTTGTATCATCATTTTATTATAAATAAATAATAAGATATTTGAAAAAATTTAGTTTCAAGATTGTTTTAAATATATGCTCATTAGCACAATTTTAATTGCAAAGCATGAATAATCAAATAATTTCTATTATATCTTTATATTTTCACTCACAAAATCAGGTTAGTGAATATGACATCAAACAATACTCTACTAAGCATGTTACCTATGACAATGAAAATTGTCTTTTGTTGGTTGCCAAGTATGTGTCATAGAATATACTTCAACAATGGTTGATTAGGGTACAAAATTTTTTTACACACTTCATAAGGTTGTGCCATATATAGATGAAAATAGTATAAGATTAATGTGTTAGGCCTTGTTCCTATGAAATTATATCTAATATGAAACTATTATTTCCATGCACTATGTCTATTGAAACTACAAAGATATATTTAACTCCAAACATAATGAATAATTCTTTAAGCATATGAGAGAAACTTATTTATTCTAAGAGGAGGACAATAAAATTCCTCATTCATACGATTTATTTTGAATGAACATGATTTGTCCCACCAATACCAACTCATGTCTTTCCTTATTGAATCATCCTTTCTATTCAAAGTAGTATAAGGAAAAAATGTTACAGTGGCTAAACATTATTGTTGGTGATGAAGAAATGACTTTTAAAATGCATTTAAGTATAAGCAAATCCATTAAGAGCAAGAATTTAGGTAACATGGACAAAATGAGTTCTTTCTTTACAATTACAAATATTATAATGTTTAAACTTTAATGATATTTTTATTTAACCAAACACACATACCAATATAATCAAAGAAAAGGAAATATAAATTAATAATGATTGATATTATAATAGATATAAAAATTGCTTCAATTTTGAGTAGTAGGAAACACAAGCCTTCTTACATTGATATAATGGGCACATTTGTAGTTCCAAACATCCACCCTAACCTACCAACTCATAGAAAAGATGATTTGGAAAAGTAAGAAAATAACCAATCTTAACCTACCAACTTATAACTTGACTAAGGATAGATAGAGTGAGAGCTAAGGCCCTTATGGACCTCAATCCATCATAAAATGTGTTTTCTAAAGGAAATGTTTTGATTTGATGTTTTATTCATTTTTAATTAATATTTTTAGTAATATATTTCTTTTTCCTATAAATGATTGTGTTCGAGTATAAAATAATGGTCTTCCTAATGCTAGAAATAGCTAATTTTCTTCTCATAAAATATTTGTATATTCTTTTAGTAAGAGGTTTGTAAGCATTTGTATGTCTTTTGTGATGGATAGAAATACTAGAAAATTAACTTTGATACAACTACACAACTATATAGAGTTTCAATATTATAAGATAAAGCTATTTCTATTAGTCTTTTCCCATACCAATCCTTCATGGGAAAATTGAACTTGTATATATTTAATACTGAATTTTGTGTATTTAATTTCTTTTGAATACATTTAATTTCTTCATATTCAAAGCTATTGAATAATTTTTTTCAAATAAAATTTAATTTGTTTTGAATTTTTTTTAACAATTTTCATGGTTTATATGGAGAAGGATGGAATGCATTAAATGAAAGGAAAAGAAAAATGACCTAATAAATAATTCAAAAGTCAAAGCTTGTCTTATATAATTTTCCTCACATTAATATTCAAATATTTCCTCCTTACTTAGTAGGACATCGATAAGGAAATTGCAACAAATAACAACTCATAAATAGAATTGCATGTGTGTGTGAACAATTTATATAAATTTTAATGAAGAATTTTCTTAAAAGTTTTTGCATTTGTAACCTTCAATATTATGTTAATTCATTTATCTATATTTTTTAAAAAATAGGATGAATTTGACTAAATGTTTAATCATTTCATATTTTTTATACAAGTAATCATTTAAATTTTAAAAAAATGAATATTGTTATATAATGTAAGATGCAAATTTATTTGGAATATAATGAAATGAGTATAAAATTATTTATAATTTTTTATATATTTATCTACATAAAATTCAACTTGTTGAAAAAATTGTCATGTGAAAAAAAAGAGATTAAATATTAGAAAAAAATTGTTTGATAAACAAGATAGATCGTCAATTTTTTCTATTATTGGGAAAATGCATTATATTAATAGTAGAAAATGAATTTACAAGAGTACAAATGTGTCTAAAAGAGGCACATCCTAACCCGAATGACTGTCAGAGGCGGTCAAACAAAAAACACCAGAGCATATACCAGCTAAAACAACAAAAAGAAAAGCATCAAATTTTAAAAAGGGAATTGCATTAGAAAGATTCGATATGTGACATCACAAGAAAACAAAAGAAACAATGCCACTATAGGATATAAGTCTCAAACAATGACTTTAAAATGAAGACTTCAATCTACATTATAATATGACATTATATGAAACATTGAAACAATGACATAATACCTAACATATGAATCAAATATCGACTTTAAAACCAAGACTTCAATCTACATTCTATTCTCATTAAAATAAAGTATAAACCTTCTTTAAATTAAATCTTTAAACCCCAACAAAATTAAATCTTGAAATATCATGACTATTATTAAAAAAAAAAAATTAATTGAAAAAACCAACAAAAATAATTTACAGCAGACTTACAGCATCACAGCTGCTGCAAAACAGCAAAATTATCATGACACTTGTACATTGCATTTTCTCAATATTAAAAAATAAAAATTAGCATGACTATTATTAACTCTTTTAGCAGCTGGTTGACTATTATTAACTCTTGTAGTCATTGTTTTTGCCAAAACATGGTCACACGGTCCAGTAAAGTTGGAAGACAAATCATTTAGGTGGTACGTGATGTGAACGACCATCGAATGGCTCAAAGGGGGGGTGTAGGCTAATTTTGACATGTCAGAAGGAACACATTGATTCGGCATGCATTAAATGATTAAATTTAAAGGTGAGTACTGACCCCACCTTAGGTTAACTTTCATTTCATTAGAAGCTGGTACGCAAAATGCCCACGGGGGCCATTTTAATCACCAAGCATGTTACTTTGACTGCAAGCCTCGCTGCACCATGGATCTCCATCACCCATTTGCTCTCCATTGGATTGGCATTTAAGTGAACTTGTTAACTCCCACTCATCGTATGGCCCCACCACAAGTTGGCATGGCTTCATTCTATAGCCCTTATTAATTGCAAGAAAATTCACTGCAGAAAATTTACCGTCAACAATTTACTGTGGGAAAATTCACTGTCATGATAATTCACCCCACAAAAAATTAATTGCATGAATTTTTGGTGGTTAATTGGTGAATTGTTTCCTTGGTGAATTGTGGTGGTGAATTTTCCTAGAGCCCAGCTATTCATCCTCCAAAAATTTTCACTGTCATCGGAAATTAATCGAGGATGAATTGCTGGTGATGAACTTTCTTTGAGGTAAATTTGCTATGGTAAATTTTCTTGCAGTAAATTATTGATTGTGAATTTTCTGACGGTGAATAGCTGACGATGAATTTTCCTAGAGCCGTCATAAACAAACGATAGTAAACAACGGGGTAGAGATGGATGGGCCTCTGTATAGCCTAATCTTTAAATAAATGACAACATGTTTCTCCCAATGAAGTTGCTTTAAAAGCTTTAAATGATTACATTTCTCCCAAATAAGTTCCTTTAAACGCTTTAAATGACTAGGTACTTCCAACAGCTTTGTTTGTCTATTGTTTGACTATGCTGACATGTCTTTTTCTGTGCCTCTTTTACTGCCGTTTAAAATCTGTAGTCACTTTAATCTAATCGAAAAACAAAAACTTCACTTTAAAAGCGGCTTCGGACTTTCTACTTCTTGATTTAAATTGGTGTAATAACGAGTGTTGTCGGGCATCCAAGTACATTTTTTTAATAATTTATTCGTTTTTCACCGTAATAACTTTGTTGTTTGTTTCAGCGTTTGTTTCAGACACATTTATCATAACGACAACTTTGCAGGGGACGTTGCTGGAAATGAATTTTCACGTATTAAATAATACGTGGTAAAATTTAGTTGAACAATTTGAATAAGGCCACGTTAAACCCATGATGTGTATAAATCAATAAGAAAGATCGTAAAACTGGAAAAGGTTTTGAATGTGCTTATAGAAGTCGGTGGTGCTCCCAAAACATTAGAAAAACATTTTCTTCCTCACAACCCTTTTGAAAATGGTCACTTATTACATAGTTTCTATCGGTTCAAGTTTATAGGAAGGCTTCCCTATTTATTCATACTAGCAATCACACTTTGGTGTTTAATGGGTACGCCGAAGAGTTGTGGAAGGTCAATCAAGAAAATATTAGGTCTATTTTTTGCAAACATTTTGCAATACATGAGCTCAATTGGTAGGCTATTTAGAAAATGATGCTTGTGCAACAGAGTTTTCAATGGAGAAGTGATAGCTTCAAATCAACTATGCATCCTTCTATAGGGATCCAAACATGACCAAAACAAAACCTCTAAATGAGGAAGATAATTAATCTCTATTACCAACAGGCTCATGTTATGTTGCAATAGAGAGAGGGAGAGATATAGATAGAAAGAGGGAGAGATAGAGGGGGGAAGAGTGAGAAAGAAGGGGGTAAGGAGATAGAGGAAAACATATAGTTAGACTTAAAGAACAAAGCGAGAGGACTTGAAAAAGAGAGGGATATACACACAGAGAGAGAGAGAGAGAGAGATTAATAGTTAAAATTGCATCTATAACATCTAAAATAATCTCCTTCCTATATGTTGTGATAGATGCCAAACCTTATTATAGAGCTCCTATACCAACATTTGCAACTACAACATTTGATATGTCATTCACAATTGTACTAATTGAGATGGTGGGATTTCTATGGGAGAGAAGGCCAAGGGAGGAGAACACTTGGGAATTTCATAGGGCATGTCATTTTTTGTTGAATATGTAGTAAGTTATAACATGTTTGTTGGTTTGAATCCAATGTGATTGACCCACTATATATATTTTTAACTTCTCTTGTTTACACTATTTTTACACTTTTGGGAGTTTTAAATTATATTATTCTATTATTTTCCTTGTACACATTCTCATCCATGTAGTGCTAGAGAAGTGATGCACGACAATGAGAGCATTCTCATCCATTCATAAAAACATTGCACAAAAGAGACATTGGATTCAATGAAGCGTAGTTGGTAGGCACAATGCAAGGATCACACTTAGAGTCTGTGTGAATGAAGCCTTTCACTTTTGTATAGACCTAAAAGGCTATATCAATTGTGATCAAGGAAACATGGGAAAAAGTGCATGTTAAGGCTATGGAAATTAACACCATTTTTGGCTATGAAAGTTGGCGAAAGAATTCCTCTAGATGGCCTTGTGATATATGGTACAAGTTCTATACATGAGAGTAGCTTGACAAGTGAGTTTGTGCCTATGGAAAAAGAAGTGGGATAGGCGATGTGAGGCGGCACTACAAATATTTTCCTGATTCGAAGATTTTGTTTCATTCATGTTTGGATCCTTGTAAATGGATGCATATTACTTCTTCATTGAGACCTTTATTGCACAAATGTACCCAAACTATAGACCATTTTTATTTCAAAATATTTCAAACTATAGTATATTAATATTATTGTACAAAGAAAATTGTTAATATAGAAAACTATGGGGTGAAATAATTAAATTGATGTGTTAACATCCTTTATTTCTTATATTATTAAGATAAGCAAGTTGTGTACTGTGTTCTTAAGATTGAATTTTTATACATGCTCTAGAAGTACACATGTACAAATTTATATAGATATCAATCAAAGAAGAATTTAGGATCAATTTTACACATAATCCTTTCAAGCCCTAAAGTAAAGATAAGTACATTATAACTTCAATGTGTACATGTTGTATCAATGAGAATATATACATGTATATGTTCATATAAGCCTATGTTATATGCCTATCAATAAAATGTGTATTTAGAAACCAGACTTACTATGATTTCTATCAAACTAAACAGACTAAACTAACTGTAGGACCCAATGTGTGTGTGCATGCATGTAGATGCAGTTTTAAATTTTAAATCAAATACATATTCAAAAAGTAGTTCTATTATCCTTTCATGATGCTTTAAGATGGATGTCCATACTATGTTGCAAACTCCCATTCTAGCACAGGCAGGGAGGAAACTGGCAAAGGTTGTGGAATTTCGCTTTACACCTACCAATTGCATATACTTGAAAGTTTCTAAAGCCTCTTGAAAAAGTTATCCATTATGTACATATCTTGCAATCATTGCAGTCCATGAGATAAACATCTTTTTAGGAATTTTGTCAAACAGTTCACGTTCCCTGTTAATGCTTCCACTTTTTTGTATACATGTCTACTAGGACAGTTGCAACTATAATATCTGACAAAGTTCCTCTATCCTTTATGCTTCGATGGATGTCCATATTGTTCCAAAGCTCCCATTTTGGCATGGGCAGAGAGGATGGGTAGGGAGGATGCTAGTAAAGGTTGATGAATTTTGATTTAAACCTGACAATTGCATTTGCTTTGAAATTTCTAGAGCCTTTTTAGCAAATCCATTTTGTGCATATCCGAGACCACATCTCTTTGAGGCACTTTGTCAAACACTTCATGTGCCTTGTCTATGTTTCCACATTTTGCATACATGTCTACCGGGGAAGTTGCAACTACAACATCTGAAAAAACTTCTCTATCCTTTATGATTTGATGGATGTCCATACCCTGTTCCAAAGCCCCCATTTTTGCACAGGCAGGGAGAATGGTAACAAAGGTTGGAGTCTGGATTTACACCTGGCAATTGCATTTGCTTGAAAGTTTTTGAAGCTTTGGGCATCTTTTGATTCAGAATAGCATTTATCTAACAGCAGTAACCTGCAGGCTTGACGCAGAAGAATGAGACATGGATGACCTGTTCGGTGCAAATCACCTACAAATACCAGTTCCACTCCACCGGCATTTCAGACCGGGCATATGGAAGGAACGAATAATAAATGAGTTTAAAAGTCCTACTTTTCAACTCGACATCTGCTGAAACCTGGATTTAGGTGTTCACTTGGAAAACAAATTATGAGTTACATTTGAAAGGGACAGGTTTCCTCCTCCGGTGTGCTAGGACCGGCTGGGGTTGAGAATTGTCGGGTTTCTTCCGCCGAATGCATGTCCAAGACTCCATCGTTGGCCAGCTTTTGTGAGAGTCCGCTCACCTTTCCTACAACCTCAATGGCTCCTTCAATCTTCCTTTCATCTGAATTCTGAGCCCACTGCCTTGTGTATTTTACTATCACATCCGGGGCTTCTAACAGACAAGAAATAATGAAATGGCCCACAATGCGCGGAGCATTTCACCCAACCCAACTCGTTGGTAGAACGACATTCCTTCAGTCTGGTGAAGGCAGTGTTGTACACACTTGGAATGTAGTGCGTAAGGTCTTCAACCAAGTTGTTTACTTTCTCCCGCTCTTGTGTTGTGAGCTTGCTCTCTACTATCTCTCGCTCATTCAATTCTCTCTCCTCCTCGAGCATTACTACTTCAGAGTGTATAATGCTGAGGAAGCCATGGAAATTAAATGTGCCAAAGATGTTGAGGGGGTACACGACTATGTTGGCAGGGAGTGTGCTAGCAAAGGTTGCGGAATTTGACTTTAAACCTTACAATTGCATTTGCTTGGAAATTTCTAAACGCATGCTTCCTGCACATCGCGCACTGCAGCTTGTTCCACTATGTTACGAACCAGAAATCTCTTCACGGCTTTATCCTTAGGGCAACATTTGCCGCAGTTGGAGCAACGAATGAAGTTAACATGGCCACGGCCGTGCTTGTTACGCTCTCCATTCCTCCTTTTGAACGTCATTGCTTCAGAAACCCTGATCTGCCTCCTTTGCTCGTCGCTTCAGAAATCCTGATTTGCCTCCTCTCTTCAATTCTTGTGCCTTTAGAATGAGGGACTCACGATAGTTAGTAAAGGACTCATTTAAATAAATCCTGACAGAAAAATGCGTTTTCTGAGCACAGAGGATGGGTGAGCTGATTCAGAAACCAGCGCTGGCATTTAGCAGTACGATGTCCACTAGTTTGGTGGCTGTCGATTCCAAAAATAACGCACAGGCTTCTGTTGGTAAGAAAGAAGATGACATGCAAGTCGTAATGAAAATGCAGGCGCTCGAGTTGGAGAAATATCAACAGGAAGTCGTTGATCATGAGCAGGCGGCAGCGGAAATGCGCCGCTTCTCGGAAGAAATCCATAGGAGAAACCATGACGCCCAATTCGCTCGAAGTATTCAGGACATCCCAGATGATCGATGGGAGGACGCAGGAGATGACTGCACCATTACTGCGAAAGATAATATCTAAGCGAAGGTGGCAAGAACTAGATGGGAGCATTCAAGGCGATCAAAAAGCAGTGGAAAACAATCGAGGGACAAAACTGGTTCAATCGTCTCCCAGACGATTCCGGCCGTTGATCATCTTTTTAAGCTTTGTCCTTTTCAAATAGGAAACGCCTTCGGCGTAATTACTAGCAATTGCACCCTAGTGTGCAATGGGTACGACGAAGAATTGTGGAAGGTGAATTAGAATAAAATTTGGTCTATTTTTTTTTTTTTTCATACATTTACTATTTACTAAATTTGGTCCATTGGTAGGCCATTGAGAAAATGATGTTGTTTATGTAACAAAGGTCTCAATGGAGAATTTATAGCTTCAAATGAACTATGCATCCACTTGCAAGGATCCAAACATGATTGAAATAAAACCTTTGAATCAAGAAGATAATCAAGCTCCATTAAAACCCACTAAATATTAAGTCGTATTAAGTGTTTGACACAACACTATAAGAAATCAGATCAAGTTGAAGTCAATTTAATGAGATATATATGTTTAATTAAAAAATGGAGTTCATAAAAGATGGAAAAAATATATGATTAAAAAAATTAAAATTAAACTTTTTTCAATATTACTTAAAAATTTGATTAACTTTTCTCCATAAAACAAATATGTAAAAATTGATATTTTTATAAAACACTAATAAAAAATTTTCAAATGTGAAACTAATTTTTTTTGAAATAGATTAAAAAATTAAATATTTGATACATTAAACACTTACAATCAAACAACACATTATTTGTGATTTAGGATTTCAAACACTTCTAATAACAAATAGTTGTATTGATTATTTTTCCTTATTTCTTTTTTTTTATTCTTCCAAATATATTCTTAATTATAAAAGTTGGTCTCTTATTTTTCTTGTTGGTCCATCTTGTTTCCTTGAATTTTGTGCCTTCAGCCCTCCTAACCTTAAATATTGTGCAATCTTCAAAATTGCCTAAAACATTGTAAACCCAAGATGTACAATTTCACTCAAGATTTTTAGTTTAAAGAAATACATTAACAATTGTTCAATTTAAATTTACAGTTGTTTAGTTTTGAAAAGTTCAATGTCTCAAACCATTAAAATATTTAATGTATAAACTCTATACTTGTCCAAATTTTAAAACTATATATTTACAGATAGGGGGCCATTCGCTAAACAAATTAGGCACTGTACTATGCAACTCAAAGCTCTTTTCTGTGGGCTATTCTCACTTCTGAATCTGATAGGCAGTTCCTTTCTAAATTCCTTCACATCTTCATACGCAACAACAGCCTTACAAATCTCCATAACCTCATACACTTCTGCATGGTAATCTCTCAACGCTAAAAAATATGCTTCATTGTGGCAGGCTCTGTTTTCCATCTAAGGTTATTGCCATAGGAAATTTTTGTAATATTTAACTTGGGTGTGAAGCAAATGCACTATGAATTTGTTAGTAAAGCTCAACCCATACACCTATAGTTTTAGTCAGGCTAGGCATGTAGTCTAGTTTGATTACTTTCATTTAGAATCTACTCTGTTGTATGTTTGGCTCAAAATGTTTATGCGGATTGGGTTATGTTTTTCAATTGTGGCAATTTAGATGGATCTATACATGGAAAATTTGAATCCCCTTATCAATTTTATCCTTCTCAAAAAAGCCATGTACTGAATGCTGAAAAATGAACATCGTGGCAAATTCCTTAGCAAGAATGACATGATATTATTTAGAAAATTGTCAGCTTAGTGCCTGCATTTAAGGGTCTTTGGGAAAGATGGATGGCTAGAGTTGGCCTTGGAGGAGAAAGTATTTGGACAAAGTTGGTGGCTCATATGGGAGGTTAGAGTCATCTCCTGCACATTCAACAAGTTATTCAGATGAGCAGGCGAAAAGATTGACTTGGCATTTTGATGATAATTAATAAAAATGGAAAGATCTGGAAGGGATAAGAATTTTGTGTTATTCACTGTGTACTAACAGTGCCTTCTTGCAATTCCTTAGGGCCAAATAATAAACAAATTTGAGAAAAGAAATTCTCCAATCTTGTAAACATAATAGAATCTATAGTTCAAGTGTACAAAAGAGCTAAACATTTTGGTACTAATTACATCACAATTATGATAGTAAATGCAACATAATGCATAACACATCAGATGATAGATTATACAACCACATAAATGTGCTTGTAAAACATAGGCATAGAAGATGATGACAAAGGATAGGATTTAGATGGGTTAAAAAAAATTTATCAATCAATGAACTCTAACATTCGCTCCACACAATTCATCAAGGCTAACCAACCTAGAAAACATACAAGAATTTACACTTGAAGCGAATAAGATTCATGAAAATAGGTCACAGAAGATGGTGAAAATTGATAGCATTTTGATAGACTAAAAAGTTTGTTTCATAAAGAGTGCTTCCATACAATTCATCAAATAAATCTAGAAAAAATTAAAGAATCTATAGTTGAAGTGTACAAAATTCATGTTGTAGCTAAACATTTTAGTAAATAGTTGCAAACACAGTATATTATAGTTAATGTAGTATGATGCAAAAGGAATAAGATGATAGAGAACACAACCATAGAAACATGTTTGTGAAGTGGGGGTACACAAGATGAAATAAAAAAAAGGATTTAAAGGGCTGAGAAGTTTGTGCCATTCAATTTGCACCAAAGGTTTTTCCATGCAATAAATCATGGCCAAATGATAAACAGAAATGCAAGTCCTTGTCAATCCCTACAGTTAAAGTATACAACTCAAAATCATAAACACAATGTTGTAGTAGATGCAATACAATGCATAAGACATAAGAAGATAATAAGATTTACAAAGATTAAGATGATTGTCAGATTTAATGTACACTAACAGTTTCTCCATGCAATTCATCAAGGCCAGATAAAAAATGAAATTGCAAACATCAATTCTCTAATCTAGAAACAATATAAGAATCTACAGTTGAAGTGTACATGATTCATGTTGTAAAGCTAGTCACTATGGCTCAGAAACACAACACAATACATTTTAGTAAATACAATATAATGCATAAGCAAAAGACGACAAAATGTAAACACGGAAAACATGCTTGGAAAACAAAAATGCAAAAGATGACGAAACACAAACACAAAAAAAATGCTTAGAAAACTGATATGCAGAAGACAATAGAAAACGACAGGATTTTGAATGGATTAAAAGTTGGTGTTATTCATTGTGCACGACAAGTGCCCCCATGCAATTTATCAAGACCAAATAATAAATAGAGTTTTGAGTAGCTATTCTCCAATATAGAAAATATAGCACAATCCATGGTTAAACTGTGCAAGATACTTGTAAAGATAAACATATCGGCACATAATCACAACAAAATAAACTATAGTAAATGTAGCATAGTGCATCAGAAGGGATAAGTGGTTTGTATGAAATGAATGCACTAACTGTGTCTTAAGGAAATTTTTTAAAGGCCAAATAACAAGGGATGGCTGAATTATTTCAAGAATGACAAATAAATAACATGTAATTGAGTCCCCCGTTTCAAGGAAAGTGACAAAATCAATAAACCTACCTAAACTGGGAGAAACGGCTGACCATCGTTTGGATAAATTCCTCCACCAGGAACCATATTTGCAGTTTGCGCTGATTGTCAGTGTTGAGGTTGATTTTTATAGGACAAGTGAGCATTCCGGGCTGCTTCAGAAAACCCACCCGAACTAGGAGTGGGGGTTCCATAAACAAGAGGCCCCCCATAGGTTCCAATATGACCACAAGCTCCAGTTCCCTGACTCCCATTATAACCTCCCACCTGAGGAACGTCGTAACCTGCTGCATATCCACCACCTACCAAGTTTGATGTATTAGGGTTTGAAGGCAAACCCCAGTTCATGAAAGACGAATTGGCTGAAGGAAACATTGAACCACCAACTCAAACATAGCTGTGAAGTGCCTTGACAGAGCAGGACAAAGGCAAAAGGAATTCCAGGCACAAGTGGAAACTCTAAGGAAAATTGATTAGGTCAATACGAGCGACATATCGAGATATTGATGACATCAACAGCACCCTTGTGCAGTGTCGCATAATTAAAATTCATCTCTAAAATTAAAAATGTCAAAAATAACCAATTAAAATTCGTCGCTAAAATTAGAAATGTCAGAAACATCCAAGCAAAACTAGGGGATCTGCAAATCATGAGATAAGTTAGTTCAAAACAATGCTAAATCTAGTGGTGATTTAAAGATAGCGTGCAATGTGTTTGACAAGATGCCTCAATGGGGTAATGTATCCTAGAATTAGCGCACATCAACATGCAGAAACCCCATCAGTTTTGAGCATTTACCCGCTGACATAGCCGCCTAGACTGCAAGTTGCATATCGATAAAGGGTGCACAATGACGATGTAAAATATAAAAAACTGTATAAAAACCAGTGGGAAGAAATATAAAAAACTGTATAAAATACAAATCTCAGATCAGATTATTCTGTCAGTCTCAGATCAAATTAGCTTCCACCGAGCAAATTATATGTGCTGATAATAAATGAAAAGCAGATATGAATGCCTGCAAATAGAAAGGTAAATAGATATGAATGGCTGCAGATGATATTGCAAATTTCATCACACATTAATGGCTGCGAGACAAAGCACATGAACGGGTGCGATCACTTTGATCGTCTCCAGGGACTTTTACACCATCTGTTATAAAATTTAGCTTGGGCACTTTCAAATAGGATACGCCTTTGGCGTAAACAAGAAAAAGTGATAATATTGAAATCAAAGTAGAAAAAGTGAAGTTGGTTTGTAGTTTAAATGGAATAGATTTTTGTATCATTTGTCTTTATTTCTAATAATAAGATATATAATTATAGGATTCATTTTTCAAGTTTTTTTTAAATATATGTTTATTAGTACAATTATAATTGTAAAGTATGTATAATTAAAAAATTGTTATTATATCTTTATAATTTTACTTATAAAATCAAGCTAGTGAAGGTGACATCTAGCAATACTCTACTAAGCATGTAATCTACTAACAATTGTTTGTTGTTGGAAGTCAAATATATTCCATAGGATATACTTCAACAATGGTTGATTAGGATACAATTTTTTATAACACACTTCATAAGGTTGTGTCATATATAGATGAAAATAGTATAAGATTAATGTGTTAGGCCTTGTTCCTATGAAATTATATCTAATAAATATGAAACTATTTATTTGCATGCATTATGTCTATTGAAAACACAAGGGTATCATTAACTTCAAAAATATAATGAATACTTCTTTAAAATATGAAAGAAACTTATTTATTTTGAGAGGAAGACAATAAAATTATTCATTCATACTATTTATTTTGAATGAATGTGACTTGTTCTACCAATACCAACCCATGTCTTTCCTTGTTAAAATGTCCTTTATATACAAAGCACTAGAAAGAAACAATGCTACAATAGCTAAAAATTGTTGTTGGTAATGAGAATATATGAATTTTAGAATGCATTTAATTATAAGCTAATCCATTAAGAACAAGAATTTAACTCACAAACAAAAAAATGCACAAAATAGTTCTTTTTTTACAATTATAAATATTATAAAGTTTAAAGCAATGACAATTTTATTTAACTACCCATAACAATATAATCAAAGAAAAGGAAACATAAGTTAACAATGGTTGATAGTATAATAGATGCAAAGATTGCTTCAATTTTGAGTAGTAAAAAATGCAAGCCTTCTTACATTGATACATTGGGCTCATTTCTAGTTCCAAACATCCACCCTAACCTAATAACTCATATAAAAGGGGATTTGGAGAGGTGAGAAAAAACCCAATCCTAACCTAGCAACTTATAAATTGGCTAAGGATAGATATAGTGTGAGCTAAGGCCCTAATAGACCTCAAGACAACATAAAATACATTTTTCTAAAGGAAATGTTTAGATTTGATCCCTTCCATTCATTTGCAATTAATAATTTGAGTAATATATTTCTTTTTCCTATAAATGAATGTGTTGTAGTGTAAAATAATGGTCTTCCTTATGATATAAATAGCTAAGTTTCTTCTTATATTTTTTATTATATTTTTTTAGTAAAAGATTTGTAAGTATTTTGTATTTCTTTTGTGATGGATAAACATCCTAAAAAATTAACTTTCATACAAAAACACAAGTATATAGAGTTTCAAGATTATAAGTTAAAGCCACTTCTATTATTCTTTTCCCACACCAAACCTTCATTGACAACTTGAAATTGTATATATTTAATATTCAATTTCTTGTATTTAATTTCTTTTGAATAAATTTTAATTCTTCATATTCAACGCTATTAATTTTTTTTTTTTAGATGAAGTTCAATTTGTTTCTTTCTTTTTTTTTTAATTTTCATGGTTATATATGGAGAAGGATGGAAAGCATTAAATGAAAGCAAAAAATAAATAAAAAGACCCAATAAAGAATTCAAAAGTCAAATCTTTTGCTACATAATTTTCCTTACATTAATATTTAGGCATTTCCTCCTTACTTGTATGAACATAGATAAATAAACTATTCAACACTAAGTTCAATTTTTAATTTAAAATAAATAACAAAAGTGGCTTGAACAACTTGATAAATAAAATTGTATATATGTGTGAACAATTTATATAAATCTTAATAAGAAAAAAAAATTAAGTTTTTGTATTTATAAGCTTTAATATAATATTATAACATTTATATTTCATTTTTTATAAATTTAGATGAATTTGACTAAATGTTTAATTGTTTCATATTTTTGATATAAGTAATCTTTTAACTTTAAAAAATTTGAATATTACTATATATTGTAAGATTTAAATTTATTTAGAATATAAAATTATTTGCAATTTTTTTATATATTTATTTACATAAAATTCAACTCGTTGAAAAAAGAATTGTCATGTAAAAAAATAAATAAATTTTAAATATTAGAAGAAAAAAAATGTTTGATAAACAAGGTAGACCATCAAATTTTGACAATAAGATTGCATATATGACATCACAAGAACAAAAGGATCAATATAACATATAAATCTAAAGCAATAACTTTAAAATCAAAACTTCAATATTGTATAAGAACATATAATCCTTAAATAATGACTTTAAACCAAGACTTCAATCTACATTATATTCTCATTAAAATAATAGTATAAACCTCCTTTAAATTAATTCTTTAATCCCTAACAAAATTAAATCTTGAAATATCATGACTCTAAATTAATTCTTGTAGTCTTTTTTGGCAAAACCATGTTCACACGGTCCAATAAAGTTGGAAGATGAAATCATTTAGGTGCTACATGATGCGAGCTATCTATGCAGCCTACAAAAGGGCGATTTGATGCAATTATTAATTAACTAGCAATCGCACCTTGGGGTGCAATAGGTACGCCGAAGAGAACATATAGAGAATTTGGTTGTAAACATTGTTTATTTGAAAATGGGAAAACCAATTGATAGGCATAAATAACAATCCAAGAATCCATCCACATTTTGAATGGCACATTCCATAATGGAATACCAAGAATAAAATTAATAAAGGATAGTCTATAAATATATATACAGAAACTATGGGTATGCCAAAGAGAGTATAGTGAACTGTGTTAATTTAGTTTATTAAAAAGTGGAAAAACTAATTTAAAGCCATAAGTAGAAATAAGTCCATAATATGTTGTAATTCAATTGAAAAAAGTGAGTGAAGCCTTTTTTAAAAAATGCCTTTTGTGTACAGCTTGCAATGATGGCATTCCATGAGATCACAATATTTAAAGGAATTTTTTCAAACACTTCACGCCCCTTGTCTATGATGTTTCCTTTATTCTTTGGTGGATGTGGATTCAATATTAATTTTACCTTCATATGAGGATCTATGATCTGCTCCAGCATTTTCTTTCTCCAATGATGCAAAAATACCATTTAGAAATGCTTTCCTGTTCTCATGGAAGTGAAGGATTACTTAGTGAGTTGTTGCCAGTAATAGTATTCTAGGTCCAGGCATCCAAAGCTGCCTTTGACTGCATTGTTAACATGAGTATGGTCAAGAGTTGGTCTAGTTTTCTGTATATCAAAAACAGCAATAAAGTCATAGATTTTGCACTATCATCATCTAAAGGTTAAAATCAATCAGAATCAGTAAATCTTTGCCTGTAAACAACTAAATACTCTCTTAAAAGCTTAAAATAGAACATCCATACATAAAGATAAATATTATTCTAAACTATATCATCTAGACATAATCAAACAGAATCAGTAAATCTTTGCCTGTAAACAACTAAATCCTCTCTTAAAAGCTTAAAACAGAACATCCATACATAAAGATAACTATTATTCTAAACTATATCATTTGGGCAGAAGCATGAGCATCAAGAAAGCATGCAATTTGAAAACATCTAAGTCTACTGTTTTAAGATTGATTTTAATACCACCACAACACAATCATTTATATGAAAGAAGTTCCTATCTATATATCAAAACTAGAAATATTCCCCTTGTGTTGATTTACATAATGAAACAAAAACAAAAAACCCATGGCTCTAAAACCTAATCTTTTGTCATCATTTTGATAGAAGCATAATTATCAAGAAAGAATTTAATCAAAATACATCTAAGTATCCTGCTTTGAACATTGGTTTACATGCCAACACCATTTATTTAGGTGAACATGAAAATCAAGTAAAATATCAATATAGTTTTCAGATCTTTAGAGAACAGTCTAATATACTCATATAACAATCTCAAAAACAATGTCTGAACCCTATGAAATCCATAGAAAAAACATAGAACAACAAGAAATGGTTTAATTAGACAAGTATAACTACCAATCTCCTTAGAGTTGTTGTTTCAATCTATTCACAATAAACAAAAAGTAGATCTAAGTATATCGAAATTGACAGCGTTTGTTGAAACAAAAACAAAAAAATTGAAACCACCAAATAAACATAAAATTCATTGCACACTTAAAATTAAAAAAATTGTACGTGAAGAAGCAAATAGGGATCTAACACTATGCACAACAAATTGAAAATTACCAAATAAGTATTAAATTCATTTAAAAATTCTAAAAAATTGTACGTGAAGAAGCAAATAGGGATCTAACACTATGTATTACAAAAATATCACAATTGAAAACAACCACAAATATATAACATATAAGATTCACCCATCGATAGTAACTGGTAGGGAGGCTGGAAGGAATTTGAGCAGCTAGATGTAGGGGAAATTGATGGGATTTCACTAGATCTTAAGCAAGGAGAGTGAGCTAATTTGTTTACATTAATCAGTTATTTAATTTCTCTGTTGTTTCAATATTGCAGAGGTGAAACTATGTGCCAAGCAGAGAGGGATAGTTTATGTATTTTCTCTTTGTTCTTTTTTTAATTTTCTATTACAAGCTCCAGGTCGCTGCTAGGTTGCAACCTTGGCAGAGATCATGGATCCTTTGTTGGGAGACAACCATTACAGGGAGAAAGTTGTACCCCTTGGTGAATGGGTTTTTTTTCCCTTCCATGAAATAAATGGGAAAATACATGGTATTCTTGGCACAATTTTTTAGAACTTTCATGTTCGGAGAAGAATTGCTGTGTAAAAACCTTTCTTTGCTTTTTGTCTAGATTATTTTTGTCACAAACTCTTGTCAGACAGATACTTTTCATAGACATTTCAAAGGTTAGCTTTTGTTGCACTGAAAAAATGGTCCCATGGAGCGTTTGGAGGCTTTTCAAAGATATTTCAAAGGGGTATTTTAGCCATTGAACTTCATAGGAAAAGGGAGCTACAAATTTGACAACAAAAATTAGGAATGCCTCTAGCCAAACACAGTTTCTATTCATCCACAAATGCTTTAAGGTTTAGTCTCTTATCATTGCAGATCCTTTTGTTGTGGGATGGGCCTATTACTCTGTCATCCTAGGGAAATGGCATATGATTGACAGATAATATCCATGGGCTACAGGACAACATTGAAATCCTCATTATTGTTAATTCAAAGTGAGGGGAGAGGAAGGATGCTTAACCCTAGGAGCCACAGGATTTGCACCTCAAAGCCTGCTTTGGGAGTAACAGATCTTTCCATATGAAAAGTCTATAAAGCAAAATCTGTGACTAAACTCAAGAATCTCTAAATTCCTAAAGGTTATATATAAAATTTATACACAAAGACTACAAAACAACAAGTGGACTCCATGCAAAGCACAAGATAGAGAAGTCGATAGCACATAAATAGCGTATCACAAATGAAAGAGATTGAGTGGGTGAAAGCTTAAACAAAGAGAGTAAAGTTGAATAGTGCTTAGTTAGTAACATACATGATGAGAAGGAAGGCATACAAGACCGTAGGATTCCATTTCCCAAGGTTCCAAACATTCACACCAGTGTGATGGGCTGATATACTCTGATAAACAACATTCACAAACTTCTCGAGCGGTGAAAGCCCATTAACCACTTCATCGTTCCACATCAAGCCCAGCATCAAAGAAACCAACAAAGTAATACACCCAACCGTCCCCATTACCAACCAGATATTCTACTTCTTTGGATACAATGAACCACAGAACCTTCTTGGGTTTCTAAGCAGGGCGTTACAAATTTCTTTCTCCATTTCCTCGCCACCAAGACCACCACCCTCAAGGCCACAAGAAACATTGTGTTCCCCAATAGCATTTGCCCAACAAAATTATCTGTAATACCAAATCCTTAATAAAGGGTGTCATATTAGCATTGATAGGAGCATACCCTACATTTGCAAAATGTGAGATGATCATGAAAATTGTGAAGAAAGAAACACTCCCACCAGAATCTTTCACATGGGAAGCGAAATAAATAGCTGCTAAAATGCCTCCTATAAACTGAACTCCCACCCAGTATTACCCAAACACCTTCTCCTCATAAACTCTGTCTAGAACCTCTTCCCTTATTGTTAGCTCTTCCAATTTCCATGAAATTTCCTTGCCCATGTAGACTACAGGGGCCTCATTCTGGAACAAAGCATCCAACCCATTTTTCCATGTATTATTCTTGTGACTAAGCCTGATAGATGTCAACACATCTCCATCTGATCTGTAGGGCCTGTACAGAGTCAGTTTGGTTTGCCCAAGGACAAAATCACCAAACTCCTCTATTTTATCACTCTGTGGTCAAACTTCCTCTGTAGACGTTTGTGGATGAATCTTCTGAGACCGAAATGACCCGCTCTGATACCACAGTGTTCCCATCAAATGAAATGGGTACTCCTTACTTCTCTTGTATAACATCTCCACTCACAGCCCCAACAACAGGGTTGGAAATTTGAGAATTATGTCCTGATCTTTTGTGAATGGCGTTGAGTAGAAATAAAACACAACAGAAAATGATCCAACGGCATGCTGATTCCAAAGAAAAAATATTTGAAACCACATTAGCAAGTGAATTACCTCACGATTATGCACAAATTGTGTCATGATGTCAATGAGGCCGATGAGGAAAAATGGGAAGAGTTTGCAAGAAACCCTACGAAAGCAAAAATTGCTTACTGTTTCAATCTATTCACAATAATCAAAAAGTAGAGTCTGCGTGAAAGGGATTTAGAGTTTGATGCAAAATGCATAAGGCAGCGAACAAACGTAAATGCACCAACTCACATTCGCAGTAAATGCAGATATTTTGCTTCTAATACAAATTGGGGCATTCTGTCGTGCTGTGAAGGAGGCCGATTTCTGCAATAAGTCTTTGCCATCTGAGGAAAACTATTGAACCGCCCAGATGCATTTGATCACAGGCGATTTCCTGTGCACAAAGCTAGACCGTCCGACGCAAAAAGAC
This sequence comes from Sequoia sempervirens, assembly GCA_007258455.2. Classification (NCBI taxonomy): domain Eukaryota; kingdom Viridiplantae; phylum Streptophyta; class Pinopsida; order Cupressales; family Cupressaceae; genus Sequoia; species Sequoia sempervirens. The sequence continues at coordinate 351,093,624 of VDFB02047230.1, forward strand.
TTCCCAAATACTAAGCATAGGATGCCTTTGGCGTAATTAAAAATAAAGAATGTTACGTGATGCAAACAATCATCGAATGGCTCAAAGGGAACGTGTGGGGTAAAAATACTGACATGTAACAAGGAACCCATTGATTCGGTATGCATTTAAATGATTTCATTATAAGCTGGCAAGCAAAATGCCCACGAGGGGCCATTTTAATCATCAAGCACGTTACTTAGTCTACAAGCCTCGCTGCACCATGGATCTCCATCTCCCATTTGTTGTCCGTTGGATTGGAATTTAAGCGAACTTGTTACCTTCCACTCATCGTATGGCCCCACCACTAGTTGGCATGGCCCCACCATTCTCCTTACTCCGTACACTATCGACACGTGTGCAGTGAGATGCAGGTTTGAATTTTCTTTAAAAGGCTATGCCACGTATATTGCAAGATATGTGGTTTTAAGAAAGTACTTTTTAGTTTGAACATATTAACATCTACATTAGGGTTATGGGGAACGGGATTTAGTTGAAAAAATCAATGAAGAAATGAAATATATTTGAACGTATTGATGTTTTTTTTTTTTTTTAAATTATTGATAATTTTTTTCATTGGAATAAATTTGATATTTTATTTTGTCTGTTTTTAGGGGTTGTATAGGTTGTGTAGAGATCTTGCATATCAAGGTATGAACATAAAGTTATATTTGGAGAAAAATGAACAAATGAAATGGTTTCACATAGAGACTATAATCATATTGAAGGAAGAGAGGGTGGTTGTTGGTCCCATGGAGATAATGTAAAAGTTCAAATTTGAAGCTCATGAAAGATATTGTTACTACCACAAAAATATGGATTTCCAAATTTAATGGACTAGCTCCCAAAGAAGAGCTATCAGACTATTTTCTCATGGATGCCTATCTATAAGGATGCAAAAGAGTGTGAAATAATGTGAAGATGCAATACTCTAATTTTCAAACATAATTGCATGAATGAATAAAGAAGACACGTGTTGGATAGGGAAGACATAAACATTAAAGGATAATATTAGTTGGTTGAGTCCAATAGAGTTCTAGCACAAAAAAAAAACTAATTTGTAGGAGACTATGAGTGCTTGAGGTTGTTGTTGAAGAAAAATATATTCATGTCTTAGTTGAATAGTGTTGATGAAGGTTGATATTGTTATATGACCCACAAAGTTAAATTAAGAGTGTTCTAAAGAGAATTTTTTTCTTTTCCTTAAGTTATGTTATGAATGCTCTCATCTCAAAATTTGTCCTTGTTGTAAATCAAACATTTTATTAGTCTTATATGGGTCATTAGGAGGGAAACCTCTTTTAGTTATCATCCTTAGGTAGACATATATGTGCAAAAATTTAACTCTTCTTGAAAGGATTGGAAATTGAATATTCCCCACTCCAATAGAAATTAGTCTCTTTTCTATCTTTCATGCTTTCTTGTCTAGCATTTATTCATGAGTTGAGTGATGTTGTGCTTTTATATTTGGATTTATTGATTATTCAATAAAGTCAATGCGTGTTTTATATCATTGAAAATTTTTTGATGATAAGTTCTTTATTGTGGTCAACCCAAGCACACTAGTGTAATCTTTAATATGAAATACATGTCTTACACAAAGGATATAAACAATTTATTTAAAATATAAGGTTGAGATGAGGTGATTGTTGACTATTCCTTTCATATTTTGTTGATCCTTATAAGGTACACCCTCATGTGTATTGTCTATGTATTGATGGTTCAATGAAAGGATAAATCATATTGGAGTCATCTTTTACTAATTTGTGATTGGAGGATAAGAGTGAGATGATCTTTCTAATATTTACTCTTCCTAGTTTCTATTACATTTTTTGGTCAGTTAGTTAGATTAGGATTAGATTAGATTCAATCTAGAGTTAGGATAAAATCTTATACATGTTATTTAATAAAAAATATAGATCAATTTTGGGTTACAAATCAATATCCTAAAATTAGATGATTAATTGGAATTTGGAATTAAATTTGTATCAATTCAATTGGTCTCTTGGTGTATCAAATAAATTCCTTGCAATAAAAAATGTGGTACTTATTCGTGTGATTCCATTATAGACCCTTTAAAGGGGACAATGAATACCTACCTATTGAATCACTCAACAAAAACCAAACTTACATATAGAACCTTAGGGAATTAACTCTCTTTCAAGTAGGGAATACAATCATTCCACATGTTGACATGTTAAAGCATTCATTAACAATGAATCATAAGGATATCAATAATGTCAAATATCATATCCAACAAAGTTTCAATTGATGTACCTATAGATTTAAGTGTTCAATCTACTAATCTAGTTGATGAAATTGATGATTTTGAAGACCAAGTGCATCTATAATGATCATTTCCCATGATATATATATTTCCAATCATCTTGTATAGAATGTTATACTAAAAGAATGTGCAAGAGAAGAGTTATGCGGCCACTACTATATCCAATTTAGTATCATTTCTTAATTAATATGATTGTGAATTCGGTTGGTTTGCTTTTATGATATCCAATTGATTGGACTAAAGCTATCTAAAGAAATAGAGAGCTCTTATGCTCAAATATTTCAAGGGGTTGGCCAACAAACATGAGAAGGATTTAAAAATTTTCTCCTCTACAATTTAGGTTCTACAAGACCTAAGAGGGTAGTCCTTCGCAATATCTAATGGAATTTCACACAATTCATATCAGGATATTATTTTAAAATAGGTATGCTCTCTTAAGATGACTAAGAATTGCAAATAAAATAGATTTGAATGGATAGATTCTTGGAAATTTTTTCTTATTGGTACCAAGAAAACATAGATAAAGCTATAAAATAAACTACAACATGAAAGGGAAATTGATTTTGAAATAATGACCAAGGATGAGTAACATCATTCATATTCTAGATCTATGGTTTAAATCTAGGGTTACAGAGTTAAAACAAATGCAACCAATTTTGTATAAAAAAACCTTTAAAAAATTCCATGAAGCTAGTATATCATTGCCTTACAATAATACCCTTAATAAATTTACAACCCCTTCTACTTAACAATCCCTACAAACACTCATACCATAAATATCTCTAATACAATGTAGGAAACAACAATGATTGAACAAAAATTATCCTTAATCAATTTATATTCATAATTTTAGTGAATGTGTACAATTCAAGAGACAACTGATTGTGAATTTTGTCACAGTATTCTCATATGTTCAAAACTTGCATTTTCTATACAAAAATGAAAATTACATATATAGTTCTCCTCTGGAGTACCTAGACCTAACAAATACAAACCTAAAACATAAACTTTGCTTCCTAAAATCTCATACCCTTCTCGAATGGCTATGAATTCCCGTTTATAGAAAAAGGGAGCAACAAGCTTCAAGCCATGGATAAATGTTACATTTTTGTTTGAAAATATTATCATAGGATCAGACAAAAAGATTACAAAAAACTAGCAATGGAAAAAAGATGCATTGATAAAGGACAAAATAATTAGAAACTACATGAGAAGATAATTTTTGATGTGCATGTTGAAACAAGGAGAAATCCCATGCACTTGATTAGTTATACTTCTCCATCCATGTAGAAAAAAGCTCTTCTAATGGCCAAGGATGTGCCAAATTTGATTTGATGTGAAGTAAATGATTTGAATATTCCCCCCTTAGTCCACTTCTTTATTTCTATAACAAACTTCTCTGAGACCATCTTAAATTTCATTAACTTATCTGGGGAAACATTCATCTTGTGAGCATTTAGAATACCATATACAAAAATAGAGCTTAGGATGGGAGGGAATATGTTGCTAAAATCAACCCTCCATACATTATATTATTTTATTTCTCTCTCCTCATTTATGATGTTGGGCATGAGACCATATTTGAGGTAATCAAAGTCTTCTAAAAATTTCTCCATTGCTAAAAGAATTTTTTTATGTATAAGCTTGTTATCATCAATATCCTCTAAAAAATTACAAATGATATCTAATTCTCCTAGGGCATATTGTCGAAGGAGGAAAAATGGTTCTGAAATCTTATGAGATTAACATTTAGGTTTCCAACATCCCCAATGAAGTTACCTACAAGAACAAACACATGCAAAAAGAAATATCTAATCAAAACACATGTGCATGCTAATAGGATTTACTCCATTGTTTTCCTACAATCACAATCTTGTGTTGAGAAAATAGATGCTCTCAGAAGCACACACAAGAGGTTATGATTGATAGATATGATAGATATTCAAATTAAGCTAAATTGAGAGAAATACAAAATTGTAGTGATGAATGCAACTATACTATGAGGAAATAGATATCAACAGAGTGTAAAGCAAAAGAGTGCTAAAAGTATATTCAAAGATAACTAAAATGCAAGGAGTATGGATGATCCAAAGATGAGAGGGGGTTATGCTTAAATAGGCATCCTTGGGGTGATTCTAGATTACATAATGAATGTGGGATAAAAGATTGACTTGGAGAAGTATATCCCACATGCATGAGATGAGTGGAATAGAAGAAGTGAAATAGGATATAAATAGGTGATAAAGAAGGTGTGGAAGAGGTTAGAAGAAGGATGTAATGGAGAATATTAAAATGGTTATAATATTATTAATTGGATTAAAAGTATGAAAATTATGTTAAAAAGGAGGAAATTGATATTATGATATAATGAAGAATAATAATATAATAATTTTTGGATCCACTTAATGATTGGAAAATTTTGAATATGAGGACGCTTTTAATGAAATTTTTTGTGTCTACATTTTTCCTCTCTTTGAGACAATGCAGCTTGCTGTGTTGTTTCAAAGAAAATTTGATCAACTAATACATGCCCCAAAGATACCCTAGTAAGGATGATGATAAGGATTATATGCCCCCTCGAGAGATTAATCTAACAAGTTGTGATAAGATTAATCTCTCAATAGATCATGAGGAGAATATTTGATAGTTGATATTGCACAAGTGATTAAGTGGTAATTATATTTGATGAAAATGCATAGTTGAAGGGTGTAACTAAACAATTGATGGAAATGATCAGTATAGTTGGGTTGATAAGCTAATTAAGTTGATTGAGTTGATTAAGCTGATTGATATTGATGCTAGGGAAAAATAATGATTGATTAATAGATTGAATGATCAAGGAGCAGATTGATTGAATTGACATTTGGATTATAAGACAAGCATCAATTATATAAACTGATTAATTACCCTTTGGAACAAGGAGCATGAAGAAAATGAAATGGTGAAGGAAATGGATGATGGAAGAAATGATAGATGGAAAAGAGATATGTGGGAAATGAAGGCGATGAAGCTTCTTGTGCTTTATAGAGTGATTTATCATCATAGAGCTTATTATGTCGTAAATTAGTATAAGCATCTAGATAACAAGAACATCTAGATGACCTAAATACTATTTGCATTTTTATTTAGTAGTAAAGTATAAGCATCTAGGTATAAGTATCTTAGATTACCTAAATACTTATTGCATGGAAGACACTATCAGACAAGGAATTCTCACATCCACACTAGACTCATAGGTCCTCAATGGTTTTACACAACCATGTCCTAAGACAAATCATCCAGTGAATAAGAAACAATCCACATACAACAAAAAAGTGAGCATGCCCCATCATTTCCTGTCTAGTCTAAGACATCCTCGAGAAGCTAAAAAACATGCCATCAAAGATAAAATCATAAAATAATCAAAGATCGACAAACAAATATGAATCATACTTCTATGTAAAGCTGATTCTTGTCACAATTTATGCATTTGGTTGGATCTGAAAGATGGGTTGATAGGTAGGTCGCAATGTTAATTTGATTGTCAATCATGGCGCATTTTGATTTTGTTGAAGTTCAAAGTTGCATTGCAATCTGAAAGTGTCACTATATTTTGGATTTTCTAAATATATATATATTTTTGGAATTTTTGGAATATTTGATTTTCTTTTTTGAATTTTCTAAATACATATATACGTACATACGTACATACATATATATGTATGTATCTATGTATATGAAGTCATTTTATGATTTTCAGGGATCTTTGGGACATTTTATGATTTTTATGGATTTTTTTAAGACCTTTTTCCATTTTTTGGATTGTTTCAATACTTTTTTTCAATTTTTTTTGTATCTTTTCAGACTTTTTAAATTTTTTTTTTATGGATTGTTTAAAGTTTTAAAGATGGAGTGAGATGAAATGTGATAGATGACTAATTAAAGGAATAAGATCTTCCACAGTAGAGGAAATGCAACCATGTATAAATGATAGATCAAAAGGAAAGATTCACTACAAAACATGTCACACAAGCAACATATCTCTAGTTGAAAGATGATAATGGTTGATTGATTAAGATGCCACAAATGATTGATTCCATAAGGCATGATGATGATAATTACTTAGGATAACCAATTCCTATAAGTATGATAATATTGATGATTGTTGATGATTGATTAACAAAATATATGAGGATTGGATAATGTTTTACAACTAGGCTCAAATATGATTTGCATGATAAGATTCAACGTTGCAAAAGGACATGATGGCCAACGCTAGGGTAGTATAATCATGGATAAATGATAAGAATGTGGACTATGATGAAATGGTAGAACATAAGGATATGAAAGGAAATCCAAAGCATCCATTTGTAATTTTTCCCCTAATCTCATCAAGAACAAAGGAAGGAAATGGGACATGAATTTGGATAAGTTGGGAGATATGGAATGGAATACTTCAAGGGTAAGGATAATGAATAGGATTATCAAGATCAACTAGATAAGATATGGACACAATGCCTAAGTATTTTTCCCCTATTCCTCATCAAGACCAAGGAAGGGAAGAAAGGATATATTTAGATAGAATGGTGGGATATGGATAAAGTGAAGGATATGGATAAAGTGAAGTATATAGTATGGAAGATATGGATAAAGTGTATAGGATAAGATGTATTATGTTCAAGAAGATCCATAACCTTGTCAAGATCAAAGGTGGAAAGGTAAAGGACGAACGTAAACGTGAATGATAAGATGCACGAAACCTTCCCCCAAGTGTAAAGTGCAAGAGGAATATGGAAGATAGTATATGCATGATAGTAAGATGGAGGGAGCAATTAATCATCAAGTTTCATGGCTAATATCCCTTGAATATGTGCTCTAATAAACCATGGAAATGGAAATTAGACTCAAATGTTGATAGATTAATGGTATGATGGAAGAAGGTAAGGACTTATGCAAAGGTTTGTATTAAAGGAGGATAATTGGGGATGGATGCTAGATAATGGATAGGAGGTTAGAATGCTTGTTGATGGTTATACAGAAAGCATGGAAATATCAACATTGACACACACCTTGAAGGGTGGTGGAGTGATGGAGGAAAAATGGAGTTTGAAGGTGATAGGTTTTTAGATGGATGATTGGAGGAAGCTTTTGGATTAGAAATTTTGGATGCCAATTTACATTTTAGTGCTTCTATGAGAATTTTAGGAATCCACATAGCTTTTGACTTTGATTTTTTCTTGGTGGGCCTTTGTGGCCTTTGAGATTTTCCTTTTTGCTTTTATGGGCCTTTGTAACCTTTGATTTTTTTCTTTTTCCTTTATGGTAATTTGTGGCCTATGAATTTTTCTTTTTGATTTATGGGCCTTTGTGGCATTTGAAATTTTTCTTTTTGCTTTGTGGGCCTTTGTGGCCTTTAAATTTTATTTTTTTTTACTTTGGATCAGATTTTCTTTTATTTTTGCATGTCTCTTCGAGGAGACATGTTTTTGAAAGAGGAAAAAATGGGTTTTACAGGGACCCGAAACCATAAAGTTTACAAACTAAAGATAAGATCATTAAAGATACCAAAAGTAGAAAGGTTGAAAAAACAACAAGAAGAAAATTCCACAACCACCAAAAATGCCAGCGAAGGCCATAGAGCCAAAAAAACTAGACAAAATGCTAGCAACAGTTAAATTTGGGTCTTTAATAAATCCACCGTCTCAACTTCCAGCTCATTCATATCCTGATCCCCCCTCTTTAATATCTAAACCATCTGGGCAGTAGGGGGCACTTTCCTTTTAAGGTTGGCAAGGGTCCTTTACGAGGAGACATGTTGATCCTTTGATAAATGTGGATTTTGATATGGAAGCTTTTGACATTTCGCACCCAAATTACTTCCAATTATAGCAATGGGAAAGGTGGATGGAGATGAATGATATGAAGGTATTATGGATGGGTTAATGTAGGTAGAATTTTGAGAGGGCATAGAGGATGTGTGCCTTTGTTGTTTTTGATGAATAGGAGATGGAGGTATGAAGGGCCCCAACATGGATGGAAGGGTTGATGAGCTAGGGTTTGGATGATAAGGACCAAGGATACATGGGAGGTTTGATGGACTAGGATAAGGACCTGGGATAGATGGAAGGTTTGATGGACTAGGATACTTAGGTTTATTTTGATGGAATCTAGACTTACAATGGGTACAAATGTCTTGAGCATGAGGTGTATAACCAAGGCCATGATGATATGGATTTTCTTTGATATAAAAGGGTTCTAGGATACTTTGTTCATGAAGGCCTAATCCTTTTCCTTTGTAGACTTTCATACTTTGACACATTCGTTTTCCCATGGGATATGTATTATTTATGAAATAAGATGTGAGTACATAGTGAGGTCTGGATGTGAGATGAAAGGAATAACAAGATCTTGGAATAAACTACCTTGGATAAAAGTGAGGGAACCCATTTGATAGGTAAGGGGCTTATGGATAGCTTGAATAGGGGTGATAGACTCTTGTGGAGGATTGTGATCATGAGGGGAATTAGGATGGGTGATAGGATCTTGACATGGGGATGATGAGGTACTTTGATCTTGACTTGGAAAAGGATCACAAGGTGTAGGAGATGGAGTAGTTTTCTCTTTATTAGGTATGGAATCATCATGGAGTGGCATGAAAGGAATATCTTGATCATGAGAAGAATGAACATCATCATGGAATGAAAGGGTATCCTTGAATAGGGGTATATCTTGGTCTTGATGAGCAAGGGAATCTTGAGATTTCATGGAAAGCATATATTGATCAGTAGATGGTAGGACATCATTAGATATGATGGAAGAACTATTATGCTCTTGGGATGCAATGTAATCATGAGATGGTATGGATTCATTAGATGAGGTGGAAGGGGAACTTCGAAGGATACTTTTCTCTTTAGATGGAAGGGGATCATCTTGGATGAAACAAAAAGAGATGAGGGGATCATCATGAGATTATTGAGAGATGGGATCTTAGTCAAAGGTTGGAAAGGCTTGGAGATTTTTGGTATCATTCAATGCAGTGGAAAGAATACTTTGATCTTGATGTGCAAGGGAGTTTATGCTAGCATGCTTTGGACTAAGAGATATTGGATGTAGATGGTATGATGATAAAGGATGGTTGTAGAGATTCATTAACCTAGGTGAAAGACTCATGAGGTTTATTTTGACTTATGGGGGATGAAGGTAGATGCATGACATGGTAGGATTGATCAATATTATTTGTGTTTGAGGACTTAGATTTGGGGTTCTCATTTATCCTTTACAAAATGTCATGGACATTGAACTAGGATGATGTAGTTTTGGGCAAGGATAAAGAATTATGAGATGATTGCATCACTTCATTCAAATGTTGGGATTCTAGTTGTTTTTCAAGCTCTTTCAAATGATGGTCAAGATTTTTCTATCCTTTCGTTTTGTTCATAGGTCAGGGATGAATATGAAGGATAGTGGTTAGACATGTTTGGTTGATGGTTTTGGGAATGTTTTGAGGTATTTAGGGATGATTAGTGAAGTTTTGGGAAGGTTATGGATGGTTTAGGAATGATTATTATGATGGATGAAGCATGAGACCTAAAGGTTATGATAGGTGATGATGTTTGAGTGTGATTGAGAATGTTTGTGACAAGAATACAATTCAAACGTGTGAAAGCACAATATTTGAATGTTTTGACTTGACTCAAAGACAAGTACAATGTATGGCTGGCTAGGACAATATTTGCTAGGTTCCCACTTGGATTTCTCGAGTGCACCAAACTTCGAATTCCCCAAAGAGGAATTTTCTATCTCTACTTTGAACTGCGAAAGTGTGGGATGACTTCAGAGGTCCGACCTCCTGCATGAGCAAATAGAAGGAAAGTCGAGTTTTATTCTGCATAATTACTGCTCTACCTTGTTTCGGCTGCAAATGCCTTCTCTCTAGCATAGAAGATGAATCTGTTCACCGTACAATATTTTCATAAAGTGGAAGAAAAAGTCACAATGGTGCCCTTGAAGAGTCGTAGATTTCAGAGGTCAACAAATTTTGAGCTTGCAGTCCGTTTTGATTCTCCACTGAAAACGGATTGCTAATGGAGCCACCAATGTTACTAGATTGTTGTGTTGGATTTCATGCTAGGTATAATAGATGTGTTGCCTATGAATGTAGATCGAGCCTTTTGGAACTGTATAATGCAGATCATTGATACAGTAGAATTCCACTTTAATCTTCAAATTCCTCGGCTACTTAATAATAGTGTGGTAGCTAATGAAGGGATGTTGCTAATTTGGCACATCTTGGGAGAGATTTCTAACGATAAGATTTTATGCACTTAAAATTGATGACTACAAATTCTCTTGAGGAATCTTTCAAGCGCTTCTCATCTGTGAACAAATAAAGACCACCAACAAGGCACAAGATAATAGAGTGATCTGCAAATGAATTTAAGCCTGGAAATCCACTGGTCACGCAAATATAGAAGAGGCTACACAAGTATGATATGCCACCCTTGCAGATTTCAGAGGTCAAGAAAAGCGTCGGGCTTATGTGAATGAAAGAAAACCATGCCACCATTCGGGGAAGTATTCCATGCCATGTATTTAGGAATTAACGATAGACCCCACAATTGTTCCAATTAAAACAAAACACAGGGAAGAAAAAAGCAAAAGGATCGCAGAAGGGCATTGGTGTTGCAGAAAAAGCCAAATTGTCTCAACTGTTCATATCTGTCAAAGTCAAGCAACAAAAACTAGGTCAACTGAAAGAGAAGATCGTATAAATTCCATCACACAGCAGGGGAAATTCTGAGTATGATAATCACTACGAATTCCTTACTACATAAGCCATTGATACCAGACAAGTCTTAAAGGTGTCATAGAAGGAAGTATGAAGCCTATGCACACTAAACAGTGAGGGTAAACTGTGGTGCAATAACAATGCAGGTGGTCATAAAGCAGAGATTTGTAAATTGAGATTCCATAATACGCACAAATACCCATTCAATTTCCATTAATCTTATTATCAGAATATAAAGCATAAGAGCCTTTATTGAAAGGTAATTAAAATAAACCAAAAAGGAACCAGAATAGAAATATCGTCCCCAAAAGAGCAGAATAGAATTCAGCTACAACTGCATATGTTGACATACAATAATAAACACTTATTCACCAAAATTAGCCTGCAATATTGTTGTTTCACATTCCTCATGCAAAATAACATTGAAATAAGCATGCAGCCATAAACTAATTCACGTCGGGTTCACCATTTTGTGAGGAAAAATGGTTCTGAAATCTTACGAGATTAAGATTCAGGTTTCCAACATCCCCAATAAAGTTACCTGCAAGAACAAAGACATGGAAATACAAATATCTAATCTAAACACACATGCATGCTAACATGATTTAGTCCATTGTTTTCCTACAATCACAATCTTATGTTGAGAAAATAGATGCTCTCAAAAGCATGCACAACAGAGGTTATGATTGACGGATATGATAGATATGCAAATGAAGCTAAAGTGAGAGAGATGCAAAATGCTAGCGATGAATGCAACTATACTATGAGAAAATAGATATCAAAAGAGTGCAAAACAAAAGAGTGCTAAAAGCATATGCAAAGATAACTAAAATGCAATAAATGTGGATGATCCAAAGATGAGAGGGGGCTATGCTTAAATAGGCATCCTCAAGGCAAATCTAAATTGCATAATGAATGTGGGATAAAAGATTGACTTGGAGAAGTATATCCCACATGCATGAGATGAGTGGAATAGAAGTGAAATAGGGTAAATTGGTGATAAAGTGGGTGTGGAAGAGGTTAGAAGAAGGATGTAATGGAGAATATTAAAAGGGTTATATTATTATTAATGGATTAAATGTATAAAAGTTATGGTAAAAAGGAGGAAATTGATATTATGATATAATGAAGAATAATAATATAATAATATTTGGATCCACTTAATGATTGGAAAAATTTGAATAAGAGGACGTCTTTTATGAATTTTTTTATGTTTCTACACATATAAGCCAAAATTTTCCACTAACATCATCTTTTTAAGCATATGTATCCGAGGATTCCAAGTATCAATAATACCCTACACAATATTTTTCAATACAATGAGTATTATGGGTTTTCTTGAATCCATTACATCCATTCCATGTCACCTCTAGATGGCTCAAAATACATGACAACCATTTGAGAATTTTTTTCCTTTTGATCTTTCCTTATTTTCTCTTATGTTTCCCTCCTATCAATGAGCTCCATTTTTAGCTGCTTGATCTCAAAATTTAGGGCTACCTTCTCTTGGTTCTCTTTTTCACTCACTCTTGATTGAGGAGGTGGTAAAAATCTAAGCACAACATATTCAATTACTCTTGCAACTTCAGGTTTTGGTCGTGAACCTTATTTAAATCTTCTTTGAACTCTCTGACTCTATCTTTTGTGAACAAAGTTTTATTCACAATCAGTGTAGTAGCTTGCAGGGTACTTGTGTCACCCATTCTTTTGATAATTAAGTTTCTAGTCAATTCACTTTTATCTTCAATAACCTTGGGTTTGTTTGTCTCAGGGAATATGGACTAGATGGTTGGGGTTTCATGCTTAGTTTTGAACCTTGAGCCAAAGTAGAAGGCATATGATTACTCCTCATTTTTCAAGACTAGATTACTTCCTTCTTTCGTTCTGATTGTACCAAATTCTATTGCAAATGATATATCCCAACCCGATAATAATAGGCATCCACCTTTCTTCACAAGTTCCATGCCTTTCTTAGGTGTCATACCTACCATTTTTGTATTCACTTTGTCCTAGAACTTGGTGATGACCTCCTTTCTTCTTCCTTTAATGAGACTTTGATTATCCAATATTTGATGCAATTCCTCACCTTTTCCTTTAAGGATAAAATCCCTAAATTCTCTTGTCACAATGAATTTTTCATACTCCATAAATTTAGAGAAAAAAAGTGCTCTCACACCATCCACAACTTGATCTCTAGTGTCAAAAATGATCAACATCCTTTCAAATGATGGTTAACAACTCTCTAAGGGGGTACATTAATTAGAGACAATTGGAGTCCTCTATGAACTCATCAAGAGCAACATGATAATCTACTAGAGATCTTGTAGAAGGATCCACCTATTGTAAGGGTGTGATGCTCTCAAGAACTTGTTGCTTTGCTATCTAGGATGAATAATAACCAGGTTCATCCCTCTATGGAATTTTCAATGGCATATTTTCTAGTAGACTAGTAGTATTATCCAGCATTACCATTATCCTTAGGATTGGATCTTGTATATTTGTGTATGTTCCCTTATATGGAGGATCTACTCACTTCCTTCTTTCTTCATCCATTTGAATTTTGACCCATTTCTCCCTTAGTTTTGTAGCTTTTGAAGTTGAGGAGAAAGTTCTAATTAGATCCTCAATAGGATCAAACTCGTGTATGAATGCAATACATGTTTATATTGTGTCCTGACATTATAAATCAAATATTTAGGATCATGCTTTTTGATCATATCAAACCTCATTCTATAAGGAAACAACTTATTTAGAATCAATTCCAACCCTTATCTAGATGTCACCAAGAAATATGAAAATATAAGAGTCAAAGGAAGAATTGCATGTTTCTTGTAATTCATAAAATGAGTTTCATCAGTCTTATTCAGTTGCCATATTATTTCCAAATATACAGTTATGCCTACAAATATTTTGGGTAAAATGTGAGGAGACATTGGGGAGCCATAAACTCTAATGATAGTAGAATTTGAGTGGAAGAACAAGTCTCTCCAATTTTGATCAAACCCTAGTTCTAGTTGAAACTCTTTGGGCCTCAAGAATCTACTTATTTCCTTTGATAACCCCCAACAAATAGTATTTTCCAAATTTTAAGGAAAAATATAATAAAATATTGCTCGAAGATACAATGATTCGCAGATTCACAATTGCTATATACATCCATTCCTGAATTGGCAACATATATTCTTATTCATCAAAGGCTCTGATTTTCAATTGTGATGCCCATATCTTCCTTCCAACATAAAGAAATATATGTCACAATAGGGAATACCATTTAAAGTGGATGAGATTATTTTCCTTGCCAATAGAGGTCAATGACTAATGGAGTTCCCCAACAACATACCCTACATAGTCATATGATCTATTTACATCCCTACTTTAGATGTCAACTACCAAGACTATCAAATTCATAGGAATTTGGGTTCTAAAATAAATTACCAATACCTAACATAGGGAAAAGTAGGCCATCTAAAAGTAATCCTCAAAGATATCATAGTTAAAGGGTTCAAGTTCTCTACTAGTAAACCTTTGGATTTCCTTGTTCGCCCCCTAGGTATGAAACTAGGTAACCATTGAACCTTGTAACTATCTCTTAGCTTTTCATATTCTCTTGTCAATGCCCCTAAATCAATGGGAAATTGAGAATTCACATCCAAATTCAAGACATCACATACAAAATCTATGTCTAATGTTAATAGAGTGACACCCTTATTGCTAACAATACCCCTAGTGTTGGGATTATATTCCCTAGCCATAGCTTGAATTAGGTCAACATTGATAAAAACATTAGGGAATATTAATTTCTCCAATCCCAACATCTAGATGTTTGAAATTAGTCTATCAAAAAATAACTTCTTATAGCAATATTTAAAAAAAGTGTAGCCATAGATAGGAATTATGGCATCTCTACAATAGTCATTCTTGTCCATAATTTTGTCTGACAAGATTTTGGATCCTTGACTAACCCTAGGTCTATTTGCAGACCCTCATAACTGAGTTGCAATCTCCTCATCTAAACCTTGTTTAAATCCTCTTGAAGTCTCATCCATGTCTAATGCAATTGGATACTAGGGTTTTAGAATTTTTAAAATTTAGTGAAGATTTCTCTTAAAATTGTAACAATTTATAGCTTTTGAAACCATAAATCACTTCTTAAAACAAAAATATATGATTTTATTAAATCAATTTTTAGAAAGAAGGCTTGAATTTACTTAATACTTGGAATATGTTGTGAATCCTAGAAATATCATCAAAGGCCCTAGCTTATTTAGAAATCCACAAAAAAATCTCTTTGCAACATTCACTTTAAGCCTTGAATGATTCAAAATATATAATTAAGCCAATTTACATGAAAAAATTGGGTAATTATGGATCAAATTGACTATCAATATTTACAAATGTTTGAACGTATATAACCATTAGTATTTTTTCTTCATTTTGAATATGGACCATTTATATGTTGAAGATTGATGGTGGTCGAAGGGATTTGAAATCCCTTCTACAAAAATAAATCCCTCTTTTCCTTGAATAGCGACAGGACACATCACAATTTTAGGAACTCACGAAAATAAATAGAATAGCTTTGAAGCTTCCTTGATAGTCTTTTCCTTCATGAAACACTTAAATGAAACCAAGCATGACACATGGCATGATTTTGGGATTTCAAGGAAAGAAAAGATCATACAATTTTTCCTTTGTGAAGGTTAAAGCTTGTGCAAAAAGATATTATCTATGCTTAAGATATAGAAAAAATGTATTTTGCTTGTTCAAATAGAGAATTACTTTGAAATAAAAGCTCCCATGAAGAATACAACTAGAAAAGAATAACCAAAATTGACATTTGGTGCTAACTAGGAGAAGTGTATAACCCTTATCAAACTTTTCCTTTGGTGAATTAAAAGATATTTCAAGCATGTGCATATAAGAAGAATTTAAGTCACTAAAGAATAAGGGCCCTCAAACCATGATAAAAGGGGGCTTCACTAGGATATTTTATTGTATTTTGATCCATGCATTCCATTCACATAATGGTTTAAAAAAGCATTTCATAGAATTATGGGAGGAAGATAATAACATTCAATGCTTCTACAAAATGGAGGAGTATACAAAATGCTACTAGTGGGACCATTCAAAGTGTAGGGGGTTTAAAAAAAATTAAGAGCACATGCAAATAAATGTTGCTTTTAGTATCATAGGAGAGGGGCCTAATAAAATCATGAAACATGAGCCTTTAAGTTATAGCTTAAAGGACTAGATAACCACAATAAGAAGTCAATGTAAGATTAAAACAAAAGTGTAATGGAATTGCCAAGGTTTAGGGTTTATTTGTAGAGAACCCTAATGAATACTTATAGGAACCCCAATAATACAACCTTTATTGGATGCCATTAATTAGAGGACATCCAAAGAGCCAAATTTTTAACAAGTGCTAATAGTGGCTCTAGTTGGGGATGCTTGTTTTGTAGAAACAAGGTGAGGATTCATAATCTCTAGGAAGCAAGTCAAAACAAAAATAAGGAAAAAAATCAAGAAAAAGACCAAATAGAAAGGAGGAATATACAACATGATACATATGATATATTTGTGCATGTAAAATACATACTTTATGAAAATTAGGGCTTCAAGCATTGTCCATGCACTAGCAGTTCCAAAAGTTTTCCATTCACTCTATAGAAAATATGAGTCTTCACCATGGGTATTGGTAATCAAATAGGTTCCCAACCATAAAGCCTCAAATTTTCCATGCTTTCCTTATCCTGGGAACTTTCATTCCATAAGAGAACCATATTAAATTCAATTTAAACTTCCTTTCCATTGCTTTCTTGTCAAACAAATGTTTAACCTACTACTGTAGTTTCATATTTTCTGTTGTGGTGAACTTCTAGTTTCATCCAACTGAGTTAGTTGGTTCATTCTATTCACCATTGAATCATAGATATCATCATCATTCTCCTAAATGAACTTGTAGATAAGTTAAAAAGATGACTCATTGTAGGGCATAAATTATTGGATATAATAACATGATAGATTCAAGTGCCAGTACCATAGTAATGCCTAAATTGGTGGCTGATGACTTGAATTTGAAATATGAGCCCCTTGATAAGGGAATTATACAATTAAATGGGAAAATGGTTCAATCCATAGTCCAAATTAAAAGCCTCCCCTTGACCCTATATTATTTCCCAAGTTAGATGGTCACCCAAGAGGTTGTCGTAATTGACATTCCTCCAATTTTGAAGATGTGCCTATCAAGAGATTTCATGACCAAGATTAGGGGATACCTAGATCTCAACTAGTCCCAATTAATATTGTGAACCAAGCATGGCATAAAGATGAAAATATTATCCAAACTCTATGTCTCAATCATATTGCAAAAGATGTGGTAATAAGTTTTAAAGTTGCACACATAATTATCTCTAAAAAAGAGATGTAATGCATTGAGATGCTAGAAGATGAGGAGGCCATAGGTGATCGAAATCTAGAAGAAGTCTTGTTGAATCAATTTATAGATTCCAACCCTTTTGGAAAATTTCATGCCACTAGTCTAGGTACATTTGTGATTTGTGATGAAGAATAGGTCATTCCAAAAGTAGTGAAAGATAAGAGATTAAAAAGGCAGATTCAAAAGAAGAAAAGAGTTTATGGGCTTTTCACTTTGATGGTCCCAAATGTAGGGTCAAATCAAGAGCAAGGATCTGCCTCATATCTCCTACTGAAGTAGAAAATCTTAGATATTTTTTATTCCAATTCTTGTGCACAAATAATGACACGAAATATGAGGACTTGGTTGATTTTCTAAAATTAATGGAACATATGGGAGCTGAAAGGATACATGTGTTCAAAGATTTAGAGCTAGTGGTAAAATAAGTAAGAGAGCAAGAAACCACAAAAAATGCAAGGATGTGATCATACTGACATAGAGTATAGGTCTTAATAAAAGGGTTCAAAGATTTCAATATCTAGGCAGTCCTGATATCACAAAATGTTGCAGATAGAATGGCTTGATTCAAATCTCAATTCGAGCTAGCCTTTGATCTGCTAATAAACCAACATGTGGTGTGGGTTGTAGTCTGACCATCTATTCTTGACAATGATCAAAACTAGTTTTTTTAAAATGAAGCCCAGATCACCATGTTTATCTAATAGTCAAGTGAATTCATCAAGCATTTACAACCAAAAATTGAAGAGGCATACAAAGAGAAGATAATTCAGCTAAAAAATAACAAGCTCTCAAGAGGTTTAATTACTATAGAAAAACACTTTGATTGTGACAATGCAAAGAATAATAAGTGAAGGTTTTCTATTGTCAAAGAGGACTATGTAGATCTTGAAATCAAGAACAACTAAAAACTCAAGGTTAGGAAGAATGTTCCATGGGAAGATAAGGAAAGATTGAGGTCCCTATGCATCAAACACGCCACCTTCTGTGAGAATAATTGATACTACACAACATATAGCTAACATAAATAAATCAATTAACTTAGATATATCATTACAAATTGAAAAAGGTCGCGGATATATTATCCAAAATCCAAATAATTACAATTCTAAGGATGGAATTTTTCCTATAGATGTTGCGTTTGTCCCTGTTCAAAATGTCAATTACAGTATTCACTCCTATTGGAGCGAAAATGAGATAAAAGAAATTCTATTTCTTGAAATATGGACGAATGGAGGATTAGCGCCTAAAGAAGCACTTTATGAAGCATCTCAGAATTTGATTGATTTTTTCCTTCCCTTTCTGAATGCAAAGGAAGAGAACATCGATGGAACAAACAGTTTAAGCAACAATATTACTCCTTCCTTACCTATTTCGCATATATCGACTGATACGAAGAGAATAGATTTTGATGAAATGTATATTGACCAATTAAACTTCTCTACTAGGGTATATAACTACCTCAAAAAGGCCAATATAAATATAGTATCGGACCTCTCGAATTACAGGCGAGAAGATTTAATGAAAATCAAACATCTTGGGGAAAAATCTGTCAAAGAAATATTGGAATTTATGCGAAATATTGGAATTGATTCACCGGGGAATCCGGTTTAGATTTATCAATAAATAGTTATATTGAATCTATCCATTCATTCCTTTCTTTTAAGTTCTTCTGGAAAGTAATTGGAAGAAATCTTTGACCATTTTATAGCAATATTAGAAAATATCTTATTCAAAAAAATATATCTAGGGAGAGACCATTTGTCTTAAAGCAAAGCAACTACTCCCTAGATATATAAACAAAAGATTTCCCTCCTCTCCTATATTAATTTAATATTCTAAATTATATCAAATTGGAAAAGACCTAGAGTTAAAGATTCATTGATAGGTAACATTGCCCCAATACCTAACCAAAGAGCTACTGCGATACCGATTAAGAATACTGTTGTAGCTACTGGACGACAAAATGGATTTTGAAATTGATTCACATTCTCCAAGAAAGGGATTGTCAATAGTCCTACAGGTACTAAAGCCATTAAAAGAATGCCTAATAATTTATTAGGTACTGTACGAAGTACTTGAAATACGGGGAAAAAATACCATTCGGGTAATATTTCCAAAGGAGTTGCAAATGGATTTTCCGGTTCACCAATCATTGATGGTTCTAGAACCGCTAAACCTACGGTACATGCAATAGTACCAAAAATAACTAATGGAAAAATATATAAGAGATCATTGGGCCAAGCGGGCTCGCCATAATAATTATGGCCCATGCCTTCAGCTAATTTAGCCCTTAATACAAGATCTCAAGGGTAATGAACCTAGCATAATACAACAAACCATCAACTTGATTGAGGGATCTAAACCAATTTAACAAAAGAAAAGTCTGATTAATCCAAAGGTGGACGCCCTGATGGCACTAGAGCTAACAAGGTTAATCAAATACATAATCTTATACCTAATTAAGAATTCTACTTGGGTGATTTATTTGGTTTTAGTATGAAGAAAGAATGTTGATATCCAACTTTTCATGGATTTCAAAGGCTTGAAAAAATCCTCCCTGAAGGATCATTATCCTCTACCTTCAATGAATCAAATCTTGTAGACTGTGGTGAGATCATAAATGTTTTCTTTGCTCGATGGTTTTTTTAGGCTATAATTGGGTTAATGTAAATAATGAGGACTAGCATAAGACAACATTTACCACCAAATGGGGAATGTTCACTTACAAAAAATGCATTTTGTCTTGTACAACGCATGGGCCACTTTCCAACACACAATGGATGTCATGTTTACGGATTTGATCAGTGAGATCATACTTATTTATCTAGATGACTTGACCATATTTTTAAAATTTAAGGGAAATAATTTTGATCACCTAGAAAAAGTCTTCTAGAGATGCCAATAGTGTTGGAAGAATGAATAACATCATCTTATTATACAACTTTTGTGCTGTCATTTATGTCACCATGTTATATGACTTGCAATTGCAAGTTTATGTTCTAGCTTGATCTGGTATTCTGTATTGGTATTTGAACCTGTATAAAGTTATTATCCTCCAGTATTTTGGTCTACAATCCTTGACTAATGAATATCACAACTTATGGTTTTTGAAAATGGTTTATGGATGTTGGAAGCTTGTATGTTCAGAATCTCATGTGCATAGGTGCTTGTATGGTGAGTTGGAATTACTCTATTGATGTTGTAATGGATTAATTTTGTGTTGCGGATGTAATTGTGACCTATCTTAGGTCCATGTGGACATGTTGTAGTGTGCTACATGCTTGAAGTTTACAGTCAATCTTTTTGGTGAATAAGGGTTGCATCTAACTAGGTCAATCTAATTGATGCTTGCAAATGAATCAGCTATATATATTGGATAGTTTGAGATTGTTAGTGTGGAAAAAAGAGTGAAAGTGAAGATAGTCAACAATGTGAAGATGATGAAGTGTGTAAAGTTAGTTTACTAAGCATAAAAGGAACTAAATCAACACTTGGTAGGTGTAACTTTATTAGTTCATTTTCTGGTAGTAAGCAATCTTGTTATTGTATCTTTTGTAGCAAGTGAGCCTCCTATTTTGGACAACGAGTCTTGGCAGTGAGCCACCCTTTGTAATATGTTATAACTTCTTATACTATATTGTGAGCTAATCCTCACTGTAGTTTTTCCCATTTTGGGTTTTCCATGTAAAAATCTTGGTGTTCATGTGTTGTGTGCTTTTATGTTCTACTAATGCTCTTGCTAATTTTTACTATTATATGCATTGGAGTAATTGGATGGTGCTTGTTCAATATATTTAAGAAGATAATAATTCACCCCCCCTCTCAATATCTTGGGTATTCAATAATTGGTATCAAATCTTGGTTCCTCCGAAGAAGCCTAACAACTTGAGGAAGATCTTGATGATTTAAAAAATGGATGATAAAAAAGAACTTCAGGATGCTCTTGAAGATACTGACAAGGCTAAAAATGAAAATAGAGATTTGAAAGAAAATATTGATGAGGAAAATGAATGCATTTAAAAATTGAAAGATCAATTGAAGAAATTCAAAGAAAGAAATAGAGAAGTAAGTGAACAATTAAAATAAGCAAATGAAGAGATCATCTGATTGAAGGTGCAAGTGGAAGAAAAGAAGAGAATTGAAGATTTTCTGAATACAGTGGTGCAAAGTAATATTGATGAATGCACAATACTTGAACAAGAAGTGGTAAACCTGAAAGTAAGTCTAGAAAAAGAAAAACTTTGTGAAGATAAGTTCAAAACAAGCTCCACCAAGCTTGATGAGTTGATTGAAAGATAGAAACCAACTGAAGATAAAGGTGGTTTGGGAATGGAAGTAGGTGAAAGCTCAAAATCCACATGCAAACCTCAAACATAGTGGATAATCAAAATACTCAAGATAAAGGAAAACAAACAAGAAATACAAGAAGCTTTGCTAGAAGACCCCCTATAAGGTAGTCAAATGCTCAAAGGTACCCATCTTTCAATGGTGTTTGATTTTCATGTAATAAATTTGGTCACAAGGGAAAAGAGTGTAGAAGTAGAATAAACCAGTATGCTAGCTCCTTCTATGGATAATGTTTTGTAGCATGTAAGAAAGCTGGTCATAGAGCTAGTGAATGTAGAACTTAGATGATGAATTGGTTTTTAAAATGGAGGAAGAATGGATGAATCTTTGTTGGATACTACTATACATATAATAATTTTGGAAACAAAACAAATCAGTGTAGATCAAGGGTTAATGGAGGTCAAACAAATCAAAAAAATGTTGTTTTCTACAACTGCAACAAACCCGAACTCATTTCAAGAGTATGTAGAAGTAAAGAGGGAAAGCAATCTAATCTAGTAAATAAGAATGAACTAGTCAAGAAAATTTGCAAGAATAAGGTTAAGCAAGAAACGAACAAGATATGGAAGAAGAAAGAAGAGCTAGAAACTTCAAATGTCTTTGTGCCCTCATCTAGTGTAGACAATTCCTCTGGCAATTGGACCCAACATGGTCTTAAGGGGAGCATTAATAGAAAATTGTTCAACGCCCCTAGATATTTGGTGTGTTAGTTGTTGGCACAAAGATATGTTGTAAATAATGTATAAATAGAGCTTATGCAAAATAAACATGAAGAAAAGTTGTAGGCATGATCATTTGCAGAGAAAATTAGGGCTTTTCTGTGTAGTGAAGAAGGTTTTTATCAATTTTTTTAATTTTGGCCCATTTAATGCAAATTAGGGTGGATTTTTGATTTACAAAGTGAATTTTTAAGGCATTTTGATCACTTGTGCATTTGAATAAAGTGGAGAGTGACTCAGAGAGTGAGTTGTGCAAACCCTAGTTCCAGTTTTCATGAAAGAAAAAGGTATTTTACTCTTATGTGTTGTTGTGGGTTTGTGTGAATCTTTGTTCTGAAATCATTTGAGCTTGATTTGTGGAGAAATGGAAATCCTTGTAGTCGAAATGTGTCTAAATGACCTAGACCTTCCTATAAGAAATATTCCATGAACATTTTCAAAAACAACCCTCTGGGTGCCTTCTCATCGATTGCACATGGTGTCATGCCCATTAAAGACACTTGAATGCACACATGTGTTAAAAATAAGGAGTATAATCACAAAAATTAATACATATATGGAAAAATGAGCTCACCAAGGATGATTTCTTGATAAAACCCGAGTATTCAAATATTGTTTCGAAGAAGTTAGATCAATGGAATTACTTTCCTAACTTTAGGTCCACTGTTGATGATAAATATATTAAACCATCTCTTAGTAGAATGCATGAATTTTTTTTGTGGAAAGACATATCTCACCTTATAACTAAGGAAGTAATTAAGGTAGTTATCAGACTATGATACCAGACTGGTACTAGTGTTGAAGTCTATGAGGAATGAAGTGGCGATGGAACTCACTGGTGCTACATTTGATAGAATGGATCTTGCAGTGAAGCTTATTACCAATCCTACTATGAAGTATGCAACTATAATGATCGATCACAAGAGCTACTTCACAAATAGAGAAAATTTTGTGTTTGCTACAACTATTTACATCGAATATGACATGGAAGCTAATGGTGCAATGTATGATTTGTGTGAACTTCTCTGGTAGTAGTTGTTTGAAAATATTAAGATGAAAAGGGAGAAGTATGCATTTAAGTTTGGTTCCCTGATTGTGTGCCTATTATTGTACTTTCTTAGAAGAGTTCCTAAAAGAGATGATGTGGTGATTTGGGATACATCAAGACTAGTTGTACATCAAATTTTTTATTATATGCATAGTTTTGGCAATTTGAAGAGTCAGGATAATTCCATGACATCATTCTTTGTTGTATTCAAGAGAAACATGAATGAGAGAGAGGATTCCAAAGAAAGTTGTTGAAAAATACAAGAATTATATCATATTTCATGTCTTCCCTGATGAGTGCATGATTGAAGCTATTGAACCCTAGATCATCTAGATTCAACCATTAGGTTATGAAGTTGTAGAGGATGAAGCATAAGGCTATGCACATTTTTTGTTGAAAAGTCATAAAGATCCAGTGAACCTAGAGTTGACACCTATGAAGAGAAATGTATGGAATTTTGCATGGAGCATAGGAAGCCTATGATAAGAAAGAATGTGGATCAAATGCTTAAGAAGGATGGATTCATTGGTGAACATATTGCACAAGGTAGAGCCATAGGAGAGTAGATGGCTAGAGAATCATCAGGACCAAGGAGATCCGACAAGACTAGTCCTTGAAAACCAATTGTAGCTCTTGTAGTGAAGGTAGAGCCCAATGCTCCTGGTAAAGGTAAAGGACTGACTCCTTCCAGATCCAATACAAGATCTAGAAAAAGGAAAGAGACTCTTTTGGTGGCACTAGTCAAGAGAGGAAAGAAAGAAAAGGCTACAAGGGAAAAGAACCTCAGTATCATTGAAGAGCAAGAGAAAGAGGAGGAAGACCCTAAAACAAAATTAGTAAGAAATAGGAGAGGAAGCATGTCCTTTGGTGAAGGTGCTTCACAAGAAGCAAGTGTTGGCAGTAAAATATTTCATTTTGTGTCATCCTCCAAAGAAGATGAAGAAGATGAATGAGAAAGATACTAAACCAAAGAAGCTTAATATTGTCCCTCCAAAGCTCAATGAAGGTGAAAAAGATAAAGTTGAAGGAGAAAAATATAAAGATGAAGGTGAATGGAATGAAGAAGAAGGAAACACAAACAAAGATGAAAAAGAAGAAGATGGAAAAGAAGAAGAAAAAGGGAAGGAAAAATAAAGAGTAGAGGAAGAATCAAGAAGATCAAAGGAAGGTTGTAGATTCACAAAGGTCCCCCAGAGAATCCTCCTTTGATGATGATGTTTTGGAAGGCATGTTATCCAAGTAGATTAGGTTCTAGCTGGTTATTCCTTAGGAACTTCTACAACTCCCCATGATTCAAGGCTATGTGGACTTGGATAAGATTTCTCCTATTCATAAGGTTGTGTCAGGGGATGCATTGCATGCATTTGGAAGAAGAGAAATTCTGGAAACACATCAGAAGGGGATAGAGCTTATTGAAAATGCTCTAAAAAATTTGCAGGAGGCCACCCTCGGTAAATTAATTGATACATCTCTCACCTTGGTAGAGAATCTAAAATTTTTATTGGAATCCTTTAAAGAATATGCCTTCAGACTTGGTGAGGAGACAAGGAAAGAGGTTGAGGAGAAATTGGTAGATAAAAATGCTTTTGGAACTTCATGATAAGTGTACTTTGGCACACACCAATGTGAAAAAGAGTCTAGAAGTTGTATGGGCTTGTGAGTCTAAAGCAAATGTTGTATTTTATTACTACATAAGGTGGTCAAATGAGACAAAATATCGAAGATCTCATGGAATTTATTGAGTCCCAGTTGACATCTATCTCTAGTACTTATAGTGAATCTAAAGATAGATATAGGGCAACTTGAAATGCTATCTCTACTCACAGAGAAAAATTATTTATTCTATAGAAATAGAAAGAATATATCATCAAAAGATTCAGTCAGTTAAGTGACCTTGTGAGAATTGAGTACACTCCGGTAGCCAATGTTTTGTAAAATGTAGAGAAATTAGAAAAGTTAAATCTAGATTTTGGTACTCTAGATGATGCAAAAGAAAGTCTGTTGGAATTGGAATCCCTTAACAAAATGTTGATATCTGCTAAGAAGAGCTAGGAGAATGGTAAGGAAACTTGGAAAGGTATACTCAAGGAGCTTCAAGGCTCACATTCCTTTGGGTAATTCTTTTTAGTTTCATATTTTTGGACCGCCCTTTGTCCTTGATGTCAAAGGGGGAGTGAAGGTCATGAAGAGAAAAGGAGAGTACATTGTACATAGGGATTTTGTAAATTCTTTTGGCACATGTTGCCATCAATAAGAAAGGGGGGAGATTGTTAGAAGAATGAAGAAGAACTTCTTATTATAAAACTTTTATGTTGTCATTTATGTCACCATGTTATATGAGTTACAACTACAACTTTATGTTCTAGCTTGATCTAGTATTTTGTACTGGTATTTGAACTGGTATGTAGTTATTATCCTTTGGTATTTTGGTCCACAATCCTCCACTGATGAATATCACAACTTGCAATTTTTAGAAATGGTTTATGGATGTTGGAAGCTTGTAAGTTCAGAATATCATGTGCATAGGTGCTTGTATGGAAAGTTGGCATTACTCTATTGCTCCATTTTGTTATTAGGTCTATCTTTGGCCAACCTAATGTATAGTTTATGTTGTAATGGATTAATTTTGTGTTGCAGATGTAATTGTGACCTATATTAGGTCCATGTCGACATGTTGTAGTTGTTGATGTTTAAATGTAGCTTCAGTCATATTTCTTCTAGCTTCTCCTTTACATCATTTGATAAATTAAATATTAGCTATGAGGCCATTTAATTTATAAGTATCTAGAGGCACGAGCTTATGGTTGAAGATTCATCATTTAAAGAGTTGTTGAGGCCAACCTCACTCTCATTTGTTTACAAGGTGAAAAAGATATTATTTCTTTGGTGGCTGACCTTTTCTCTTGGCACATTATTTTATGAAGAGGTTCTTTCTTGTTGGCTGACTTGGTGGTGAAAAGTCACGTCCTTCTTCTTGTCTCTTGTATATATACTCATTCATTTGTTCATTGTTTATCATCCAATACACAGTGCTCTTTCACTATTCTAGGGTGTGAATAAGAAAGGAGTAGAGCAGATTAGTAAATCTATTATGAAAAGTCTGAAGATCATCAAGTCAAGTTTGATATCTTTTCTATACATGGAAGTTCATCCAAGAGCAGTGCGAGTTTGAGTAAAGTGCAGATTAAAATCTGAGTATAAGGTAGAGATATCCTGACAGTTTATATCACTCAATCTTGTACTTACATCATTTTGTGATGCTACTTATTGGCCTCCATTTGTAAAGGAGTTTCTCATTTGTGAGTCAATAATATAAGAGATATTATTGGTTGGATTTTTCTCCCTCAAGAGGAGGTTTTTCCCAAGGTATCTGCTATGTCTTGTGTTAATTTTTGAATTAATTTTTGTGCATGTCAATCTGATCTTAAATTTAACATGGTATCAGAGTGGGTTTGAAGAAGATCTTGATCATATTTTGTATTACAATGATACTCCTTATTCTCTTTCTCATCGTTGATTACTTCTATCTCTTCATCAAGATGGTGAACAATCTCGAGATCGAGGATAGAATTGAGGAGGAAACAAACTTTACATTTTGGAGATTCAGAATTATGCTTACCTTGGAGGAAAACGAATTGGCGAAGTTCATGGAGAGAAAAGTCCCCGAGCCTAGGGATGAGGAAGAGAAAGTTAAATGGAAGAAGAAAGATACTAAGGAAAAGAAGATGTTAGTTCATTATGTGAAGGATCATATTGTTCCTATTGTCTCCAAGTTGAAGACGAAAAGGGAGATGTTTAAAATTTTGGAGGAGATGTATGAAATCAACAACACAAGTCATACACTTGCACTGAAGCAACAACTCCATCATGTGAAGATGGTGGAAGGAGAATCTACCATGGCTTACTTCATGAAGATTTCCAAATTGAGAGATCAACTCTCTACCATTAGTCACTTTGTTGATGATAAGGATCAGACCATGCTTTCCCTCAATGGTCTTCCTTCATCTTGGGAGTCTTTCATTCAAGGAATCAGTGCAAGATCTAAACCTCCTAAGTTTGATCATTTGAGGGTGGATTGCATTCAAGAAGAGTCTAGGTTGGTTGCAAGAGGTATTGGTCAAAGCCCTACAGATGAAGAAATTCATGTTATTTCTACTCAATCCTCAAAGAAGAAAGAGAAAGGTGGAAAGAAAGGATATTTCAAGAGGAATAAAGATAAAGAAGCTGATGGTGCTCCCCCATCCAAGAAGAAGTGGGACCTCTCCAAAGTCCAATATTTTCATTGTGACATGTTTGGTCACTATACAAAGGATTTCCCCACTAGGCCTAATCAACATGCTTCATTTGTGGATGTGGATGAGATCTCTTCTCAGAAGGATTCTAGGGAATTTATATTCTAAGCCATGGGCATGTGTTCAAGCCATGAAGGTTGTGTGCTGATCTATATGCAAGAGCAATGTCCAACATTTGCATCCATTAGAATATTTAAAAAGATAAGTATTCTTTGTTTGTTGAGTTATCTCATTTAGTTGGATCTTGTAATTAGTAAAGATAGATAGTGGTTTCTCTTGAACTGTGTTCTCCAGCATAAGATCTTTTGAAGATTTCATTTATTGCAAGTTATTTCATGCTGGTTGTGAAGATTTATGAGTGTAACCTTGAAATAAAAAGAGAATTGTAATTTTGATGATGATTAGTTGGTCACATCGATATCATTTTCTAATGCATGAACTGTGATAGAGCCTTGAACTCTTGGAGAGAGTTGGTTCTACATGCTAACTGCATAATGCATTCAAGAAATCTAAAGTTATGCAGATTATTTTTTGATCTACTAAGTTTGGCACTCTCGAGAGGAGTAAAAGATGGAATAAAGAGTTATATCTAAATTCAATTAAAGATAAATTCTTTATCCCTTCATTATGATCTTTTGATATTTGCTCATATTTCACTTATAGGTTGATTTCTTTATTTATTGTTCATAAACTCTTATGAGTGCATGCTATATCTTGAGATAATAAACCTTGTATGATTCTAGCCTTGATATTTCTTTGGATAGTTATAAATAGTTAGTAATCTCTCTCTAAAAATGCTTCCAAGATAGATCTAAGAGAAGAAGGTGTTGAGAGATTGCTTAGTGATGAAAAGCTTGAGGCATCTCATGAGGAAGTCATGCCAGCCAAAGAAATGATCAAGCAGCTGAGTTGGTGGCAAAAGGGAGTTCACTTCCAAAAGTCATCTTTTCAATCTCTGAAGCAAGGATCAAGAGGGAGTTTTGTAACTCACCGAGAAGAAGTGAAGATTGTTGTATTGCAAGGTTAGGTTCTAAACCCTTAGAGGATCCCTTCAGCTACTGAGATCAAAATTTCTTAAGATTGTCTTTTGGATTTGCAATTGGTAGCCCCACAAACCTATTCATAATAGTGAGATCTAGGATGAGGTCGAGGAGGACTATCTTAAACTTTCTTCAGTATCAGAGGTGTGCACTGGAAAACATTTATCTAAGTCAAAGTGTTGCAGGAAATCTTGGACGAAGAGGTCAGAAGGTTGATGCAAGTGCTTAAAGATTCAGAGGGAGCCTATTGAGCCTAAAGAAGATGGTAATCTTGTTGCAACAAAGCATATCCCAAGATACTTGCATGGCATAGTTGGATATGGATTGATATATTGTTTAGGTTGGGATTTGCTATGATATCCTAGTGCAACAGGAAGTAGTCATCTGTGGCATTGAGTCATTGAGTATAGCTGAGAAAAAGTATATTGTAGCTTGTATGGTAGCTCGGGAAGTAGTGTGGCTTCGTAAGCTCCTTGCAAGATTATTTGGGCAATCAATGGAGCCTACTATCATTCAATGTGATAATCAGAGTTGCATGAAGCTATTTGTCAATCTTGTGTTCTATGACAGAACCAAGCATGTTGAGATCAAGTACCACTATATCAGAGATATGGTACTATGAAAGGCTATACAGTTGAGGTATAGAAACACTGATGGGTAGACGTCAAACATTCTCACCAAGCCTCTCTCCAAAATCAATTTTATCTACTCTCAAGATAAGCTTGGTATGGTGGATAATCCGACCTTAAATGAGAAAGATTCTAGTATCAGTGAGCCTGTTTAATGAGTTCTTCTCTGTGAGAGAAGTTTGAGGTGAAATCCCTTAATTAATGAGTTCTTCTTTGTGAGAGAATTCCAAGGTGAAATAGCTTGTTAATGCATTTTCCTCTAAGATGGAGGAATTTGAGGTGAAATTCCTTGTTAATGCATTTTCCTCTGAGATGGAGGAATTTGAGGTACAAGCCCTTGTTAATGCATTTCTCTTTGAGGGAGATTTGAGGTGCTAGCCCTTGTTAATGCATTTCTCTTCTGAGATTTGAGGTGAAAGCCCTTGTTTCCACCCTCTAAGAGAGTCATGATGGATGTCATGTGTGTGACTCCATGACATATCTTGTACTTGTGTTTCACTATCTGGGAGAGCCATGGTGAAAGTCACGTTGAGGTGACAACATCATGCAAGTGATGAACACTTTTTCTTACCATAGTATGGTTGTAGCCATTATGGTTGATAGCGTGTTGAGGTGATATCTAATATCAAAATGAGGTGATATTCTTCTTGTTCACTCATGGTTGTAGCCATAGTGATAGGCATCACATTGAGGTGATTTTCCTTATGCAGCTAGAAGTATACTCCCTAGCTAAGAGGGAGTGTTGATGTTTAAATGCAGCTTCAGTCATGATTCTTCTAGCTTCTCCTTTACATCATTTGATAAATTAAATATTAGCTATGAGGCAATTTAATTTATAAGTATCTAGAGGCACAAGCTTATGATTGAAGATTCATCATTTAAAGAGTTGTTGAGGTCGACCTCACTCTCATTTTTTTACAAGGTGCAAAAGATATTATTTCTTTGGTAGTCGATCTTTTCTCTTGGAACATTATTTTATGAAGAGGTTCTTTCTTGTTGGCTGACTTGGTGGTGAAAAGTCACACCCTCCTTCTTGTCTCTTGTATATATAATCATTCATTTGTTCATTGTTTATCATCCAATACACATTGTTCTTTCACTACTCTAAGGTGTGAATAATAAAGGAGCGGAGTAGATTAGTAAATCTATTATGGAAAGTATGAAGATCATCAAGTCAAGTTCGATATCTTTTCTGTACATGCAAGTTCATCCAAGAGCAGTGCGAGTTTGAGTAAAGTGGAGATTAAGATCTGAGTATAAGGTAGAGATATCCTAACAGTTTATATCACTCAGTCCTATACTTACATCAGCTTGTGATGCTACTTATTAGCCTCCATTTGTAAAGGATTTTCTCATTTGTGAATCAATAATATAAGAGATATTATTGGCTAGGTTTTTCTCCCTCAAGAGGATGGTTTTCCTAGGGTATCTGCTATGTCTTGTGTTAATTTTTGAATTAATTTTTGTGCATGTCAATTTGATCTTAAATTTAACAGTAGTGTGCTACATGCTTAAATTGTTTTTGGAAAGGTTTTGTACATGTTTGAAGCTGATAGTCAATATTTTTGGTGAAAAAGGGTTGCATCTAATTAGGCCAACCTAAATGATGCTTATGGATGAATCAACTATATATATTAGATAGTTTTGAGATTGTTGGTGTGAGAAAAAGAATGAAAGTGAAGATAGTCAAGTATACAAAGATGATGAAGTGTGTAAAGTAAGCTTGCTAAGCATCAAAGGAACTAAATTAGTACTTGTTAGGTGTAACTTTATCAGTTCATTTTCTAGTTATAAGCCATTTTGTTATTGTATCTTTTGTAGGTAGTAAGCCTTCCATTTTGGACAGTGAGTCCTAGCAGTGAGCCACCCTTTATAATATCTTATAACCAATTATACTATATTGTGAGCTAATCCTCACCGTGGTCTTTCCCATTTTGGGTTTTCCATGTGGAAATATTGGTGTTCATGTGTTGTGTGCTTTTATGTTTTGCTAATGCTCTTGCTTATTTTTACTATTATATGCATTGGAGTAATTAGATTATGTTTGTTCTATAAGTTTAAGAAGATATTGATTCACCCCCCTCTCAATATCTTGGGTATTCAACAAATAGTTTGGGGTTTCTCTAAATCCCAAAAAATGTGTTTTTGAGGTTCCACAAGGCAAGCTGCTTGGCTATGGTCTCTAGATAAGGGATATTTATTAGTCCTAAAAGGGTGAAGGATATAAAATAATTACCAATACTAGTCAATCAAAAAGGAGTCCAATCTTTCGTAGGAAAGATTAATTTTTTTAATAAATTTATTTCTAATTTTGTAAGAATTGCAAGACCCATTACACTAATGTTAAAAATGGATTGGATTTTAAATGGACTCTAGAAGACAAATGTGCTTTTGAAAAAATAAAAGAAGCTATTTCTACAACTTTGGTGTTAGTAAACTTAGATTTCTCATAGGATTCTATCTTGTATGTGTACATCAGTTAACACAGTATTACTGTAATACTTACATAAAAGGATAACGAAGGAAGTAGAGAACACCTTGTTTCCTTTCATTCAAGGACTCTCAAAGGATATGAGACCAGATACAATTTTGTAGAGAAGTAGGAATTTTCTATTTTGAAGAGCTTGAAAATTTTAGATACCTGGTTACAACAAGAAATATCACATTCCTTGTCACTCACCCTAGCATGAGAGAATACATCATAGAAGGAGAAATCACCAAGAAGAGAGAAAATTTGATCACCAAGATCCTAGAGTATGACATCAAGGTGCAACCCACAAAGGTAATCAAGGGAAGAGGCCTATGTGAATATCTTGCCAAAGAGCTCAATCCCCATATAGAAATGAAAGAAATGGAATAGGATTTTGTAGACTAATATGAGCTAGAGGAATCTTGGGTAACCTATAGAGTGAGGCTCATGCAAACTGGTAGGTATCCAGATAACATTTTGACACAAAAAGGAGATATTGTAGGTTGCAAGGTGCTGAGTATGTATTGATTGAGGGACTCCCTTTAAGAGGAATGTGGATAGTTTCCTCCTCCATTGCATAGATAAAGAGCAAGCTAAAAGGGTTTTGGAAAAAAATCATAGTAGGCCAAAAGGTCGTCATTTCTTTGCAAAAAATACCATTTTGAAAATTATGCAGGTAGGTTATTATTGGACCACCTTATATTTTAGAGTGTCATAATTTGGTAAGAAAATGTTTGCAATGTCAATTTTTTCATCAACAAGAGAAATAATTCCACTATGCCATTGTGCTTGATTGTGGTATAAGATATTTTTGCATGGTGGGGTCTAGACTTTATTGGAATGATTAGTCACAAGTGGATATTTATGGCAACAAATTACTTCACAAAATGGACAAGGGAAACCCCTCTAAAGAATGCCATCAAGGTTGAAATCATCAATTTTTTCGGTGAACTGGTAGCAAGGTTCGGCTCTACCAAAACCCTAATCTCTAACAATGCACAAGACTTTGTGGGAATTGGTATATCAAGATTCACCCTCAAGAATAGAGTCTACCTAAAGATTTCATCAAATTATTACTCATAGGGGAATGGACTTGTGGAATCCATAAACAAAAACTTGATCCAGTTGATAAAGTGGATCGGTTTATAACATCAAAGGGATCAATACAAGAACCTACAAGTGGCCTTATGGGTAGACAAAATTACTCTGAAGCAAATTCTAAAGGCTTCCCCTTATGAATTAGTGTACAAAAAAGAGGTAGTTCTTCCTTTCTCTATGAAAATTCTAGCATTACAACTATTGAAGTCTTTGGAGGTAGAAGAAAATGACAACATGGAAGTAAGACTAGCTGAGCTATTAAACCTTCAAGAAACATGAGAGAAGGATTTTGATGTCATGATTGATCGTCAATAGGTGGTCAAGAGATGGTTTGATAAAATTAATTTTGACCTTGGTTTCAAAGAAGGAAGCCTTGTCCTAAAATACAATGAATGTTCTGCCAAACTAGGGTAACATGCTAAATTTGACTCCCTATGGAAGGGGCCATTTCACATTTCCAAATGTAAAGAAATAAATTCCTTTGAGATAGAAGAAATGGATGTAAATGTTGTGGGAATACCAGTAAATGGAATCCATCTAAAGCTATTTAATTAAAATTCTCATGGTTCATTTTCCTTGTAAATTGAGCCAAGGAAAGAGCTTCAAGAGAAGCTCAAAACATAGTAGAGGCTACAAATGATTAATACTTTTTTTCTTAATAGCCAAAAAAATCAATGAAAGCATCAACCCAAAAATTGTGGAACTCTAATGTTTAGGCCATGACTAGCAAAAAATGTGATAGTATTCTCAAAATTTTATTAAGATAGGAAAATAGAAAATCCAACAAAAAATAAGTAGTTCTAAGGAATCTAATAGTAGATCATTCTTCAATTTATTCCACCGGTCCCCTAGGTTGATATACCAAGTCATGGAAATTATACCATTCTACATGATAGACTAGCTCAACATTGTTTACTCAAAGAAGAAAGGAACTAGGAAGCCTCGCCCATTGGTGATGTCATTCCAATGTAGTGGTCCAAAAACCAGAGAGCACAAGAAGCCAATGCACCATTTTGTCATTATTAATGTGGCATTGGAGGTCCATAGTTGAGGGAATGCTAATGTTAGGAATATCCACATTGGCTATCTCTTATAGCCCCACAAGATAAACCTTATAGATAATGGTTTTGAAAAGCTCTATCACATAAGGCTTGGGAGCATTCAGGTCCATCAACAAGGCTATGAACCATGAGATGGCATTTGTGTTTGTATAAAATTGGTTCATGTCTGAGATAAAATATGCTCCCAACACCCACTTAAAAGCAATGATGATCAAGTAGTTCTTAGTCTTCAATGACTGCTTAATCCTCTCATCAGAAACTTCTCCCACAAAGGAAACTTGATTCTTCTTATTGAAAGGAATAATTGGAGTACCCATGCCTCTCAAAATGCAAAAAGGATAGCTTGCAAAAATGAGAAGTTCTTTTCATAATAGTATAAGATACAATTTATAGAGAAATTGAGTCAAAAACTTCTCAAAAAAAAATCTTTCTCTCTACTGGAATGATGACAAGAAATGCAAGTTGACGATGCTAAGTAAGAAGAAATTGTACAAAGAAGGATTTGTCAAAAACTTGGAAATCAATACAAACACTGGAATTTATGCTAGACATGTGGCTTTTTTCCATGTTTCTTGCCACCTCTTTGCTTGCTAGCTAGCATCACTATGTGAAAAGATCATTATTAATGCCACCTCTTGCTTATTCAATACAAACATATTTTCAAATTACACCTCCCATTTTTTGATGTTGTCCTTCTTTGAAAATGGTGTGTGGGATGTGCCTAAATTCCTTTACCAAAGTGGAGTTTTCATTTTTAAAATGCAATTATTTAATGTGCACCATGTATCACCTCATTGGTAGCATTCCAAAGGTTAATTATACTAGCCATGCATTTATCCCCAATAAATTTTTAGGAGGTGAATAATAATAGAGAATTGGAAAGTGGAAATTATTAGTTAAGTATGAGCTCTCAAAGCAAGGATCAAATTCTCTCATGTAAAAGTAGTATTCAAGAAAT
Organism: Sequoia sempervirens; assembly: GCA_007258455.2. Lineage (NCBI taxonomy): Eukaryota > Viridiplantae > Streptophyta > Pinopsida > Cupressales > Cupressaceae > Sequoia > Sequoia sempervirens. Next base: position 351,128,797 of record VDFB02047230.1, read on the forward strand.
TTTCTTTGAAAATAACAAGAAAATCAAGACTAAAGCATCATATTATGGTAAAAGCATTGAAATTTCTTCACCTTCTACCTATTATGTTGATGTCTTTGGAAAGGATTCCTTTTCTAATGCATAAATGTTTGAGGCATGAAGCTTTTTTCACACCTGATTCATACAGCCTGGTGATCCTGTCAAACGAAAACTAATCAAATATTTTGTAGACAACATCTCTAACACAAGGATACACTCAAACCCTAGGAGCCTACAAGTAGCCTTCCAGAGAAGAGCCTCCAAGTTGAAAACTAGAAATGTAGAATCTCTTGGAGTTCAACTCCCGCATTGCAATTTTCCCCAATATATGATGCCCCAAACACACATATGTCCTAAACTAGTGGATATTTGCATAACAAAGCTTGTAAAAAGTATTGGGGTCATCAGTGGTGAAAATTTGAGAATCACCATTAGTGCAAAGGCTATCAAAGATATGTTGGATATCCCCTTCGACCTTATGGCAAAAAAATTCTAAAGAAGAGATATGAAGTAGTATTGGGCTTCAAGGAAAGACCAATTGGATTTTTATAATTTTCAGACACAACACGGGGAGAAGAACACAATGCCTATTTTCCCTTTTGCATATAGTGAATTAAACTTAGATCTGTATAATGTCTTCTTGCTGCTAGCCTTTATTTATGGTTTAAACTATGATGATGATATCCACAAATATCATATGGGTTTAGCTATCAAGCTTAAGAGGTAGAGGGGGTTTCTCGGTATGACTTCATTGAAATAATTATAGAAAGGATGCTCAAGCAATCGAGGGAATATAGCAATTCCTCCAAGTTTAGGTATTGTTATTTTCTTGCACATTTTGTTTTACATCAAAGCCCTAAGTTCTTTGGGAGGCTTATGGCGCTAGACATCAAGAATGAAACATGGTTAGTCTAACTAGTCTCAATATGGATTCATGTTAATTCAAGAAAACATTATTATTATGCATTTTTCAGCTACTTCCTAAACCTTTCTCTTAAAGATTTATCTCAAAAACCTTTTCTCATTAGATTATCTCATGAAATTTTGACAAGGATGAGAGAACATAAGCCTCAATTTGATTATATTTGTGGGCCATATTTTAATTTCATTAGGGTGCATGGATTTATAAGAGATCTTTTATGCTACCTAGGTGCGTAATAAGTAGAACACTCTCCCTAAAAATGTATCAGCAATTATTGATCATAAATGATGCCTATGGCATTGGAAAAAAGAAGGTGGAACTTTATAAAGCCCTTATCACTTTTAGTAGTTGCAAGGCAGTGCTCGTGAAGAGAGAAGCAGGGGAAAAATTTGCTAGCAAGTTGGACTATCTTGGCCTTGGTCTCATCTGTGATATATGGAAGTATAATCCAGATGGGTATCTATCCATAAAATATGAGCCATGACCATATTGGGAGGAAAAGTAGAATCTAGAAAAAGACACATAGGACACACATGTCAACTTGTCCCTCTTGCCATTAATAAAACCCCCATGGCTTTCTTTCTATCAAATATTTAAAGAGTTTAAGTCACACATCCAAATGGACAAGACCATGAGGCAACAATTAAAGAAAAATGGGTGGTACAGAGGAAAATAGCCAATTTTGGGTGATATCAACAAGAAAAAAAATAGATAAGCACCCTACACAAATAAATCCCTAGAGATGAAACTTTTGAGGAGATTTATGATGGAGATACCACCTGTCTGGTTTTGACAAATAAACTGACTTGCCACCTCCACAAGGCTAGGAGTAATGTCCATCGTCATCTACTAGTATATCAAGAAGATCAACACAGACCCAACGATCTATAAGAAAGGCTTCGACAATTTGAGGATCTCAAGGTTCATTGAAATCATTGGTCAAAGGGTTTGTAGCAAAAAATGAGCATCCCATAAAGAAGAGAAGTACCCAAGGATCAAGAAAGTAGGGATCTCTAGAGAAAGATAATTATGAGGAGACTTGTGTCCCACAAACACCCATGGCTCTTGCAAAACATGTAATGTTTTGACCCACCATTCTTTCTCCTTCTGCCTCTTTAGTTTCTTTGGCCTTTTTGTCCCAAAACCAAGTTCCTTTACCAACCGTCTCTGACCCACCCATATTTTCTACACCTCCAACCATAATTATTGTTGGTTCTCCTTTAGAAATCCCATGCATAGAGTGTGCATATTCTACCACATTCGTGGTTGACATTTTAATTTCCATGTTGGAAGCCTAGGTTTTAGACCTAGAACAACCCATGTTGCAGGTCTCATTGCCTTTTCCAACTTCTAGTCACATGTCCCTTTTCATAACCACTACTCAGCTCACCCCAATGAGCACTCTATGCTCCACACAATATTGGCAAGGCATTCCACCTTTTTTTTCCAAAAGCTTTAAGCTTCTCAACTTCTCCCCAATTTCAACTAAACAATAAGAAAGTGTAAGTGGGGGAAAGGCCCACTTATTCTCCAATTGTCATTCAATAATGTCCTAGGAACCCTAATTGGATTGACTCTCAACCTCACAAGGTGAGTCAATTCTCAACAAGGAATACCTAGGAGGGGGTTCTTTAATCTTTAAGGGTTTCACCACCAAGCAAAAGCTTGGAAAAGAAAAGTAATCATTCAACTCACAAAACCTAATAATGTAAGCTAAATGAAGGATCCAAATGATGAAATAATGCAACAACATGTTAGGATATGTGTACCTAGGAAGTTTGTAAATGTGAAAACGATTCTGGAAATGCAAAGATGCTATCACAATATGCTATGGAGGACTATGATGTCATTACTATCCTATTATCCCCACTACTATTTTTTGGGATAGATGTAGAATCTTTGGATGCCAAAATCGGATCTGAAAGAATTTTTGAAAAATACTCTTGGGAGGAATAAGACACCGTAGCTGTCTTATTAGTCCTAATCTGAATTTTTAAAATCTCTGAATGTGATCTTGAGGCTTGATGTCTACTCTTTCTTCTTCTTTGATCTCAAGTTCTAAAACTTCCAAATTTAGCCTGTAGGTGAGTTTTCGTGAAGATGAAAACTTTGTAATCCAACTTTACACTTCAAATGATCTTCAAGTATTAAACCTAAATCTACAGTCACAAGCACACAAGAGAGGAAAATATTTTTGATTATTAGTAAAAGGGGGTTATCCTTGAAATGAAATGAAATAAAGGAGGGAAATGATGAATGAACAAAAAAATTTGTTGCAACTCACCAAACCCTTGTAATAAGGTGATGAAAATATCCTTGAAATGGTTGCAATGGATGTGGTTATTGACTCTTGCTTGAAGGATGTTGATGGATGTTGATATTGCATAAAACACTATCTTGAATCATAAACCCTACATCACAAATGTTAGCACAATAACAAATATGATGCAACAATCCCCTTGATATGATGTTTGAATCTTGAAGATGGCTCCAAATGCTTGATGAATTTTTCTTGAATGCTCTTGTGAACTCAATTATGCTATATGGAATTCTCTCAAAAAAGACTTGATTGAAAATTAATTAAGGAATCTTGTATTTATACTTATCCATGCTTAATATCTTGAAATTATACCACACCAAACTGACATATGAAATCATTAATTAAAGGAGACTAAATCCCCATAGAATTTGAAGTTAAATCCTAAAAATACCTTAAGGGGGACTAAGATGCGCTAGGTGGCGTCTTAGTCCATAGGCATGAAACTCGGGTTACAAACTCCAAAAACAAGCCCATTTAAGGCACACTTGAAATCAGGGTCCCAAGACCTTTGGGGGACAAAGACGCCCTAGGTGTCTTATTAGCCCCAATCCAAAAATCAAGGAAACATAGCCATAATCATTAAATTATCATTCATCCACTAATGTTTGTTGGGATTAGTTAGAAAAAGAAGTAATTTATTAGGCTTGTGGATGCAAAATAGGACCAATTAAGACATAAATAATGATAAATAAAGCAATGCGAGATCAAAAAAGTGTGAAAATGCAAGGGTATGCATTTTCCTACACTACATCAAATAACTAATAATACTCTTCACTCCATTCCTTATGGCCTGCTTGTCAATTTCTCTATAGGCCAAAAGAGTATTGAGTCCCCTCAAGATCTCTAGACTCAGGTAGATTTATACAAGTAGGCTTGCAAGGAAAGGAAGAAAAAGCAGTTAGCAAAGGCCGCATTAGCTACAACCACCCCAAAGTTAGAAGTATGCTTTCATAAAAAGAAAGAGTCTTTACTAATTTCATCCATGAAGCCTCTAACGTCCAATCCAAAAAGGGAAATGAAATATGAAGATTATGATATCCAAACTATAGGCCTCAATCTAAGTGAGGCACTTCCTTACAACAATATAGGTCAAATAAAGGCTACATAGAAGGTATTATCCACCGACTACCTAAGGTTGGAGAACAAAAACTAAAAAAAATGAGAATCAGAGTTAGTGAATGTAAAAGCCATAGTTCAAAGACACCAAGAGGAGATAAAATCAAAAGACACAAAGATAAATAATTTAAGGCAACCACAAGAATAGAAAATTGAAGAAAATACAACACTTTAGACTATGAAAACAAATAAAGATTGAATTTTAGTCAAAATTTAAAACATGTCACTCAAGATTCAAACCAAGCATAAGGAGGGACATAGTTTAAAAACTAGACTCCAAGAAGTGGCAAAGGAGTTGCAACAAAGAAAAAAAGATTTCTCTAACATATGAAAATGATAGAATCATGAATATGAATATTTGCAAAAGGAGATGCAAGAAATGCAAGACAAATGGTTTGCATAAAAATGAACTTATCAAGATGATGGACCTATAATTCTCACCATAAAACATGAAATTATGTGTATGATATGATGTAAATAAAAATAAAAAATTGATCGTAACTATTATAGCAACAATGAAGGAAGTTTTGAGAGGCTAGAATGGTGTGTACCTTTATGTAAGAAGGCTATTTTTAGGTCATCGAGGACTCATTCGACTTTATTAGTGAATGAGTCCCTATTAGGGCTTCTGAAACTAAGATTTGGGTTATATTCTTCAATATCTACACTCTCAAATCCTTGGTGATTAGCTTCCAAAAACCTGAAACAAAAATTATGTACCTTTGTTTTCTTATTCTTTCAATGTAGGTGACAACTTTGTAACTTGACAACTTTGACAATTTTTCTCCAAATATTTCTCTTCAACCTAGATCTTGCAAATACACATTTAAGAAGAGAAAAAATTGTTGATTGTTAGAGGATAGGGGTTTTCCTTGGTCAAACCCCATTTAGGTAATCAAACCTTATGATGAAATAATGAAATGGAAGCATGAAGCATGAAATATGCAATGATGATGGGTATGTGTAGGATCATGATGGGCCAAAAAGTGGTGATATGATGGGTATGTGTAGGGTATGTGGCTGACAACACTTTTTTACCCAAATTTGATGAAACAAAAAGGGTTTTTAAAGGATATTCTCATCTTTCCACCAATATAAATTATGCTTTACTTTGAATTTAATAAATAATTATTATTCATTTTCTATTTGAATTACGACTAAAGTCTTGATTGATAGTTTGACTGAAAAACATCTATAGATTTAAAATGGTATTACATTTTTTGAATCTAAAACATGCATCACATTCTATGCTTTGCATACTATAGAATTAAAAAAAAAATGAGTTTCATGAATTTTTGACGAAGTTAAGGTGGTCAGACATATGAGTTTTTATATTTTTTAAAAGTTGTAATAAAAAATTCATAATTAATTATTTACTTTGAAAAAATTACAAAAAAATATGTATCTCATCGGGAAGTGAGTCCTCTACTTATATCTAAAATCTTATAAATTTTTTTTGTCATTTTATTGTGGTTAGGGTGGTTAGACAGACACCTACTTATTTTTTTCTTGAAATTTAAGTACTAGTGCATTGAAATTTCAAATTTTCACCAAATAGATTTAAAAAAAAAAAACATAGTAATTTAGAAACTAGATTCAATTTTCTACAGATTCTATTCTTACATATTTTTGAAATAATATATATAACTTATTCAAATTTTTATGTCAAGTTACCAAACTTTTATTTTTATGAATTTTTTGCCACTTAAGGTCCTATTTTTTCTATGATGATCCTACGCATACCCTGATGCCTTGAACATTGTCTTGGAATGTAAATTTGCAAACTATCATGAAGTGGCCATGTAAAATTTACATCATGATCTTGAATTAGATGTAAAACAATGCTTGCAACTGGATCTTCAATGCTACATCAACACACATTAGCCCAGCTACATGTTTGATGCACTATGCCTTCGACATGATGATATGATCTTGAATTGCTGTAATAAAATCTTGATAATATTCCTTTTAATTCCTTTGAAATGGTATTCAAGTGATCTATAATGCTCTTGTGAAATATTAGGATCCTCTCTTGAAAATATTAGACTACTTTGATGAAACTATGTGAATTAAACTTATATTTATACTAAATCTAAGAATTAACCTCAAAATTAAAATAAACAAAGCTAACATCAGATCTAGAATTGAAAATTATTAAAACCCCACCACAAATATATTAAAAAAGTGGTGTCCTATGTGAGGAGGACCCATTCACCACCTTCGGTGAATGGCTCCTAACATAGTTTCCTAGGACCATGCTTCAAGGGGATGAACTAACATCAAAAACCCATTTCAAATATGTCAAGAAAGGGGTTTCTTATGTGAGGAAAACCCATTCTCCAATAAAGGAGAACGGGTTCTAGCACATATTTCTAGGACATCAATTTTGACAAGTCAAATGTCATGCAATATCATCAATGCATGTCAAGATAAATCCTTGAAAAATACAATTAATAAGGCTTAGATTTGAATTAAATGGTCAATTAGGCTCAATTAACCACCATTAAATAATGAAACCCTAGATAAGTGTGAAATTATAATGAAAACCTTTACAACACCCTAAATAAGGAAAAAATAAGTACATTTTATTAAAAGGGGCCCTAGATTCAATGTGAATGCATACAAAACATTACAACACTAAATGATGGGAACATTAGGTTCATTTGTTGTTAATTATCTCCAAATGTAGGAAAAAGGGATACTTTTTGGTTAGTACATTTTTCCCTTACTTTAGTGAGTTTTCCCTCATGAAAAACTCACACTAAAGTAAACATTCAAGACACTTAAGTATGCAACAATAAAAAAGATAAATAATCATGCCCTATCAAAGACCAAGAAAAAAAAGAGATCAAACACAATCATTCCAACACAATGTGGAATGGGGTTGTTTTTCTGTAACATGTGTTGCTCACTCTGGGGTAGTGGAACGTCATTTTGTCCACTAGGTGAATTATCCCAATGAGGTGGAAAATGAGAGAGTCATATTAGCCTCCCATACCATATTGAAGTTATCTTCTTAACAACCTCATTAGGGAAACACAATGTAATGCTTTTTGAATGCTTTTGAATGTCATGTCTATAAGTTTTTGTTAAAGGGGATTTTTCTTTGTTCATGTAAGGTATTCTTCTTAGGGAACATTGTGCCTAATGTCTCCAAGAGAGGACAAGTCAAAGAGTATCAGATTGCCACATATGGGATGCCTCTTGTTTTACATCATGCCACCAAGGGATATCATATGCTTAGAAATATCACACTCTTGGAGGACATAAAACCCAATGACACCACCAAGAAAAGGAAACATCACAAGAAAAAGAAAATCATGCCATGAAATATGTCAAAATATGTCATCGATGTATGCCCCCACTTTAAAGCAATTGCTAACATCATTATTGTGAGCAATTTCTTTAAAGTAACTAATGTTTTCTCCCAAGACGTGAGAGCTTTCCTTGGTAAACCCTATGCCAAGTCATATGTTTTTGAAATAAAGCTATGCCATGAAAAATGAAGGGGTTGCCACCAAAAATACATAAGGGATATATGGATTTGAGGTTAGTATGTCTTTGCTACAATGTTGTTTTTAGAGCTTGAAACTATCATCATTCCCCAAATACTCATATAACTAGAAGAATGACACAAATAGAGTGAAAACAAAGAAAAATCCTTTTGGGACAACATGAAAGAGACTGAAATATCTTGACACCCTACATCATTCCCAAAAGGAAAAATCAAGGCAAAGAAAAAGATAAAGGAAATTTTTTTGGGTCAAGATGGGAGAGACCTAGATGTCTCAATGCCTTGTGTCATCCCCAAAAGGAAAACACAAGACAAATGAAAAAGATAAAATGAAAAAAAATTTACGACATAGAGAAGAATGTAGATTCATATAGAATAATGCACAAAAATACAGATATACATTAAATGAAACATCATGTGGGATCACATTATGCACATGCAATCACATAAAGAAACATGAAAAATCACAAGACTAGTAAGGTACATGCAATTCAACCTAGAGAAAGTCGTCATCATCCAAAACTCAATCTAGATAAATGGAAGGAAAACAACTAGCCAAAGGGAAAATGACAAGTTTCGAACTAGAGGAAGCACCAAGTTCAACACTCTTTTTAGGATATTTTTCATTTAAGCTCATAGAAGAAGAAAACAATGTGTTCAATTCATCATGCACTTGTTCATCAATCTTTGTAATATCAATGTAATCATCTAGATTTATCACAATGGGAGGTAAAATGACAATTTACATGGAAGTCATCATGTATTGCTTCAAGTAAGATTAGATTTTGATTTTCTATGCTATTCGTTTCTTCTTTGGTTTTTAACATATGAGAAATAGCACAACGTCTATGTCTACACTCTCTATCATTTCGATTATGTTTCAATCTATTGTCAATTTGTGTTTGTGTAAGAGTGGTTTTTTCAATAATAGGTTCCTTCTCTTAAGAGGAATGGAAGGAGCAACAAGAGGTTGTTCAACCACTTTCTCTTTAGCTTTGTATACTTGTTTGATTTTAGGAGGGGTAATGAGATTACTTTCATTATCTCGTGGTCTCTTATAGGAAATTATAGGAGGAGTTGTTATAGGTTGCTCTTGGAATTTTTTTGGTTCAATCATTGCTTTGTCAAGGATAGGTGTTTCAGTCATAGCTTGATGCATGTTTTGAAGGGATAACTCTACTATATGCTTTTCCTTGAACTTTTGATATGATTTGAAAAAGAACTCCTCATGAGTTTAAATAGGTTCCATAAGCTTAGGCCAAATAAATCTAATAAAAAATTCCCTCGTGATGATGTATGATGAAACCCACTATGATTCATAGTAAAGATATCATTGTCGAAAGGAAACTTTAAGCATTTATGCACAACCAAAGGGACTGCATTCATGGAGTGAAGCCATGGTAGCCTAACTTCACAAGAAATTGGTCCGATTGTAGGATGATGGTGAATGAGACATTTAATGTTTTCAATCCCACTTTTAATTGGAGATCTATGAAGCCAATCGTAGGACAAGAAAAACCATTATGTTTCTTGATCCATGCTTTTGGTTTGTCATATGTATCTTGATAAAGTTCATGCACAAATAGAAATTCTTTAGTGATCACATTCTCTCCATAGATATGATCAATTAATATCCCATTAGTGGGCTTCTCATTGATTCATCCAACTATGTAAAGAGGATCATCAAGTGCACCTTTAAGTATGTTAGTTTGTGAGAAATCAATATCAAGAGGATTTTTAGTTGAGCCCTGATGAGGTCTAGCTTCAATAAATGCTACCACAGTATTTGTAGGACCTCATTCAATAGTATCCATGTTGTCATCATTTGTGTTCAACATTCATCACATCATTCTTTCTTTCACTAGCTTTGACAAATGAAATAGTGTGCTTAGACATGGGATCAATATATATTTGTAAGTTTTGGTGAGGAGGGGCTATAGACTTATTACCTTGATCATTCACACCTCCGATTTGAAGTTGATTATTGTTAATAAGGTCATGCACAAGATGTTTAAGACTCTTACAATATTTTGTGCCATGTCCATTTTATTGGTGAGAATGGCAATAAGAGTTCATCAAAATCCTCTGGGAAATTGTATATTAGGATCACACTCTTTAATAGAAGGTAAGGTAAGCATGTTCTTTTCAATAAGTTGCAATAAGATATTATGAAGGGTATTAGGTACAGGTGTGAACTCTCTGTTCGTATCCCCAAAGTAATTTTTGGTCTTTATAGCATCCACTTGGTTATTGGATTGTTGACTTGCTTGAAGGGAATTCATTTGTAAAAATCCCTTATTCTACTTCTTGAAAGGTTCATAACTATTTTGAGTTGTGGATTCAAAAATTTTAGGATGACTAGGGGGATTTTTCACATCATGACCACAAGTCATATTTTGATAATCACAAAGATCTATACATAGTTGTGTAAGGATGGGAATCTCAACATTTCAAGTTTTCTTTGGAGTTTGTTTTGTAAGCTGGAAATAAAAATTAATTAAAGATTAGTGTCAAGAATCTTAATGTTTACTTGTGAATAAAGTGTTTGGTATCTTGCTATGAAATTGGTCACCTTCTCATCATCCTTTTGTTTTAATTTCATTAAATCAGCAAGGGTCATCTTGGGACTCATGTGAATATGGAAGTGGTTGTAAAAGGCATCAAAAAGTTCATTAAATGAACCAATTGAATTATTCAATAAAGATAGGAACCACTCTAAAGAAGTATACTTCAAGGATCTAGCAAATAACTTGGCCAAAATTTTGTCTTCAAAATTGAAATCACTACATAAGGTTGGAAACGCGGAAACATGGCTAACATGATCTACTTTCCCACCATATTTCTTGAATTTGGGAACTTATATACCTTGTGGCATTTGTGCTTTTAATATCTCAAAGGATAGTAGAATGGTTTTAATGTATTTTGAAGGTTGACCATTGTTGTTTTGTTGTAAGGTTGCAACTTGTTGTTGAAGGGATGGCATAGTTTGTGAAACTGAGTTAAGGAAAGCATCATTGTGATTGTAAGATGGAGGGGAATAAGGTGGAGTAGTGTACATGTATGTGGAGGGAAAGTGAATTGTAAATTGGTGAAGGTGGATGATTGAGGAGATATTATATTCAAATGCACAAAGCTAGAAGGATTCCCCACGAGAATACCTAAAGAAGTGTATACAATGTTGGTGTGTATGATTATTGTGGTAGGTTGAAGGGTTACGATAGGTTGAAAGGTTGTGGTAGGTTGAAGGGTTGTGGTAGGTTGATTATTAGTGTAAGTAGAAATGGACGTTGATATTGTAGAAGATGGAATTGAAGTTCCACCTTGGCTTTGAGTACACCCTAAAGCTTGAGTATAGGTGGTGAGGGATGGTTTTGTTAACATTAAACACATTGGTTGTAGGAGGTGAAGTCATGGGAAATGAATTATGCAAAATATGAGCATAGAGGGTTGATTATCAACACTATCATAAAGAGAGCTATAAAACCCAAGATCCACGACAAGTGAGATATCATAGGATTCCATGACCCTCAAACTATGTCTTACAATAGTATTGATAATATGACACTAGGTTGTAAATCTCATACAAGTTTTATAAACCTAGTGTCCAAACCCAAAATGGAAAGAGGCAATGCAATAACCTAGGATGAAATGAAATTTTCATATTCTAAACAATGCAATTTACTGAATACATAATGCAATAAATCGAAAATGAAATGTTGTAAATGAAATTTTTAATTTTGAAAATGCAAAAATGAAGAAAACTAAGCTAGATGCAATGAATTTGATGAAATATCAAATAAAAAATTGAAACAAAAATGTAGCAACACCAAATAGAAGCCTAAAATAGAGATTTCAGATTATAGAAAATGTAGATCAACACCTAATTAAGGACTCATTCACCTTTAGTGGTGAATGTGTCTTGTATGAGGTTTTTTGAAATGATTTTATTGATTTTTAAGTGTTTTTAAGTGAGTTTCATATGCCAAAAAATATAGGTCCATCCTTATCAGGGCCTCATTCACCCCAAGTGGAAAATGGGTCCTAGATTAGGGTTTTTTAACTATTTTTGAAAGATTTTTAAGCTTTTGGCAATGCCTTTCAATTTCAAGTTTGTAATAGTAACCTTTAGTTTTAGATTTTCTAGAAATGCAATATGAAATGCAAGTTGATAAGGTAATGAAATGATGAATGCAAATACCTAATTAGAAACATGCAATTTTGTTTTGATTTTGAAAGGCAAATTTATGAGATCCAAATGATATTGTATTGTAGTAAAATGCATACCCTTGTATTTTAACACAGTTTTTTTGGGCTTACCTTGCTTTATCTATTCTTATTTATGTCTTAATTGGTCCTATTTTGCACCCACAAGCCCTATGAATTATATATTTTTCTGGCTAATCTTGACGTTCTCTAATGGATAAATGATAATTTAATGATTCTATCTAAGTGCCCTTGATTTTTGGGTCTAGACTAAAATTCCACATGTGACATCTTTGTCCCCCAAAAGGTCTTGGGGCCTTGATTTTGAGGCATCTTAAATGGGCCTCTTTTTCGTTGATGTGCCCCAAGTTTCATGCCTTGGGACTAAGACACCACATAGGGAATCTTAGTCCCCCTTGCATTTTTGAGATTTAATTTCAAATTCTAGTGGGATATAGCCTCTTTTAATTAATGAATTCATGTGTTGGCTCGGTGTGATGTAATTTCAAGATATTAAGCATAGATAAGTATAAATACAAAGTTCCTTCTCTCATTTTCTCCTAACAAGCAATCTAAGCATCCAAGCATTCAAGTATTCAAGCATTCAAAAGCATTATATCAAGCATTTGGAGCCATCATCAAAATTCAAGCATCATATCAAAGATATTATTGCATCATTTATGTTGTTGTAATTAAATTTGAGATGTAGGGTTTTGATTCAAGCAAGTAATTCAAGTCCATATCTATCAATTCTTCCTTTGATTCAAGATCCATATCCATTGCAGCCATTCCATTCAATTTTACAAACTTTATAACAAGGGTTTGGTGAGTTGTAAGATTTCATATTGCTCATTCATCATTTCCCTTCATTATTCTATTTCATTTCAAGGTTTAATTACTAACAAGGGGTTTGACAAAGGAAAATCCCCATTCAGTAATAATCAACAAGTTTTTCCCCTCTTGCATGTTTGTGATTACAAATTTAGTTTGAAGACTTGAATATCATTTGAAGTACAAAGCTACAAAGTTCCAAAGTTGCATTACAAAGTTGTCATCTTCATGGAAACTCACCTACAAGCTAGATCCAAAATTTTAAGAACTTGAGATCAAAGAAGAAGGAAGAGTATACATTAAGCCTGGAGACCACATCCAGAGATTTCAAAATTTTGAAATAAGGCTAAGACAATAGTATGGGTATCTTGGTCCTCTCGAGGGTATTTTTCAAAAAATATTTCAAATCTAGTTCTGACATCTGAAGATTCCATATCTGCCCCAAAAAATAGCTGTGAGACTAAGACAATAGTAAGGGTGTCTTATTCCTCCATAGCACCTTTTGACAACTTCTCTACATTTCTGGAATCCTCATCACATTTTCAAACTTCCATGGTACACACATCCCAACTCCCTATTGCATAATTTCATCATTTGCATCCTTCATTTAGCTTACATTACTAGATTTTGTGAGTTGAATGCTTCCTTGTCTTTTACAAGCATTTTATTGGTGGTGAACCTATAAAAGTTTAAAGAACCCCCTCTTAGGTCCTCCTTGTTGAGAATTGACTCACCTTGTGAGGTTGATAGTCAATCCAATTAGGACTGCTAGGACATTATTGAATGATAATAGGAGAAAAGTGATACCATTTACCACCTTTTCCCCCTTATTCATTTTGTTGAGCCTGCCTCTTTTGAGTATTCATTTTCTGATTTAGAGTTCATTAAAGTCCTAGATATAGATTGCATTCATTCTTGCATTACATCTTGCATTAGTGAAATTGCATCTAGGGTTTCTCATATTTGCATTAGTGAAATTGCATATAGGTTGCACTTTTCCCTTCTTGAATCACTTCAATTCATTCAAAAACTAAAAAGTTAAATTTTCATAATCTTAATTACATTTAGAAACATTCTTATTACATTTAAAATAATTTTTTTTTGCATTAACTCTACATTCAATTGCCTATTACTAGTTACTTAATCTTGCATTCATTTGACCATTTTCCTATTTCTAAACATCAACATCCTAAATAGGTAATCTATGAACACAATAAACAATCTAGAATTTTCTTATTTTTTGAGAAAAACCTCTGCTAGGACTAAAATTCCCTTCTTGGTATCTTACTCCCTCTCAAGGTTTTCGGCTCAGAATTCTCTCTCTGCTATTTGTTGCCTATTTCAGTCCCTAAAACTTTAGAATTTCACTAGTAGGACCAAGATGCCTTTACTAGCCAGCATCTTAGTCCTTGTTGACTTTGACTTTTGAGTTTTTAAGGATATGAAATTGCTTTTCTATGCCTCTATTTGCTACTTTCAGTTTTCAATTATAGTTTGTAGAATTGTTGTTTTTTCAATTTTTTCATTTCAAGTGCAATTGCAAGCATAGGATATTGAGTTCATTGCACTTTCCCTGGTTTATCCCTTGTATGAGTTGTAGTACTTAGTTTTTGACTGCTAATACTGTGATTAGAGAAAGCGTGAGAGTTATGGCATCCCATGATGAAATACTCATTGTGGATCTTGGGTTATCAAGCTCTCTTACTTTTGGTTTTGGTATTAGTTTAGTAGGTATGGAACATACCTTTGATACCTCTTTTGCTGGTATAGTGCTGCCACAATAGTGGTTTACAATTTCTGAGAGATCCTGATTTTTGCTGAAATCACATAATTTTAGAAAATATAATGATTTAAGCCTTGAAATGTTCCATTTAAAGGATTCCAATTGAAGAGGGTTTTATTAAACCACCTTAGACCAAGCCCCCTTGGATAGAACCCCGCTAGTTTTAAACCATACCTATAACAGAGTCTCCTTTACACTTATCAAAATGCTAATAAAAAACAACTTTTGATTTACCTTTTGGGGGATCAAATGAATTCATTTTTAGTTTTTGTAAGTTTGTAGTCCTTATTATAAGCTTCCAAAAAAGTATAATTTTAATAAAATTTAATTTGATTATTATATTTATTTTTTATTTCTTGTGAATGTAGGTTTTTCACCAAAAATCAAGCTCTTTGTTTTGCACATGTGAAATTTTTTTAAAATATGAGTCCACCAGATATTGAAGTCCTTGCTCCAAAAAAAAAAAGAAAAATTTAATTTCAATACATACAAAAAAAAATTATGCGTTATACGGTCGTGCTATGTTTGAATTATAATTGGTTTGACTTTGAAACTTGATTAAAGAAAAAATATTCAATAAAAAACTATATAACCAAGTGGAAGCACTAGATATTAGGGTTGGAAATATTAATTCAAAAGAATTAAAATCTTATTCTTCATGGAAAACAATTTCTATGTTATACAGTGAGCGTCACTTTTTAAAAATGTTGTTTTATGAAAAAAAACTAGTTTTCGAGGGAGATGGGAAAAGAAGTGCAATCTGATTCCAATTTTTTTTAAATAAATATATTTAGAATCTACAAACAAAATTTCACGAAACTCTAGTTTACATCATCTTTAAATTCCTCACGGTTTAGCCACTATAGGTGTCCAAAGGTAAAGATTTAGTTAAAAAAATTTATTTCAATGTCCAGCTTGGCCAAAAAATTGTAAACCACTATTGTGGGATAGATACCTACCTTACCTACAAGTGGTATGCCAAGTGTTCAAACAATGGTTGGTTATATCCCTCAAGAAAACATAATGAAAATGCATGAAGATCTATCTCATTTACAAGATAGTGTGAGTACTAAAAACATTTCCAACATTGTTATACCTACCATAGATAGTATTCACCACATGATGGAAAGTGATGAAGGACTAGAAGTTGTGTGTAACACAGCTCACATCTTTAGAAAACATCTTCCTTCCACCACTAATGGTGCTTAAGCTTCAAACAATGTGTAAGGCCAAGGAGGAAATCAAACTCGTCCCCCCTCAACCATAACCTCCATTCCAACCTATACCAATCATCAAGTGACCACAATGATGAAAACAACTAGCAATATCCTTTCTACCTTGAACATTTCCACTAGTGCTCCTTATACCTTTGTGGCATCTAATCTTATATGTCATCCCGTAAGCAATCCATTCACTAGTCCTTCCAACACATACACACCCCCACCATATTCACCTCCATCGCAAACCACGAGCAATGATCCTATCATTAACCACATTTTACAAAGCCTTTCATCCATTCAACATCAAGTTTCCACCATAAATAAAAATCAAAATGGTCAACCTTCATACTATGTCAAAATTAACCGACTATCCTTTGATATATTAAGAACATTGGTGCCACAAGGTATAGAGATCCTTAGATTTGAGAAATATGGAGGAAAGGGAGATCCTGCTAATCATGTTAATTCTCTTACTACTTTTTGTTGTGACTTTATCCTTGAGGACAAATTTTTGACTAAAACTTTTCCCTAATCCTTGAAAGACATTTCCTTGGATTGGTTTTCTTCATTACCAAATAACTCAATTTGTTCATTCAATGAACTTTTTGAGGCCTTTATTAACCATTTCCAAGTGCATATGGTTCCTGAAATGACATTAGTTGATTTGATAAGATGTAAGCAAAATGAGGGTGAAAAATTCATTGACTTTATTTCACAGTACCAATCGTTGTATTCCCAAATTAGTGCGAATATTCTTGA
Organism: Sequoia sempervirens; assembly: GCA_007258455.2. Lineage (NCBI taxonomy): Eukaryota > Viridiplantae > Streptophyta > Pinopsida > Cupressales > Cupressaceae > Sequoia > Sequoia sempervirens. The sequence continues at coordinate 351,145,483 of VDFB02047230.1, forward strand.
TTCCCACCTTCAAGATATGTTCATAGAAAATATAGAAAGTAAGATAATAGACAAGATGACCATGATGAAATTCCCCTCGAATTTATGCACTACCCTTCGAGATTTTTAGAATTTCGTAGTTATTAATGAACCGAAAACCACCTCTATGTGTCCTAAAATGTTCCAAGCTTCAAACTAGAACACCTACTAGCCTTTTAGAAGAAAAAATAAAAGTTTCCTTCAATTAAATTCCACCACACAACTTACCCAACTAGTTGATACCCAAGTAGTTTCTATAAAGAAGAGTAATCCTTATATCTTTGGGGATCCACAAAGACAATTTACACCCTTACTTGACACACTTCACAACATTTTGACCTATTTGACATACTTCACAACATTATGACCTATCTATTAAACAAAAACCTGCTTACCCTACCTCCCATTCCACCCCTTGACCCTAGCAAGGCATTACCTCTGAGCTTGAGACACAATTCCTATTATTCTTATCACCAACAAAAAGGACATGATATGAAACATTGCAAGTGTCTTAAGCATCTTATGCAAGAACTCATTAATTCAAATCATATCCAAATTGGAGGTGTGAATGACAAAGGTAATAAGTTTATAGCTTCTCCCAACCAAAACTTGTAAATATTTAACAATTCCATTCCCAACCTTAATATTTCATTTGTTAAGGCTAGTGAAACTAAGCCCAATGTCATGAATGTTGACACAGATGATGAGAATATGAAAAATAATGAACACAGTCCTATGGATACTGTTGATGGTGTTTTTATGCACTTTTCAACATAGGCAGTGCGTAGGTGCACTACCTCTCTTGAAAGACAATATTCCACAATCGGATTGCAGAACACTATCCCAAGGTCTCTAATGTCAGGTCTTGACAGTGCTTGGAATATCTTAGTTGTTTGATGTGATTTGGTGGAATCACAAGGCGGTCTTACGGATGGGTTACAAAGTGTGGAAGTTGGATCTTGAAATGGAGTTCTTAAGATGGAAAGTTGTTATGCATTGGTTGTAGGTTCAAACAGCAGTCTTGGACTCCATTTTGTTGTTGGATTTGGCTTTACAATGTGCAATGAACCTTAGAATAGGTTGGTTATAAAAAAAATAAAAGAAAGCAAGGAAGAGGGAAAGTTCCTAAGTATGAAACTAACTGTGAATAGTGACAATGGTGTTCTTGCAACGGACAACTTCTCAAAACAATATCCCACTTAACCAGGGATTTCACAGTATCATGGAAATTGTGCTATCTTCTAAGGTTTGCAGATATTTCACCCTTCAGTCACCATGTATATGCATGAATCAAAGATAAATGTTTTGGAGCAGCTTTGGATTCAAGTCTAGGCTAACTTTGCACAGCTATCTACCATCAGCAAACAACAAAAAGTATGGACAAAGAAATCATCAACATAGCAGGAATTTTCATAATCACAGAACAACATTCCTAAAATCTATCCAAAGAAAGAAGACAACTAACTAAAACAGTAGTAAAACCTAAGTCAAACATCTAACATTGGAGATTGAATCAAGTAACATGAGAGAAACTAAGAAAATACACCAAGTCAATGCCTTTTCCTTATAAATTTCTACAGCATGTCTTTACAAGAACTCAACTCTCCTTTTGCAAATGAGAGGAGAGCCCTATTTATAGTGCCCAAAAGATTCAATGAATGGCCAAGATCAATTCCTATTATGTGGCCGAGATTCATTACAAAATAGGGTTTCACCTACCCCCAAATATATCACAATTTAAAATTACATTTTGTCTCTTCCCTATTTCGTCCTCTTGCTAATGGCACTATAGCTCTTTTGTCCTCTAGCCAATTGCTATTTTCACTATAGCTACTCCTCATGAAGTTCTTCATCTTTGACAGGGCTGTCCTCCTATCCCTTGGAAGCTATGTACTCTATGAACTTGAGGATGACCACCTGGAGCTTGTCTATTTCGATGATTTTGTACCGCATCGCTTGGTAGCTCCATTCCTTTGCATTATCTTCCAGCCTTTTCCAATCCTCATCATACTTTGAGCCTTGTTCTCTAAACAACTCTGATTGATCGAAGGTGCGGGCAGCAAAACTCGAGAATTTCGTTGTGATTTCACCAGCCATCCCGTCCTTCATCTTCTCCTGGAAGTAGGGTTTTATCTTTTCCAGATCCATTTGTACAGTGGGCATGTCATAGTCCATCATTAGCTTAAGGTATCGAGCGCATTCTGCCCTAATTTCTTTGATCCATTCAATGTCCGGATCTACCTTGCTCATGATTTGTTCCAATGTCTCCTTCTAGTTGTCAAAGTCTCTGCGCCATACATCCATCAGCCAGTGATCTTCTTTCTTAAAGGAAAGCTTCTTCTCCCATGTGGCTTCAGGAAACTGAAGGATAGCCTCGATCCTTGGAAAGGTGGAGTCATAGGTCACGGGGAAATCATTGTAGAGCTTCCTCATGCTTTCCGGAGACTGTATCAAGTCCAAGAACTTGTTGGCTGTTCACACAGCCCGGCTAATTCCCATGTTTCTAATGTATGAGACTCGTCAGAACCAATCCTCTATGGTCTTCTTCAAGTTCTTTCTTCTTTCCATCTTATTGATCTACTCTTTGGAAAGTAGCTGAGGTGTGGCCGTGGATGTGGTAGGCAGGTCATCTACTGAAGACCATTGTTGTATGTAATCTGTTAAGGCCACGACCTGCGCCTTGAGTTCATCCTTCGAGATCTTATCCTATTTTATCAGATGCACCACTGTATCCACCGACTCCTCAAGGTGCTTGACTTTCTGCTCTCTGGTGGTAGTCCCCAATTCGATGGTGGAGATGTTGTAACTTACCCCAGTTTGGCCAATCGTAGGCGTTGCAATTTGTCCCACTCAGGACCCGAAAGCATCCATTGTTACCTTGGATCAGACCTTGGGCTTCTTCTCTTTCTTTATCATGATTTGGGCTCAAGCCAAGATGGCCTCCAACCTTTCCCTTGGGTCCTTCAGCACAGGGGTTGTTCTTTCAAGTTGCCTCTCCAACCACTTGGGCACGACATATTTCCCTTTGGATGAATCATGGTCACCTTCGACTTTCTTAGTCAAGGCCAAGATTTCCACTCCTTTTCCCTCTGGGGATTTTCCTTTCTCTTTGGCAGCATCTTCCTCCTCCTCATCGGAGTCATGGACGAATACGAGGCGTTTGATAGGCAGCCCGGTGGATGGTTGTTGAATGGGACTTTTTTTCTTGCTGTTTCTTCTTCCTTCTTTTCCTCAGTACACTCAGCCTCGGGGCTTCTGACAACACGTGTTTCACTCTCAGTTAAATCCTTTTGCTGCTATTCTTTTGGTGGCTGCCTTTCTTCATCATGGGGTGACCCCTCTATCTCTGCCCCAATGTCTTTCAGCTATTATGCCATTTACTCCTCAAGGTCATCATCAAAGGTTTGTATGATTTCCTTAGCACCCGAGCCATCTTCTTCATCCCCACTCTTGGAAGAGCCAGTTTCTTCCTCCTCATAAGCCACCCTATCGATGGTTCGGTGTTTGTACTCCGGGTGCTCATGGTATTCATCAGCCTCCTCGTCAACAGGCTTCAAGGCCTCCTACTCTCATTCCTCCCACTCCTTAGAGATTAGCATAGTGGCCTCCATAGTCAGTGGCCCTATCAGTGGTTGTGAAGGTTGAGCAGTATCAAGGACTTGCGCAAGGGCTACTTGGAGAGTCGGCTCCATTAAGATCTAAGAGAGCTCCACGGGAAGGTTCTCCATGTGCCTTGAAAGAGCCTCAGGCATAGTGGTAGTGGGAATAGGTGCAGTTATTGTTGCTAGAGGGAGTGATGTGATTGGTGACATAGCAATAGAGGAAAGGGGAGAAGTCATGGTGGAAGAGGAGTCAATGACTATCACAGACTCAACCGGAGGCAAAGGGGCAAGATGGACAGAAATGTCCACTACCGGTAGGGATGCAACAACCATAGCCAAGGAGGTGGGTGGTGCAACAGGAGGGGCAGGGAGAGCCAAGTGAGGCTCTAATTGATCTGTACCTTCTGCCTCCTTCTCTTGGGTTGAAGGTTGTTTCGCAGTACTCCTTGCCTATTTGAGCCTTTTGGGAGGTGAGCCTCCCGTTTCTTTCCTTGCATGGACCTTGGGGTCTAGAGACTGCTTGGTTTCTGTTCCTTTTATTTTCTTGGATTTGGTGACTAGAGGAGACTTGGAGGTCCCGCCAGTTGAAGTGGTGGTAGCAACATCCTTTGTAGCACCTGGCTCACTTTTGAGCCCTTCATAAGTCAAGACTTCTCCTTGTCACTTTAAATGAGCCACCTTCCCATCAATCCACTCCTTGGTACAGACCAAGATTAGCTGGGTTATGGTATCTAGGTCATCGACCTCCTATTCGTCCCAGTCAATTGATGGTATTCACAGATTGGTGACTGCAAGGTACCTGGGATGCATGATAGTGGCCTCATCCTCCTCGACTTGGTCCAGTATGGGGAATGGCTGCACCCTTCTTACGAACTACACATTCATTCACATGTAGTGCCTTGCGCACACTTCTTTATTATCTTGGCAGTCAACCCAAAAATCCTTAATGTGGTGAAGATGGGCATATGCTGGCCCCAACACTTTTCTGACATGACCATGTGGGTCCATCTGCGCGCGAGTAGTGTGTAGGTAGGAATGGTAATCCTTTAGTTCTTTCTCAGAGTTACCAGCACACTCAGAAGTTTGCAGTCGGTACATGCCCTAGCCAAGGGTCATGGGATAGGAGATCCCCACTATATGTTTGCTGCTGAAGATTGCTTGTAGGTGTTGGAGTTTCCGAGAAATATCCAGGAGGATGATTCGATCATTGGGGTATCGAAGTAGCCTATTCGGCCTTTCAGTGAAGCCCTGGGCATGGATGTACGTAAACTTCGGATATTGGATGTAGAGAAAGGCATACTATTTCAAAAGTGCCCTAGCACTATGGGAGACCCTCCTCTCGAAGTCTTCGGCAATCAAACTGATAATGTGGCTAATGAAGGTCTCGTTTACTCTGTAGTAATCACTTTTGAAGTTCTGGTACTGGAGCTATGGATATCTATCATAGGCTTTGAGTCCTTGCTTCTGCTCCTGATCAGGTGCCACAAACAACCCGCTATACTATCTCTGATCCGCCAAGAAATAGACAAGGTAAGAAGTCATATAAAATTTGGAGTTCTTAATGTTAATAAACTGCTCATGGAAGCAGTCACTTATGATTCCTCCCCAGTAGAACGAAGCCTTTGTTGTGACGTCCTCGTTTCCACGCAAGATTTGCTCAATAAAGTATGCCATCCATTCTTGAAAATAGGCGGCCGTAGGAAGGCCCATGATCTTGCTCAACATGGTCACCAGGTCATAGTAATCTTCGTAGAAATCACTATGAAAGAGTTCCTGAGGAACTTTCACAGCGCTGCGCCATCTTTCCTTGAGCCAATGTAGATTTATTAACTTCTTACAACCACCCGGATTATCGCCCCATGCCGCCTGGCATTCTTCTAAGGTGGGGACCTCCATTTTTTGGAATGTGGGAATATGGAAGGTCTTTGTGATCCCCTCAAGTGACATGTCAGCGAGAACATTTCCCTCTTTATCAATGATTGTTCTTGTGTCGGCCTGATATGCTTCCTGACAAGCCATGACCAATTCGGGGGCCACGAGAGATGGAGGGAATCCAACAACCTTAGCTATTCCACTCTGTTTTATCAATCTTTCATTCTTTGTTGTTGGGTTGACCCTGACCCTTTGCATAAGTTCATCAATATCCACCTGTCCTATGTTGGTGTTAGTGATCTCCTTCCAATCTGTGGTGACTTTTGAGTGGATAGGCTCGCCCTGGAATTGGTACTTCATCTGGTCCTTGTCTTCTTTCCCTCAAGGGGTCCTTCTTGACTTCTTCCCCTTATCCTTTTCGGCAGATGCCCTTGAAGGTCCTGTACCTGGTTCCATATATTCTGCAAACAAGGGCATAGTCAGCACAATGGATCACAAAAGCATTCATATTAGCCAATACTTTGAAAACAATATTTATTTCAAATAGTCAATTAAGCATAACATGACCTTTATTCCCATATGATATTGATCTTCCGATTAAGGGCATTTGGACAGTTTGGGCCTGGAGGGTCGGACTTCCTTGGTAGGAATGCTGTTTGGAAGGGAAAACATGGAAGAAGGCCCTGGAAACTCTCTTTGATCAAATTTTAGTATTTCAAGAGGTTCGCGATGAAGAGGACCAAAATTCAGCATGTGGGTCGAAGTTAGATTCCAAATTTGGGCTCCTTTGGATCAATTTAGGAGAGTTCGGAAGTCACACGCCGGAAAGCCATCGGGAGGTAGCAGTTTGGAATGGTAGACATCAAACAAAAATCCAGAGATGAAACTCTGGGGTCCTAGGCCTGGAGGGCCAAAGGGCGGCTAGTTTTATGTCATTTTACTTCTAAGGGTTCTGACCAGCAGCATCGGGAAGGCGTTCGCCCTTTGCCGTTTGGGATGGAAAACATCAGATGGAAGTTCGGGAGGGGAATTCTGGCAGTAAGAGCCCAACGTTATGTGTTTTCGCTTTGAGTTCGGCGGTGATCGGTAAGACAGAGCTCAAAGATTGGAGGGGCAGGGTGAGAATTCCGTTTGGAACGACAGGCGAGGCAAGGAGTCCTGATCACCGGAGCTCGGTAAGGAGGAGGGTATTAGTTGTTCACATGGCATTCCAGTGGCGAACGGGGCTTCGGAGCCTGGAGACCAAAAGGACGGGGTGAAATCACTAGGGAAAAGGTGTGTCATGTGAGGTTCTGGTGGAGGGAAAATATCTCCCCGACGGTGAAAGAAAGGCATATTCTAGGGATGAACATCTTGACACCAGGGCCTGAGAAATTTGAAGGATGCCAGCCCGAATAGAGATGCCATAGTGAGGAGAAGGGTGGGGCCCGGAGCACGGAGGGGCCGAAAGAGTTCGCCGTGGGGACGACGGATAATGAGGCATGGAAACCCAGTGACTGGAGCCCGGAGCCGATAAGGACGCTATGAGTTTAAATCGCCAGAAGTAGCAAATAGGAAGGTGGAGTCTACAGGGTGGGACGTCGGGCGAGATTCACCATGGAGGATGGCAACACACCCGTGGAACCCTGGAGGTGGAACTCTAGGGTCTGGGACCCGAGGGACCTAAAGGACATTTGTTCAGTTTGAAGTTCCCACGGTGAGAAGGGTGGGCTCCGGCAGTCGGGAAGTTGGGAAGAGTTTGTAGTTTGGAATGGCGGCATCCAGGGTGACTTCTGAACAGGGAAGTTTGACGGGCTAGGCCTAAAAGGTGATATTGCCGTTGGCAGGTTTGTTCATAGTTTTATCATAGACAGCAAAGGCAGGTCCCGGTGCCGAAGAGGGCATTTTCCCTGCACAAAGAACAGTCGCGGTAAGGAGGAACTCTGGATTGGTGACGAGGGTACCCTAGAAGGTTTCTCAAGTTTTCAATAGGTGGGTTTTGTGCACAATCTCATATTTTATCCTTTTCACACCTTCTTAATGATTGCTACTCATTTAAATCCTTCAAAATCACAAAAATAATGCTCAGGAGGGCAAACATATGACTTACCTCGAACACGCGATGCGGGGAAATGCGGGATCCACCTACTGTAGATGAAATGATGCTGAGGGCGATGAACGTGATGGTGTCAAAGATGGTGGGCTCCAATAGCATTTTCTCCAATCACTCTTCAATCCTGTCAAATGATAATGATGGGTTGGAGTGGGTATTTTATACCCTTAATCGCCATTAATGCTTGTATTTAATGCAAGTACGGCAGGAGAAAAGGTTGGTGAGTTTGAAAGTCAACGATGGTGGTGGGAGACCCAGAGCTTAGAGGGTGGAGTGACGCAGTACAATGCCCGCTGTAAATATTTTGGGTCAGTTGGGATGGCGGCGGCGAAGAGTGAGCCGGGGCCCAGAGGGCAGAGTTCCGCCAAAGATCCACCGTCATGGACGGCGGAACCATCACAAAATTCTAGAATCAGAATTCTGGTTGGTCGGGCCCAGAACACCATACGGTAGTCAGGGTCTCCCGCAGACCTCGGTTGGCAAATACAGTGGTGGGACCTGAGAGGCAGGACGCTGCCAAAGGTTCACCATCAAGCGACGGTGAAGCACAGTCGAAACCCTAGAAGTGGAACTCCGGGGTTCGAGATCCAAAGGGTAGAACACCGTTGAAGATTTTCCATTAATTTTTTAGTAAACAGCGAATGGGGAATCGGACCCCAAGGTCCGGGAGGACGCGAAGCAGACGCCGCTAGGAACGGCGGGTTCAGCGGGGAAACCCGGCGAGGGAATCCCGAACGGTCGGGCCCGGAGGGCGCCAGGGCTGTTGGCAAGGCCAAACTACCAAAGGGACTCCGCAAAGCACTAGACCTCAGCAAAATTAAAAGGGGAGGGCATGGTCAATTTATGGTGGGACTTTTTAAAGCAATATTGACCATCTGAGACACCAAAAAAAGGGGCATGCAAAACGAGGCGACGGTGAAATGACCCGACAAGGCAAAAGAAAAGAGGGTCCCCATTCTGAAAAGACGTGTGTGCTAAGGGCACAATAGATACTAATGACCAAAGTACTATTAATAAAATGATAGGAGTGATTGACATCGAGCCTCATAAAGAGAAAACCATTATACCCACTAACATTAGTTTCTCTTTAGAAGAAACAATCAAACATGCACCTAATGGTCCTCTTTACATAGTTGATAGAATCAATAGAAAGACCACTCCTGGGATTTTAATTGATCCAATCTATGGAGAGAATGTGATCATAGAAGAACTATTATATGTGCATGAACTTACTCAAGATAGATATGATAAATTGAAAGAATGGATTAAAACACATGATGGTTTTGATTGTGCTACGATGGGATCAATCACAATCCCTTTACAAGTAGGACTGAAGAAATTAAATGTATCATTATCATTCATATCTAATTTAGGCCAATTTCGTGTGAAGTTAGGATACAAATGGCTTAGCTCCATGAATCCAGTCTCATCTATTATCCATAAGTGCTTAAAGTTTCTAGTCAATAATGAGATTTATTCACTGTGAACCATAGTAGCTTTAGGCCTCCATCTTCCCATGGAAATTTTTCCTTAGATTATTTTTGGCCTGAGCCCATGGAATGTATAAGACCCCATGAAGACTTCCTTTCCTATCCTACAAAAATTTTAAAGAAAAATGCATAGCCATATTATCCCTTGAGAATTTTCCTCCATGCATGATTGAACCTCCACCCCTTAAGGAAAAAAATAGTCATCCTAAAACCCTTCCAACAAACCAATACCCATCCATGAAAAATCCCTTGCCCATATCCTATAAAAGGCCTAGAGAAAAATAAACAAGTCCTAATATGCCTCCTAAACAAATTTATAAAGCCAAAGAGAAATTCATTGAACAACCTTCCATGGTTTCTTCCATTCATCCCTCACAAGAAGAAAAGGAACCTATGGTTGAAAAAATCGCTCCTACACAATCAAAACTTGAAAACTGTAATAAAAGAATAAAAAATGCTAGAGAGAATAGGTATAGAACTCGTGCCATTGATTGAAAGATGAATGAAGAGAACAACATTGAAAATAGAGATCCAAGCATGGTAGAAGCAATAAATGATGACCCTCATCTCTTACCCAAAAAATAATAATTTTTCTCCAACAAAACAAGGACCAGAACCCTCTATGGATATTATCATTCATCCTCCTGTTGTGGTTTACTTGGATGATAGTGAGGAAACTACTAAAATTGATGAGAAAGTGCATAATGAGTTGAATTTTCTATTTTCCTCTTCCATGAGCTTAAATGATAATAATCGTGATGATCCTGCTAAACCGAAAGATGCATTGTGTTGAACATGGTGATTCTCCTAGTACATCACTTGATGTTTCCCCTCTTGCTAGTGATCTGCATTACGTATATACTAAACAAGACTGGGATGTGGATGACCTGTTGGATGGTTGACTTGCATTTTCTTTACTAGTCTTTTATCATTTTTTTTTCTTTTTCTTTCTTTTTTCTTTTGATTGCATGTGTGTAATGTGATCCCTCATGATGTTCTATTTGATGTTTCTCTCTATGTGCATTCCTCTATTTTTACCTTCATTATTCTATATGTCATATACTTTTTCCTTTGATCATTGGTCTCTTATCTTTGATCTCATTTTCATTTTTTTTCTTTTTTTTTTCCTTTTGGGGATGATGCAAGGCGTCGAGACACCCTATGTCTCTTCTATGTTGACCCAAAAGATTTTTCATTATCTTTGCTTTTCTTTTTCCTTTTTTTCTTGTTTTTTCCTTTTTGGGATGATGTAAGGCATTGAGACACCTCCATGTCTATTCCATGTTGACCCAAAAGTTTTTCATTTTCTTTCACAAGCTCTTTGTGTAATTCTTCTAGCTCTATGTGTATTTGGGGAATGATGACATTTTCGAGCTCTCTAATATCATTGCAACAAAGAAAAATACTAAGCTCAAATCCATAGATCCCTTATGCATTTCTAGTGGGAAATCCCTCTTTTCTTTTTCCTTTTTCATTTTTGGCTACTTTAAAGTAATTTCTCATAGCACGGTGTTAGAAATTTCTTTAAAGTGGGGGCATACATTGGCATTATTTTGGTATGATTTCATTTTCATTTTTCATGTTCCTTGATGTGATTTCCTTATTTCATGCAATGTTTTTTTTCTCATTGTGGTGACATTGGGAGTAATGTACTTCAATAGCCAAATCTATCTTAGAATATTACATTCATCTTAGTGGTGATTCGATGCACTACCTTCCCTATGTTATGAATCTTTTATCCTTTGATTGGTCCTCTCTTGGAGACAATAGGAACGATGTCCCCTAAGAGTAAGACCTCACATGAACTAAGAAGAATCCCTTTGAACATCCCTCTTTCTTGTTGCATTTTTATTTTTGTACCTTATTAAAGTCATGGAGGTATGGCTTTGATATGGTTTCTTGGGGCTTACTTAGTGAAAACCTAACTTCACTAGACCTTGTGAGCGTGCATTTTATTTTTGTCCCTATCATGGTCATGGGGGTATGACTTTGATATGGACTTCCTAGGGCTCACCTAGTGAAAACCAAGCTTCACGAGCCCTTGTGAGAATTTTTTTTTTTTGCATAGTGGATAACATGTTCCACTTTTAAACCCTTTTTGGACAAACAACCTAGACCCAATCCACTATGTTGGATAGTTAGTCGGGTATGTGCAGGATCATGATGGGCCAAAAAGTGGCAATATGATGGGTATGTGGCTTACGACTTTTTTTTACCCAAAATTGATGAAATGAAAATGGTTTTTAAAGAATATTCTTAGCTTTCAACCAATATAAATTATTCTTTACTTTGAATTTCATAAATAATTATTATTCAAATGTTTTCTATTTGAATTATGATTAAAGTCCTAATTGATAGGATAATTGAAAAAAATCTATAGCGTTCAAATAATATCACATTTTTTGGATAAAAAACATGTTCCACATTCTATGCTTCACATACTATAGGATTAAAAAAAAAAAATCAATTTCATGAAGTTTTGACCAAGTTAAGGTGGTCGCATACGAGTTTTTATAGTTTTTAAAAGTTGTAATAAAAATTCATAATTAATTATTTATTTGAAAAAAATTACAAAAATATGCATCACATCCAGCATGAGTCATCTACTTATATCTAAAATATTATAAAAATATTATCATCGTTTTATTGTGTAAGGATGGATTTGACACCTACTTATTTTCCGGGAGTTAAGAATTACCGCAGAAATTTCAAAATTTCCCGTAGACTTTAAAAACCTAGTAGTTTAGAACACGTTCATTTTTTTTTATTCTTACATATTTTTGAAATAATATAGATAACTTATTCAAATTTTTATGTCAAGTTTCCTAACTTTGATTTTTCTAAATTTTTTGCCACTTAAGGGCCTATTTTTTCCATGATGATCCTGCACATACCCAAACTTCAAAGCTTGATTCATTACATTTTTTCCTTTTTTCTTTTTCTTTTTTTTTCTCTTTGATCTAGTGTATAATTACGATTTGGTTATGGCTTCGTATATCATCCGCAAGCGTGTTCCTTTATGCTTATGTTGGTTTTCCATAGGATCTTGATCTTGGGGGCTTGGCCACCCTCTTGATTATTGTCCTCCTATCTTACTAGCATTTGTACATTTGAACCTATCTTGATTGTGTAGTTGGATACTTTATTGTAAGTTTGAAGCAAGTTCATCCTCTTGCACTAAAGTGGGGGTTAAATGTAGTGTAGTAAAATGCATACCCTTGAATTTTCACACTTGTTTCAACTTGCCTTTCTTTATTCATTCCTATTTATGTCTTAATTGGTCCTATTTTACATCCATAAGCCCTATGGATTATATCTTTTTCTAGCTAATCCTGACATTCTCCAATGGATAAATGATAATTTAATTATTATCTCTAAGTGTTCTTGATTTTTGGGTCGGGACTAAAACGCCACCTAGGGCATATTTGTCCCCCAAAGGCCTCAGGACTCTGATTTTGAGGCATCTTAAATGGGCCCATTTTTGGTGTCTATGCCCTAGGTTTCATGCCTTGGGACTAAGACACCACCTAGGGCATCTTAGTCCCCCTTGAGGTATTTTCAAGATTTAATTTCAAATTCTAGTGGGATTTAGCCTCCTTTAATTGATGAATTCATATGTTGACTTTGTGTGATGTAATTTCAGGATATTACATATAGATAAGTATAAATACAAGGTTCCTTCTCTCATTTTCTCCTAACAAGCAATCTAAGCATCCAATCATTCAAGAACATTCAATCAAGAATTTGGAGCCATCATTAAGATTCAAGCATCATATCAAATATATTCATGTATCATGTGTGTTTTTGTGCTACCATTTGTGATGTAGGTTTTTGATTCAAGCAAGTAATTCGTGTCCATATCTTGCAAGTCTTCCTTTGATTCAAGATCCATATCCATTGCAGCCATTTCACAAAAGTTTGTAGACTTTATAAAAAGGGTTTGGTGAGTTGTAGCATTGCATATTGTTCATTCATAATTTCCCTTCATTATTCTATTTCATTTCGAGGTTTAATTACTAACAAGGGGTTTGACCAAGGCAAACCCCCATTCACTAACAATAAACAATTTTTTCCCCTCTTGCATGTTTGTGATTGCATATTCAGGTTGAAGACTTGAATAGCATTTGAAGTGAAAAATTGCAAAGTTGCAAAGTTGCATTACAAAGTTGTCATCTTCATAGAAAATCACCTACAAGCTAGATCTGGGTATGTGCAGGATCATGATGGGCCAAAAAGTGGCAATATGATGGGTATCTGTAGGGTATGTGGTTGATGATTTTCTTTTTACCCAAAATTGATGAAATGAAAAGGGTTTTTAAGGGAAATTCTCAGCGTTCCACCAATATAAATTATGATTTACTTTGAATTCAATAAATAATTATTATTTATTTTCTATTTGAATTTTAACTAAAGTGTTGATTGATAGACTGATTGACAAACATCTATAGCTTTCAAACAGTATCACATTTTTTGAATCCAAAACATGCATCACTTTATATGATTCACATACTATAGGATTAAAAAAAGAAAAA
>VDFB02047230.1:351159188-351320096 GCA_007258455.2 Sequoia sempervirens
TGATAGGTTTTCGAAGATGGTACATTTCATCCCATGCCAAAAGACCCATGATGCAGTCCACATTGCTGACTTGTTCTTCAGAGAAGTGGTGAGACTACATGGTCCGCCAAAAAGTATAGTCTCAGATCGTGATACAAAGTTCGTGGATACTTTTGGAGGACTTCAGGGAAAAAGTTGAAGACAGAGTTGAAGTTCGGGCCTCGCATTTCACCATCCACAAACCGATGGGGCGTGACTGAGGTTGTGAATAGAAGTCTGGGTAACCTATTGAGATGCTTGGTAGGAGATAAACCTAAGGGATGGGACTTGATCTTACCCCAGGCAGAATTTTCTTACAACAATTCTGTCAATAGAAGTACTGGTAGATCACCATTCTAAATTGTGTATGGAGGTAGTCCCAGGACCGCTCCAGAATTGAGGAAGATGGACCAAGAGAAGAAAACTAGTGCTGAAGCCGAAGAATTTGCAGAACACATCAAGAATATACATGAGAATGTCAGAGAACATATCAACAAGATGAATATGCAGTATAAGGCTAAGGCAGATCAGAAAAGGAGGTATAAGGAGTTTCAGATTGGTGATGAAGTGATGGTCCACTTGAGGAAAGAAAGGTTTCCAGTGGGAACCTATAACAAACTAAAGATGAAGAAGTTTGGTCCCTGTAAAATTGTGAAGAGGCATGAATCAGGGAATGCATATGAGGTAGAGTTGCCAGATGGATTCAACATTTCCCCTGTGTTCAATATTTCAGATTTGACAGAGTATCATGAAGGTGGCGCCAGAGGGACACACCTACAATGGAACAAAGTTGGCATTCCAAAGACCTTACTTTAGGAAGGGAGGAGATTGAAGAAACTTAGATAGTCGCGGTGGGAAGGAATTTAAATAGGCGATGAAGAGCATTTGGTAAAATGGAAAGGGGAGGCCTAAGGAAGATTCCTTCTTGGCTGTCTAAGGTAGAGGTTGACTCCGCTTCGGGTTTTCTCAACCATCCGAGACGCCGACGGTCACTCTAATTACCCCCTGCAAGTCCTGATGAGCATCCAGTGGTGTGAGGGCAATCTTGCATCACCCAAAAGATGATTTCCATTTTTGTTCCCGTTGTTTTCTTTTTGTAGATGTTTTTGTATTTCTGGATACCCTTTTCGTCGAATAAGAGTTTCCAACTTTCAAAACTACTTTTCTGCTTTTTCTGCTCAACTGCTATTTTTAGCAGGTTTGCATTTGAAGTCGTGGGAAGACAGAAATTTGTGGGAAGGTTCAGGATGGAAAAATACACAGTCTGGTGAAAGAATCAGGTCAAGATCATTCACGACTTGAAAGTTATTCAAGTTCCAATTTCTGCTTTTTTCCCTGAAAAACCTTCCGAGCTCAGTTTGAGGCACCAAACAATCCCGGATGGGCCTAAAAATTTGCGGAAATGCCAAAGTAGTCCACCAAAGGCCTACTTTGTGAAAAATCATCTTTTCGAGAGCTTTCCAAAAAGGTATTATCATTGAAGATCCGACGGTCAGATTAAAAGTTATGGCTGCCGGAAGTTGGTGCATATTTTAGAAATGTGCTAATTTTCAACTGTGAATTTAAACTTGAATTTCAAATTGTAATTTTGGCACCAAACCATCAAAAATCTTATCTCGAAGGTTATTTTTGGTTCCAAGCCAAAATGGGTCTATTTAGGGGCTTGTTTCTGATTTTTGGGTAACTTTTTGGGGGAAAGAAGTTCGCATGCTGTGAAAGGGGATCTGGGTAATTTTCTGTAAGTTGGTAATTTGCATGTAATACAGAGCTTGGGGATTTGAGATCCTCTGCATGTAAGAAGTTCAATATTTATGAATAAAATATTATTCTCTATTTTGTGAGTGTATTTTTGTGTCTCGGGTTTGCTCCCTCGTCAGAACATTAGGTTCATTTGTTGTTAATTATCTCCAAATGTAGGAAAAAGGGATACTTTTTGGTTAGTACATTTTTCCCTTACTTTAGTGAGTTTTCCCTCATGAAAAACTCACACTAAAGTAAACATTCAAGACACTTAAGTATGCAACAATAACAAAGATAAATAATCATGCCCTATCAAAGACCAAGAAAAAAAAGAGATCAAACACAATCATTCCAACACAATGTGGAATGGGGTTGTTTTTCTGTAACATGTGTTGCTCACTCTGGGGTAGTGGAACTTCATTTTGTCCACTAGGTGAGTTATCCCAATGAGGTGGAAAATGAGAGAGTCATATTAGCCTCCCATACCATATTGAAGTTATCTTCTTAACAACCTCATTAGGGAAACACAATGTAATGCTTTTTGAATGCTTTTGAATGTCATGTCTATAAGTTTTTGTTAAAGGGGATTTTTCTTTGTTCGTGTAAGGTATTCTTCTTAGGGAACATCGTGCCTAATGTCTCCAAGAGAGGACAAGTCAAAGAGTATCAGATTGCCACATATGGGATGCCTCTTGTTTTACATCATGCCACCAAGGGATATCATATGCTTAGAAATATCACACTCTTGGAGGACATAAAACCCAATGACACCACCAAGAAAAGGAAACATCACAAGAAAAAGAAAATCATGCCATGAAATATGTCAAAATATGTCATCGATGTATGCCCCCACTTTAAAGCAATTGCTAACATCATTATTGTGAGCAATTTCTTTAAAGTAACTAATGTTTTCTCCCAAGATGTGAGAGCTTTCCTTTGTAAACCCTATGCCAAGTCATATGTTTTTGAAATAAAGCTATGCCATGAAAAATGAAGGGGTTGCCACCAAAATTTACATAAGGGATATATGGATTCGAGGTTAGTATGTCTTTGCTACAATGTTGTTTTTAGAGCTTGAAACTATCATCATTCCCCAAATACTCATATAACTAGAAGAATGACACAAATAGAGTGAAAACAAAGAAAAATCCTTTTGGGACAACATGAAAGAGACCGAAATGTCTTGACACCCTACATCATTCCCAAAAGGAAAAATCAAGGCAAAGAAAAAGATAAAGGAAATTTTTTTGGGTCAAGATGGGAGAGACCTAGATGTCTCAATGCCTTGTGTCATCCCCAAAAGGAAAACACAAGACAAATGAAAAAGATAAAATGAAAAAAAAAATTACGACATAGAGAAGAATGTATATTCATATAGAATAATGCACAAAAATACAGATATACATTAAATGAAACATCATGTGGGATCACATTATGCACATGCAATCACATAAAGAAACATGAAAAATCACAAGACTAGTAAGGCACATGCAATTCAACCTAGAGAAAGTCGTCATCATCCAAAACTCAATCTAGATAAATGGAAGGAAAACAACTAGCCAAAGGGAAAATGACAAGTTTCGAACTAGGGGAAGCACCAAGTTCAACACTCTTTTTAGGATATTTTTCATTTAAGCTCATAGAAGAAGAAAACAATGTGTTCAATTCATCTTGCACTTGTTCATCAATCTTTGTAATATCAATGTAATCATCTAGATTTATCACAATGGGAGGTAAAATGACAATTTACATGGAAGTCATCATGTATTGCTTCAGGTAAGATTAGATTTTGATTTTCTATGCTATTTGTTTCTTCTTTGGTTTTTAACATACGAGAAATAGCACAACGTCTACGTCTACACTCTCTATCATTTCGATTATGTTTCAATCTATTGTCAATTTGTGTTTGTGTAAGAGTGTTTTTTTCAATAATAGGTTCCTTCTCTTAAGAGGAATGGAAGGAACAACAAGAGGTTGTTCAACCACTTTCTCTTTAGCTTTGTATACTTGTTTGATTTTAGGAGGGGCAATGAGATTACTTTCATTATCTTGTGGTCTCTTATAGGAAATTATAGGAGGAGTTGTTATAGGTTGCTCTTGGAATTTTTTTGGTTCAATCATTGCTTTGTCAAGGATAGGTGTTTCAGTCATAGCTTGATGCATGTTTTGAAGGGATAACTCTACTATATGCTTTTCCTTGAACTTTTGATATGATTTGAAAAAGAACTCCTCATGAGTTTTAATAGGTTCCATAAGCTTAGGCCAAATAAATCTAATAAAAAATTCCCTCGTGATGATGTAGGATGAAACCCACTATGATTCATAGTAAAGATATCATTGTCGAAAGGAAACTTTAAGCATTTATGCACAACCAAAGGGACTGCATTCATGGAGTGAAGCCATGGTAGCCTAACTTCACAAGAAATTGGTCTGATTGTAGGATGATGGTGAATGAGACATTTAATGTTTTCAATCCCACTTTTAATTGGAGATCTATGAAGCCAATCGTAGGACAAGCAAAACCATTATGTTTCTTGATCCATGCTTTTGGTTTGTCATATGTATCTTGATAAAGTTCATGCACAAATAGAAATTCTTTAGTGATCACATTCTCTCCATAGATATGATCAATTAATATCCCATTAGTGGGCTTCTCATTGATTCATCCAACTATGTAAAGAGGATCATCAAGTGCACCTTTAAGTATGTTAGTTTGTGAGAAATCAATATCAAGAGGATTTTTAGTTGAGCCCTGATGAGGTCTAGCTTCAATAAATGCTACCACAGTATTTGTAGGACCTCATTCAATAGTATCCATGTTGTCATCATTTGTGTTCAACATTCATCACATCATTCTTTCTTTCACTAGCTTTGACAAATGAAATAGTGTGCTTAGGCATGGGATCAATATAGATTTGTAAGTTTTGGTGAGGAGGGGCTATAGACTTATTACCTTGATCATTCACACCTCCGATTTGAAGTTGATTATTGTTAATAAGGTCATGCACAAGATGTTTAAGACTCTTACAATATTTTGTGCCATGTCCATTTTATTGGTGAGAATGGCAATAAGAGTTCATCAAAATCCTCTGGGAAATTGTATATTAGGATCACACTCTTTAATAGAAGGTAAGGTAAGCATGTTCTTTTCAATAAGTTGCAATAAGATATTATGAAGGGTATCAGGTACAGGTGTGAACTCTCTATTCGTATCCCCAAAGTAATTTTTGGTCTTTATAGCATCCACTTGGTTATTGGATTGTTGACTTTCTTGAAGGGAATTCATTTGTAAAAATCCCTTATTCTACTTCTTGAAAGGTTCATAACTATTTTGAGTTGTGGATTCAAAAAATTTAGGATGACTAGGGGGATTTTTCACATCATGACCACAAGTCATATTTTGATAATCACAAAGATCTATACATAGTTGTGTAAGGATGGGAATCTCAACATTTCAAGTTTTCTTTGGAGTTTGTTTTGTAAGCTGGAAATAAAAATTAATTGAAGATTAGTGTCAAGAATCTTAATGTTTACTTGTGAATAAAGTGTTTGGCATCTTGCTATGAAATTGGTCACCTTCTCATCATCCTTTTGTTTTAATTTCATTAAATCAGCAAGGGTCATCTTGGGACTCATGTGAATATGGAAGTGGTTGTAAAAGGCATCAAAAAGTTCATTAAATGAACCAATTGAATTATTCAATAAAGATAGGAACCACTCTAAAGAAGTATACTTCAAGAATCTAGCAAATAACTTGGCCAAAATTTTGTCTTCAAAATTGAAATCACTACATAAGGTTGTAAACGCGGAAACATGGCTAACATGATCTACTTTCCCACCATATTTCTTGAATTTGGGAACTTATATACCTTTTGGCATTTGTGCTTTTAATATCTCAAAGGATAGTAGAATGGTTTTAATGTATTTTGAAGGTTGCAACTTGTTGATGAAGGGATGGCATAGTTTGTGAAACTGAGTTAAGGAAAGCATCATTGTGATTGTAAGATGGAGGGGAATAAGGTGGAGTAGTGTACATGTATGTGGAGGGAAAGTGAATTGTAAATTGGTGAAGGTGGATGATTGAGGAGATATTATATTCAAATGCACAAAGCTAGAAGGATTCCCCACGAGAATACCTAAAGAAGTGTATACAATGTTAGTGTGTATGATTATTGTGGTAGGTTGAAGGGTTACGATAGGTTGAAAGGTTGTGGTAGGTTGAAGGGTTGTGGTAGGTTGATTATTAGTGTAAGTAGAAATGGACATCGATATTGTAGAAGATGGAATTGAAGTTCCACCTTGGCTTTGAGTACACCCTAAAGCTTAAGTATAGGTGGTGAGGGATGTTTTTGTTAACATTAAACACATTGGTTGTAGGAGGTGAAGTCATGGGAAATGAATTATGCAAAATATGAGCATAGAGGGTTGATTATCAACACTATCATAAAGAGAGCTATAAAACCCAAGATCCACGACAAGTGAGATATCGTAGGATTCCATGACCCTCAAACTATTTCTTACAATAGTATTGATAATATGACACTAGGTTGTAAATATCATACAAGTTTTATAAACCTAGTGTCCAAACCCAAAATGGAAAGAGGCAATGCAATAACCTAGGATGAAATGAAATTTTCATATTCTAAACAATGCAATTTACTGAATACATAATGCAATAAATCGAAAATGAAATGTTGTAAATGAAATTTTTAATTTTGAAAATGCAAAAATGAAGTAAACTAAGCTAGATGCAATTAATTTGACGAAATATCAAATAAAAAATTGAAACAAAAATGTAGCAACACCAAATAGAAGCCTAAAATAGAGATTTCAGATTATAAAAAATGCAGATCAACACCTGATTAAGGACTCATTCACCTTTAGTGGTGAATGTGTCTTGGATGAGGTTTTTTGAAATGATTTTATTGATTTTTAAGTGTTTTTAAGTGAGTTTCATATGCCAAAAAATATAGGTCCATCCTTATCAGGGCCTCATTCACCCCAAGTGGAAAATGGGTCCTAGATTAGGGTTTTTTAACTATTTTTGAAAGATTTTTAAGCTTTTGGCAATGCCTTTCAATTTCAAGTTTGTAATAGTAACCTTTAGTTTTAGATTTTCTAGAAATGCAATATGAAATGCAAGTTGATAAGGTAATGAAATGATGAATGCAAATACCTAATTAGAAACATGCAATTTTGTTTTGATTTTGAAAGGCAAATTTATGAGATCCAAATGATATTGTATTGTAGTAAAATGCATACCCTTGTATTTTAACACAGTTTTTTTGGGCTTACCTTGCTTTATTTATTCTTATTTATGTCTTAATTGGTCCTATTTTACACCCACAAGCCCTATGAATTATATATTTTTCTGGCTAATCTTGACGTTCTCTAATGGATAAATGATAATTTAATGATTCTATCTAAGTGCCCTTGTTTTTTGGGTCTAGACTAAAATTCCACATGCGACATCTTTGTCCCCCAAAAGGTCTTGGGGCCTTGATTTTGAGGCATCTTAAATGGGCCTCTTTTTCGTCGATGTGCCCCAAGTTTCATGCCTTGGGACTAAGACACCACATAGGGAATCTTAGTCCCCCTTGCATTTTTGAGATTTAATTTCAAATTCTAGTGGGATATAGCCTCCTTTAATTAATGAATTCATGTGTTGGCTCGGTGTGATGTAATTTCAAGATATTAAGCATAGATAAGTATAAATACAAAGTTCCTTCTCTCATTTTCTCCTAACAAGCAATCTAAGCATCCAAGCATTCAAGTATTCAAGCATTCAAAAGCATTATATCAAGCATTTGGAGCCATCATCAAAATTCAAGCATCATATCAAAGATATTATTGCATCATTTATGTTGTTGTAATAAAATTTGAGATGTAGGGTTTTGATTCAAGCAAGTAATTCAAGTCCATATCTATCAATTCTTCCTTTGATTCAAGATCCATATCCATTGCAGCCATTCCATGCAATTTTACAAACTTTATAACAAGGGTTTGGTGAGTTGTAAGATTTCATATTGCTCATTCATCATTTCCCTTCATTATTCTATTTCATTTCAAGGTTTAATTACTAACAAGGGGTTTGACAAAGGAAAATCCCCATTCAGTAATAATCAAAAAATTTTCCCCTCTTGCATGTTTGTGATTACAAATTTAGTTTGAAGACTTGAATATCATTTGAAGTACAAAGCTGCAAAGTTCCAAAGTTGCATTACAAAGTTGTCATCTTCATGGAAACTCACCTACAAGCTAGATCCAAAATTTTAAGAACTTGAGATTAGAGAAGAAGGAAGAGTATACATTAAGCCTCGAGACCACATCCAGAGATTTCAAAAATTTGAAATAAGGCTAAGACAATAGTATGGGTGTCTTGGTCCTCTCGAGGGTATTTTTCAAAAAATATTTCAAATCTAGTTCTGACATTTGAAGATTCCATATCTGCCCCAAAAAATAGCTGTGTGACTAAGACAATAGTAAGGGTGTCTTATTCCTCCATAGCACCTTTTGACAACTTCTCTACATTTTTGGAATCCTCATCACATTTTTAGACTTCCCAGGTACACACATCCCAACTCCCTATTGCATAATTTCATCATTTGCATCCTTCATTTAGCTTACATTACTAGATTTTGTGAGTTGAATGCTTCCTTTTCTTTTACAAGAATTTTATTGGTGGTGAACCTATAAAAGTTTAAAGAACCCCCTCTTAGGTCCTCCTTGTTGAGAATTGACTCACCTTGTGAGGTTGATAGTCAATCCAATTAGGACTGCTAGGACATTATTGAATGATAATAGGAGAAAAGTGATACCATTTACCACCTTTTCCCCCTTATTCATTTTGTTGAGCCCGCCTCTTTTGAGTATTCATTTTCTGATTTAGAGTTCATTAAAGTCCTAGATCTAGATTGCATTCATTCTTGCATTGCATCTTGCATTAGTGAAATTGCATCTAGGGTTTCTCATATTTGCATTAGTGAAATTGCATATAGGTTGCACTTTTCCCTTCTTGAATCACTTCAATTCATTCAAAAACTAAAAATTTAAATTTTCATAATCTTAATTACATTTAGAAACATTCTTATTGCATTTAAAATAATTTTTTTTTGCATTAACTCTACATTCAATTGCCTATTACTAGTTACTTAATCTTGCATTCATTTGACCATTTTCCTATTTCTAAACATCAACATCCTAAATAGGTAATCTATGAACACTATAAACAATCTAGAATTTTCTTATTTTTTGAGAAAAACCTCTGCTAGGACTAAAATTCCCTTCTTGGTATCTTACTCCCTCTCAAGGTTTTCGGCTCAGAATTCTCTCTCTGCTATTTGTTGCCTATTTCAATCCCTAAAACTTTAGAATTTCACTAGTAGGACCAAGATTCCTTTACTGGCCAGCATCTTAGTCCTTGTTGACTTTGACTTTTTAGTTTTTAAGGATATGAAATTGCTTTTCTATGCCTCTATTAGCTACTTTCAGTTTTCAATTATAGTTTGTAGAATTGTTGTTTTTTCAATTTTTTCATTTCAAGTGCAATTGCAAGCATAGGATATTGTGTTCATTGCACTTTCCTTGGTTTATCCCTTGTATGAGTTGTAGTACTTAGTTTTTGACTGCTAATACTGTGATTAGACAAAGCGTGAGAGTTATGGCATCCCATGATGAAACACTCATTGTGGATCTTGGGTTATCAAGCTCTCTTACTTTTGGTTTTGGTATTAGTTCAGTAGGTATGGAACATACCTTTGATACCTCTTTTGCTGGTATAGTGCTGCCACAATAGTGGTTTACAATTTCTGAGAGATCCTGATTTTTGCTGAAATCACATAATTTTAGAAAATATAATGATTTAAGCCTTGAAATTTTCCATTTAAAGGATTCCAATTGAAGAGGGTTTTATTAAACCACCTTAGACCAAGCCCCCTTGGATAGAACCCTGCTAGTTTTAAACCATACCTATAATAGAGTCTCCTTTACACTTATCAAAATGCTAATAAAAAACAACTTTTGATTTACCTTTTGGGGGATCAAATGAATTCTTTTCTTTTTTTTTGTAAGTTTGTAGTCCTTATTATAAGCTTCCAAAAAAGTATAATTTTAATAAAATTTAATATGATTATTATATTTATTTTTTATTTCTTGTGAATGTAGGTTTTTCACCAAAAATCAAGCTCTTTGTTTTGCACATGTGGAAAAATAGAAAATTACCAATTTTTTTTTTTTAAATATGAGTCCACCAGATATTGAAGTCCTTGCTCCAAAAAAAAAAAGAAAAATTTAATTTCAATACATACAAAAAAAAATTATGCGTTATACGGTCGTGCTATGTTTGAATTATAATTGGTTTGACTTTGAAACTTGATTAAAGAAAAAATATTCAATAAAAAACTATATAACCAAGTGGAAGCACTAGATATTAGGGTTGGAAATATTAATTCAAAAGAATTAAAATCTTATTCTTCATGGAAAAAAAGTTATATGTTATACAGTGAGCGTCACTTTTTAAAAATGTTGTTTTATGAAAAAAAACTAGTTTTCAAGGGAGATGGAAAAGAAGTGCAATCTGATTCCAATTTTTTTTAAATAAATATATTTAGAATCTACAATCAAAATTTCACGAAACTCTAGTTTACATCATCTTTAAATTCCTCACGGTTTAGCCACTATAGGTGTCCAAAGGTAAAGATTTAGTTAAAAAAATTTATTTCAATGTCCAGCTTGGCCAAAAAATTGTAAACCACTATTGTGGGATAGATACCTACCTTACCTACAAGTGGTATGCCAAGTGTTCAAACAATGGTTGGTTATATCCCTCAAGAAAACATAATGAAAATGCATGAAGATCTATCTCATTTACAAGATAGTGTGAGTACTAAAAACATTTCCAACATTGTTATACCTACCATAGATAGTATTCACCACATGATGGAAAGTGATGAAGGACTAGAAGTTGTGTGTAACACAGCTCACATCTTTGGAAAACATCTTCCTTCCACCACTAATGGTGCTTAAGCTTCAAACAATGTGTAAGGCCAAGGAGGAAATCAAACTCGTCCCCCCTCAACCATAACCTCCATTCCAACCTATACCAATCATCAAGTGACCACAATGATGAAAACAACTAGCAATATCCTTTCTACCTTGAACATTTCCACTAGTGCTCCTTATACCTTTGTGGCATCTAATCTTATATGTCATCCCGTAAGAAATCCATTCACTAGTCCTTCCAACACATACACACCCCCACCATATTCACCTCCATCACAAACCACGAGCAATGATCCTATCATTAACCACATTTTACAAAGCCTTTCATCCATTCAACATCAAGTTTCCACCATAAATAAAAATCAAAATGGTCAACCTTCATACTATGTCAAAATTAACCCACTATCCTTTGATATATTAAGAACATCGGTGCCACAAGGTATAGAGATCCTTAGATTTGAGAAATATGGAGGAAAGGGAGATCCTGCTAATCATGTTAATTCTCTTACAACTTTTTGTTGTGACTTTATCCTTGAGGACAAATTTTTGACTAAAACTTTTCCCTAATCCTTGAAAGACATTTCCTTGGATTGGTTTTCTTCATTACCAAATAACTCAATTTGTTCATTCAATGAACTTGTTGAGGCCTTTATTAACCATTTCCAAGTCCATATGGTTCCTAAAATGACATTAGTTGATTTGATAAGATGTAAGCAAAATGAGGGTGAAAAAGTCATTGACTTTATTTCATAGTACCAATCGTTGTATTCCCAAATTAGTGTGAATATTCCTGATTCCCACCTTCAAGATATGTTCATAGAAAATATAGAAAGTAAGATAATAGACAAGATCACCATGATGAAATTCCCCTCCTTGAATTTATGCACTACCCTTCGAGATTTTTAGAATTTCATAGTTAGTAATGAACCAAAAACCACCTCTACGTGTCCTAAAATGTTCGAAGCTTCAAACTAGAACACCTACTAGCCTTTTAGAAGAAAAAATAAAAGTTTCCTTCAATTAAATTCCACCACACAACCTACCCAACTAGTTGATACCCAAGTAGTTTCTATAAAGAAAAGTAATCCTTATATCTTTGGGGATCCACAAAGACAATTTACACCCTTACTTGACACACTTCACAACATTTTGACCTATCTGACACACTTCACAACATTATGACCTATCTATTAAACAAAAACCTGCTTACCCTACCTCCCATTCCACCCCTTGACCCTAGCAAGGCATTACCTCTGAGCTTGAGACACAATTCCTATTATTCTTATCACCAACAAAAAGGACATGATATGAAACATTGCAAGTGTCTTAAGCATCTTATGCAAGAACTCATTAATTCCAATCATATCCAAATTGGAGGTGTGAATGAAAAAAGTAATAAGTTTATAGCTCCTCCCAACCAAAACTTGTAAATATTTAACAATTCCATTCCCAACCTTAATATTTCATTTGTTAAGGCTAGTGAAACTAAGCCCAATGTCATGAATGTTGACACAGATGATGAGAATATGAAAAATAATGAACACAGTCCTATGGATACTGTTGATGGTGTTTTTATGCACTTTTCAACATAGGCAGTGCGTAGGTGCACTACCTCTCTTGAAAGACAATATTCCACAATCGGATTGCAGAACACTATCCCAAGGTCTCTAATGTCAGGTCTTGACAGTGCTTGGAATATCTTAGTTGTTTGATGTGATTTGGTGGAATCACAAGGCGGTCTTACGGATGGGTTACAAAGTGTGGAAGTTGGATCTTGAAATGGAGTTCTTAAGATGGAAAGTTGTTATGCATTGGTTGTAGGTTCAAACAGCAGTCTTGGACTCCATTTTGTTGTTGGATTTGGCTTTACAATGTGCAATGAACCTTAGAATAGGTTGGTTATAAAAAAAATAAAAGAAAGCAAGGAAGAGGGAAAGTTCCTAAGTATGAAACTAACTGTGAATAGTGACAATGGTGTTCTTGCAACGGACAACTTCTCAAAACAATATCCCACTTAACCAGGGATTTCACAGTATCATGGAAATTGTGCTATCTTCTAAGGTTTGCAGATATTTCACCCTTCAGTCACCATGTATATGCATGAATCAAAGATAAATGTTTTGGAGCAGCTTTGGATTCAAGTCTAGGCTAACTTTGCACAGCTATCTACCATCAGCAAACAACAAAAAGTATGGACAAAGAAATCATCAACATAGCAGGAATTTTCATAATCACAGAACAACATTCCTAAAATCTATCCAAAGAAAGAAGACAACTAACTAAAACAGTAGTAAAACCTAAGTCAAACATCTAACATTGGAGATTGAATCAAGTAACATGAGAGAAACTAAGAAAATACACCAAGTCAATGCCTTTTCCTTATAAATTTCTACAGCATGTCTTTACAAGAACTCAACTCTCCTTTTGCAAATGAGAGGAGAGCCCTATTTATAGTGCCCAAAAGATTCAATGAATGGCCAAGATCAATTCCTATTATGTGGCCGAGATTCATTACAAAATAGGGTTTCACCTACCCCCAAATATATCACAATTTAAAATTACATTTTGTCTCTTCCCTATTTCGTCCTCTTGCTAATGGCACTATAGCTCTTTTGTCCTCTAGCCAATTGCTATTTTCACTATAGCTACTCCTCATGAAGTTCTTCATCTTTGACAGGGCTGTCCTCCTATCCCTTGGAAGCTATGTACTCTATGAACTTGAGGATGACCACCTGGAGCTTGTCTATTTCGATGATTTTGTACCGCATCGCTTGGTAGCTCCATTCCTTTGCATTATCTTCCAGCCTTTTCCAATCCTCATCATACTTTGAGCCTTGTTCTCTAAACAACTCTGATTGATCGAAGGTGCGGGCAGCAAAACTCGAGAATTTCGTTGTGATTTCACCAGCCATCCCGTCCTTCATCTTCTCCTGGAAGTAGGGTTTTATCTTTTCCAGATCCATTTGTACAGTGGGCATGTCATAGTCCATCATTAGCTTAAGGTATCGAGCGCATTCTGCCCTAATTTCTTTGATCCATTCAATGTCCGGATCTACCTTGCTCATGATTTGTTCCAATGTCTCCTTCTAGTTGTCAAAGTCTCTGCGCCATACATCCATCAGCCAGTGATCTTCTTTCTTAAAGGAAAGCTTCTTCTCCCATGTGGCTTCAGGAAACTGAAGGATAGCCTCGATCCTTGGAAAGGTGGAGTCATAGGTCACGGGGAAATCATTGTAGAGCTTCCTCATGCTTTCCGGAGACTGTATCAAGTCCAAGAACTTGTTGGCTGTTCACACAGCCCGGCTAATTCCCATGTTTCTAATGTATGAGACTCGTCAGAACCAATCCTCTATGGTCTTCTTCAAGTTCTTTCTTCTTTCCATCTTATTGATCTACTCTTTGGAAAGTAGCTGAGGTGTGGCCGTGGATGTGGTAGGCAGGTCATCTACTGAAGACCATTGTTGTATGTAATCTGTTAAGGCCACGACCTGCGCCTTGAGTTCATCCTTCGAGATCTTATCCTATTTTATCAGATGCACCACTGTATCCACCGACTCCTCAAGGTGCTTGACTTTCTGCTCTCTGGTGGTAGTCCCCAATTCGATGGTGGAGATGTTGTAACTTACCCCAGTTTGGCCAATCGTAGGCGTTGCAATTTGTCCCACTCAGGACCCGAAAGCATCCATTGTTACCTTGGATCAGACCTTGGGCTTCTTCTCTTTCTTTATCATGATTTGGGCTCAAGCCAAGATGGCCTCCAACCTTTCCCTTGGGTCCTTCAGCACAGGGGTTGTTCTTTCAAGTTGCCTCTCCAACCACTTGGGCACGACATATTTCCCTTTGGATGAATCATGGTCACCTTCGACTTTCTTAGTCAAGGCCAAGATTTCCACTCCTTTTCCCTCTGGGGATTTTCCTTTCTCTTTGGCAGCATCTTCCTCCTCCTCATCGGAGTCATGGACGAATACGAGGCGTTTGATAGGCAGCCCGGTGGATGGTTGTTGAATGGGACTTTTTTTCTTGCTGTTTCTTCTTCCTTCTTTTCCTCAGTACACTCAGCCTCGGGGCTTCTGACAACACGTGTTTCACTCTCAGTTAAATCCTTTTGCTGCTATTCTTTTGGTGGCTGCCTTTCTTCATCATGGGGTGACCCCTCTATCTCTGCCCCAATGTCTTTCAGCTATTATGCCATTTACTCCTCAAGGTCATCATCAAAGGTTTGTATGATTTCCTTAGCACCCGAGCCATCTTCTTCATCCCCACTCTTGGAAGAGCCAGTTTCTTCCTCCTCATAAGCCACCCTATCGATGGTTCGGTGTTTGTACTCCGGGTGCTCATGGTATTCATCAGCCTCCTCGTCAACAGGCTTCAAGGCCTCCTACTCTCATTCCTCCCACTCCTTAGAGATTAGCATAGTGGCCTCCATAGTCAGTGGCCCTATCAGTGGTTGTGAAGGTTGAGCAGTATCAAGGACTTGCGCAAGGACTACTTGGAGAGTCGGCTCCATTAAGATCTGAGAGAGCTCCACGGGAAGGTTCTCCATGTGCCTTGAAAGAGCCTCAGGCATAGTGGCAGCGGGAATAGGTGTTGTTATTGTTGCTAGAGGGAGTGATGTGATTGGTGACATAGCAATAGAGGAAAGGGGAGAAGTCATGGTGGAAGAGGAGTCAATGACTATCATAGACTCAACCGGAGGCGAAGGGGAAATATGGATAGAAATGTCCACTACTAGTAGGGATGCAGCAACCATAGCCAGGGAGGTGGGTGGTGCAACAGGAGGGGCAAGGAGAGCTAAGTGAGGCTCTAATTGATCTGTACCTTCTGCCTCCTTCTCTTGGGTTGAAGGTTGTTTCACAGTACTCCTTGCCTGTTTGAGCCTTTTGGGAGGTGAGCCTCCCGTTTCTTTCCTTGCATGGACCTTGGGGTCTGGAGACTGCTTGGTTTCTGTTCCTTTTCTTTTCTTGGATCTGGTGACTAGAGGAGACTTGGAGGTCCCGCCAGTTGAAGTGGTGGTAGCAACATCCTCTGTAGCACCTAGCTCACTTTTGAGCCCTTCATAAGTCAAGACTTCTCCTTGTCACTTTAAATGAGCCACCTGCCCATCGATCCACTCCTTGGTGCGGACCAAGATTGGCTGGGTTATGGTATCTAGGTCATCGACCTCCTATTCGTCCCAGTCAATTAATGGTATTCATAGATTGGTGACTACAAGGTACTTGGGATGCATGATAGTGGCCTCGTCCTCCTAGACTTGGTCCAGTACGGGGAATGGCTGCATCCTTCTTACGAACTACACAGTCATTCACATGTAGTGCCTTGCGCACACTTCTTTATCATCTTGGCAATCGGCCCAAAAATCCTCAATGTGGTGAAGATGGGCATATGCTGGCCCCAACACTTTTCTAACATGACCATGCGGGTCCATCCGTGGGTGAGTAGTGTGTAGGTAGAAATGGTAATCCTTTTGTTCTTTTTCAAAGTTACCAGCACACTGGGAAGTTTGCAGTCGGTACATGCCCTAGCCAAGAGTCATGGGATAGGAGATCCCCGCTATATGTTTGCTGCTGAAGATTTCCTGTAGGTGTTGGAGTTGTCGAGAAATCTCCAGGAGGATGATTCAATCATTGGGGTATCGAAGCAGCCTATTCGGCCTTTCAGTGAAGCCCTGGGCATGGATGTACGTAAACTTCGGATATTGGATGTAGAGAAAGGCATACTATTTCAAAAGTGCCCTAGCACTATGGGAGACCCTCCTCTCGAAGTCTTCGACAATCAACCTGATAATGTGGCTAATGAAGATGTCGTTTACTCTGTAGCAATCACTTTTGAAGTTCTAGTACTGGAGCTATGGATATCTATCATAGGCTTGGAGTCCTCGCTTCTGCTCCTGATCAGGTGCCACAAACAACCTGCTATACTATCTCTGATCTGCCAAGAAATAGACAAGGTAAGAAGTCATATAAAATTTGGAGTTCTTAATGTTAATAAACTGCTCATGGAAGCAGTCACTTATGATTCCTCCCCAGTAGAACGAAGCCTTTGTTGTGACGTCCTCGTTTCCTCGCAAGCTTTGCTCAATAAAGTATGCCATCCATTCTTGAAAGTAGGTGGCCGCAAGAAGGCCCATGATCTTGCTCAACATGGTCACCAGGTCGTATTAATCTTCGTAGAAATCACTACGAAAGAGTTCCTGAGGAACTTTCACAGTGCTGCGCCATCTTTTCTTGAGCTAATGTAGATTTATTGACTTCTTACAACCACCCGGATTATCGTCCCATGCCGCCTGACATTCTTCTAAGGTGGGGACCTCCATTTTTTGGAATGTGGGAATATGGAAGGTCTTTGTGATCCCCTCAAGTGACATGTTAGCGAGAACATTTCCCTCTTTATCAACGATTGTTCTTGTGTCAGCCTGATATGCTTCCTAACAAGCCATGACCAATTCGGGGGCCACAAGAGATGGAGGGAATCCAACAACCTTAGCTATTCCACTCTGTCTTATCAATATTTCATTCTTTGTTGTTGGGTTGACCCTGACCCTTTGCGTAAGTTCATCAATATCCACCTATCCTATGTTGGTGTTAGTGATCTCCTTCCAATCTGTGGTGACTTTTGAGTGGATAGGCTCGCACTGGAATTGGTACTTCATCTAGTCCTTGTCTTCTTTCCCTCAAGGGGTCCTTCCTGACTTCTTCCCCTTGTCCTTTTCGGCAGATGCCCTTGAAGGTCCTGCACCTGGTTCCATATATTCTGCAAACAAGGGCATAGTCAGCACAATGGATCACAAAAGCATTCATATTAGCCAATACCTTGAAAACAATATTTATTTCAAATAGTCAATTAAGCATAACATGACCTTTATTCCCATATGATATTAATCTTCTGATTAAGGGCATTTGGACAGTTTGGGCCTGGAGGGCTAGACTTCCTTGGCAGGAATGCTATTTAGAAGGGAAAACACGGTAGAAGGCCTTGGAAACTCTCTTCGGTCAAATTTTAGTATTTCAAGATGTTCGCGATGAAGAGGACCAAAATTCAACATGTGGGTTGAAGTTAGATTCCAGATTTGGGCTCCTTTGGATCGATTTAGGAGAGTTCAGAAGTCACACACAGGAAAGCCGTCGGGAGGTAGCAGTTTGGAATGGCAAACATCAAACAAAAATCTAGAGACGGAACTCCGGGGTCCGGGGCCCAGAGGGCCAAAGGGCGGCTGGCTGTATGTCATTTTACTTCTGAGGGTTCTGACCGGCAGCATCGGGAAGGCATTCTCCCTTTGCCGTTTGGGATGGAAAACATCGAATGGAAGTCCAAGAGGGGAATTCTGGTAGTAAGAGCCCAACGTTATGTGTTTTCGCTTTGAGTTCGGCGGCGATCGGCAGGACAGAGCCCAAAGATCGGAGGGGCAGGGTGAGAATTCCGTTTGCAATGACAGGCAAGGGAAGGAGTCCCAATCGCCGGAGCTCGGCAAGGAGGAGGGCGTTAGTTGTTCATGTGGCATTCCAGTGGCGAACGGGGCTTTGGAGCCTGGAGACCAAAAGGATGGGGTAAAATCACCAGGGAAAACGTGTGTCGTGTGAGGTTCCGGCGGAGGGAAAATATCTCCCCGACGGCGAAAGAAAGGTAGATTCTGGGGATGAACGTCTGGACACCGAGGCCTGAGAAATTTGAAGGATGCCGGCCCGAATAGAGATGCCATAGCAAGGAGAAGGGTGGGGCCTGGAGCACGGAGGGGCCGAAAGAGTTCGCCATGGGGACGACGGATAATGAGGCATGGAAACCTAGTGGCTGGAGCTCGGAGCCGATAAGGACACTAAGTTTAAATCACCGAAAGTAGCAAACAGGAAGGCGGAGTCCGCAGGGTGGGACGTCGGGCGAGATTCACTGTGGAGGATGGCAACACACCCGTGGAACCCTCGAGGTGGAACTCCAGGGTCTGGGACCCGAGGGACCTAAAGGACATTTGTTCAGTTTGAAGTTCCCACGGCGAGGAGAAGGGTGGGCTCCGGCAGTCAGGAAGTTGGGAAGAGTTTGCAGTTTGGAATGGCGGCATCCAGGGTGACTTCCGAACAGGGAAGTCTGATGGGCTGGGCCTAAAAGGTGATATTGCCGTTGGCAGGTTTGTTCATAGTTTTATCACAGATGGAAAAGGCAGGTCCCAGTGCCGAAGAGGGCATTTTCCCTGCACGAAGAACAACCACGGTAAGGAGGAACTCTGGATTGGTGACGAGGGTAGCCTAGAAGGTTTCTCAAGTTTTCAATAGGTGGGTTTTGTGCACGATCTCATATTTTATCCTTTTCACACTTTCTTAATGATTGCTACTCATTTAAATCCTTTGAAATCACAAAAATAATGCTCGGGAGGGCAAACGTATGACTTACCTCGAACACGCGATGCGGGGAGATGCGGGATCCACCTACGGTCGATGAAATGATGCTGAGGGCAATGAACGTGATGGTGTCGAAGATGGTGGGCTCCAATAGCATTTTCTCTAATCACTTTTCAATCCTGTCAAATGATAATGATGGGTTGGAGTGGGTATTTTATACCCTTAATCGCCATTAATGCTTGTATTTAATGCAGGTACGGTGGGAGAAAAGGTTGGTGAGTTTGAAAGTCAACGATGGTGGTGGGAGACCCAGAGCTCAGAGGGTGGAGTGACGCAGTACGATGCCCACTGTAAATATTTCAGGTCAGTTGGGACGACGGCGGTGAAGAGTGAGCCGGGGCCCAAAGGGCAGAGTTCTGCCAAAGATCCATTGTCATGGATGGCAGAACCATCACGAAATTCTAGAATCAGAATTCTGGATGGTCGGGCCCGGAACACCATATGGAAGTCAGGGTCTCCCGCAGACCTCAGTCGGCAAATACGGTGGTGGGACCCGGGAGGCAGGACGCTGCCAAAGGTTCACCGTCAAGCGACAGCGAAGCACAGTCGGAACCCTGGAAGTGGAACTCCGGGGTTCGAGATCCAGAGGGTAGAACACCGTCGGAGATTTTCCACAAATTTTTTAGTAGACGGCGAATGGGGAATCAGACCCCAAGGTCCGGGAGGATGCAGAGCGAACGCCGCCAGGAACGGCGAGTTCAGCGGGGAAACCCGGCGAGGGAATCCCGAACGGTCGGGCCCGGAGGGCGCCGGGGTTGTTGGTAGGGCCAAACTACCAAAGGGACTCCGCAAAGCACTAGAACTCAGCAAAATTAAAAGGGGAGGGCATGGTCAATTTATGGTGGGACTTTTTAAAGCAATATTGACCATCTGAGACACCAAAAAAAGGGGCACGTAAAACGAGGCGATGGTGAAATGACCCGACAAGGCAAAAGAAAAGAGGGTCCCCATTCTGAACGAGGCGTGTGTGCTAAGGGCACAACAGATACTAATGACCAAAGTACTATTAATAAAATGATAGGAGTGATTGACATCGAGCCTCATAAAGAGAAAACCATAATACCCACTAACAGTAGTTTCTCTTCAGAAGAAACAATCAAACATCCACCTAATGGTCCTCTTTACATAGTTGATAGAATCAATAGAAAGACCACTCCTGGGATTTTAATTGATCCAATCTATGGAGAGAATGTGATCATAGAAGAACTATTATATGTGCATGAACTTACTCAAGATAGATATGATAAATTGAAAGAATGGATTAAAACACATGATGGTTTTGATTGTGCTACAATGGGATCAATCACAATCCCTTTACAAGTAGGACTAAAGAAATTAAATGTATCATTATCATTCATATCTAATTTAGGCCAATTTCATGTGAAGTTAGGATACAAATGGCTTAGCTCCATGAATCCAGTCTCATCTATTATCCATAAGTGCTTAAAGTTTCCAGTCAATAATGAAATTTATTCACTGTGAACCATAGTGGCTTTAGGCGTCCATCTTCCCATGGAAATTTTTCCTTAGATTATTTTTGGCCTGAGCCCATGGAATGTATAAGACCCCATGAAGACTTCCTTTCCTATCCTACCAAAATTTTAAAGAAAAATGCATAGCCAGATTATCCCTTGAGAATTTTCCTCCATGCATGATTGAACCTCCACCCCTTAAGGAAAAAAATAGTCATCCTAAAACCCTTCCAACAAACCAATACCCATCCATGAAAAATCCCTTGCCCATATCCTATAAAAGGCCTAGAGAAAAATAAACAAGTCCTAATATGCCTCCTAAACAAATTTATAAAGCCAAAGATAAATTCATTGAACAACCTTCCATGGTTTCTTCCATTCATCCCTCACAAGAAGAAAAGGAACCTATGGTTGAAAAAATCGCTCCTACATAATCAAAACTTGAAAACTGTAATAAAAGAATAAAAAATGCTAGAGAGAATAGGTATAGAACTCGTGCTATTGCTTGAAAGATGAATGAAGAGAACAACATTGAAAATAGAGATCCAAGCATGGTAGAAGCAATAAATGATGACCCTCATCTCTTACCCAAAAAAAAAGAATTTTTCTCCAACAAAACAAGGACCAGAACCCTCTATGGATATTATCATTCATCCTCCTATTGTGGTTTACTTGGATGATAGTGAGGAAACTACTAAAATTGATGAGAAAGTGCATAATGAGTTGAATTTTCTATTTTCCTCTTCCATGAGCTTAAATGATAATAATCGTGATGATCCTGCTAAACCGAAAGATGCATTGTGTTGAACATGGTGATTCTCCTAGTACATCACTTGATGTTGCCCCTCTTGCTAGTGATCTGCATTATGTATATACTAAACAAGACTGGGATGTGGATGACCTGTTGGATGGTTGACTTGCATTTTCTTTACTAGTCTTTTATCATTTGTTTTTCTTTTTCTTTCTTTTTTCTTTTGATTGCATGTGTGTAATGTGATCCCTCATGATGTTCTATTTGATGTTTCTCTCTATGTGCATTCCTCTATTTTTACCTTCATTATTCTATATGTCATATACTTTTTGCTTTGATCATTGGTCACTTATCTTTGATCTCATTTTCATTTTTTTTCTTTTTTTTTTCCTTTTGGGGATGATGCAAGGCATCGAGACACCCTATGTCTCTTCTATGTTGACCCAAAAGATTTTTCATTATCTTTGCTTTTCATTTTCCTTTTTTTCTTGTTTTTTCCTTTTTAGGATGATGTAAGGCATTGAGACACCTCCATGTCTATTCCATGTTGACCCAAAAGTTTTTCATTTTCTTTCACAAGCTCTTTGTGTAATTCTTCCAGCTCTATGTGTATTTGGGGAATGATGACATTTTCGAGCTCTCTAATATCATTGCAACAAAGAAAAATACTAAGCTCAAATCCATAGATCCTTTATGCATTTCTAGTGGGAAATCCCTCTTTTCTTTTTCCTTTTTCATTTTTGGCTACTTTAAAGTAATTTCTCATAGCACGGTGTTAGAAATTTCTTTAAAGTGGGGGCATACATTGGCATTATTTTGGTATGATTTCATTTTCATTTTTCATGTTCCTTGATGTGATTTCCTTATTTCATGCAATGTTTTTTTTCTCATTGTGGTGACATTGGGAGTAATGTACTTCAATAGCCAAATCTATCTTAGAATATTACATTCATCTTAGTGGTGATTCGATGCACTACCTTCCCTATGTTATGAATCTTTTATCCTTTGATTGGTCCTCTCTTGGAGACAATAGGAACGATGTCCCCTAAGAGTAAGACCTCACATGAACTAAGAAGAATCCCTTTGAACATCCCTCTTTCTTGTTGCATTTTTATTTTTGTACCTTATTAAAGTCATGGAGGTATGGCTTTGATATGGTTTCTTGGGGCTTACTTAGTGAAAACCTAACTTCACTAGCCCTTGTGAGCGTGCATTTTATTTTTGTCCCTATCATGGTCATGGGGGTATGACTTTGATATGGACTTCCTAGGGCTCACCTAGTGAAAACCAAGCTTCACGAGCCCTTGTGAGAATTTTTTTTTTTGCATAGTGGATAACATGTTCCACTTTTAAACCCTTTTTGGACAAACAACCTAGACCCAATCCACTATGTTGGATAGTTAGTCGGGTATGTGCAGGATCATGATGGGCCAAAAAGTGGCAATATGATGGGTATGTGGCTTACGACTTTTTTTACCCAAAATTGATGAAACGAAAAGGGTTTTTAAAGGATATTCTTAGCTTTCCAACAATATAAATTATTCTTTACTTTGAATTTCATAAATAATTATTATTCAAATGTTTTCTATTTGAATTACGATTAAATTCCTAATTGATAGGATAATTGAAAAACATCTATAGCGTTCAAACAATATCACATTTTTTGGATAAAAAACATGTTCCACATTCTATGCTTCACATACTATAGGATTAAAAAAATAAAAATTGAATTTCATGAAGTTTTGACCAAGTTAAGGTGGTCAGGCATACGAGTTTTTTATAGTTTTTAAAAGTTGTAATAAAAAAATCATAATTAATTATTTATTTGAAAAAAATTACAAAAAAATATGCATCACATCTAGGCATGAGTCATCTACTTATATCTAAAATATTATAAAAAAATATTATCATTTTATTGTGGTAAGGGTGGTTAGACAGACACCTACTTCTTATTTTTTCCCTAAATTTAAGTACTACTGCATTGAAATTTCAAATTTTCACCAAATAGACTTTAAAAAAAACCTAGTAGTTTAGAAACTACATTCAATTTGTTACAAATTTTATTCTTACATATATTTGAAATAATATAGATAACTTATTCAAATTTTTATGTCAAGTTTCCTAACTTTGATTTTTCTAAATTTTTTGCCACTTAAGGGCCTATTTTTTCCATGATGATCCTGCACATACCCAAACTTCAAAGCTTGATTCATTGCATTTTTTCCTTTTTCCTTTTTCTTTTTTTTTTCTCTTTGATCTAGTGTATAATTACGATTTGGTTATGGCTTCGTATATCATCCGCAAGCGTGTTCCTTTATGCTTATGTTGGTTTTCCATAGGATCTTGATCTTGGGGGCTTGGCCACCCTCTTGATTATTGTCCTCCTATCTTACTAGCATTTGTACATTTGAACCTATCTTGATTGTGTGGTTGGATACTTTATTGTAAGTTTGAAGCAAGTTCATCCTCTTGCACTAAAGTGGGGGCTAAATGTAGTGTAGTAAAATGCATACGCTTGAATTTTCACACTTGTTTCGACATGCCTTTCTTTATTCATTCCTATTTATGTCTTAATTGGTCCTATTTTACATCCATAAGCCCTATGGATTATATCTTTTTCTAGCTAATCCTGACATTCTCCAATGGATAAATGATAATTTAATTATTATCTCTAAGTGTTCTTGATTTTTGGGTCGGGACTAAAATGCCACCTAGGGCATATTTATCCCCCAAAGGTCTCAGGACTCTGATTTTGAGGCATCTTAAATGGGCCCATTTTTGGTGTCTATGCCCTAGGTTTCATGCCTTGGGACTAAGACACCACCTAGGGCATCTTAGTCCCCCTTGAGGTATTTTCAGGATTTAATTTCAAATTCTAGCGGGATTTAGCCTCCTTTAATTGATGAATTCATATGTTGACTTTGTGTGATGTAATTTCAGGATATTACATATAGATAAGTATAAATACAAGGTTCCTTCTCTCATTTTCTCCTAACAAGCAATCTAAGCATCCAATCATTCAAGAACATTCAATCAAGAATTTGGAGCCATCATTAAGATTCAAGCATCATATCAAATATATTCATGTATCATGTGTGTTTTTGTGCTACCATTTGTGATGTAGGTTTTTGATTCAAGCAAGTAATTCGTGTCCATATCTTGCAAGTCTTCCTTTGATTCAAGATCCATATCCATTGCAGCCATTTCACAAAAGTTTGTAGACTTTATAAAAAGGGTTTGGTGAGTTGTAGCATTGCATATTGTTCATTCATAATTTCCCTTCATTATTCTATTTCATTTCGAGGTTTAATTACTAACAAGGGGTTTGACCAAGGCAAACCCCCATTCACTAACAATAAACAATTTTTTCCCCTCTTGCATGTTTGTGATTGCATATTCAGGTTGAAGACTTGAATAGCATTTGAAGTGAAAAATTGCAAAGTTGCAAAGTTGCATTACAAAGTTGTCATCTTCATAGAAAATCACCTACAAGCTAGATCTGGGTATGTGCAGGATCATGATGGGCCAAAAAGTGGCAATATGATGGGTATCTGTAGGGTATGTGGTTGATGATTTTCTTTTTACCCAAAATTGATGAAATGAAAAGGGTTTTTAAGGGAAATTCTCAGCGTTCCACCAATATAAATTATGATTTACTTTGAATTCAATAAATAATTATTATTTATTTTCTATTTGAATTTTAACTAAAGTGTTGATTGATAGACTGATTGACAAACATCTATAGCTTTCAAACAGTATCACATTTTTTGAATCCAAAACATGCATCACTTTATATGATTCACATACTATAGGATTAAAAAAAGAAAAATTGAATTTCATTAAGTTTTGACCAAGTTAAGGTGGTCAGACATACGAGTTTATATATTTTTTAAAATTTGTAATAAAAAAATTATAATTAATTATTTACTTGGAAAAAACTTACAAAAAAATATGAATCACATCCGAACATGAGTCCTCTACTTATATATAAAATCTTACAAAAATATATTATCATTTTATTATGGTTAGGGTGGTCAGATAGACACCTACTTATTTTTTCCCTGAAATTTAAGTATTACTACATTTCAAATTTTCACTGAATAGATTTTTGTTTTTTTTTAAAATAAACCTAGTATTTTAGAAACTACATTCGATTTGCTACAGACTCTATTCTTAAGTATTTTTGAAATAATATAGATAAATTATTCAAATTTTTTATATCAAGTTGCCTAACTTTGATTTTTCTGAATTTTGTGCTACTTAAGGGTCTATTTTTTCCATGATGATCCTGCACATACCCATCTGGAATTTTTAGAACTTGAGATTAGAGAAGAAGGAAGAGTAGACATCAAGCCTTAGGATCACATTCAAAGATTCCAAAAATTCCAAATGAGATAAGACAATAGTAAGCACATCTTAGTCTTCCCAAGGGTATTTTTAGAAATTCTTCCAAATCCAATTCTGACATCCAAAGAATCTACATATTCCCGTAAAAACAACAGCAGGACTAAGACAACAGTAAGGGTGTCTTGGTCCTCCATATCACCTTTTTATAGCTTCTCTACATTTCTAGAATCCTCATCACATATCTAGACTTCACAGGTACACACATCCCAACTCCTTGTTGCATGATTTCATCATTTGCATCCTTCATTTAGCTTACATTACTAAATTTTGTGAGTTGAATGCTTGTTTGTATTTTCCAAGCATGTGCTTGGTGGTGACCCCTAAAAGTTTAAAGAATTCCAAGTCCTAGGTCCTCCTTGTGAGGTTGACAGTCAATCCAATTATGACTCCTAGGACATTATTGAATGATAATAGGAGAAAAGTGATACCATTTACCACCTTTTCCCCCTTATTAAAAAATGCAAGCTAATTGATTTGTTTTTGTATTTTTTAGAATTAAAGGATGCAAAACAATGAAATTCTAAACCCTAGATGAGAGGCAAGTTTGAATGAAAAGTAAGAAACCCTAAATGAGATCTAATTCAATACAAATGATTTTCCAATAAATGCAAGATTTAACTTGAGATGAGAAGAAAGACTCCAAAATTATAAAATTATAATATTCAATAGGTTGGGTTCACCATTATGTTTAGTGGGAAAATATGGTTTGCATCAAAATGGAATTATCAAGATGATGAACCACTGATTCTCACCACAAAACATGCAATTATGTGAATGATATGATGCAAATAATAATAAAAAACCAATCCTAACTATTATAGAAACAAAAAGGGAAGTTTTGAGAGGCTAGAATGGTGTGTACCTTACTGCAAGAAGGCTATTTTTACGTCACAAAGGTCTCATTCACCTTTATTGACGAATGAATCCTGTTAGGGATTCTAAGAACTGAGATCTAGGTTATGTTCTTCAAGATCTGCACTCTCAGCTCCTCAGTGACCAGCTCTCAAAAACTTGAAAAAAAATTGTAGCTTTGTTTTCATGTTCTTCCAATGTAGGTGACAACATTGCAACTTGACAATTTTTCTCCAAATCTCGCTCTTCAACCTAAGTCTTGCAAATACACATTCAAGAAGAGAAAAACTTGTTGATTGTTAGAGGATATGGGTTTTCCTTCATCAAACCCCATTTAGGTAACTAAGCCTTATGATAAAATAATGAAATGGAAGCATGAAACATGAAATATGCAATGATGATACCTTAAATAATGTCTTGGAATGCAAATCTATAAACTAACATGAAGTGGCCATGTATAATGTAGATCATGATCTCAAATTATATGTGAAATAATGCTTGCAAATGGATCTTCAATGCTACATCAACACACATTATCCCAACCACACATGTTTGATGCACTATGCCTTCAATATGATGATATGATCTTGAATTGATACAATAAAATCTTAATAATATACCTTTAATGATTTGAAATGCTCTTGAATTGCTCTATAATACTCTTGTGAAATATTAGGATGCTCTCTTGAAAATCTTAGATTGTTTAGATGAATCTATGTGAATTAACCTTATATTTATACTAAACCTAAGAATTAACACCAAATTTAAAATAAACCAAGTAGACATCAAATCTAAAATTAAAAATTATTAAAATCTCACAACAAATAAATTCAAAAAGGGGTGGCATATGTAAGAAGGACCCATTCGCCACCTTGGGAAAATGGTTCCTAGCATAATTTCCTAGGACCATGCTTCAGGGGGATGAAATAACATTAAAAACTCATTTCAAATATGCCAAGAAAGGGGTGTCCTATGTGAGGAGGACCCATTTTCCAGTAAAGGTGAATGGGTCCTAGCATAGATTTCAAGGACATCAATTTTTCCAATTTAAATTTCATGCAATATCATCAATGGGTGTCAGGATAGATCCTTGAAAAATGCAATTAATAAGGCTTAGATTTGAATTAAAGGTCTAATTAAGCTCAATTAACCACAATTAATTAATGAAACCCTAGATAAGTGTGAAAGTATAATGAAACACTTTACAATGCCCTAAATAAGGAAAAATTAAGTGCATTTTATTAAAAAGGACCCTAGATTCAATGTGAATGCATACAACAAATTACAACACTAAATCAAGGAATATTTAGATTCATTTTTTGTTAATTATCTCCAAATGCAAGAAAAAGGGATACTCTTTTTGAGTTGGTGCAAGAAGTTGGGTTCACAAAAAGCTCAAAAAGTGGAAGTGTTTTTGCTATTTTTAGAATTTGTCACACTTGGACTAAAAATTTAAGGAACTTACACAATGAATCTTAAAAAAAGTTAGTAATATGAAATTTATAATTTTGAATCTAGTTTCCAAATATGTAATTTATTCAAATACCTAGATGATATAAATTGAATTTTGATAGGGATGTATAAAAACCACTTTTTAAAAGTCTTATTTTTACCATACCATGCATGTGTACAGACACCACTTTTTGACCCAAATAAAAGTATTTTGATAATTCCTTTTGGGGAAAGATAACTAACAACATGAAGATTTATGAGGATATTTTTTGTAATTTTTTTTTAAATATCATTTTTTATTAAATTTTTATTGGCCTTAATTATTGTTTTTAAAAATCAACGTGTACGGAGAACACAATTGCACCTAAACTAAGCATTGTTTTAATATTTTCTTTCATCGTGTAGATAATTGTGTGAAAATTTATTCCATATAATTTTTTTACAAGAAAATTAACCAAAAAAAATTTATTAAAGAATAAAAAAAGTCTGATATTTCTAGTTTATTGACTACTTTGCTTACAAATTAATTAGAAAAAACCAAATATAATTCAATCTTTAAAAAAATTATGTATTTGGAAACTAGACATCGTGTTCTCTAATGGGTATTAGTTTCATAGATTGATTTAGAAAAAGTCCATCAATCATATTGCCAAAGTTGGACATTTTTCTTGAATTTTCCTTAGTTTTTTAGTTGGAGCTCAAAGGCTAAGCATCGAGTTTCCAAAACTTTCTCGCTCAACCTAAAACCAAGGCAGCATGTGGGTTGGGTATTCAAAATTTTAAAAATGCATACGCATTACAAAACACATACACATTCTTTACTTGCTTGATTATTAAAAAAATAAATACTTTTTAGGAAAGTTTACACATTTTAAAATGCATACGCTTTTCTAAAAGGTATTTAATTTTTTAAATAAATGACTCATACATTTTATAAAATGTGTACATGTTATATAATGCATACGCTTTTTTTAGTGCATACTCGAAGCATAATATATATGCATTTTTTTTAGGCTTGGGTACCCGTAGCATAATGCATACACATTTTTTTAATAATATGTATTTGTTTCCTATGGGATTGTTTTTTGGCTGAAACTTCCCCTCTTTGTGGACCCAACTTCTTTCTTTTACCCTTTTGTTAATACAAGACCAAGCAAAGAAGCTATATGAATGTTTCAAGAAAGAGAAGAGTAAGATACAAAAGGAATTGGCCAATGCCCAATCCCAAGCTCCAGATGAAAAAGTGCCAAAGAATCAATAGAGAAACAACTTGAAAGAAGGATGGAAGAGCTACAAAAGGTGCAAGAGAATTTATCCACTATTTCAATTCTTCAATAACAAGGCCAACATATTGATCTTCAACATCAAGAAAGCAAATTCTAGGAAGAGGTCAAAAGAGCCCAGATGACAATTGATACAAAGAAATGGGAGAAGAAAGCCTTTGAGTCTTATTTGCAAGCCCATAGTGAAGAATTAGAATGGTTGTGCCTCAAACTTCTAGATGCTTTGGAAATGATTAATCAGTTGAGGGAGGATATAAAGACAAAGGAGTCCCAGGATCAACAAGAACATGTTATGGCATGAAGGGCCAAATTTCTCCATGCTATGTTGTAGAAATTATATTTCTCCTATTGGGAAAAGATCAAGGTCATGATGACATCCCTAAGGAATGCTGTGAGGTTCATGGTAGATGCGTAGGAGCTTACTACAAAATTTGGTTTGGTAGTAGACTAGATCTTACATTCAATCACTCCCTGATTTGTGGAATCAACGAAATTAATCATCAAGCTCTATAAAGGTATTGAAGAGAATTTAGTGAGCATTGTGATACTAGACAAAAGAGAAACTATGAAGAAAGCAAATGAATTTATGGTTTGTAACCACACCGCCCAAAGGGGTAGGGATTTCCAGACTACATTGACAAAAAAGGTTAATAGGATGAAGGAAAATTTTGAAGGTTTGATCTAGATGGAATTTCCTTCTCCATTCCTATTGGATGAGTTAGTGTTTATTGAAAAGTACATCAAGTAGGCATTAGAAGGCAAGAAATGGGATTAGTCAGCCCTCTACACTCTGAGCCCATCACCTAGTACAAAATAGATCAAAGAAATACACCTTCCACTGACTCGACTTTACTTTCACATTGAAGTTGCATAAGAAAGATTGGGTGAGGTCTTTTTAAAAGAGATACTCAACTTAGACCAAGCTTTTGAGATGTTTCACACACTACTTCTACCTTCTAATGTGGATTC
Organism: Sequoia sempervirens; assembly: GCA_007258455.2. Lineage (NCBI taxonomy): Eukaryota > Viridiplantae > Streptophyta > Pinopsida > Cupressales > Cupressaceae > Sequoia > Sequoia sempervirens. Next base: position 351,189,520 of record VDFB02047230.1, read on the forward strand.
AGAGTATCTGCATTCTATGTTCCTTGGGCTTTGAGGATCACATGTTTCCTTTTCCTTTGTTTTGTTTATTCCTTTTGTTAGGTTTGTGCCTTCATAGGAATAGGACACCCATGAGTTGCCAAAAACTATAGATATTTCCTTTGCTCTAAATGTTTAAATATGCTATATTTAGCTTTTTGACCTTGTGGATTTTCTCGTTTTTACCATCTTCAATTTCTTCACTGTTGACCCCACCATGTGTCCTTTAGTGTAGTTTTCTAGAGGTCACAGAGCTGCAAAAGTTCCATGTAGTGGTTCCATGGATTTTATACATCACATCACTCTCAGGAATGGAGTGAGACACATGGCTACCCTGTAGGGTTTTACACCAAGGAGCTCGAGGAGGTTTGAAGAAAATCCCACCATTGCACCATGTAGCTTGAATATTGTTGGACAAGGTTTTACGATGTCAAAAATGGCACATTCACAATGTGCTGCTAGCTGTAGAATTTTTTTTATCTTTTCTAGGCATCACTAATGCCAATATCCACTCTATATCACCATTGATGCTTGTAGATGATCATATCATAGTTTCTTAGTTAGAGTTTTCACAACGCCGCATTTTTCCTCTAATAGGGAATATTTTTCCATGGCTCCTAGGTTTCCAGCTTAGTAGGTTGTTACATAATTACCATGTTGAAGCAACTCAAGTTTTATTTCTTGGGATCTTCAAGATAAAATTAGATATTGTTAGAATCGTAGGGAAACACTTTATTTCCACCTATTAGGTTTTTTGTTTAAGGTGGTGGAGATTTCTTTATGATTTTTTTCTTCCCTTGTCCGATAATAGGGAATTTCCAAGCCTCTCTTTGGGGTGGAAGATTTCTTACATAATTTTTTCTTGTCCTATATTAGTTCTTTTGTAATCAATTTTTAAGATAATGGTTTGAATTAGTCATTCGACCTTAGTATATTTTGTATTTTTTCTCAAATAAAATTAATAGAAGGAAGGAATGTATTAGATTGTGCCTAGGTGGCCTTTATCTTACATTTTATGGTCTATTCACATATACTCATGCTTTGTGTCATTCTCATCTTTCAGATATGGTTTTGATAATTGATTCTAGAATTTCTATTTTCTAACTCATATCTATAGTGGATTGGGCCATGTTCTTATACTCTTTCAGTTCTTATTAAATACTGTGTTATATCTTGCATTATGTTATTGGGGAAAAATAGTTCTATAAGGGTTTGAAGCATTATATCTAATTTGAGTTATACCATTTTCAACAATGAAGGGTTTGTTGTATTATGTGTTCATTCTAGAATGCATTAGGGTTTTGAAATTTAAAAAAAATTGATGTATCACCATAGAACTTAGTTTTTTTTTTTTCATTTCCTTCTCCCTTTTCCCAATGGAAAGAAAGATTCAACTTATTTAAAAATATTGGAGGTTATTTAGTGAAATTTCAACAAGTCCCCCATTCATTGACTTTCCCATAAGACTGTTTAGAGAGGAATGAGCTTTAATGATCAACACTTCCATCTAATACTAATCCTCCATCTACTCCCTATACTTCATCTATTCCTAATCCTCCATTTATTTGTATTCCTCCATCTACTCTTAATCCTCCATTTATTCCTAATCCTCTATATAAGCCTAAAACATTAACATATCTCTAGAATTCCTCTAAGGACTCCTAGCAAAGAAACTATCACAGAATCCATATCCTAAAGTTGTGGATTCATGTCACCCCACTCAAACATCTATGGTAATAATTGATAATGCACTTATCCATCCCATGAGCCTATCATTCCTCTCCCAACTCCTTAAACCATCCAAACCGCCAAAAAATCCCAACCCATCAAAATTATCCAACTCTAATCCCTATCTCATACTCCTAGCATTATTGAACCCAAATATTGTGAACATTTTGAATCCCCCATATCTCCATCTACTCTAATTGATAATTCCTTCCAACACTTATCCCCTGTCATAGCACACACACAAATTGAAACATGCCAAGAGCTTGTTCCAAAATATACCAAAATATCCCACATTCAAATCAAGATTTTCCTATTCCATATAACTTATCTCATGACCCCTTAACTCCTCCTATCCACACCATATAAAAATCATATCCCTATCCTCTTATCCTATTGCCTTCACCCATGAAAATTCTCTTGTAGAAGAAGAACAAATGATGTCCACCACCCATCTTACTCCCCCTAATAATGAACGTGTGTCATACTTCTAATATAACAAACATCCTAGTTTACACCACATGTTCAATAACATTAAATATCAAGGTAAATGATTAATCCTACATGAGAAAGGTATCATGGAGCCCAATAACATCAAAGCTAGTCCATGATTGCAAGGTCTTGGTTGCATATTTCAAGGCTCACCATCTAAAAATTTTGGTACAAATTTTGTGTGACCTAAGAGTTCTTCTCCCAAGACCACAATAGGTTCTCACAACCATTCCTCCAAACCATTTTTTGCCATCCCCCTCCTTCACCATACCAACTTAAAACCTTTATCACAATCCCTCCTTCATACTTTAACTATATTTTGGGTCCCTATGAAAATCCACCATCACATCTCTCCCACCTACTAGATCCATTTTTGGGCAATTATATCCTAGAATACCATCCTCTATATTATCCTACTCATCACATCATCCACCAACCCCCTATCCTTCTCATCCATCATAAACATATCCCTCTTATCATCCCCAATCAATATCAACTAAGGAACACATCCATGGACATCATCCAACATCCTCCCTTCATACACCTCATAAGAAATATTACCTTTATCACTCTATAAATATTCCCTCCACATCACCCCTCCTTACAACCATACAATATCTATTGGAAAAAATTTGGATTCCAAAATAGAAATTCATAGAGAAAAACATCCAACAAACTATAAATATCACCAAGTCCCTTAAGATGCATGCTAAAACAAAAAAAAATCCAATCTAAAAGTGCAATAAAATCCAAAGGAAAATCCCAAAATAGAATCCAACATTACTAATCCAAAATCTAAGCATCCCCATCCTCCATGTATCCTAAATCAATTTTGGATCCATATGTCCAAAAAGTGACAACACTAATTCCTCAATCCATTCCTTCTATTATTCAATATCCATCATAATATATACCAATGTTAGTCATGACAAAATCCCCTCATTGTACTCCTCTACCATCATTCCATCAATACACTTTCCAACATCCCATCCATTAGAACACATATCACCCCCATCAAATCCATTTAACTCATACCTTTAAATATTTCATACATCTTAATAAGCTTATACAAACATCTAGTGGTCATGCCTCAAAATGTGCTTCTATTACCCCAGTATAGATCTAGATGCTTAATTCCTTCATCCATATCCTTATCATCATTTATTCCACATCCTTAGCTCTCTCCATGAAAAATAAAAAAGATCCTAAAAGATAAAAAATAAAAAATAAATAAAAGAAAAAAAAATTAAAGAGAAAATTTGTCTAATGGTGAAAACTTAGAAAATGGGTGCCTTGGGCAAGTATCATGATGAGAGCTTGGAAAATATGAATTATGTGTAAGTTACCCCATCTATTTTATCTCTATACTTGGGGAAAAGTTTTTCCTAGCCTACCCATAAATAATATCCCTCAGACCATCTTACCTATCCTACCCATCATCATCCAATCCACTTGAATCCCTCCATACTTATTGTGATCTTGATAAAGAATAGGGGAAACTATTCATACATTCTTTGTAAAATTCTTGGTATATCTTCCCCCATTACACACTTTTCATTGTACCATCCTTCTATCTTACCATCCCTCCTCCCATTCAATTGATCCATATTATCTATCCATAGCATCTTATCAATCCCTATCATGAGCATCCTAGTGCCTCATCATGCAGGACATAACTACTATGGGGTATATTATTCCTTTGTGACATATTCCTTGGATATATCATTCGTACCCTCCACCCATCCTTATTTTTTATCCACTATCCATTACTCCCCAATACCACCTCATTCTCCCATATAATAGTCCCTTGTCATTGGCACCTAGGTATAGGTCACCCCTCATAATTCAATGCCATCTATCCCATCATTTTATTACCCTAATATCACTATCCTACCACCATTTTCATTCCCCCATACATCCCATAATATTCCTTTTATCATTTAGATAAATCCCACCTTTGAGCTTCATGCCTAGCTTTATTGGTGTATCCCACTAATCCTTACATGTAATCACAATCCTCATTCGATGAACTAGGGTCCAATATATCCAAAATACCCTATAAATATTGTACATCCTGTAATTAGTGGTCTTGTTTTCTTACCTAGATCCATGATTTTACATATGTCTCATTAGGTCTCATCCATGAGAACTTTGTCCTTGTATTGACAAGCATCCCCATATCAAGCTAGTCCTTCAACCAAGTCCATTAGGCCCTTTAGGTTTTAAATATCTTAATCATATCTTGTTAATAGAATAATAAGTTTTATCCATCCATATTTGGACTTTGCAAGATATAAAATTCCTCAAATCAAGCAACATATTCTCCATCCATTTTCCTTATAGATAAAGGTACTTGAGATATTTTAGTATTTCATTGGTGCTTTCAAATCTTTGCTTATATTTCTTTTGAGATTCCTATTTTACCTACTTTGGGTCACCATGATCCATCGTATCATGGTGTACTTTAATTGGTGAAACTAGAAGAAACTTATTTTCATTCATTTGTTGTGTTTTTATGGTTATCCCATGTTGTATGCATTGAGGCACTTTGTAACCTTGTGCTACACGAGATTTTTTTTTTATGGGTTTTTAGCATCATGCACACCAAATTCCTTTGCGACTTTATGAGATGTTGGATTTTTTTTTTTTGTTGGGTTATTCCTATGCATGTCATACAAATTCACCTTGGCTTTTTATACCTTGGTGCATAGTATTCCATGCTATATCAAATTAATTGATCACTATATGGTAGTTTCTTTTGACACTTTCAAAATCACCCCATCCATCTATCATACATGTTTCTATTCCATTTTCATTACCATTTCTATCCACCATCTATCCATTTCATCTATTTCCCTCACCCCCACTTAATCATGGATTTTATGTGCACAAATATTAGACTCTTACATCTTCCTATCTTCCATTGGTTTTGTCCCTATGATAGATGTACTATCATCTATCCATTTCATCTATTTCCCTCACCCCCCACTTACTCATGGATTTTATGTCCACAAATATTCTCTTACATCTTCCTATCTTCCATTGGTTTTGTCCCTATGATAGATGTACTATTCCTTGATAGTTGCATCCATCCATTGTAATATTCATCTTTTCCATTTCACTCATCCTCTCATTTCATTATCCACTAGGTCCATTTTAGGCTAATAGAGATTTGTTATTCTAAGAATATTTTCCATCCATATATGTATATCTTACTCATCTTTCTATTTAATTATTATTTGGGTTCATTTTAGGATGATATAAATTTATTAGTTTAAGCATCTATTCCATCCATATATGCATCTCATCCTATCCTTTCATTATCCTCTCAACTCATTTTAGTATAATATAGATTTTTTTTCTAATAATCTTTCCATCCATCGTATCCATCCACTTCATTAGTACATTTCTACCATAATGCTCATCATAATCTAAAATTTCAAGAAAATACTAGTCCATGTAATCTATTATCAATAATAAAATTGCATCCTTAGTCTTGTTCCTACCCTTTCAAAAAGCCTTGATCCAAAACCAATCATCATTATTAGGATGTATACTTTCCAATCCTTATGTTGTTTTGGGATATAGCATTCCCACATAAATAAAACTACATCCATCATCAACCAACCTTGGATTTATAACTTGACCAAGACAACATCATGTTGTCTTCGGATCCTTTTTTTCATGCTTTCTTGTCGTCTTATCCTTACATAATATCTTCCTCTTCCCATCTCACCTTCTATTGATCATATTCCATCATCTCCTTCTGTTATCTTGCATCATCTCATCCATTTTGAGAGCACACCCATGTTCTACCAAACCCACCTATCCTCTCGAGGGGGCATCCTCATCCCCATACCCAAGTTCCCATAATCTTTGCTCCTAGTGACTCCTTCAAATGACTTGGGAACCCTTCCTAATCTAACCATATTCTTCCAAGAGCTATGTATTTTAATCAAACACCATCCTAAAGAGGGGTAAAATGTAGACACCTAAAATTGTCCATTACATTTGTACAATTACCCTAACTAGTTTGATCCCTGATCCCTATTTTAATTAAATAATATTTTTATTATTTAATTAATATTCGCCATCCCAATATTCATCTAAAATCATTTCCTCTATTTCTCCTAATGTCCAACCTAGGGTAAATATTTATTCCCAATTATTTTCCTATTCTTATTCCCTTTCTCCTAAAAATTAACTAAATAAGTTATTACTTATTTAATTATTCTCTCATGCCACATCCTCTAAATTTTTTAATTACCTCCCTAATATTCACCTAGTTGACCTCCCTAGTCATTTTCATACACTTAATCCTTGATTAATTGGGGTAAAATATTCCCTCACCTATGGGATGTCCTCTCTCTCATCAATTTTCCCCTTTTGGAAAAGATCCCATGTCCTTGAGCACATGGGTGTATCTCCCAAAATTACCCAAAGGAATTCTAAATTCCTTTATTTCCCTCATCCTCTTCCCTTAGGCAAGAATTACCTTTATGGAAAATATTCCTAAGGTACCATCCAAATAATATCTCACCTCTCAAGTCCTTTCTTGGTTCCATTTGGTACCATCCCAAGAGTTGAGAGATAACCTCTCATATTAGCCCTTGTTCTGAAGTTCTAATCCTAGTCATTCATCATTTTTCCTCCAAACCTATATATCTCCGCACTTAGCCATTTTTACATGATTACTCACCTTTGCATTATATTTTTGTTATGTTGTGAAAATCTTTAGTTATCACACATCAAATCAACCATCATGGTTCGAAAATAAATACAATGAGGAGATTGACATAGTTTTTCTACACCAAATTATATGTTGGTTTAGAAATTTATTTCCTAATTTTAGTGTTTTTTTGTGTGTTTTCATTTGGTTTAATGGTTAAAACATTCACTTTGAAACACATTTCATGCACACAATTATTTATTGAGAATTTTAGGTAGTATTCATTAACTAGTCAAAGATCAATTAGCCATTCACATGTTTGTTAGAGAGTTTTGAAAGGGTGTCCCTAGATTTCATTGAATTGGTTTCTTATTTTTTTTTATCTTGTCTACATACTAAGGATATGTTTCATAACATTAGGACCTATTTGATCATCCCTCTCCTCTATGATCATACTGGGAATCATATTTGTGTAACAAAATGTTTCAAGGTACATTCAAATTGATTATTGCACCAAGCCTTATTAATGCCAAACAAAAGTGATGCATGAGATATAAATATATAAAATGCATTATCATATGAAGTTTTGAGCTAGGGTATAGACTATATATAAAAAAATTTGGGATGTAAGGGTAACAAGTTGAACCAATAATGAACAAAAAACGGTAATAAGTTGAACCAATAATGAACAAAAAACTATCTTTTCTTTTATTTTAATCTTGTTCTAGGATATTAAATTTAACAATTTTAAGTTTCAATCCTTATACTAGGATATGTTCTATGTGATTCAAAATATGAATAAAATTTATAACCTTTACTTAAATAGAGTGTCTTTATGAGTTAAAATCGTGTTTTAGGAGATGTGCATATCATGTTTGATGCTACGTTTGATAGAATCATATTATTTTTTGTTTTGATATAGACAATTTTTTTCAAATACATTTAGAGATTTTCCGAAGAGAACTTTTACTGTAATATATTAAAAAAATATTTCTCTCTAAGGTCCATGATATATTTAGAATGTATTTAAACAACTATGCAACAAAGATTATGGGATTTTGAATAAAAAATTATCCTTTATTTTTTCAAGTAATACCATGCTAATAGGTTCAAATTTTACACATATGCTTGTATTTTTATTTGAATCTTGAATGTGCCATCCAAATAGGATTAAGGTACTAGCCTCTAGTTATTTTCTTCCACCATAAAAAATATAAATTCAAGTAAATTATTTTCATTATCATTAGATTTACCTTATTTTTCCCATTATTAGTACATAACCTATCATTTATTAGTCATGTAAAATATCTTTGGATATCCTATCTAAAATTATTGCTAGATTATTATGTATTACTCTTGGTTATTTACATCCACTTATAAAGGATGTTTTGGAAATCAAAACAATAAAGGCTTAGAAATATAGATTCCTAGAACTTTGATGTATACAAGGTAATACTTATCCAAAGGCCCAATGTGTTATTTTATTTATTTCATTATCAACCCCTCTAGGAAAGGGTGGGTTGTAGGGGTGGTTTGTCAATCCAATCTAAGAAAGAAGTTTAGGAGAGTCAAAACGTCCAAGAACATGTGACTATATTTATTAGAGAAAAAAAGAAATAGAAACTTTCTTAATAATTTATTTCTTAATGACCATAATGTAGTCATAAATTCTACCTCTTTATGAAAATTAAGATAATGTATCCCCATACTTAGATATTGAATATCTATTTTCAAAATATTCAACTACAACTATAAAAGCCAACAAAATTAACATGATATTTTTAATATAATATAAAATTAATATTTTGTACTTAAAATATTATTCATTGCACTAATTTATATTATTTATTTTCCACATTTTTCTCTACCTAAAAAATATTCATTTATACCTTACAAGAAAAACAAGAGTTTAATTTTCACTAATGTTGTACCCAAGGTAAACAAGTGTTGTTTTGACTTAGTGAATTGGATTATTTTATTGATTATAGAATAAATTAAGTATTATAAATAACATCAATTATTTTGTTAGATTTTTAATGGAACTTCTCATTTAAATGTTTTTAGAAGAGGTTTGGGTTTAATTAACATATTCCAAGGCTTGACGAGTGTATGATTAAATTTATTTTTTAAATTTTTTCTCCCACCTAGTTAAACATCAACTACTCACACAGCTAAAACTCACTATCAAAGTTACTACATTGTAGAATTTTTAGTGATTCCAGTAAAATTCTTGATCATGTCTTATTGAAAATATCTACTACACATAAGAAGACATGTGTATTCTTATGAGGTAGTTGAATGGTTTCATTATATGCAAAAAGCATGTCTCCAACCCTATCAATTTACATTTGCGAGTGTTGCCCTAGCTTGAGACAAAATGAAAGTTTTGGAATAGAGTATCCATCAAAGTATGAAGGAATTTTGTTAGATGTTGTAGATGGAAATTCTTTAGTATAAATTTAGAAAAAATGTATAACTATAGACAAGGCACATGAACTATTTGACCAAATTAATCAAATAAAAATGGCCTTATGGAATGCTATGATTATAGGATATGCAAAAATGGGCTTGTTGAAAAGACTTTAGACAATTTCAAGAAAATGAAATTAACAAGTGTAAATCTAGACTCCTTGTACTTTGTCAACATCCTCCCTACCTATGTTGAAAGGAGAGATTTGGAACAAGCCATGCACACTAATCGTAGGATAAAGGATAGAGGAAATTTGTTATATGTTCTTGTTGAAACTACCCTAGTAGACATGCATGCAAAATATAGAAGTATAGACAAGGTACATGAACTATTTAATCAAATACGTCAAAGAAATTTATTCTCATGAAATACCTTGATTGTAGGATATTCACAAAATGGATGTTGAAATGCTTTAGAAAAATTAAATAAAATGCAATTGGTAGTTATAAAGAAAGAATCTATAACCTTTGCTAGTATCCTCATAGTCTATGTTGAATGGGAGCTTTGGAATATGGTATGAGCATCTATAACATCATAAAGCATAGAGGAATTTGGTTATATATTGTAGTTGCAACCTCTCTAGTAGACATGCAAGTAAAATGTGAATGCATAGACAAGGCACACAAACTATTTGATAATGTGCTTGAAATAAATTTAGTATTGTGGAATGTCATGATCGCATGATATGAATTTTTTTTTTTTTGACAAATATTTATAAACTTCAAGACAAATGAAATTGGAGTTTGTAAAGGCCAAATTATCTACACGTGTGTAAAAATAGTACATTTGGACCACAATATGGACATCCATCAAAGCATAATGGAAGAGGGATTTTTGTCAAATATTAAAGTTTTAAATTCTCTAGTAGACATGTGTGGAAAATGCATAAGCATAGACAAGAATGTTGATTGTTTAACAAAATTAATCAAAAAAATGTTGTCTCATGGAATGAGATATTTTCTAGATATGAAAAAATGAATTTTACAAGGATGATCTCAAAATATTTGAATTAATGAAGCATCACATAACATATCCTAACATTATAATTATCTTTCTCATGTTCCATATGCATGCAACCATTCATGTTTAGTGGATGAGGGTTGTGCACACTTTAATCATGAGTAAACCTTATTGTAATACACTTATAATTAATTATTGTGTGCATGGTTAAGCTTCTTTCCTATCCTAAGCATCTTGAGGACACCTTAAACTTTTTTATTAATATTCCGACTAAACCTATGGTAGTTGTGTGGATGTGTGTTTTTTGGTGCTTTCAAATCACATATGGATATAGGTTTAGTAGCATTTCAAATCACTATAATTGATTATTGTGTGTATGGTTAAGCTTCTTTCCTATGCTAAGTATCTTGAGGATACCTTAAAATTTACTATTAAGATGCCAACTAAAACAATGGTAGTTGTGTGGATGTGTGTTTCTTGGTGCTTTCACATATGGATATAGGTTTAGTAGTATTTATAATGATGATAATTTGATATTTGAATCATAAAAATATTGTGACTTATTATGGAGAAACTTTTGTGAGAGATGAAGGTGGTAGGGTATTACCTAGATTCAAGATACTTACTTAGTTAAGTGGAAAAGGAGGGAGAGTAATTATTTCTCTACTACCATAGCAAAAAGCTAGCAATTAAATTTTTTTTGTAGATGTATTTCTAGGAAAAATATTACACTTGTTAAGAACCTTTGAGTGTGTGTTGATTGCCACACTATAATCAAATTTATCTACAAGATTTTTGCAAGAGAAATTATTATGAGAGATATGAATTGTTTCATCATTTTAAATAGGTAGAATTTTCTTTTATATTATTAGTGATGCTAAATTAAGTGATTTTAAATATATTTTTACACTTTAAAAACATGCACCATGTAACATCTACATGAATAATGAAGGAACAATGTTTTATTTTAATTTTTAGAAAAAAGAATGGTTTAGTTTTTGTTTTGAATATGTATCGATATAGAATATGATGAATTCATAAAAATAGATGTATACAATGTATTGAAGATCAATACATATATATTATTTTCCAAAGATATATTTTGATAACATGTAGATTTAATTGAATTATTTTCATAAACCTAGATGTCTATGAAATGAAAAGTTGGAGGAGGTGGAGAAAGAGAAAATTAAATTTTGAGGAACACTTCAAGTAAATTGAAAGATGTTTGAGTAGCATGAAATCAGAGAGAGCCCACAATTACCTTTCCCATTTTGTATAGTTAATTTGTTTGGATTAATCATATTGTCTTTTTCTTATGCTATATTAACCATTTAATTACACTATATAGATCTTTAATATGTATATTTATATATAAATGTATGTAGATTTTGCATCAATTATGGTTATATATTTCTAATGTTGATTCACATCCCTTTTCCTGGTGAAATAACTAATAAATTTGTGAGCTTATTTTTTAATTTTATTTGGTTTCAATTATATATAAAATAATATAATTAATATATTATGATGAATCAACTTTTCTCCTATAGCATATCTTCTTAATCATATAAAATTCATTACATATCTCATCTAATTGTCTTCTTACACTCCTATTAAACATTGTGATCTTTCATTACCTATAAAAGATAGTATATCACCATTATATGACGTTCTTTACATCTAGAAACACTTTAAAAGACATTTATTATGAAATTAGATCCCTTATATTTCTTCCCATATGACCTCTTCATTTCAAACACCTTCATCTACATTACCTCTTCCTCCACCACTTATTCCCATCAATGCATATGTCTTAAGCCTATCTTATTTCTCCATCTCCACTCCTTATTATGAAACACTTTAATATTCTCCTCTTCCCATCACTACATCTTCCTTTTTCATCCTCTTTTTGTCGCATAGGGTATCCTTTGATGAATTTTTGCATCTACTCAATATTCTACTAAATTTATAACCTATTATACCTCCTCAATCTTCTACTACGCTATTATGGCACTGATCACTAAATGGAAATATTGCTACCACTTCACCTTAAATAATAAATTATGAGTCCTTTGACAAGGATATTTATCCTACCTCTATCATAACTTGTATCCACAAAAATACTCCACCCACTAATGCATGATCCATCCCTTGTATACCTCTAATAGTTTAATGATTTTATGCATTCTCAATCACACCTATATTATTGAAGTGTAGAAAAATGCATCCCTTTACATTTTCACACTTGTTTGGGCCCTCCCTACTAAAATTGGTTTTCTTTATGCCTTAATTAATGCATATTTCTGAGGAAAATCATGACATATATCTTGTAACCAATCAAAATTTAATGATTTAGATTGTATGGCCCAAATTTAGTGATCTAGGACTCATACACCACCTTGGGTGTATGGGTACCAGCTAGGTTTCGAGGCCTAGATCTGAATTTAACATAAAATTAAACCTTTCTTAAAAAATATGTCCCAAGCTTAGCCTAATGGGACTCATACACCCCAACTAGTGTATAATTCTTTCTTAGCTTAGACCTAAATTTTAGTTCAATTCTTGGTAGGATTTTATTCTCCTAGATTTGATGTCAACTTATAGTGTTGTAATTTTGTGAATTTTGGCATAAAAAAATATAAATACAAGGTTATTTCACATATTTTCTCTTAGCAATTTAAGTGATCCTATGGGAATTCAAGTGAAAGAATTATAGAGCATTCAAGAGTCATTATCAAGCATTTTGGAGCACTATTCAAGTATCAAGCATCATGTCAAAGTCACCATGCATCATGTTTATTTTTGAGCTAACATTTGTGATGTAGGGTTTTATGATTCTTGTAAGCATTCAAGTCTATATCCATATCATTCAAGAAAGATTCATGATCCACATTCATGCTAACCACTACATACAAGATTGCAGCCTTTTGTTCAAGGCTTTAGTGAGTTGCAACATTGCATATTTTGTCCATTCATCATTCTTGCACTTCATTTGATTTCATTTCAAGGTTTGATTACCAAAACGAGGTTTTACCAAGGAAACTCCTATCCACCAACAAAACAACATTTTCCCCTCTCTTTGATGTGTGATTTGTATATTTCGGTCAAAGATCCATTGAAGAGCAAGATCAAAGAAAAGTTGCAAAGTTGTCAAAGTTGTCACCTTACTTGCAAGATCATAGAAAGTCACTTGCAAAGTAGAATTTAGTGTTTTAGAACTTGAGATTTCACAGGAAGGAAGTTACAATAGATCACTAGAGTATTATAGAGTTTCAAACCTTGATATTGGGACTAAATCACCACTTGTGGCATATGAGTCCTAGTATACTTATTTTCATACTTTTTCTATAGATCTCGATTCAACAATAACAGATTTTGATTTCAGCCTGAAACCCTGAACTGGGACTAAATCATCACTATTGGTGTATGAGTCCTAGTATACTTATTTTCATACTTTTTCTATAGATCTCGATTCAACAATAACAGATTTTGATTTCAGCCTGAAACCCTGAACTGGGACTAAATCATCACTATTGGTGTATGAGTCCCAGTGTGCTTCAAAATTTGGCATTTTCAAGATTTGAGGGCTTTAATCAAACCTTTATAGTTTCCAAGTACACCTTTGTACTTTCTCAGTGATTTATTTTTTATTACAATTTTATAATTTAGGTCATATAGTTAGGTTTTGGATATCTCTTGTATTTCTTGTCTTTCCAAGCCCTAGCTTGGTGGTGAACCCTTATTTAGTCTTTAATCACACCCTAAGATAACCTTTAGTAGATATCTTTCCCTGAGTCCATCCTTGGATTGAGATATCTAGGGTTTCTGTGAGTGAAACTTGTAGAAAATTGACAGTTGTGTATCCTAAAACATTAATAACTACAAATTTATAGGTTTCAATTATAATTAAAAAGGCCTTTGACAATGTTCTTAACTACATCTTTTTCCATCCTAGCATCCCTTTGGAGCAACTCTCTTCCCTCTTTTCCCCCATTAATAGTATTGATCAACATAATTTTCTCTATATCCAAGCTCTCAACTCCATCCAAAATACATAAATATGTCCCACTCATTATCACTAACTATTATAACATACATACATTAAAAATACATTTGTTGATAATGGTTTTGGTTATAGTATTTTCACAGCTCAATTCCTAGAAAAAATTCAAATAGAGCACAATTCTATATATAAAATGAACATATTTGTTAGATTATTTTATATATTTGGAGAGATATGTTTTGTAGAATCTTTCTTCCTATCACCATCAACCTATTTTATTTTGATACATTACTTGTAGTGATGCTAGGAATATCATATAACATTTTGAAGAGACCATAGATTAATCTACATGTCATACATTATACTTTACACCAATCATTGAAGTCCACATATTATGATAAATTATATACCATTCAAAATGATCCTCAACCATTTAAATATTGAACACCCCCTTCAAACTCTCCAATAGTCAATAATTGAGCTAACGTACCCAACCTCCATCCTCCTTAACCTCCTCTACCTCCTAACCCTTCTTAGCCACCTTCTTCTCGTCTGTCACTTCTTTCCCTTTCAATACATTTAGATCATCTTGTTACTCCACCTCCATGTGCTTTCTTGAACAATTCTCGTGATACCTTTTATGTCATAATATTATCTCCCACCTCTTAATTTTCCACTTAGACATAAGATCCCTTTCCCTCCAACCTTCAAGGTGGTTTTGTAGAGGATTTCTTCTTTTTCATATCTTCCCCTCCTTCTTCTTGCAATCTATACTACTTCTGCCCAATCATTCTCCATCTAACACTCAACTTTCTAATTTACCCTATTTTCCTATTCCTATTTAGGCCAATCCTCCAAATTCACAACATGCCTCTTCATTAACCTTGCACATATCTATTTTTGATAATTAGCCACCTTCTAGCTAGTATGACCTTCCCTCTTCCATTTTAGGACAAGATTATCAATAATAATCTTATCCCGAGTCTTAAGGATGATATAGTAGATTCCCTCCATCACGTCTAGCTCATCTTAGTTCTCCTAGTCCATCTCAAATTCCTTCTACATAGTCTCCATCATCCATTCATACTATTCCACCTATATCCCATAATATGTTTTCTTATATCTCCAACATACTTTTTCTTACACCCAACCTCACTCTACTAATTGTTGTGCATGACCTTACTAATATCTTTTTTTAATTATTATGTAATGGACCTTAAAGGTTTGTATCACTATTTTCGTTTCTATAAATTACTTTTTTTGTGTGAACTTTATGTATATTTTGTCTCTTATTTCCTTCCTATATGTTTCTATTTTTAAGTTATTGAATTAGGGATTTATTATCATGTCAGCCGAAGCTATATCTTCCTTATTTTACTTAAATACTATTTATTTTCCCATCGTACATCACGTAGCTAGGACATTTGACATCATTAGTTTATACACCACGATGATCGAGAGATTTCCCTAACTCTTTCTTTATACATACATGTCTTGCACATCTCCCATTTACATTATTCACCTTGAGCTATCACACCTCATCTTCTCATCCACCATATATAGATTCCCATGATGACTTCATTGCCATAGTCATTAGATCCTCCACATTGAGTGACTCCACACTTTCTTTGTAGCCACTACTTTTTCATCTCTTGGCATCCATAAACATTTGATCTGATATGCTAAGTATAAAATCTATGATTTGGTCCATGGATCTTCTTTCCCTGATATTGTCTCGATGCGAACTCTTTAGTGATTCTGTGATGTTTAGAATGCCACTCGGACACTACATGGGACGTAGCATGTGTTGCATCCTGGCTAAAGGCATCAGATAAAAAACGAACACCACGAGAATGAAAATTCGGTAGAGAGCATAAAAGTGTTAGTGGTATTACTAAAGTTAAAGCATAAAAAGCAAAAGGATCAAAATCTGTGAACAAGCTTAAAGACAATGTGTCATGTGATTGCTTTGAAGATTGAAGTGAATATGTCATGCATCGTGCACCCACGTGTAATAGAAAGAAAACTAACTATTGAACAAATTATTTATGAAACCTTTCTCAAAAGTTTGCATTAATTATTAGTCTACACAACTACGCAACAATGAAGCTCAAATAACGGGATACCTAATATAAGGTGTTGATTCATTGCAGAGAACTGGTACTTAACATACAGTTATACGTATACCAACCTTTTGAGGCTCTTCACGAAAATGTACACACATCAACAAACTACAGTACCTAATGTAGAGCAGCTTTTTGAATCTCTATACGGAATTTCCTTACATTTACAAAATACAGCAATGGATAAAAGACTCAAAAGATCTCGTACAACATTGCCTCCCCACTCTTCCTAATGGGACATCTTTGTTCCAGAGAACTTTACTAAAAACAAGTCTGTGGGGTCCGTGCTTGAAAACAAGCATATATATATGGGGCCACACCGGCACTATGATAAGATATGAGTTGGAATCAATTAGCTACGACAAAAGAAAGTAGATGAAAGTGGGAATCTTCCAAACTACGTGGGCATTCTCCGAACCAAAAGTGAAAAAACAGGCTAAAAGTAATTAAAAGATGAAGTAGCGCTTCTAGGAAATTAATTCTGCACAAAATCAGTGTTTTTCCACCACTGCTTACAGTCATACACAGAGCAGAAGGCCTGCAAACACGTGAGAAGCAGAAGAATCCCTGCAGCTACCAGAGTTAGGAACTGCCATGAACCAAATATGTATTTGTTCACATACTCCATCAGGGCAACGCTCCATCTCCGGTTGTAATGCTTGTTGACGTCAGCTATTGTTTTATCTAAATACTTGACTTTTGTCAGTTTCACACATTTTCCCATGCCGTTCCAGAGGCTTGCAACTTTCCCATCGTTGGCCAGATGGTTGTAGATAATCCCGCTGCTTCTTAGCAGCCGAACATCTTCGACTGTGTCAATGATGCCGTTCATGAAATCAGTGTAGCGAGTGAAGATCAACGCACCAGGCGCCGCCGAAGCTTCGAACGCTACCAGATTTCTGAGTATCACTTCTGAATTGGCATCCAGCCTCACTTTGGGAAGATAAAGAGTGGCCGTCTTTGTGTCGAAGTGAATTGTGGTGAGATCTCCGTCCGTTGGAAGGAATTTCACTCCTGCAGAATATAAATCAGACACGGAGGGAACCTTCAGTTCGTCCCGTGTAGGGGGGATTTCCACAGACGAACCTCCTCCTTCTCCTTCTCCTTTTCCTTCTTCCCCATCTTTCTCTTTTTTGAAGGATCCAAAGATAAGAGTTAAGGGCCCTTTAAGAGCGCTCAGAATTGGCAGATTTCCTAGAGAAGAAAGAAGCCGCATGGGCAGCTTCACCACAAACTGGACAATCCTCCCTCTGAATAGACGCTGGGGCAGTGCCGTAATACGTTGAACAGGGCCGACGTTTAGCGAGGAGACAGCCGTCCATACCGAATTCAGAGCCTTTCTAACGGAGCTGGTATCCGGCAACTGCTCCTTTTCAGTCTCATCGCCCTTAGAATCCCCATCGTCTATAGCGGCTGCAGGGACAACGGCGTAATAGAGCACCTCCAGTACATGACCCCTTTCTTTTATACGCAGCTTGGAACTATCTGGCATCTTGAACATAAACGGCGACAATTCTTCACAGGCAACACATACCAGGTTGCAGAGCCTTTCTTCTGCCTTGTCATGAGAACCTAACTGCATCTCCAACAACTTCCCCAAGAGGAACAACGGCACCTGATTCTCCAGCATCATCAAATCTCTCATAATTGCATTATGGGTAGCGCTCCTGCCAGATGGATCTAAAACTCTGCCCAGTTGCTTCACCTCGGATGACACTTCTGTGGAAGCATTGTCCGCCTGTTTGACGTAGAACTGCATGCACTCAAGCACAAACGAGGCATCCAAAGCCATTAGCCATGCAAGGGCTTCGTCGGTGTAGTCCAGGTATTTGTGATAATAGCTCCGTATTTGCCATTCGTGCTTCTTCAATTCTTCCACTACAGCTTCGAACTTGCAACCACCAATCCTCTGCTGAAATCTTCGAGCCGCAGCCACTTTATATCTCTCCATTTCGTACAATTCCGATCTCCACTGGTGATACGGCCCGATGGAGACGGACTGTGGTATGTATGCTTCAGGGTTCACTGCCAATAACTCCTTCGGCACATTGAACACGGCTATACAGAACTCCTTTTGCTCTTCTTTTTCCTGATTTACATATAGTCCTTCCCTAATTGAAATGACCCAGCGAGATTGATCGATCTTTACTTGAACATCATTGTTTGAATCCATGCTTAAGGAGTATTGAGGAATCAAACAAACTGAAAAGGAAGTACATACAGCAGAAGAATAATAAACAAAGCCTGGTAAACAATGATGCAGAGGGGTCTATAAGTACACAGCTCAAGCTTCACGTGGGTAAATACTGTTGGTAATAAATTGCCATTATTTCCCTCCCACATGTTTCATGTTTCAATAGCGACTCGCTGTGGGAATTATAGACGCGTCCAGCCTGCAAACACTGTTGCATTTCCAATTTGTGGGGACCAGGTCGATAGTTTATGGTTATTTTAGCGATCCGATCTTATCTTACGAGAAGTATATTTATAAATAAATGAGGTTAGTTGAAAAAAAAAAATTTTTTAAGAATGTTTAAATTAAGATATAGCATCAAATTTTGATCATACATTTTCCATCAATTTTTTTTTGTATAAGAAACCGTTACACTTACCCGTAAGAACAAAACCGTCTGTTTGTTTGTGAATTGTCGGAATATATAATTCGAAATTCCAGGTCTGGTGTGAACTGGATTCATTCTCGAGTAGGCTGTACGTCACGTTATACACGACGCGAATTTAGTCACGTTTGAAAATATGAAAAGTTAAAACATGTTTATTGTAACGTTAGTGAAGATGCATCATCACGACGACGACTCTGGCGGTTTATCGGCAAAGAATATATATATTTTAAATTAAAAAAATAAAAGACATACAAAAGTATATCAATTGTTTTGATTTAGAGTCACAAAGGTAAGATTACATACAAGATAATATAATTTATATGAATTAAATTATATAAACCTGATAATTATAAAAGTTTTTAATTGTTCCAATGATGTTATAAACACAGTCATGATCACAATTTTTTTTTTCAATGTATTCATATTTTTTAATAATATTATTTTTAATTGAATAATATTAACTTGCAATAAAATAAGTAATTATGAATGATGAGAGGAATCAAAATATTGTTTAAGATAAAACAAGTATTAATATACAAAAAGTCAAACACAGTAATCACAATCACAATTTTTTTGTATTTTAATGTATTCATTTTTTTAATAATATTATTTTTAATTGAATAATATTAACTTATAATAAAATAAGTAATTATGAAGGATGGGAGGAATCAAAATATTGGTTAAGATAAAACTAGTATTAATATACAAAAAGTCTTTAGAAGGATGACAAAGACAATACATATGGTAAGATATTCATAATTATTCTACACATTCACATAAAGGCATTAGAAAGATACACAATTCTCTTATTGACAATCCATTGATTGATTTGAACAATTTAAATTTCACTTCCAATCCTTTTCCTATGAGTATAAGTTTATGATAAAGGTTGTCATAATAGAGAGATATAATAATAGAACAAAAAAGCCTATATTAGATTGAAATTAAAATAAAATAACAATGATCAAGTGATAGAATTTTTTTTCTTAAAGAGAATGAAGAAGTGCAAAATGAAATAGGGAATAGTGTAACATGGTGAAATGATGAAGTTAAGAATTTAGTTACTTTTAGTTTATGTTGATTAAACTTGTTTAATATTTTCTTGGGTCTCTACATAAATTGTTGATTAAAATCGTTCACTTATGTTAAAGCAAGTAGTATAAGATCCAAAATTATGGTCCAAGTGTCATTATCTTGGATTATCATTGAAATTAGCCATAAAGTGAACTATTCAGTTTGAAAAAAATTAGTTGTGGATATTCTAAATATACTAATTTATAATAAGTGAGATAATCTTAAAGTATTAGGTCATTAATGTGTTGATATATGTCTCCTGGAAAATCCTTTTTGAGTTTATCCTCATGTAACTTATATTTAAATTAGATTCAACCTTTATATAATTTATAAGCAGGAGGTATTTTCCATAGTGTGTCAAATTATTATATTGCTATCAAGATTCAATCATGTAGTTTTTTTTTAGTCAAACTCATTGACCCATGTTACATGAGTAGTGGCTCACAAGAACCCATTTCTCATGACAATGAATGGTCCACTTAGCACTCATTGCATTTAGGTGATGCACATAGAGGTGAAGCATTGGGCCTTCTCAGGAGCTCACCCATCCCAGTACTACTCCAACTCAAGCACACTTAACTATGGAGTTTTCTCCAATGTTAAGCCCACTTAGCTTGCAACCCCATATAACTATCAATCAATTAACTTCCTGGGTTTTAGCAGAGATAAAATATTTCTTGAAAATATAAATGATAAAATACCCTAAATAAACACAAACTTGACACATGAAGTTTAGTTATTATATCAAAATTTATCAAGTATTATATGCAATGAAATTAAAAATCTTCTAAAGAGTAATTAGAGTTTGATTAATGTCATCTTCAACTCATCAATTTGGGTTTCTACTCAATTATTGAGAAATTGTTTCATTAGTAATTTAATGGTTAGAGAAATTAAAAACATAGTTATAATATTGAAAAAGGGATGGGCTAAAGGTTTAATTAATATAGTTTTTTGATGACTTGGTATTGTATGACTAGTCAAACTTTATAAATTATATTTTTTGTTGTGGTCTACTTGAACTTGTGTTTTCATTTTATATTAAATAAATTATATTTGATTAATTTTTCAAATTGAGTATATATTTATATTTATAGAGAGAGAGAGTGAGTTCTTTGATATTTTGAATTACTATAGCTCTTACCTAGGCCTTTCAGAGATTATAAAATGCTTACTATTATTTGTTTCTTTTTTTCAAGTTGATTGGTGTAAGGAATTCATATTAGCTTTGTATTAGTAGCATAAGTTAAATAAACTTATTCAGAATCTCTTGTTTAATGGTTTTAGAAAATTTCTTTGACGATCATTTTTACTTTAATTTTTATAAATTGTTACAATCTCTGATAGAATATTAACTCCACAATGCACTCCTTGTCATTGATTGTCTCCTTATAAAGAATTAATTTTATAATGCTAGATATATTTAGCAGTGGGATAATAGAATGTAACTGTATCAATTACTCTTGGTGAGGAACAAACTACTTATTAGGCCAAAGTTGAGCTATTGGGAAGATACATGCATTAATAATGATGTGCATGCTAAAACTTGCACTTTCTCCAACATGGAAACTATATATCTAATTTAAATGTTAAACTCTAATATAAAACTGTATCAGATTCAAGTAGTCAACTCTCCTAAAATATATAAATCTAAGGTACTATATGATTGAGAACCATGAATCCATTTTTTCAATACATACCAAAGAAATATTTGAATTATTGTGAAATATAAAATAGTTGTTTTGAAGGATACATGAATCCTTGACCTATGTGGTATCTTTCTTTTCATGGTACCCATCATTTAACCATGTAATAATTGTAGATCAAAGGGTGAAGACACCGATTTTTCTTTACTAAGATAATCATTATACTTCTTACAATACCATTCACTACAATAGTAGATGTTGAATACCCAACTATCAAGATAATGCAAGCTTTGGAAAAATAGTGAAGATGGGTTGTTGCCAACAATACATATAAATTAAATAGTAGATTCCAAATATCAAACTACCAAGAAAATTTCATAGGTATATGCTTCATGTAAAAAATGAAAAATAGTAATTTAGTTAAAGTATATTAGCCAAATGATTTTCCCTACCTTTTACATTAAAACTGAGACTAGTTTCCTAATGTGTAACAGAACAAATTTACAATCTTAGAAATTATTCTAGATAAAGATTTTTGAATTAACTAAGTTCATGGAAGAACTTTGATAAAAGACTATATTTTGGGAAGTAAAATATTTTACAAAATAAATTGTAGAATAAAAAGAGAATGAAAAGAGGAACCTAGAATCAAGTGGAGGAATTCGCTGGCTAGGAAATCCATGCGTTGCACTATTATATGTGCCAAAAAAGTGCATAAATATTCCCAATAAACATGAAAATTTGATCTTGTTGTTCAACTAAGTTTTAAAATTAGAAATAGAAAACATTAGCAAACACTATACAAAAATATAAAAAGAAATAAAATAAGATTTAAATTATTTAAATGAATAAAATAAGTAAATTTATAAATGATAAATCACTTGCAAAGCTCTATACAATTGAGTGCTCTCAAAATATGCAAGAATAAAGAATACGAAAAAAAAAATGTTTAGGGACTTGCTATAGTTAAACCCCCATTTTGATATTTCTACCTCCATAGATAGCTAAGGTAGATACATAGAAAAAAATGCATGTGTTCTTAATCTAACTACATCTAGAAATAAGAATAGTGACAAACTAGAATGAGAGAGAAAGGGATGTGAGAATACCAACATGCTCAAGAGCACAAATGAAGGAAATGCTTATATTAAAAGAAGAGAATAATATTATCTATAGAGGCTTGAGAAAGCCAAAGAGAGAAAGAGAGCTAAAATAATGTTGGAAGAGAGAGTTGTGTAGCTTGAGAGAGAGTTGTAGCTAACTATGTGTGAGTTTGATAGTACAAGTGATCCAAAAGAGAGACCAAGAATGAAAGACTAAACAAAGAGAAAGAGGAGGCATGCGAAGAATACTAATGAGCCATTTAAGTTTTTCTCGAGTTGATTCCTTTGACATGGGAAGGTGACAAGTGAAAAATAATTGGAAATGACTATCAAATGAAAATGGTCTAGGATGTTAGTGCAATGCACATACATCTACATGATGTGTTAGTGTTGAAACAATATATGCTAAAAATAGTAGGAGACAAGAAAAGTGTAAGTGTGACACAAAAGCAATACTGAAAGATGACCATGAGAAAAGAGGCTTAAGCACCTTAAGAAGGAGAAAAGTTGATGCGAGGGTTGAAATGATCCTAAAAACACTAAGGAAATGGACACCAAAGTGGATGCAAAAGATAGAGAGAAATTGCAAATGTATGTAATTTTTGACACTACACATTTTTCAATACACACTTATTTGTTTCTAACAACTATTGAAATGATTTACAAAACATATTCATCCCTTTATTAAAGCTTCGTAAGGGTGGCTTTCAAAGCTTATGTGCATACTAAATATAATTTTATCATAAAGTAGAATGGGGTACATAACAACCTTATTAATAAGTGCATAACTGTTTATTTCAAATAATTATTTCATCTAGGGGAGAGTCCACTTAGTAGTCATGCACCTTAACTTCACAATATCAAGTTTTTAAATGATATATTGGGTTTTTGTAAAAAAAATCATTGTACTTTCATATGTGAGTTATGAGCTTGAAGCTATTATTTATAATTTTGGGTACAATAATGATGCCGCATTAGCTATGTCTTTAGTCAATTAGTTGAAAACACGTCAAAATTATTAAAGTTCAAAACATATGTATAAAATCATATGTTATTGATCACCTTATATAACCATATGATTGATTACTTCTTTGACATATTTTATAAAAATAAATAAATTGCATCTTAAACATGACAACCATTAATACTTAATATTTTAACATTACAAATAATCAGTTAAAGTGTATATGAGAAAGATCATTACTGTTCACATGACCATAACAATTATTGTGCTTATGAGAAAGATCATTGTGGGTGGTCTGTTGGCCTGTTCTGCTGGCTGTGAGACCTGTTTCAACATTACAGTTTTTCCTGTGTTAGATCTGTTGGCCATCTGACCTGTTTCATTTCTTGAATTGTTTTGCTGACTGTGAGACCTGTTTCTTATTGTTGTATAAGATCAGGACCCTTTAACCCCGCTTTTCTAATAAAAAAAATTACTATTGAATCATTTCTTCGTAACATAAAATTTGTCAAGAATAATATCCAATACCTCATTTTCAAAGATAATTTAAGATTTTCGTTGCACTTTTCCATGTAAACAGCATGAACTATTTATCTGATCAGGGCGAAAGGAAAATCTCTCAGTAAATTGAAATAAAATCATCTATCAAACGTTCGCATTTAATAGTTCACACAAGTAGCGCCCAATGAAGCTCAAAATAATCTGAAAATATAAGGTGTAGATTTATTCCGGAGAAATCACAGTGCATGCACAGCGTCACGTACAGCAGTTATTCGAGTCTCTATGGAATTACTTTTACATTCTGATATTTCACGAAAGAAATACAGGAATGGAAAAAGGGTTTTAGGATCTAGTCCAGCATTGCTTGCCAACACAGGCAGCAGTCAATTTTAATAAATGTAAGCAATGAAGCCAAACATCTCTGTCGTTGAAAATTCGAACAAGCAGCCGCAGATCAGGGCCCACGTTTATAATAATGTAACCAGAAATTTGTTGGAACCCAATAAGCAAAACTAGAAGACAATAGAGAAGCGACGGAAGCTAATATCTCAATAGTATCCGCTTGGTGTGTAGTTTATACTGTTCCATGTGTACAGAGGGTTGTAACGTGATCTTTTTATGAAAATACAAAATTATAGTTTGCATCTTTTGGATTATTTAAAGCTGGATGGATGAGGGAAATTGCTTTTTTATGAGGAAATATCTATATATATTAAATGATTATTTTTTATTTCAAAAATTTCATATGAAAATTTAGATTTTTTATAAAAAAATTATTGATGTTCATTCTTATACATCAAATTCTAATGTTGTGTATGTTATGATAATGAACTCAATGTTAGATTGTTGAATAATTACATCTTTTTTTTGTCTTCTTATGTCAATGATAGAAATAAGATATTCATATTGAATGAAATCAAATATTTATATTCTATATCATGATAAATAACATATTATGTTTCAAATGATACAATAAAGACTTTGACGACTTGAGTCAAGAAGATTCACTTTCAAAAATATTTTAATGATAACTTATTAGTAAAATTAACAATAAAGTAATATTTCCAATCAAAGTACACTTCATATTGAGAATAATCAAATTTAGAGTGCAAAGGAAAAATAGGAGTCTTAATCTAAATCATCTAAAAATTATTACTTCCCTAAATTCTCTATATATAATTGCATTTGTAATTGAGTAAGATTCTAAAAGTGCGTTAGAAGGTAGTTGATAAAAGTAAAATGGTAAAATCAATGATCACCAAACTTCTAAATTTAGTTGATAAGGATAAAATAGTAGAATTATGAATTACCCAATTTCTCCCTTACAAAAGTTATTTCAATCGATTTCAATTTGGAATCTTGTTTTATGTATACTTTATTATTTAATATTATTTTACTTGAAGTTTAATCTAATAAAATATATCTTTTTATTATATAAATAGGTTATGATAATATCTTTATTGTAATGATTAAAAGGTGCATATCTTGTATTCTTACCATTCATTTTGGGTTCAACTCGGTCACGTTGACCTTAATGTAATGACTATTAGAGCACTATTATTACGTTTGTATAAGAGTTATCAAACACCCTTAGTCTAACTCAATTCTATATATACACATTTTCAAATATCAATATTGATCCTTAATTTATGAATTCATCTATCTCAGTGAAATTGAAAGTGTAGAAACATAACGTACATCAATTTTTTTATTTTAAAAATTCCTTAAAAATTCTATGTTAAAATTAATATAATTCATAAATGTTGATTTCCTTCAAATTAAAATTATATGTGTTTACTTGAGGGAAAAATGTGTTAATTTATATGATAGGGTGTTTTATAAAAGAAGAAATCTTAATTTCCTTTAATTCAATACCACATACATAAGAGAGATCCAATAGAGAATTTGTTATATCAGAGTATTATATCTAACATATACCACCTATCAGAGCGTATTAGAATAAGATCTCATTACAAATAATTATTTGAATCATTTAACAACAATCTATAGTTAGAAGCTTCTAAGATAGATAGAGGATGAATTCACACATGTATGAGTAATTTATATGTGTGGACATGATACAATTATAAGCACAAATATTGAATAGATATTGAAGTGAAATGAAAATAAATTGATCCTATTTGTAATCTCAAGGAAAATCCATGTTTCAAAATTGTAACTTAATCATTTATTAGTAGATGTAAATACTCACAATTTTCATTCAATTTTCTTTTCTAAAATAATTGTGTCAAGAGATATCAATTAAATATCTTTAAATAAAATAGTAAATAATGTGAATGATTCTTAAGTTAAGCTAGGGGAGCTCTCAAATGAGGGGTCTCATTTTTCACATGAACACACTACATTAATTCAAATAATCCAAACCTGTGAGCCGAGTAACTTAGCAACGACACAAAACCCATGAGTATATTGGCTCAACAAAGGTTTGGAACATGAGGTCAATGAATTGAACACCATCAACTTCAACTTGAAGGGTCAAACTTGCGAGTAAAATGGATTAGGGTGGACACATTGTCCATGATCATAATGATCCAATGAGGGTTTAAAACTTTGTGCTTACAATTAAGGGTGGGATGCTGGCTTGATTGGCTAGAAGTCACGAGGTCTAGTCTCTCACCTGTTCTCATGATACCGAAGGGGTGTCGCAGTAGCATCATCGGTCATGTGAAAAAAAATTTACCAGACGCACTGCAGATTATAAGAATACACGTTTCTGGCAGTCTTTTAAAAAAAAAAAATCATTTTACTAACTTTAAAATTATTATTTATATATATATATTGATTATTAATATTTTTTATTAATTAAGCTCTATAAATTTATTATAATATATACATCATGTTAAACTAACCTAAATTAAGTTTAGGTAGAAGTCCTTTAAACCAAATTAATGGCTGTTAACACGTTATAATTATGTACTAGGTGTGGCGAATTCGCAGCTTATATTATGTCATATTTCAAATTATCTATGCCTGCAATTAAAACAATCGACCGTTCGTTCATGTGGGTGACTGTAATTCAAAGTATTTTTCTTACATTCTATCTAATGTTAAACAGCACGAAACAACCACAAACATTGGTATGCAGGCCATGCAGCTCTGCTCAACGAACATCTGCTTGAGATTTTAAAATAGCAAAAATGTCATAGCCACCTATGATCTGAACCGACCATTGCACCAACTACTTCATTAACGCCACATTTAAATATCAGGTTACAGGAATCAAAGTCCTGGTTTGGCCCCCACAATTTTCAAGTGGAACAACTGGATATGCTGGATGCGCACGACAACTCCCTAGAATAACAGTATGAACAAGAAACATGCGGGGGGAAAACATTCTTTATGCTTTTACCTTAAATTAATTGCAAAAATCATGAAGCCATGTGAAGTTTGAGCAATATATACAAGAATGTTGTCTCGGCATATATATGTTGAATCCCCAAATCAAATGTCAATATCTTAATAGAGCTCAACTTAATTTATTGAACTCAATTCCCTCAATTTAGAAATATCTTTCTACAGCCATCTACAACATTTAATGATCAGGTGATTCATTTTCGGTGAATTTTTTCTTAAATATTCATTTGTAGTGACTACGTTTCTTATCTTAAAGTAAAGCAACAAAATCCTAAGTCTTATTCTGTTCAATATCATCATCTACTTATCCATGGCATTCTTTCAATAATTATAAATTTTTTAAATGAAATAATTTTTCATTATATAAGTTGGTTCGTTATTACTACAAATAGAACAAAAGATCAACAAAAAACTTGTGGACTACATCTATCAAGTGTTCTCTATTACCTCATATACCCTTTCACAATTATCGGCAAAGAATTTATTTCTCCATCTACACCATATTATTCTTCATATTTTTCACTAGATGTACCTACCTCATCTTCTTCCAAACTATCATTTCAACTAAGTTATTTAGTTTTAGATGTATCCTACTACTCAAGTTTTAGTTTAACATGAATCTTCCCCTATTCATTCTCCATTGATTTCTCTTATTTGGACAAGGATCTATGTTTTATAAAGGTAACATCCCTTGAGTAGATGACCTTGAATATTTCTAGAGTATAGTATTATTAGCCTGTAATATTCTCATCATAACCAATGAAAATACACTTTTGTATCCTTAAATTTAACTTATAACATATCTATTTTAACACTTGGACATATCCCTCACAATAAAAGACTTTGAAATGTGTCTAAAATATTTTTCATTTTCTTCATAAATTTATTTTTCTTACATGATATTTCAAACTTCTTAGAGTAGAATTCAATGTCA
This sequence comes from Sequoia sempervirens, assembly GCA_007258455.2. Taxonomy (NCBI): domain Eukaryota; kingdom Viridiplantae; phylum Streptophyta; class Pinopsida; order Cupressales; family Cupressaceae; genus Sequoia; species Sequoia sempervirens. Next base: position 351,218,201 of record VDFB02047230.1, read on the forward strand.
TTGTTTATATAGAGTACCTTGATTCTCTTTTAGGTCTAAATTTCAACAACTTTCCTATAATCCTTAAAACTAATGATAATATCTCCTAATAAAATACACCTAAGAGTAGATAGAGTAATTATTAGTGATTGCTACATAATATAGATACTTACCAATGTATGGGAGATCCATGGGACTAATGAAAATCATTGTATCATGTAACGCTCGTTATGCAAACCCCAGAGAACACACACAATGCAAATATATATATATTTTTTAAATAATTAAATTAAACATGTAATAACATTTAAACAATAACCACATAGCATATTACATAACATTAACACACTTATTTCTCTGGGGCACATGAGGTTACATCGCAACAACTAAACAAAAATAAAGATAAAGATTACAAGATAACCATTTATATTATAATAACCATGAATAAGGATACATCCAATAACCATGAGCGAGAATAATAAACATCACATAATACAACCATAATAAATCTCTTAATAAAGTTACAAATGATCCTAACTATTACATCATCGTTTTAATATTACATTACAATCTCTTGATAAATGAATTACATTGAATTTCCCAAACATGTGGGATGATACAAGGACAATGAAATCTGCAATACACAATGAACACTAGTACAACTCCAACTACAGAATTGCTGAGAAGACAGGAATGCTGATGGGGAACCCAACGGGTGCGGACCATGTTCCACCCAACCATGTGAATTATAAATAGCTCACCCCCATGCTCAAAGGTGACAAGGAAGAGAACCTAACCATGAATGCCAAATCAACTCCATGAACAACATAGTACAAATACAAATACAACTCAAGGCATACAATGAAACAACCATCAACATTCACAAATCACATAACAAGTTAAAACTATGAAACTCATCACAATTAAACAAAGCATCACCAATTTAACAAGTAACTAAATACCGATCTTAAACCAAATTCACAAGAATCAGAAACAACATAAAGATTACAATATCCAGAGGCAACTACAACAAAGCACAAGGGTGTCTAGTGGAGAGTGTCATCGCATAGCTCTCATGGGATCTCTTGGCCCTTCCTCCAACTAAGGTGCCAACACCCATCTATGGATCTCCTGGCCCTTCCTCCTAACTAAGACGCCAACACTATAGGGTAGCTAATGCGAAGCCAATAATCTCTCATGAAGATGAGACTATGACTTTGCCGACCATGACCTTCTCAGTCTATCACTAGTCTATGATAGCCCTAATGCATAGACAAGAAATCCAGTTTTAATTATCTTGTGTGTTTTACTACCCATACCCCTATATTCTATTGTTTAGGTTATCACTTGTTTAACTACTCTTACATGGGTTATCCTGAGCCCTTCCTCATTCTGAGGCACCGACGCCTATGAAGAGCCACTCTCCCTATGAACCCTAACATAAATCAAAGGAGGAAAGGGTTGAACTAACACATATAAAGCATAAAACCAAAACAAAACACACGAGGCCTTAACCCTCTCACAATTGTACTTATAACCAAAAGTCTTAAAAAATTGTTCAACCCTTCCAAACATAGAAGAAATAACTCCAAAAGCATATCCAATATGAGAATAACATTCTAAAATAACAAGCCTATAGAACATGGTTTCAAAAACAACAATGGTTCCCACATCGACAACATTAAACAAAAAAAAAACATAACATAAAAGAAAACTCGCATTACATTTGCAAGGTTGCACCATTAACTTAAATTCCATTCCCAAATAAATAACTAAATTAGTACACCAAACAACTGATCATTAAAAGATTCCAAGCTTTAATTATAACCAAATACATTTGTCTCGATATAGTCCACAATCACGACTAAAGGCTATTTTTTTTGTCTAAAATATTTATTCAACCAAAACAAATAATAAAATAGTGCCCTTTTAAAATATATAAAAATACCTAAATATAAACATTATTGAACATTTGGAATCAAATACAAAAAATACATTTTTAAAATGTAATTACTTAATATTAAATTAAATAATTACAATTTAACCATTTTTAAAATAAAATAATATTAAATAAAATAAATGTATATATTTAAAAATATAAAATATATAATAAAAAAATATAAAATGAAATACTAACAAAGCCCATTAAAGAAAATGGTCGTCGGTCCCCACACACTACACGCAGCAGTCATAAAGACTGTTGCGCAATCAATCTTTAAGACTGCTGTGTGTAGTACACATGGCAGGGGGTGAGGGACGAGGGTACGGCTTTGGCTGTCCCTTCAACCCTCCCCTGCACTTTTAATTTTTTTTTAATTTCAATATAAAACAAGAAAAAAATACACTATTTCGAATCCAAAAAAAGTTAAAATTCAATTGTCTTCCATGGAAAAAGTAAGACATACGACCGATGCACAATACCAACATAATATAAAATACTAAGATATATATATATATATATATCACAGAGTAAAATACAGAGAAATGAATAGATCCATTCATATATAAATATATCTACAAAAATCTCAAATTTATTATTCTCAAAAAGGAAATCAACTTTCCTAAAATCCCATTATAGTTAAGTTGGACATGTCAGAAGATATAGGTTTTTGTTTTGAAAAATTGAAATCAATCCAATAACTTTTAGAAAACTAGTCTAATATCTTTCAGTAATTTTCCATTGAAATAAAAAATTTCTTTACCCACAACAATCATTTTAATTAATTATGTTTTTCTCTAAACAGAAAGATGATGGAGAAAGAAAGTGAAGGAGAAAGCAAGGGAAAAATGAGTGGAACTTGGTGTCCTACGCTTATACAAAAATCTGATGATGCCCATTGATTCTGATGACCTCGAAGAGCTCCTCGTTCATGCTTCAAAATCTCCTCTAGAATACCGAGCTCGAATACGAATCCAATTCTTTATTCAGAAACTTCTCTCCAACATAATACAAGCAAAAGATTGAAAACAACCCCCTTTGAAGTACTTAGATGAACTAATGGTAACCGAAAACTTCAGAAGACTCAACAGTACAAAACAATTAACTTGTACCACTTCTGTCTCAATAATCCTTTGTGTGTGAGAAACTTACAAAAATTTCAAGTCAATAAAAGATATTCCAATTTCGTCCAAAAGCTCACAAAACTCCAGAATAAAAGAATTTAATTCTTTAAAAGCAAGCTTTTCAGTTAGATCTCCATTCTCATTCGTTCTCACAACTTTTTCATTCTTTTATTTATTTATTTTTCTATTCTAGAATACTTTTGTTTTAATTTCTGTATTTACAACTTTACTTGCAAATCACATTATCTAATTAATTTAAATAAATTATTCTAATAATTATCCTCAACAAAATAATTAATTAAAATAATAAAACACAATTTAATATTTTAATTATCATTGAATCAAACACATGACTTTAAAAATATTTAATATTTAAATACAATTAAATCTAACATTAAAATAAACAATCATTTCCAACATTTAAATTAAATAAATCATAACTTATAAAATACCACATTGATAAAGTACAACAATACACAAACATGAACCACAAAGAATGACAACTACAAAATGTATAATACCATTCAAACAAGACAGTCTGACATCATGGGACAGGATGACTTCATTGCCACCTTTGTTTCAACATTTAACCGTTCGGCTATTAGTGCTCGCCTAGTCCTGCCGAAGTAGGTGGAATCGAGACTCTATACTTGCAAATCCTACATACAAACGAGGTCGTGTACATGTGCATGCATATATATAAAATCAAATCATTTCATTATGAGGAGGAATTGTAGCGTAGCAGGGCACTTGCGAACTAGTGATGCCACACTGTCCTTCATCACAACTATTCTAACAATAGTATAACTAATAAATTAACATTTCTAAACTAACAAATCATCTCATAACATAATTTATTAAATCACTGCATCATAACATAATTATGAAAATAAACTAACATAACCAACCATAATGTCATATCAATAACCATGTTCCTCAAATGTAATAACATCATCATCAAACATCTAACTATCCAAATCAAACAATAATAGCACCCTCATAGTATCAATCCAAAGCATAGAATATAATAAGTCTATACAGTATGAGGGGTATTAGATCCTCCCTCTAGAACATGGCTTTCTCCTGGAAGCCATTAGATAAAAGAAGAGAAAATAAAATAAAATAAAAATTAAGATTCTCAAATACGAGAGACATCCTCCGATGATGCCAAGATCACAATGTTTAGGACACCGTCGAACCCTTTCGAGCTCACTCGTGAGCTCCTAAGCTAGTACCTCATCCTCTACTGGAAGCCTCTACACTTGCATCCTGGTACCCAGCCCGACAATCATCAACTACGGAAAACACTCGATGAGACCTACCCACATCTCCCACCATTGGCTCAGAAGCGGTTGCTCTCTGATTAAATCCAGAGGTGCTCTTTTGTGGACAAAATCTAGCGATATGTCCTTGCTGCCCACATGAGTAGCAACAGTACCTCAGCAAAATCCTCAGCCCTCAGATGGAGCATTGGATTGTTGAAAGCTTCCTCAACTCGGTGCTGACTGAAAACTAGGTACAGGCTACACAAAATGCTCCTGACGAACTCAGTTCCTATTCTGATCCCTACGAAATTGAGAATTGCCACCCTACTGAGATTGAAAGTTTTCATGCTTCGATTGTGATTGTTGCTGTTGATGCTACTGATGCTATTGATGCGACTGCTGCTGATGTTGTTGACCCCCTTTAGAGGGTGGATTCCTGTTCCTAGAAGATCCTACACCCTGTGACTGACCTCCATGAGTGCTAAAACTAGGTGTAGGTGCACTGCCAATTTGTACTCCAATGTGACCACCCAAGGCCATGGCCAAATTTTCTTCCACCAAGTGAGCCTTCTCAACTACCATTTCCATCATCTTCGGCTCGAAGACTCACACTCCACCACTGATGCGGGCATTTAGGCCCCGAACAAAATGTTTTACTAAGATGAGTTCATCATGGCTAATCCCTACATACTGCTTCAACTCGTAGAAGCGCCGCTTGTACTGCTCCACTAACATAGATAACTGCTTGAGATCATGAAACTCGTTAGCCCTGCATTGCCTCTAGTGATCTGAGAGGAAGCGAGCCCTAAACTTGTCTAGAAACAACTCCCATGTGAGAACACTAAGATCAAGATGCAACTTCTATTCCTCAAGATGCCACCAAGTAGATGCAAAGCCTAGCAGATGCATAACTGCGCAATGAGCCTTGGTATTGCTACCGTAGGGGTGCATCGTGAAGCAATGATCTAAGTCAATTAACCACGTCACAACCTCTAGACCTCCTCTAGAACCATCAAAAGTAGGAGGGTGTGCTCTCATTAGATCTCTCATATGGCCTGCTATAACTGCATCCTGAACTACATCTGTATGCTTGCGCCTCGGTGACCTCTCTCTCTCTCTCTCAACCTATTGCACCTCATCTGGCCTGGGTCCCAAACGGTCAAGAATCTCTCCAAGTATGTGCTGTAACTGACCATCTAAACTAGGTTGAGCCTGATTCTGACCACTCAATGGATTACTATGAAGACTCTGTTGTTCCTCATGTTCAGAACCATGGGAACTAGGAACTAAGAGGCTTCGCCGGTTTGCTCTACTACTAGCACCACAACCTCTTGGTTGGCTACGTCCTCTACCTCGAGGCATAATTTTGCGCAATAAGATAAAGGTACAAAATGAGCTCAAGAGTCAAACACAAGGTTGCATAATGGACTTAACTACCGAGAGACCCTAGTTTTTGCAACCTTGGCTCTGATACCAAGTTGTAACGCCCGTCGTGTAAACCCCAAAGAACACACACAATGCACATAATTTTTTTTTTTAAATAATTAAATTAAACATGTAATAACATTTAAACCATAACCACATAGCATATTACATAACATTAACACACTTAGTTCTTTGGGGCACACAAGGTTACATCGCAACAACTAAATGGAAATAAAGATAAAGATTACAACATAACCATTTATATTATAATAACCATGAATAAGGATACATCCAATAACCATGAGCGAGAATAATAAACATCATATAATACAACTATAATAAATCTCTTAATAAAGTTAAAAATGATCCTAACTATTACATCATCGTTTTAATATTACATTACAATCTCTTGATAAATGAATTACATTGAATTTCCCAAACATGTGGGATGATAGAAGGACAATGAAATCTACAATACACGGTGAACACTACCACAACTTCAACTACGAAATTGTCGAGAAGACAAGAATGCTGATGGGGAACCCAAAGGGTGCGGAGCATGTTCCACCCAACCATGTGAATTATAAATAACTCACCCCCCATGCTCAGAGGTGACAAGGAAGAGAACCTGACGATGAATGCCAAACCGACTCCATGAACAACATAGTACAAATACAAATACAACTCAAGGCATACAATAAAACAACCATCAACGTTCAGAAATCACATAACAAGTTAAAACTATGAAACTCATCACAATTAAACAAAGCATCACCAATTTAACAAGTAAGTAAATATCAATCTTAAACCAAATTCACAAGAATCAAAAACAACATAAAGATTACAATATCCAGCGGAAACTACAACAAAGCACAAGGGTGTCTAGTGGAGAGTGTCATCGCATAGCTCTCATGGGATCTCTTGGCCCTTCCTCCAATTGAAGCGCTGACACCCATTTATGCATTTCGTGGCCCTTCCTCCTAACTAAGGTGCCAACACCATAGCGTAGCTAATGCAGAGTCGATAATCTCTCATGAAGACAAGACTACGACTTTGCCAACCATGGCCTTCTCAGTCTATCACTATTCTATGATAGCCCTAATGCATAGACAAGGAATCCAATTTTAATTATCTTGTGTGTTTTACTACCCACCCCCTTAAATTCTATTATTTAGGTTATCACTTGTTTAACTACTCTTACGTGGGTTATTCTGAGCCCTTCCTCATTCTGAGGCGTCGACGCCCACAAAGAGCCACTCTCCCTATGACCCCTAACATAAATCAAAGTAGGCAAGGGTTGAACTAACACATATAAAGCATAAAACCAAAATGAGACACATGAGGCATTAACCATCTCGAAATTACTCATAACCAAAAGTCTTATGAAACCGTTCAACCCTTCCAGACATAGTTACAATAACTCCAAAAGCATATCCAAGATGAGAATAACATTCTAAAATAACAAGCCTCTGGAACATGGTTTCACAAACAACAATTCCCACATCGATAACACTGAACAAGAAAAAACCATAACATAAAAGAAAACTCACATTACATTTATAAGGTTGCACTATTAACTTTAATTCCATTCCCAATTAAATAACTAAATTAGTATACCAAACAACCGATCATTAAAATATTCTAAGCCTTAATTATAACCAAATACATTTGTCTCGATATAGTCCACAATCACGACTAAAGGCTATTTTTCTGTCTAAAATATTTATTCAACCAAAACAAATAATAAAATAATGCCCTTTTAAAATATATAAAAATTACTTAAATATAAACATTATTGAACATTTGGAATCAAATACAAAAATTACATTTTTAAAAAATAATTACTTAATATTAAATTAAATAATTACAATCTACCTATTTTTAAAATAAAATAATATTAAATAAAATAAATATATATATTTATTTAAAAATATAAAATATATAATAAAAAAATATAAAATGAAATAATAACAAATCCCATTAAAGAAAAGGGTTGTCGGCCCCCACACACTGCACGCAATAGTCTTATTGACTATTGTGCACAACAGTCGTAAAGACTGTCGCACGCAGCAATCATAAAGATTTAAGACTGTTGTGTGTAGTACACACGACAGGGGGTGAGGGATGAGGGTACGGCTTCGGCCGTCCCTTCAATCATCCCCTGCACTTTTATTTTTTTTTAATTTCAATATAAAACAAGAAAAAAATACACTATTTCAAATCCCAAAAAAAAAAGATTCATTTATCTTCCATGGAAAAAGTAAGACATACGACCGATGCACAATACCAGCATAATATAAAATACTAAGATATATATATATATATATATATATTACCTACATATGTATTAATATCACATAGTAAAATACAGAGAAATGAATAGATCCATTCATATATAAATATATTTACAAAAATCTCAAATTTATTATTCTCAAAAAGGAAATCAACATTCCTAAAATCCCATTATAGTTAAGTTGGACATATCAGAAGATATAGGTTTTTGTTTTGACAAATTGAAATCAATCCAATAACTTTTAGAAAACTAGTCTAATATCTTTCAGTAATTTTCCATTCAAATAAAAAATTCTTTACCCACACCAATCATTTTAATTAATTATGTTTTTCTCCGAACAGAAAGATGAAGGAGAAAGCAAGGGAAAAATGAGTGAAACCTGGTGTCCTGCGCTTATTCAAAAATCTGATGATGCCCGTTGATTTTGATGACCTCAAAGAGCTCCTTGTTCGTGCTTCAAAATCTCCTCTCTAGAATACTGAGCTTGAATACGAATCCAATTCTTTATTCAGAAACTTGTCTCCAACATAATACAAGCAAAAGATTGAAAACAACCCCCTTTCAAGAACTCAGATGAACTAATGATAACCGAAAACTTCAGAAGAATCAATAGTACAAAACAATTAACTTGCACCACTTCTGTCTCAATAATCCTCTGTGTGTGAAAAACTTACAAAAATTTCAATTCAATAAAAGATATTCCAATTTCTTCCAAAAGCTCACAAAAATCCAGAATAAAAGAATTTAATTCTTTAAAAGCAAGCTTTTCAGTTAGATCTCCATTCTCATTCGTTCTCACAACTTTTTCATTCTTTTATTTATTTATTTTTCTATTCTAGAATACTTTTGTTTTAATTTCCATTTTTACAACTTTACTTGCAAAGAACATTATCTAATTAATTTAAATAAATTATTGTAATATTATCCTCAACAAAATAATTAGTTAAAATAATAAAACACAATTTAATATTTTAATTATCATTTAATCAAACACATGATTTTAAAAATATTTAATATTTAAATACAATTAAATCTAACATTAAAATAAACAATCATTTCCAACATTTAAATTAAATAAATCATAACTTATAAAATATCACATTGATAAAATATGACAATACACAAACACGAACCACAAAGAATGACAACTACAAAACGTACAATACCATTCAAACAAGATGGTCTGACATCATGGGGTAGGATGAATTCATTGCTACCTCTGTTTGAACATTTAATCATTGGGCTATTGGTGCTCGCCCTGTCCTACCGAAGCAGGTGGAATCAAGACTCTGTAGCTGCAAATCCTTCATACAAATGAGGTTGTGTACATGTGCATGCATATATATAAAATCAAAGCATTTCGTTGTGAGGAGGAATTGCAGCATAGCAGGGCACTCGTGAACGAGTGATGCCACACTACCCTTCATCACAACTATTCTAACAATACTATAATTGATAAATTAACATTTCTAAACTAACAAATCATCTCATAACATAATTTATTAAATCATTGCATCATAACATAATTATTAAAATCAACTAACATAACCAACCATAATGTCATATCAATAACCATGTTCCTCAAATGTAATAACATCATCATCAAACATCTAACTATCTAAATCAAACAATAACAGTACCCTCATAGTATCAATCCAAAGCATATAAAATAATAAGTCTAAACAGTATGAGGGGTATTACATATCACCTCCAAAATATCCCCTAATATAGTGTTTCTAACATTAAAATATACTCTATTTTGCTTTCCCAATAAAGAGTGCTCACAAAAGTTAATAATATCAAAAAAATCAACAAGACCTACCATATATATTTACTTACAAATGATTTAAGAATTTTCTCTTTCATGTAACCCTTATTAAAATGGTATAGTAACCCTAATTTATATGTAGTCACATTTGCACACCTCTTTAATATTTATTCATCCAAACTACATAGGAAACCATGTTAAATTTCCTTAGCAAGCACTAAAATAAATCTTACCCATCTACAAATATTTTCATCTAATATGACATTTATTTCTATCTTATTGATTTTAAACATAAAAATAAGGTTTCGAGACAAACTTGGAATGTATAAAATATTTAAAATTGTCCTTAGTCTTGTAGCATTAGAAAGTGTCCCCCTTCACAATTTCACACTATGTTTAGCCGCCCCTTATGTTGTTGGACCCATTTGTGTTTTAAATCTACTCATTTTATGATCATGTCTAGAAAATTAGAGTTGGATTAAGAATAATGAATTAATATTTATTTACTGATACTTAAGAACCCAAAATAGGTATAGATTAGGTGTTAGTGCCCCTTTCTAGCCTATTTTTTCCCTAGTTTAAATATGTCAATGTCAAAACTTTAACAATTTATAAATTGAAAATCATTTATTACTTGTTGATAATCAATTTATGAGAAGTTATAGAATTACATATAAATACAAGTCTTTTTCACCATTTAAAATTTTAACAACACCTAATAAAACACTAAGAAAATTGAGATCATAATTGATCATCCTAAAAGCAATCAAGAGTGGAATTGGCAAGAATATTATAGCACTATTTCATTTAAGCATCATGTTAGCAATGCATCAATTTCTTATGTGGTTTTTTCATAATCAATGTCAATATTTTGTGAGAACTAACACTTGTGAAATTCAAATCAAGATATAATTCCTCTATGAAGGTGATGAATACAATTAAGTTAGTCCATCAAGTAATGTAATATGAGTTGTAAGTTTCAACAATTATCACTTTTTCACTTGTTTATCATTTAACCTATGCTTGATCAAGGCTAAGGTCTCTTTTACATCATTATAACCATTATGGAGGTATAAATACCAAAATGGAGTTTGACTTAGGAAATCCCCTATATGATACAACCCTTTCCCCTCTTCCTTGTGGGTAGGTTAAATATCTAAAGTGAATTTGGGAGAAGAATGAAGACCCAATTACTCAATGAAAAGTTCAACTCGTACAAGTCAAAAAATTAGGGAAAGTGGAATTCATTAGAAATAGATAAAGTTTCAATGCTATGTTCATAGGAGAAGTACCCACAAACAAAGATCAACTAAGATTTGAATTTTGATTCTAAGTGTTTGCACTTGTAGGTCTAAGACACCAATGCCCCTGTCTAGCCATTTCAAGCTTATATTTGTATACTACATTCCTCTGTTTATACAGTCTATTGCTTTGAACTTTGTTTTTAGCTTTGAATCCTGTGTTTCCATAAAATCATAATAGTTTTGTACATTTTCATAGTTAACCTAGATGTATCTTTACATTATCAAATTAAGTCAATTATTATTCAATCAATAAACCCTCACATCAAAGGACTAGAACCTTGATCCACCATTTTGGCTCTTCCATAAAGCTTAGTAGCCAAGTGGGTGTTTGAGATCAATCCTAAACCTTCCCATTGTAATATAGTAGGAGGTGTGATTTAGACCCTATATCCCCTTTTCCTATATTAAGTTTATGATTCATGAATGTAATTTTTTTTTTCTTCAACCAAATACTTACATGGATATATCACTTGAAAATAAGCACTTGATTTAATCAACTAGGAATAATCAACAAACCATTAGCAAAAATAAATGCATCAATTTATGCCATATTCATCATTACCACCTGTTATATAAAAATAATTAACCTACTTAATGAGACATTTCTCTCCACAATTCCAACATTTTATTTTATACTTACCTAAAGGCTTAGAATTTTATTTACTCTTATACTTCAATGCTACCATTTTATTATGAATGGCTAGTTCTAACTATGTAACCTCAAAGCCTTCACATGAAAATATACATATAGACTTCCATATGGGGATTCTGATTGTGTAACTATCCAACCAATACATGAAATACTAAAAATTATATCATAATATTTTTATCATATAATATGATTTTAGTAGACCAAATCTCTCCATGTTGATACACACCATATATATAGCTGCTAATATATACTAAGAATAAATAGTGTCTACCTTAAAATTATTATATAAGCATATTTTTAGTATACCCACCACTACCAACTCTTTACTTGCTATAGAAAATATGAACATAAATTCAGTTGTTATTACTCATAATATGTTCTACCAAATTCTAGATTATTATCCTTCTTTAATATTTTACTTTGAATCTAGTTCTATTCCAAGAGATCTTGTATCCTTATTCATGCTTCAAACAAATTATAACTTGAGAATTAATTGTGAGTTATTCAAAGTTAGTTGTGGCTATTATCATAGCACCACCACATGTAAACAAGTCATGTATGTTCTACTAAACTTTACTAGCACAACATTGTAAGTCAATATATATTATATATTTTAGTACCTTTAGCTCATTAACATTTAGTGCATTTTATATTGCATAAAATATATTGAAAATGAATCTTTGTAGGAAAATATTAGCCAAATCTCAATATTCCACATACTAAACTTTAAAAAAAAAATTGATCTTTTATACCAAATTAGGAGCAATATGAATGTGAAATTTACATGTTCACTTTGTTATTCCTAATCTGAAATTTGTATGTCACATGATTTTATTTATTGTGACTATTTTATCACAATAATAAAATATTTATGCAACAAAATATGTTCCACTTTATCAAGGGACTGCATGACTATAGTATTAAAATAATCCTCATTTGATATATAAATATTATTCCATTACCAATTGTAACCTTAGTCCACAATTATATCTATCATTACTTTATAATTTAACACCTCTTCAAATCTCACTAAATATTTATATAAAATCATCTGTCTCACATTATTAGTTGGGAATTTATTTTAAACATGTATGGATAAACATAACTCTGTTTTAGTGGATATCTTATAGTGAAAAAAATATATTGTTTGAATACTAACAACTTAAAAGTCATTTTAATTATAGAAGAAAGAAAAAAAACATTTAATTTCACACAATCAAATCTAGAATATTTAATTGTCTCTAGATTCTAGATAATGTGATTATATGTATAGAAATTCAAAATTGGATTGTACTTAAAAAATTAAGGTTACATAGTCTCGTCCTAATAATGCTATAGGATGAAGGCTATATAGGTCTCACTTTCCATATATTCTTGTAAAAAAAATGTAGTTTCAAATAAGATATCTATAAAAAAATTTAAGTTCAAGTTTTCTAATTAACTGGCATTTGATAATCTTCTATATCATATTTTAAAATTAATTGTTGCATAACCTTATCATAGTTATTGAGCTTCCCATCTCTTCAACCATGATAATCCCATCTACAATGGATTGATGTTCTTTAAAATTAGTTAGAATAAATATTGTAATATCATGCGATGCAATTAGTTTAATTTTTCTTAATATGATAGCATGACAAGTATTGTGTTTATTCTATTTTAATATATGATGCCTTGAGATATTATATATTGTAATTAAAAGTTAAATCAATACATTATGTGATTTACTATATATTTATAAAATTGAAATGATGAGATTTACTTGTTTAGTTTTTTTATCTAATATACTAGAATCTTATGTTAATCTCATTAGATATGTTACTCTCTAATCATTACATTGTATTAATCCATTGGTTGTACAACAATACATGAAGCAAGATAAATTTTTTCACATTCACTTCTCTCTATTGGCGAGTTGGATAATTTGCCTAAAAATAAATTAGGACCATTTATATTTTTAGCTATTTAATTATATTTACATTCTTTAATATAAATAGAGTAGGGATAGTTTAGCTTAGTTATTTATTTTTCTACATGGGAAAGTGCACCAAGATGGTGCACAAAATGGGGGTTGAAAGTGGCCACTTTTATTTTTAAATAAACTAAACTTGAACATGGAGGAGTAATTTGAGATTTATGCACTCAAATTTTGAAGATACCAAAAGAACAATAATTCAAGTAATTTGAATCTAGTTTCTAAAATACTAAAGTTTTTTAAAAATGATAAGATTAAGAGGATCAAATGCTTTGTGCACACAAAAGTGTTCATGTTTTTCCAAGGAAACATAACATGGTGTTTGGTTTGCATCCCTAAATATTTTCAATTGCATTTAGTATTTTCAAAAACCTATTGGTAGAAATATAGTTAAGAGTGAGTACTAGAAGTCGTATTTCTTTTGTAATTTTTTATTGATTGAAACAAAGAAAAATAGGTTCACCAATCAATGAATCAAATATGTGGGATTGTTGATACGGGGGATATGATGCACCTATTTCACAATATCTCATTAGGAAATGAGATCCCCACAAAGAATTGTTTAACAAACCTTAGGTGAATCAAGTCAATGTGAGAATATATAGATTTCCTTATGCTTGAAGGATGAAGGTCAAGGTCAAACAACACTTTGGGGAGAAAATCTAAAAAATAGTAAATCAACTCCAAAATGCATATCTAACACATGAAAAAATAATATTAAACTCAATATTAGTAGAACTAGAAAACCAATTGTAGATCTAAGAAGGGAAGAAAGGTGTTTACTAGTCACCAAAAGAAAGCTTTTGAAGGTTGATTGGGACTCATTCACCCATGGGCGAATGGGTTTTTTTTTAAGGATTTTTCTACAACTTTCAAGAGCCTCAAATGTTGATTTGTAGCTTTTGACTTTTCCAAGTTTCAGTGTGAGAAAGTTGGAAATCAGATATGTAGGTTAGATTCTATGATTTGACAACAACTTTGACAACTTTTCCAAATTTTCACTTCAAAAGTTCTTCAACCCTTCTTTAACCTAAATCTACAATCACAAACATAAGAGGGAAAAATGTTTTTTTTGGGTGAATGGGGGTTTGACCTAGTCAAACCCTATTTTGGCAATTCAAACCTTGAAATAAAATAATGCATGAAAGATTGAATGAAGAATAAACAAATCTATGTTACCACTAAAAAAACCCTTGAATGAAACCTTGATAATGGAGATCTTGTAAGGTTTGCAACTTGCATGAAATGGTTGAATTAGATGTGGATCTTGATACTTTGAATAATTCTTTTCAAATGCATGAACTTGATCTTGAAACCTACATCATAATGTTAGCTCCAAAACATGGATGATGCAAGAAGACTTTGACATGATGAATAGATATTGAATGCTGCAATAAATCTCTGATATATTTTCTTTTGAATTTTCTTGATCATCAAAATTTCTCTTGTGAAATTTCTCTTGAAATACCATAAAAGTTCTCATGTAAATCTCATAAAGGTTCTAGGTGAAACTTAGTGAGATAACCTTGTATTTATAGGCATGCATTCTTAATTTCCCAAAATTCAAATATCACAAGCTAACATTGAAATATGGATTTGGAGATGTTAAAATACCACTAAATACATAATTTAAATTTAGGTCCAAAGGTCTAGGGAGGACCCATTCACCCATGGGTGAATGGGTCCCATGTCCCTTTTCCTAGAACACACATTGCTCAAGGTAGTGTTATGTATTGGAATTAATTATTGTTGGGTTTCCCCTTTGAAAAATGTAATTTATTAGGCTTGTAAATGAATAAAAGAGGTTATTAAGGAAAAATTAAGCTCAATTCAGTTAAGAGGGCACAAACAAGTGAAAATGTAAAGGGATACATTTTTCAACACTAAATTAAAGCATTATTAAGTCCATTTTAATTAGGAGGGCCTAAAAAAGTGTGAAAATTTAAAGGGATACAAGATAATCAATCATACAATGTAAAAGACTAAAAGAAAAGGGGGTGGATCAAGCCTCAATTATCCAACTCGATGTGGATCATGCCTCGGCTATTTTTCCAAAATAGTTTACAAGTGGAACTCGCTGTCCACTATGCAAAAAAAAATGCACACTCACATGAGCTAGTGAAATCCATTTCCCACTAGGTGAGCCCACAAGAGTGGCAAATGAGAGAATCTTATTAGGATCCCATACCATACCAAAGTTATACCTTTAATAAATTTTATAAGGAACCGCACGATACAAACTTTGAGCTTCATCAGGCTTAGCAATTTGCGTTATGCTAAACACTTATGAACAAACAAGGTACCATAGGAAAGCAAAGTATATTAGGCTTGATGGCCATGAAAAAATCTTGTAACTTTGAGCTTCACAAGGTTAGAAAGTTGTGTTATGCTAAATGCTTATGAACAAAATGAAAATATGATAAGATAAGTTCAAAGGGGTTTTGCTTAGTTCATGTAAGGTCTTCTCTTAGGGAACATCATGCCTAATGTATCTAAGAGAGGACAAATCTACGATAAAAGATTCAAAAATTAGGGAATGGAAAATTTGATAGATTCCATTGATAAATTTTGCAAAATTTGGCTATCTTTCCTAGCTTGGAATGGGTCTTAGGGCTTAGGGTTGTAGTATCTTTCATGTTATAGGGTTTATGTATATCTTAAACCTTCTAAAAAAAACCTAAGTGTTTTTAATCAAGTGGTAAATGCTTTTGAACCAGAGCTATGAACCAGAATACAACCAATCAATAATACTGCCCCAGTGGGGTTTGAACCTTGGTGACAAGAATAACAATGCTACCTTTAAACCATCACACCATGCAAATACCGGCAAAAAAAACCCTAAGTGTTATCCTTTTGCATGAATTCTAATTTTTTGTTGACTAGTTATCATCTGTTCTAGGTCTCTTAAGTTATATCATGCCATTGAATCCATTTAATCACCAAACCCTTGAGCCTAATGTTACCAGCTGTTACCTACTAATTTATTATAAATATTGTCTCGTATTATGTGGATCATAAATCTTTTAATGTTTTCCATACTACTAAGTATGAGTTTTAATTTTGCATTATTATTCTAAATTCCTTGTCTTAAGGTTATGTACCCCATCACTTGTCAGCCTAGTCGAGTTCCTCTTTTAAGTTACTAACTTTGTGCATATGCAAATTGGGGCATTTAATCTAGGCGGCTGAATCTTATTGGTTTCATCTTGACCATTCCCCACTCCCTAATTTGGTTTTAATATTCATTAAAATACTCATATGGGCTAGCAAACTGGTGTTGGATTTGTCTTGGTAGTCAATGCAACCCATTGTATTTCAAAGGCAATACACATCAAGCTTTAAGTGATCAACGATTGAGATGAAATGGTCTTGTTTGATCTTGACCATTCCCCACTAGCCTATTGGGGACCCACCTTCATCTCCTATCCCTTAATAATGGGGAGGTGCCACTTGGTATGATCTAAATCATGAACAAAAATATAATGAAGTGGAAAATATTATGGAAATATTTTGACATAGGGTTTGAAAATATTAACGCCCATGCTACTAAAGGATCTTTTAAGCACATGGTTTTAGGGTGGAAAAGATGTTAATATCATGATCATTCATTAGATCCAAAGGTTATGCGCTGAGGTCAAAGGCTTGAAGATATACAAATCACATAGGTTGAAGGTGCCATATTTAATTTGAGCCATTCCCACCTCCCCATTGCTAAAAGATGCACATGGTTTAAATCAAACAGGGAGGCAGTGAAGTTGACATGTAGCCATTTTCAAAGCTTGTGGAGATGGTGGATCCCATAGGGTAACATGTACAAAAATATAAATGGCATATTTTGGTTGGTAGTTAGAAATGGTAGTCAATAGTCAGGTTTTTCAAACTTGTTTGACTGGATCTAGTTTTTTCATCAAGCCATCTCACTGTAGAATCAACAAAAAAAAAATCAAAGTTGAGATTAAGGTCAAGTGAGTCTTTCTAGTTTGGGCAAGCAAGTAGTAATGACATATATGATGCAGAACTACTAAATTGATGTGATTTAAAGATGTAAAAACCTATTTTAAAGCATTATTGCAAATTGTTAAGGCATTAAACATGTGTAAGGAGTTGTCCATGCAATTTTCAAGCTTGTCTAATGACCAAAATTTGGGTTTTCAAAGTGACTCTAAACCAATAAGTGAAATCAATACCTTGATTTTCAATTTCTTAAAATTCACTTGCTCTATTCATTTAATCATTTAGTCCTAGGTTGCAATCATTTAATAAATGGGATAATATTCCCTTTCCTAGTTTGTGGGATAAGATTCCTTCTAGAACTTATCTCATCATTTAATGATCATCTAGATAGGGTTCACATGTTGTCACATAGATTTTAACACTTGGCAACATCTCATGCATATTAGGGTTTACCTCTTACCTATTTAATCAGGCATCTTGTTCATTTGTAACATATCATATCAATCATCATATCAATAGAATCTTTAATCAACATTCCATTGTTGCAACACTTCTTTTGTGGTTGATTATCTTTCATTGCTAAAGTCCTTTATTGAAGCTTCAGGGGCTATACAATCCATCATCTCAACATGGTATCAGAGCTAGTCCATTGAAACATCAACCCTAGATCCAGGAAGTTGGAGTGCAAGATTCAAGCAGGCTTGGAGTTTTTTTGTTGCAGGCTAGTTGGTTCTACCCGGGAGCCAAGCTGATTTCTGGTGCAGATTAGGCTCTCTTCAATCTCTCCATTGCGTCCAAAAGGCCTCAAAACCCATAGATCACCTGTTCATTCATCAAAATCAGAGACATATCATCCGGGAGCCTATGAGGTATTATCTAGGGTTTACAATTTTTTGTACTATTAGTACAATTTTTCAGAAAAAAATCTTCCCTCTTTGTCCTCCATCAAGACAAATTTTTTTAGAAAATTCAAAAAAATATTTTGCTATTTTTCAGGCATTTTTTTCTATAGTATTGGCAAAAATTAATTTCTACAGAGTTTGACCTACAAATATATTATGTAGTCAGTAGAAAAATTAATCATTAGACTATAGTTTTTTTTATTCATCCATCAACATTTTTATTGGCATTTAGTTTTAATTTTTGAATTGCAAATAAATTGCAATATTCAAAAATTAAGGGAGCTGACTGACTGTAGCCACCGAATGCCTCTGCATCATCTAGCTGCTTTCACATCCTATTGGCCCTGTCACATCCAGTCCATCGTCATCCGCTGTCATCACCAATCGCTAACCACCATTCAGCGTCAAAGTCTCTGGCTACCGACCATCTGCAGAGCTCCCGCTGATAGCATAGGCCCCACCCCAATCCTATCTATGACCGACGGCCCCTCTATCCTGAGTGGCGCCACCATCCTTCCCGGCCACACCACAGGTTGCTCCTCCTGTTTGCCACCCCACCACCGCTTATCTAGCGATGAGGTTTTCTTTTTAATTGCCGACAACCCCCTGGTCATATCAGCGACTAGGGGCCATTTTTTTTAGCCTTCTTGCACCTATTTAGCCTATTCAAATCAAATTGTAGTTTTTTTTCCAAGGTCCATATCTTCGTGCCACGATATCAAAAATTTGCAGACGAGATATCAACGGAAAGAGAATTGAGAGAACTATCCAGTGGTGCCATCCATTTTATAGTATTTTTTGCTATCAAATTCAAAATTCAACTAAAGTCAACCCTGCATTCTGGACTCAACAGTGCATATCTTCCCATCAGATTGTCAGATTTCAGAGATTCTAGTGGCATTCGAGAGATATTTCAGTGCATTTTTTCATCAATCTAGTCATCTTCTTTGGTTTTAGCTCTAGGTATCTTTTTTTGGTTTTTTGATTCTTGAGACATCCTAAAGATTGAAGAAGAATTTCTTGATCTCAGAGGCATATTCTTAGTTGCATATCTATTTGGAAGTCTTTATTTTCTATTGAAGGTCAGTGTCTTTGTTTCTTGTGGAGAAATTTCGTTATGGGGCTTGCATATTATTCTCCTTTGGTTATGTTGCACAAGGGTAACTATTCAGAATGTCGAGATGGGATCTACCACCATCTTCAGTCACTTCATCTATTGCCTCATCTATATGGTATTGTTCCTTATCCAAGTGAAGGTATTCAGAAATTTGCTTGGAGTTGCAGTAGGTACACTGTTTTGGAGATCATTGCAATGCAAGTTGATTCTGATGTTTTGAATGATATTGATCACTGTGATTGTCCTCACATCCTTTGTATTAAGCTTTGGGAGATCTATGAAGATTCAAATACTCCACCATTCCCTGATGGTCATGATTCAGAATATCATTCTTCCATTCAAGTACCCCATGATGCTATTGTTATGTAGGAAGTTGATTACCTTGATCTTTCCGAAGAAGTTGACAAGGTACCTTTCAGTGCTTCTTCATCAGAGACAGTTGGTATCCCTTCATGTTCAGTGATTCCTTGTAAAGAATCATTGATTAAGGATTCCACCACTATCATATCTATCCATCAGGACACATTCATTTTTTTAGACTTGACATCACATGATGGCTTTGTTTCAGGTATCACTGCCTTGGCCACTTCTATAGGTTTGGAGAACATTCTTGAGGGGATATCACTCCTCTATTTAGATCATGCTTTGGAGAGTTGTTTTGAGTCTCCTCATTCCTTTGTCTCAACCTTGATTGGGAATTTAGAAACCATCCTGGAGGCACTTGGTTTCTCTTCAGTGATTTCATATATGAGAATTCTTCCTTGTTATTCCATTCAAGATTTGAGGTTTCTTTAGCATCCACCATTGGATTTGCTTCAGACTTCTTTCAGTGGTTTTGAGGACACTTCATTTAGGGTGGGGCTATCAATTCTCCATCATATTCATTTTATCTCAGTCTTTGAATATTGTTCAGCATCAGTTTCTGCATCATCCTGGTTTGTCACCCTCTTCATTCTTTGGGACTATGGCATTTTCATCATTAGGCAAGGAGACACTTAAGCAGAGTTCAGAGACATCATCATCATCCACCTTCATCCTTCCTTCCTTGAATTCCTATCTAGAATGTGACAGACGGTGTACTTAGGGGGTATTTGGCAGTCCTCCATCCTTCCCATCCTATCTCACATTTTTTGTTTTTCATCTCCTTTTTGGAGAGGGGTTTTTTTCCTACTGGGTTTTCCCCTTTTCTCTGGTTGTGGGAGATTTTCTACATCTTCATGTACATGGGTACTTAACATGGCCTCATAGCTGGGACCCATCATCACCATCATCATCTTGCATAATCATTGCATTTTCCTCCCAAAGTTGCACTTATAGGGGGTATTGGTCTAATTAATTAATTAATTATTGCACTAGCATAAGTTAACTTAGGTCTTGCATTTAATCATTTAGTCCTGGGTTGCAATCATTTAATAAATGGGATAATATTCCCTTTCCTAGTTTGTGGGATAAGATTCCTTCTAGAACTTATCTCATCATTTAATGATCATCTAGATAAGGTTCACATGTTGTCACATAGATTTTAACACTTGGCAACATCTCATGCATATTAGGGTTTACCTCTTGCCTATTTAATCATGCATCTTGTTCATTTGTAACATATCATATCAGTATCATATTAATCATCATATCAATAGAATCTTTAATCAACATTTCATTGTTGCAACACTTCTTTTGTGATTGATTATCTTTCATGGCTAAAGTCCTTTATTGAAGCTTCAGGGGCTGTGCAATCCATCATCTCAATAGATATAGGAGGGCCTAGTTGCATTGGAAAAGGGTGAATATGAGGTGAGATTCTATTGGTATTCTTTATTCATGAATATGATTTTATTCAAAGGATCTACTTATTTTGGAAAATATATGACATTGGAAAAAAAGGAAGGTGATATGGATATACCTGTCTAATCTTGGACCACACTCCTTGATAGGAATGACAATAAATCCAATTTTTTGGTGTTTGAAAACATATTTTCTTCTAAATTGAGAAGGGTTTTGATATTGAACATGCCAAGGATTCTTGTAGCTTTGCATGAGTTTCTTGAGGCCTAGGGATAGGAGGATTGATTTTAACATTGATCATAATTGAGGACATTATCCCTTATCCAAGCTACACAATTCTGAAGGTTTATGGAAAAAATGTTGCACTGCACATGCTGCCAAGAGATGTGACATTGAGAGTTGGTTTCCTAGAAGTAATGTGGTAGTTAGGAGATGTGGAGGATAATGATTTGAAGGATTAGAGTAAGGAAACCTTTTTCCCTACATATACTGTATTCATTGACTTTTCATGAGGAAAGGAGGATGGATTGATGCAACACTAAGGTTCAAACTCAATGTGAAGGAGGCTTATTTCACAACAATGGGTTTCACTCAACTCACTTTTGAAGGAAATCATCTTACAAGGAATCTTTCATTCACAAGACAAATTTTTTCTTACTACCTCACAACTTTAAAACAGGTTAGTAATCAGCTTTAATCTTCTTAGGAACTCTATCTTATTCAAAAAAACTTAGCACCAGATCCTTCATACATCAATAAATGACTAGTTCACCCCAAGTTGCCTACAACACTAGTAGGTCTCCAAATAGGACTATCAGAGATTTATTCTCAAAATATGCAATGATACCCAAACCTAATCATACATTTGAATGCCCATTTTTCTTGCCTAAAACATATTCAAAAATGGATAATAGGTCTTGTGGCTCAATTCTTGCTGTCTAAGTCATAATTAGGCCCAAATTAGGCTTGGTTTACACAGGGTTTAATGATTCTACCACTTCTAGACTCAATTTCTCTCAACCAAATCTTCACACACTCCTAATTAGCTCTAATAATGCTCATAAAACTTTCATAAGTTCCTTTTCATGAGTATTTTAACAAACCCTAGGCTTTGGGCTCCTTGACTGTTCATAAAACTCTATTTTTATAGACTACCTAGGCTTTATTGAATCCACCCAAAACCTCAACCACTGACCCTATAACCTTGAGAAATCTTGGAATACACATTAACCTTCTTTTCCAAAAACTTTTAGGAGTTTTTTATACTACAAATTGGAGAAACACAATTTTAAATGCTTATTGTGACCGTAAATCAGGGTTTTAACCTACCTAGAGCAATTTGCCTACAACTTTTACAAAAATGAATAGATTTTCCTAAAACCAATTGCATAACAAAGTAGATTCATAGGGATTTAATTTTTAATGGAGGAGAAGTGGTTTTATGCAAAATACATGGTCATAAAATGGCTTGAAATAAAAAATGGTAGTAAATTAACACAAAATAGAGTGTTTCATTGAATTTCTCACTCCTACATCATCCCTCTTTCTTCCTCAAAGTTTGTGAGGCTTCATAATTCCTTTATAAATCAAAACAAATGAATCAAACTGAATTTATAACTACTTGACTTTTGACATTCCACCATTTGGCATTTTTTTCCTTTTTATAATATTGCCATGACAACATTTTGGCAATTTTTGGCAAGTTTTTACATCATATGCCTAATTAATCCAAAATGTATATCTAGGACCTACTACATCATTAGTGTGGCCTATTGGGCCTTATTACAACATCAAAACACTAGTTTTAAACCAAAAACCTAAGATTTCCTTGTGGAGGCATGTACTTGCTAGGGTGCTCCTCCACCATGGAGTAAAATTGTTGATGTCCACAAGCCATATGAAATGAAGAGACTTAGAGAAAGAAACCATGATCCCAAGGGATTTATGGTGTGGAAAAATAAAAGGATCAAAAGCTCCAAATTCATCCACAATTTCTACTTTCCAGAGGATGTAATAAGGAATAGTTTTGACTTCTAGAGGCAAGATGATGAAATATGAAGTGGACTGATTTCAATAAATTGAGAGGGAAATGAGAGAAAAGACACACAATTTACAACTCTCAGAAAAAGTTCATATATAATTCAAATAATTGAGTATGTTTTTTAGAATTTTAAGCAAGTAGTTAGGAAATTAAAAAGTGAAAGGTTAACTCAAGACAAAGGGAAAGTTGTTATAGTATAAGAACAAGGTAAAGGGGAAACCCCTATGATGGAAGAGAGACCAACCTACCAAGCCCCAAAGAAAGTAAATGTTTTCAAAAGGAGGAAGGAAAAAGTGAATGAAAAGAAAATAGTGACTACCTCTTCTCAACAAGATGAACCAGTAATCCCTTCACTGGTGCATTAGATGCCACCATTGTGTCCTCTAAGGCCAACTAGTCTTATGATTGTTGACATTGATTCACCACCAAGGAAATCATCACCACCAAAGAAGCCACCTCCAAAGACACAAAAGGTTGAATCAAGAGGCCTGGTGGATTATGATGAGGACTCTGAAGATGAAATACTGGTCACTGAGGAAGAAATGTTGTAGGGTATGCATGCCTTCTCCCCATAGGGAGATGGTAGCACAACAGATTAGCCTTAGATTGAGCAACTTGTGGACCTCACAAGCATGAGAAACATTGATGATGTTAGAGAAGAGGCTTGTAGGAAGTTCATGGATGATGATTCATTTGTCAAGACCCTTGCATTCAAGGAATTTTCTTGGAGAATGAAGAAAGATGAATATATTAATAATATTTCAATTAAAAAGAGCCTACACCTAGAGCTACCTAATAAGGTAATACATGCCCAAGTAATGAAAGAAATGAAAGAAAGTTTCCAAGGAATAACAACATAAGAGGGAGGGGAACTAGTTAAAAAGAGTGGTCTTCTCCTATTTTCAGAATGGGTCCTAGCCTCTACCATTTCTTTTTACATGGTGAAGAGGTATGATCGGCCCTAGTAAAAATCTAAGGAGGAAGCTACAATTAAAATTCAAGGTTGTACCTTCAATGAGTAGTGGGATACATTTTCCATCTGGGCTCTTGCCCCAAACACAAAAAATCTAGAAGTTGGAGAGCCATCTGTGGTCTATAGAGAAGGATTTATTATTAATAGGGTATTTGATACTTCTACCATTAAAGTTGTCACCATGTCAATAAACATTGCTCAATTCATAAATGAAATAGAGGAATCAATGACAACAAAAAATGAGAAATTTAGAAAGATGTACAATGATCTATTGGTTGAATATGGCAAAGGCCAACATAGGATCATAGAGCTACAAATAGAGATGGTACTATTGAAAGAGAAAATGAAAAACATGAAATCTAGTGTGCTAGTACAAATAAGTTTTGTTCCTCCTCCCTCACCACAAGCACAAAGTACCTTTTTCCCATACTCCTCCTACAAGTACTTCAATGGAAATTGTGCCATATAACATGGGGAATGTGCCTATCTAAGTTGAAGAGCCAAGTACATCAAAGGAACAATAGAAAAAAGTAATCAGTAAAGAATATCTACTTGAGAAGTTGAAAACCTATGAAAAGAGGTGCAAACAACATGATAAAATGATCCTAGTCAAAAATTTATAGATTGTCACTTAAGTATTGAAGCATTTAGAAAAGGGAATTGATAAGAGATTGATTAGCATTCATGCTAATTATTCTCTGATGTTTGATGCCACAAAGAATTTTAATAGAGACAAGGAAGTGGCAATCCCACTTATGGAAAAATGGATTCCTAGACTCCAAGAATGATGTAAACAAGCCTGATAACATCCAACCTACCCTTAAACTTGTGATGGAATTCAAGAATCACAATGAAAGATTGGGCCTTTGGAGGAGAAGATAAGGTTAATTTTTAGAGAGTTTTATGAGATAAATTTTCTGGTCTCCTTCCTGACATCTTCAAGGAAAATGGTGAGATAAAATCCTTGCATGGTTGGAAATGGCAAGCAAATGATATAATTTTAAAGTA
Source organism: Sequoia sempervirens (assembly GCA_007258455.2). Lineage (NCBI taxonomy): Eukaryota > Viridiplantae > Streptophyta > Pinopsida > Cupressales > Cupressaceae > Sequoia > Sequoia sempervirens. The sequence continues at coordinate 351,243,702 of VDFB02047230.1, forward strand.
GGCAACCCTAATTTGTGAAAGAACTAATATGAAAATGTTAAAGAACAACATGAAAATGCTTACCCAAGTAGGAATTACGTTGGAAGAATTTGATAAGGAGGCCGACAAGGTGGTAACCAAGTATGCTCCATATAGAGAAAAGGATGATAGTGTTATTGCATTCAATTGGCCCTCAAAAGAGAAATTTCAATGATGGAAAGATAAGTACCTCAATATATTGGATGATTAGGTTGTTGTTGTGGAGGTTGGTGAATACATTTTTTTCTCTAATGTTTGCAACAATGGAGAGTAATAGTTGGGAGAATACAATAAATGGCCTAGAAATGGTATAGATTAGGCCTTTGATAAAGTAATATCAAAATATTGTATTCCCTCCAATTTGAAATTGAAGATGTGGAGGTAATTTGTCCCTTTTCTCTTTCTTCATTTCATGCTTTTCTTCCTGAAAACTTGGTGTACGTGGACTTAATTTTGAAAGCATGTGTATATATTGCTACAACAAATAAAAGGTGCCTTTTGGAAGGTGGGACAAGGGTATGTGCAGGATCATGACTAGCCAAAAAGTGGCAATATGATGGGTATGTGGTTGAGGACTATTTTTTTACTTAAAATTGATGAAACAAAAAGGGTTTTTAAAGGAGATTCTCATATTTCCACCGTTATAAATTATTCTTTACTTTGAATTTAATAAGTAATTATTATTCATTTTCTATTCAAATTATGACTAAAATCCTGATTGATAAGTTGATTGAAAAACATCTATAGCATTCAAATGGTATCACATTTTTTGAATCCAAAACATGCATCACATTCTATTCTTCACATAATATAGGATTGAAAAATAAAATTTATTTTCATGAAGTTTTGACCAAGTTAAGGTGGTCGACATACAAGTTTTTATATTTTTTAAAAAGTTGTAATAAAAAATCATAATTAATTATTTACTTGGAAAAAAATTTAAAAAATATGCATCAGATCCATGCATGAGTCCTCTAATTATATATAAAATATTATAATTTTTTTAATCATTTTATTGTGGTTAGGATGGTGAGACAAACACCTACTTATTTTTTCACTGAAATTTAAGTACCACTGCATTGAAATTTCAAATTTTCACCAAATAGATTTTTTTTTTTAAAAAACCTAGTAGTTTATAAACTACATTAAATTTTCTACATATTCTATTCTTACATATTTTTGAAATAATATAGATAACTTATTCAAATTTTTACGTCAAGTTTCCTAACTCTGATTTTTCTAAATTTTTTGCCACTTAAGGGTTTGATTTTTCCATGATGATCTTGCACATACCCACAAGATCTTCATCAAAAAATGTAAATGGTTTTTGTCACATGTGATATTTCCCTCCATTTTAATTACAAATATAATTGCATTGGGGAATAACTGTTGTATCATTCAAATATGAAATGGACATGTGTACATTCTAGACCAAAGCTTATTTGCTCCTTCATTTCTATAAGAAGGAATTCATAACTAGATGTATAGGTTGGTTGTTAATTGATTAGAGGGGGAATTTTGTAATGAGAATAAAGAGAACATTTTAGAGTTGTCTTAGGTTTTTGAGTCCTTTTTGATATGCATATGTAATTTTCGATAACAGTACTAGTGATTGAGTAAAAAATGGTCCAAATTCAAAGCCATTTATCTCTTGGTGTAGTCATTTCATGAACTATTAATAAAATGATCAACATTTTTTTTTTTAAGTCTTCATTTATTTCAAATTTATGTGGGGTTCTATCCTTGTTTTTAATTCAAATAATAAATGAAATTTCTTGGATGAAGCTATAGGTTCATGTAATTCAAGTATCATGATCTTTGTAAGAAGTTATGATTTGGGATACAATGTTGTGATGTTGTAATGTAGTGTTGATACGGATTTGTGACGCCAAGTATTAATCTATTATCCAATTATGTTTGTGTTGAGATTGACTCTATTTCCTAGGTTAAGGCACTGATCTTAGTTTTGTATTCATGATACATTTTGTTGGCAGTTCAACAAAAAATCAAATTTATAAACAAAATCTCAAATAAATTGTAATTGTTATTATTTTATGTTAAGTTATTTCATTCTCATTCTCTAAGTGTTGAGTGTTGAAGAGGAGTAGGTAGCTTTTTGAAATATTTCGTTTATTGAGCCATTATATGATAATTCATCTATTATAATTTACAATGTATCTGGTCATGAAGTGCATAAGTCTTTAGGGATAATTCATCTATTATAATTTACAATGTATATGGTCATGAATTGCATAAGTCTTTAGGTACATTGTGGGATCACTCTCCCAAGTGTTGCAGAGTCTATTGTAGAGTTTGAACTGTTGGATGAAAGAATTGCTAGTTTTACTCATTTGTTGGGAAATCCCTTTAGGTTGCTAAGGATTGGAATTGGAAATTCCATAGGCTTCATTGAAGACTAGCTTGGTTCATAAAAAATATCTAATAGATTTGCAACTCTACTGGGGAGTATTTGTGAAAATATTCATCTCCCAGTATGCTTTGTCCAAGAATTAGAATTAGAGTCATATACATTCATAATGGAGTGTAAATTTTTGATAAAGCTTGTTAAATTTTCCCACCATTTATCATCCTAAGGTTATTTTCATAAATTTTTCATTGAATACTTGTGTTTCTTTGCAAATATTCCACCTAGAGTGTTGAGGGTTGGCTTAGGAATTCTCTATGTTTCAAAATCCTTGCAACTCTCTAAAAGATCTGCAAAATTGTTATCATTATTTCTAATTTCCAATAATCTTGGGTGGAGACTCTAAAGTATCTACACTAGTGTTCATTATTTGAAGAAATTAATAAGGTATTGAACGAAAATACTTGTGGAAGAAAGATGACAAAAACAAGAGCTCAAATGAAGAAGCATTCAAAAGGAAATTTGGAGGGAGAGCTTTAAAAGGATCCCAAGCATTCATGGATATAGAATGATGCTAATACAAGTAAGTGTACTCCACATCTTGTGCTTGAAAATAAAATTCATTCAAGAAATTATGGTAGTCATGAAAGCCAACAAAAAAATTTAAGGTTAGATTATGAGGATGAAGAAGACTGTACAAATTGGGCGGGGGCCCTAGCTTGGTTGGCTAAGTAATTCCGTTGCGGCTCTACTGGTCACGAGTTCTAGTCTCCCCCGTCTCGTGGTACCAGAGGGCGTGTCACACCAGCGCCGCCAGTCATGTTAAAAATTTTACCAGGCGCACTGCAGTTTATAGGGGGTTGTGCTACCCGATTCCTGCAGTCTTAAAAAAAAAAGAAAAAGAAGACTATACAAATTAATTTTTTGTAAATATCCATAGATCTAGACACAGACAATCAAGAAGTAGAAGTAGGAGCCATCATCATAATGTTTCTTCTACCAATGTTGCTTCTGTTGGCAATATTCTCCCCCTTGCATCCAATGGATACTCTGCTCTACCACTTGACTTGTTAACTAGATCCAATGATGATACCAAAAATATAATAGATTTTGTAGAGTCTTTTGGTTCAAAGATTACTCTCCCAGTTCTTGATGAATTTTTTTGAGATATTAGTGCTCTCAGAAGAGAGGTTTAGATCCAGGCTGAGATAAGGAGAAATAAAGAGAAGGAAAGAGAGAAAAAGATTAGGAATTCCATGATTGAAAGAGACACTAACAAGAAAATTGGATTAGAGAAGACCCCTTAACTAGGCTAAACCTAAACCAATTACCACTAGTCCCATTGTGTTTGAGATCCTTGACAAGAAAATTCATCCTAACCCTATGAAAGATACCAATACTACTACTCACATCGCATATGCAGTCACTAGTAGTGTTGCTCCACACCCTGTTGCAAATGATTCCAACCCATCAGTTGATAAGGGAAATCATCCTATGGAAAATTCAGCTATAAATGAAAAATGCATGTCTAAAAATCCTCCTCTTCCACCTAAATTTGAATATGAAGATTAGTTAATAAAGGAGAATGAGGATCTAAAAAAGGAAACTAGAAAAGATGGAAATTCTTGGAACTAATGTTGAGATGAAAAGGAAGATTGATTTCTTGAATAATTCATGCTTAGCAGATGATGCCATAGTGCCTAGTTCACATTATCTTTCCCATTCCACCATAAAGCCTACAACCACAGTTGATGGGGAGAATTTTAGTCATGTAGATCAATCCACCCACAATTCCAAATATCTCAACACAAGTTGTAATGATTATGCCCACAATTAGTTTACTAACATAAATATGGTTCATAAGAGAGGAGGTGGAGAAACTATCAAAAATAATGAGGACAAAGAAAATAAATTTGATAGGCAACCTATGTAGTTGGAAAGGTATAGGTAGTTATGCTTTGATGGGATTCTTGGATGTCCAAATCCCATTGACAATGATATTAGGGTTGTGTTGAGAAATTTTACTAGAAATAATGCAATATTAGGGGAGGATCACTTAAGAGCATTTCTTAATATGCTCGATGATTATGGAGTAGAGCATGAGGATGTTGTTATGAAATTGTTTATGTAATATTTGATAGAGGAAGTCAGGGATTGGTACAAAGGTTTACCTAATGGTAGCATTAGCTCATGGGATGATTCTAAGAGAGATTTTAGAGAGAAATATGGAGATAAACTTACCTTATTTTTATGCTCAATGAATTCAATAACGTCACCAAAGGATCAAATGAGATGGTATTTGATTTTAACATCAGATTCCAGAAGGCTATGAATAGATTTCTACCAAACTTGAGGTTGAATGATATAATATACCTTGTTACTTATTGTAATTCATTTGATGCTAAGATGACTTATAGCCTAAGATACAAAGATGCTCAAAATTTGAGGGATGCTTTCAAAATTTCTTTACACATTAAAAGTAATAGAAGAGCTTCAGGTAAGGTGGGAAGAAGAGATGATGTCAAAATCTTGAAGAATCCCAAGGATAAAAAAGAAAAGGCCTCTGGCTTAAATCCTACCTATGATGAAAGATGGGATAATTTGATGAATACCCCTCAAGGACATCAAATATACTATTGCAAAGAATGAAAAATGGCTTGGAAATAACAAGCAACAGTTCCAAAAGAATAAAAAACCCTAGGCTCTAGGATTACTCTTACAAAACCAACGGGAAAAATAGAAATCTAGTCCCAAATAATCGTAAAACTAAAAAAGATTAGGTCACACATGATCCTTTGCAAAATCACTCTACAAATTTCACTGATGAAACTCCTTAGTGCATGGTTTGTTAGTTACCTCACTATCCTCACCAATATTCAGTTGCACAATTGGAGGAAGTTGAACAAGGTATAGTAGAAGATTATAATTAGTCTCATGATGATGATGTTGAAGTCAATGTGATCATGAGTATATCTAAAGATAATTTTTCTAATAATAAATGCTCATCTAATGTCGAGTGTCATGAAATTGATGTGGATGGTTAGAGGTAAAGAGAAAATACATATCACCAAAAATTTCTCTTTGATGGAGACAATGATGGTGATCATGAGGTGTGTACACTAAAAATATCTAAGGATTATGTGTCTCTTAGGAGGCCTATAGATGATTAGATTGCAAATTTAGCATTAGCCTTGGCCACACAAGCAAGAAGTTCCAATCATTTGATAAATAGAATGGTGGGTGGTGATCAAGGAAAATTTGGTAGCCTCTTCATCAAAGAGCGAAATGCAAAGGGAAAAGAACCAAAGGTTGATAGTAAAGTGAATGGGGCTAAGGCAAAGGAAGGAAATGAAGATAAAATCTAGGAAAAGAAGGATGGGAGACCAAAAGTTGATGGAGAATTCAATTCTCCTACTGTGAAGGTGAAAACACAAAACTAGAATTCTAAGCCTGGCAAGAAGGATGTCAAGCCTAAAGTTGAAACAAAAGGTGAGAAATAGAAGGATACCAATACTAAACAAGGTATGATTCCAACTGATCTACCTAAATACACTCATGTTGATATGTTTCAATTACTTTTACAAGTCAAAGTTTTTGTCCCTTTGCTTGAAATGATGAGCATAAACAAAAATTAGTAGCCCTTATCAATGGTGCTACTATATCCTATGATGAATTAGTGGTGTCTACTCCACCTAGAGAGAGTAAGAAAGAAAATAAATAAAAGGTGGTTGAAGCAACAATCATTGAGATCCCACACATTTATCTAGGAAATTAAATAACTGCTTGCCCTAGTAATATAAATCCATTTTTAGTAGCTCTAATTGTTGATGGAAAAATATTGAAGAATTAAATGATTTATTGATGAGCATACAATAATATTATGCTAGCTAGGATCGTAGAGGAAATGGAATTAAAAATTTGATATTTCCCATGGAAAATGTTATTATATGGATTCTAGGGAAGTCAAACTACCTAAATTTCAAGAAAATGAGTTTACAATGAGTGTGGTACTGATAGACATTCCACCTAATTATAGAATTTATTTGTCAAGAAAATGAAGCACCTCCATGGGGGATAGTATGCAGTGTGATATGTATTTTTCCACCTTCCTAATTGATGGAAAAGATGTTAAACTGGTTAGATAATCAAAGGTACCGCACATGATTGAACATGTTCCTAAAGATGATACAATCCACTTTTTTGATATTGACATTAGTGATTTCAATGTAGAAGAGTTACCGAGAGAAAGTGATAGGCGATCTACACCTATTGAAAAGGAAGTGACTAAATTGGCTAATAATGATGACCTTTGGACAATGTATTTTGATGGTGCAAGCTTCAAGGAAGGGTCCAGTGCAAGTATATTATTGGTTTCACCTAGTGGAAACACATTCAAGTTTTCTTTCACTTTGTCTTTTGTTTTCACAAATAATGTGGCAGAGTATGAGGCCTTGTTGTTGAGGTTAAGGTTAGCAGAAAAACATGGGATAAAGAAGTTGAAAGTAATTGGTGATTCAGAATTGGTAATATTCAAACTTAGATCCAAATATGCATCTAAGAATAAGAGATTGAAACAATACAAAGGAATACTATTTTGGATTCCATTGAGTAGTTTGATGCATTTGGAATTGACTAGAAGGAAAGAGGCCAAAATAGAATGGTAAATTCATTGGAAAACATTACACTAAGGTTGATCAAATAAATTTTTCTGGTATCTCCAAGGTTGAGGTACAAACAAGGCCTTCAATCCCCAAAAATATACAGAATTGTCAAGTATTCAATGATGATGAAGAAATTTGAAGATTCTTGAAATGTGTAGATGAATATGAGAGTTAGGAGATTGATTTCAGAGATTTTGTTGAGACTGTGGATTGAAAGGACACAATCTTTGGTAATGTAGTTATTTATCTAAAGACAAATAATATTCCTAAAGGCCTTGTAGCTTTGGAGAGAATCTTTGACAATCAGGATAAAAGCAATTCCAAGACAACTGCCACCCATCTAGAGGATTTGGAAAAGGTAAAATTAGGAACTAAAAAATGCTCCTAAGAAAGTCTATGTGGGAAAAAAGATGAATCCCAAGATGAAGGAAATACTAATTTCTTTGTTGAGGAAGTACATGTACATGTATTTTCTTGGTCATATGATGAATTGAAAGCATACAAGGAGGAATTGTTTCAATATGAAATTCCTCTAAAGACAAATGCAAAGCCTTTAGACAAAAACAAAGACCTATCAATCCCACCTTAGCACCAAAAATGCAAGAGGAGCCCAGTAAATCTAAGGGATGATAGAATAATCAAACCTATTAGGAACTCATCTTGGGTGTCTAATCTAGTTCCAGTCAAGAAAAAGAATAGGGATATCAAATTATGTTTTGATTTTGGGAATCTCAATGTATGCTCATTAAATGATAACTATCCATTTCCTAATATGGAGGCCATGTTGTAGAAGGTGACTGGCTATGAACTATTGTCCATGATGGATGGTTTTTCTAGCTACAACTAAGTTTTAAAAGTGAAGGAATATTAGTAGTACAAGACTGCATTTACCACTCCATGGGGCACCTATGTCTATGTCAAAATGCCATTTTCCTTTAATAATGCAGGTGCAAATTTATAGAGGGCTATGGATGTATCCTTTTATGATTTTATTGATTTGTTTTTGGAAATATACTAGGATGACATAACTACTTACTCCAAGAAAGAAGAAGACCATTTCATGCACTTGGAGAATATTTTCATCAAGACCCTAGAGTATGGAATCCCAATCAACCCAAACCAATTTTCCTTTGGGTTTATTGAAGGAAAGCTATTGGGATACATTGTATCAAAGAAAGGAGTGAGGATTTACCTCAAGAAGGTAGCTACCATTGATTGAATTCCACAACCAAACATTATTAAAGGAATTCAATCATTCTTTGGTTAGATTACCTTCCTAAGAAGATTTGTTACAAATTATGTAGAGATCACTTTTCTTGTATCCAAGATGTTGAAAAAGGTTGAGAAAGTGGAGTTGATTGAAGAGCCAAGTAATGCTTTTAAAGTAATTAAAAAGGAAATGAAGGAGACCCTAGTTATAAGGACCCCTAATTTTTCCAAGCCATTGCAAATCTTCTCATTTGCATCATTTCACACTATTGTTGTAGTTCTTTTGCAAAAGAATCAAGAGGGTTTTGAACAACCCATCACATTTTTTAGAAAGTCTCTTCAAGCTACAAAATTTAAATATGATTTGATTGAGAAACAAGCATATGCACTAGTTAAAGCTGTAAATAATTTCAAAACATATCTTGTGGGAGAAACTATTGTGGCATATGTTCCTTGTACAACTGTTAAGGATATCTTCACCCAACAAGAAGTCGCGAGTAGGAGATACATATGGATAAACATAATACATGAATTTAATATTTACATCTTGATCACCAAATTGGTGAGAGATGAAGGTTTATCCAAGATAATGGCTAAATAAAATCTAGATGCCAATCAAATAAATATTGAGGATGACTTTGAAAGATAGCATATTTGTGATATCCAAGATGGTGATTGGTACAAGAATGTTATCTATTACTTACAAAAGATGCAATGCCCTGAAGGATTCACTAACAATGACAAGATGACTCTCAAGTTATAGGCCATCAAGTATGTGATTATCAATTGTGAGCTATGGTGGAGAAATATGGAAGGTGTTATGTTGAAATGTGTTGATAATGCCAAGGCTTCTGAGCTATTGATTGAGATGCATAGTGGAGTTTGTGGTCGACATTATATGCCTGAGACCACTGCTCACAAGTTCTTAATAACTAGATTCTAGTGACCTAGAGTTTTCAAGGATGCTCATAAACTAGTAAGAACATGTGATGCATGTCAAATATTTTCTAGGAATATGAAATTCTTAGGTCATTTTCTACTTAGACTAGTTGCAGTCTAGGCACCATTTCAACAATGGGGTATTTATTTAATTGGAGAGATATCTAAAAATTCTAGTGGTGGTCATTCTGGGATCCTTGTGGCTATCAACTACTTTACAAAATGGGTGGAAGAAATTCCAAAAAAATAGGCAAAAAGTAAAGTAGTCATTGATTTCTTGATGGATAAAATACTAACCAAGTTTGGAGTGCTTGAGAAAATTGTCTCAACTAATGAAATGTTCTTTAGGTCTAAAGAATTCAATAAATTTTTCTCTAAGCATGGAATTCATACATCTTATTCTTCACTGTATCACCCATAGGGAAATGGTCAAGAAGAGTCAATCAATGAAAGCTTGATGAAGATCATGAAAATAATTATTGAGAAAAACAAAACAGCTTGGGACTCCAAGTTAATGTCAACTTTGTAGGAAGATAAGGTAACAATCAAGAAGGTCATTGGTTATGCTCCATTTGATTTAGTATATGGTATTGCAGCTAGGTTTCCTTAGAATAAACTCATGAAGATGTACAAGTTTATTCAGGAATACAACAAAGATATGTGTGATGAGATGCGACAAAAAATTGATGCATTGATGGAAGTGGATGAGATGAGGAGAGATACTCAAAAGAAGAATTACAAGTTGCAATTACAGGTGAAGAACCTATATGATTAGAAATAATTTCCAAGGAATTTTCAATTAGGATACATGGTATTGATGTGGAATGTGAAATCTGAGGATAAGGGAAAGAAATGAAATTTTTATGCATTGTGACTAGGCCCTTATTTGATCAACAACACCCATGTTGAGGAATATTATTTTCTACAAGATATAACTGGTAAACTTCTTGAACTTCTAGTACATGGAAAGTTCTTGAAGCCATGTTTCTCCTAAAATATGTTCTCCTCCATGTATATTGTAAATTTTGTAAATTCTATACATAATTTTGGTTTGCTTTGGTCGGGTCCATTCTGGTTTGACTACCTTGTCCAGGTATTTTCTTGGTGTTGGTTCTTTGTATTAGTCCACTTCAACCTTGAAATTTTGTGATCTTGCTCTATTATGGAGTAACAAACATCCTCAATAGGAGCCACTAGTGGAACCCCTATTTAATTATTATGTTCCAATGATAAATTCTACACAATTTGTCTTTCTTGGCTTGGAATGGGTCTTAGGGCTTAGGGTTTTGGTTTGTTTCATGTTATAGGGTTTATGTTTATCTTAAACCTTCTGAAAAACCCTAAGTTTTATCCTTTTGCAATCATTTTAATTTGATGTTGATTTTTTATCACCTATTCCAGGTCTCTTAAGTTATATCTTATGTCATTGAACCTATTTAGTCAACAACCCCTTGAGCCTAATGTTTGTGGTTGTTACTTGTTTATTTATTATAAATATTACCTTGTATTATGCTGGTCATAAATATTTTAATATTTTCCATAGTCCTAAGTCTGGGTTTTAATTTTGTGTTATTAGTCTAAAGTATGGGTCTTAAGGCTATCTCCCCCCATCACTCATTAGCCTAGTTAGGTCCCTCTTTTAAGTTACTAAATTTGTGCATGTGCAAATTGAAGAATTTAATGTAGGCTGTTACATCTAATTGGTTGCTTCCTAACCATTCCTTTCTCCCCCATTTGGTTTTAATATTCATTAAAATATCTAGATAGGCTAGTGGGTAGTTGCCACATGTCTCAATAGTTAGTGGGGCCCATTTTCTTTCAAAGGAAACAAACATCAAGCTTTAAATGATCATCAGTTGAGATGAAATGGTCTGATTTAATACTAACTATTTCCACTAGCCCACAAGGCACCCACCTTCATATCCCATCTGTCAATGGGGAAGTAGGGAGGCACCAATTGACATGATCTGAATTGTCAATGGAACTATAATGAAGTGGGAAATATTATGGAAATATTTTTGTATAAGGTTGTGAAGTATTAATTCTTGTGCTACTAAAGGATCTTTTAAGCACATGGTTTTAGGGTGGAAAAGATGTTAAGATCATGACCATTAATAAAATCCAAAGGTTATGCACTAAGGTCAAAGTCTTGAAGATGTAAGGACATTGTGGGTTGAAGGTGCCATATTTAATTTGGGTCATTCCCCACCTCTCTATTGCTGAAATATGCACATGGGTTAAACCTAACGGTGAAGTGGGGAAGTTCACACATAGTCATTTTCACAACTTGTGGAGATGGTGGATCTTCTGGGGTGACTTGTAGGAAAATCCACATGGCATATTTTGGTTAGTCAATGGAAATGGTAGTCTATAGTTAGGTTTATAAAAAAAATTGGCTAGATCTGGTTCATTCATTAAGCCATCTCACAATAGAATCAATGGCTAAAATTCAAAGTTGATATTAAGGTCAAGTGAGCCATTCTAGCTCGCATGAGCAAGAACTAATGGCTGTTATGGAATAGAACTACTAAATTGATGTGCTTTAAAGATGGAAAAACTTGTTTTAAAGCATGGTTGTAAATTTTAAAGGCATTCAAGATGTCTAAGGAGTTCTCATTGTAATTTTCAAGCTCGTCCGATGTCTAGAATTAGGTTTTCAAAGAGACTCTAAACGAGTAAGTGAAATCAATCCTTTTATTTTCATTTTCTTAAAATTCACTTTCTCTATAATTCTATCAGTAGGGTTTTTGGTCTTCATACATTTCTTTTAAGATTTTACATTTAGTTTGAATGGTTTTCTCATTTAATCTTGCTATTGCCTTGCATCAAATCCATACCCTAATTGTGAGCTTGTATTTTTTTGAGAATTTTTTGTGAGCTTGTAAGTCAAAGCGTCTGCATCAAAGGATCAACACTTTGGGTTTAAACATGTAGCTAGACCTTTGTTCTAGGATTTAACTAACCAACTAAAACCCTCAAGATCTGAGAAACCTAAGGTTTGGTTGTTCTTTTGAGGCACACAAATTGTGGAAGGGCTTATTGATAAATAGTGCACTATTAAAGATAACACATAACCATACACTAGATGCACATAATTTGGTTGTTTGTTTGGTAACTAAAACTGTGGGATCCCTATTGGAAACTCCTTGAGGTTAGATTTTGAAAAAGTGCTTGTACCAAATATGTATATGGATGTTGACCTACTAAAGGAAATAGCAGCAAACTACGACCCACTTTCTAGAACTATAAGGACCTTTGATGGAATTGAAATGGTTAAAGTTACTAGGGCTAAGATTGTTGAGGTATTCAAATTGACTAAGTGAAGTGAAGACATGATAAAGATTGATGAAAAGGAACTTAGAGCTAAATTTGAGAGGGTAAGGCATAAAATTTAGATCTTAGTACTACAAAAATTATTGGAATTTTTTAAGGGTAAAGGTAAGATCATTTTGGGTCCATCAGATAAAGAGCCATTCCCTATCAATTATTTTGTTGCATATTTCTAGAGGAAAATTTATTCTCTATGCCAAATATATAGTTTTGACCTAGATACAACCATGCCAATGGCCAAAATGTATATGGTTTCTAACATCCAACACCTCACATGCAATACACTATATGATTTTGGATCACATTTTGATGAACAGATACATGAGGGCCTAGTTGCACTGAAAAAGGGTGAAAGTGGGATGGTATTCTATTGGTATTATTGATTCATGCATATACTTTTGTTTAAAGGAGTTATGTATTTTATAAAATACATGACATTGGCCAAAAAGGAAGGTGACATGGATCTACCTTTCCAATGCTAGACCACAATCCTTGACGGGAATGACAACAAATCCAATTTTGTGGTGTTTGAAAACATATTTGCTTCTAAATTGAGAATGATTTTTATATTGAACATGCCAATAATTCCTATATCTTTGCACAATTTTTTGAGGCCCAAGGCTAGGAGGGCCAATTTGAACATTGATCATAATTGGGGAGACATTATCCCTAATCCAAGCTACACAATTTTGAGGGTGAATGGCACAAGTGGTGCACCTCACATGCTACCAAGAGATGTTCCATTGAGAGTTGGTTTCCTAGAATTAATGTGGTAGTTAGGAGATGTGGAGAACAACCATTTCAAGGATTAGAGTAAGGGAATATTTTTCCCTACATATATTGTATTCTCTAATTTTTTCATGAGGAAGTGAGGATGGAGTAAAATTTTTGATGTCCTCAACCCATATGAAATGAAGAGAGTCAGATCAAGAAACCATGATCTTGATGGATTTATGGTATGGATAAAGAAAAGGATTAGAAGCTCCAAATTCATCCATAATTTATATTTTCTAGATGATGTAATAAGGAATATTTTTGACTTCCAGAGACAGGATGATAGAAAGATGAAGTCAATTTATTTCAATAAATTGGAGAATAAAATGAGAGAAAAAGATTCACAATTTATAGCTCTCAAAAACATTATAGATGTAATTCAAAAAATTGAGTATGTTTTTTGAAAATTTTAAGCAAGTAGTTGGGAAATTGAAAGGTGAAAGGTTAATTCAAGACAAAGGGAAAGATGTTGTAGTAGAAGAAAAAGGTGAAGGGGAAACCCCTATGATGGAAGAGAAACCAACCTACCAAGCCTCAAAGAAAGTAATTTTTTTCAAGAGGAAGGACAAAGTGAAGGAAAAGCAAGCAGTGACTACCTCTTCTCAACAAGAGGAATGAAGAATACCTTCATTAGTGCATGAGATGCCACCATTGTCTCCTCTAAGGTTAACTGGTCATGTGATTGTTGATATTGATTCACCACCAAGGCAACCACCCCCAAAGAGACAAAATGTTGAATCAAGAGGTCTGGTAGATTATGATGAGGACTTTGAAGATGAAATAATGGTAATTGAGGAAGAAATGCATCTAGGTATTCTTTCTTCCCATAGGGAGATGGTACCACAATAGATTAGCCTCATATTGAGCAAGGTGGACCTCATAGGACTGAGCAACATTGATGATCTTAGAGGAAAGGCATGTAAGAAACTCATGGATGTTGATTCATTTGTTAAGACCCATGCATTCATGGAATTTTCTTAGAGAGCAAAGAAAGATGAATATGTTAATAACTTTCTTATTAAAATGATATTACACCCAGAGCTACCTGATAAGGTAATACTATGCCAAGTAATGACATAAATGAAATAAATTTTCTAGGGAATAACAACACAAGAGGGAACAAAACTATTCAGAAAGAGTGTTCTTATCCTATTTCTAGAATATGACCTAACCTCTGTAATTTATCTTGACATAGTGAAGAGGTATGAAAGACCCTTTTAAAACTCCAAAGAGGAAGCTACAATTGCATGATAAGGGTCTTCCTTTAGTGAGTAGTGGGATACATTAGTTATCTAGGCTCTATCCCCAAACACAAAAAAATAGAAGTTGTGGAGCCATTTGAGAACTATAGAGGGGGCCTAATTATCAAGAGGGTATCTAATACATCTACCATTGAAGGTACCACCATTTCAGTAAATGTTCCTCAATTCACAAAGGCAATAGTAGAATCAATGGTAACAAAAAAAAAAAATTCAAAAAGATGTAAAATTATCTATTGGTTGAATGTGGAAAAGGGAAACAAATGATCATGGAGCTGCAAATAGAGATGACAAGTTATTAAAAGAGAAAATTAAAAAATATGGAATCCAATGTGCTAGTACAAACATATTCTATATCTCCTCACTCAACACGAGCATAATCACCTTCTCCCCTTGCTCCTCCTACAAGCACTTCAATGGAAATTGTGCAATATAACATGGGGAATGTGCATATCTCAGTTGAAGAGTGAAGTCCATTAGAGGCACACTAGACCAAAGAAATCAGTAAAGAAGACTTGCTTGAGAAGTTGGAAACCTATGAAGAGAGGTGCAACCAACATGGTAGAATGATCTTGGTTAGCAATTTAAAGATTATCACTTTAGTATTGGAGAATTTAAACAAGGGAAATTATAAGAGACTGATTACCATCCATACTAATTATTCTTCCATATTTGATGTTGTGAAGAATTTTGACATAGACAAGGAAGTGGCAATCCCACTTATGAAAAAATGGATTCCTAGATTCTAATATTTGAGGCTAATGGCTATGTGATCCAATCATGATGTAAAAAAACTTTATAATATTCAACCTATGCTTAAAATTTTGAATAGAATTCAAGAATTCCAAGGAAAGATTAAGTATTTTAGAGGAAAAGATAAGGGAATCAGTCAAATATTTTGATGAGATGAATTTTTTCTCCTTCCTAACATCTTGAAGGAAAATGGCGAGATCAAATATTTGCAAGATTGGAAAGGGAGAGAAAATGATATAATTGCAAACTAGGAAACCCTAATTTGTGATAGTGTTGATATGAGAATGTTAAAGCACAACATGGACATGCTTAACCAAGTAGGATTTTCCTTGGAAGAATTTGATAAGGAATCCAACCAAGTGGTAGCCAAGTATGGTCCATACATAGCAAAGGTTGACAGTGTTATTGCATTCAATTGGTCCTCAAAAGAGGAATTTCAATCATGGAAAGATAAGTACCTTGATATCTTGGATGATTAGGCTAATATTGTGGAGGGTTGTGAATACATTTTTGGTCTCAAGTCTTCAACAAAGGAGAGTAACAATTGGGAGAATACAATAAATGGCCTGGAATTGGTACAGATTAGGCCATTGATAAAGTAATGTAAAAATATTGTATTCTCTTCAAGTTGAAATTAATGATAGGGATGCAGACGTGGAGGCAATTTTTCCTTTTCTCTTTCTTCATTTAATTTTTTTCTTCCTAAAAACTTGGTTCCTTTTGGAAGGTGGGACAAGATCTTCATTGAAAAATGTAAATGGTTTTTGTCCCATGTGATATTTACCTCCATTTTAATTGAAAATATAATTGCATTGGGGAATATCTATTATATTGGTCAAATAGGAAATGGACATGTGTACAGTCTGGCCATAAGCTTGTTTTCTCCTTCATTTATATAAGAAGGAATTCATGGCCAGATGTACACAAAAAATTTTGTAATGAGAATACAGAGAGCATTTTAGAGTTTTGTCCTAATTTTTAGAGTCTTTGTTGATATGCATATGTAATTTTTGATAATAGCACTAACATATGAATAGATAATGCTATAGATTCAAAGCCAATTCTCCCCTAGTGTATTCATTTCATGGAATATTAATAAAATGATCAAGGCTTTTTTTTTTAAGTCTTAATTGAATTCCAATGAATGTGTGGTTTTTTCCTCTTTTTTAATTTAAATAATTAATGAAATTGCTTGGATGAAGCTATAAGTTCATGAAATTCAGGCATCAGGATCTTTATAAGAAGTTATGGTTTTGGATACAATGTTGTGATCTTGTAATGTAGTGTTGTCAAAGCTTTGTGATTCCATGTTTTAATCTATTATTCAATTACACATGTGTTGAGATTGACTCTGTTTCCTAGGTTAAGGTATTGATCTGAGTTTTGTATTCGGGTATGTGCAGGATCATCATGGAAAAAATAGGCCCTTAAGTGGCAAAAAAAAATAAAAAATCAGAGTTAGGCAACTTGACGTAAAAAAAAAAATAAATAAATAAAAAAAAAAATAAAAAAATTGCATATCGTACATCTTGAATAACATTTTCTCATCATCGTAAGAAGAGAATGTCGCCGCGTGGAGGTCTGGTTCGCGCTAGGGCCTGCGTGCCCTAGCCCGACCTGCGTCTGGTCTGAGCTCACTGGCGAGCTTCTTTGCTGCTCTCGGGGGGGTGTTATCTTGTTAGCAGGGGCGTGCACTGGTCAGACAGGGGACTTGGCCATTTTTTAGCCCGTGGGTGGGCGCTTTCAGTCTGCTTTCTGCCTTTTGTGAGTCCTCGGTGGGGGGCCTGCGCTGTTCTGAGATTGTGGGGATTCTGCCCCTTCTCTCTCTCTCTCTTTTTTGTAATGTCCTGGTTCGTTGTTGCATGGAAAACCGTAGTATAACCTCCTCTCAGCTTTCCTTCGGAGATATGGAGATGCGTGAGCCGTCTTCTATGTTGCATGTCAGTGATAAGGAACTGACTGGTAAACCCCAATCTGGGGAAGGCGTTTTCCCTTCAAAAGAGATGTTTCGATTAAGAAAAGTAAACGGATGTTTACAGAGATCCGAAGACCGGCCAGTTTTGGTTATTCAACCTGAGCAAGTTTCGGAGGATGTCGAATACTGGTGCAATCATGCCCTTATTTGCAAATTTCTGGGTCTTCGTCTTTCTCTACCGGTGTTGGACTCCTGGGCTCGTCGGGTTTGGAATCCTGAAGGTGATATGGAGATTATTTTGGCAGCTAATAACTATTTTCTGGTCATCTTTTCTTGCATGTCAGATAGGAATAGGGCTTTTGAAGGAGGCCCTTATTTCTTTAACCAGGTGGGGCTTTTCATCAAGCCTTGGCACATGGGTTTCAACTCTGCTGAGGAGATCCCCTCGCGGGTACCTGTGTGGGTTCGTCTGCCGAGGCTCCCTTTGGAATTTTGGAGGGAAGATATTCTTCATTCAATTTCAATGCTGCTTGGAAAACCGGTGGGATCGGCTACACAAACTCAAGACCGTAAGGTAATTTCTTTTGCCCGTATTTGTGTAGAAGTTGATTTAAATAATCCGTTACCAGACTCTATGGAAATCCGTATGGGATCTTCTTCCTGGATCCAACAGCTAGATTATGAGACCCTCCCGTTTAGATGCCGAATTTGTCATGAATATGGTCACTTACACCGCAAATGCCCCAGATTTAAGCCCTTCCCCTCGGCTGCCTCTAGACCTTCTAAGGGAGACAAAGGGAAGGATCCTGTGCCTAATGAACCTGCAGATAGCGAGGGCTTTGTTCAGGTTAAGCCCCGTAACAAAGGCAAGGGTAAGAAGAGAACTTGGTTGGATAGTCACAATGACGGCACTTTTAATAAATTTGATGTTCTAGAAGATTTGGCCCAGGAGGAAGGTATTCCAGTTGAGCTCTCTTCTGGGGCTAAGGGTATGCATGAAGGTCAGGATGAGGATGCAAAGAAGGAGGATCAGAGTGTATCTCCAGGGGACCTTCTGGCTGATCAGACGGCTCTGGATCTACCTTCTCAAGTTCAGGATATAAGGGATCTCCAAGGGTTACAGGCTCCGAAGGGAGCTGTTGTGACGGTGCCTGACCCCCCTGCTCCTAAGGGGGCCTCAGACTCTGTGAAGGGTAACAAAGCCCCTCCTGCTTTAGGCTTACACCAGAAATCCTTTAAAAAGGGGCTGCTTGATAAACCGGTAAGGAGTGGCAGGAAGACTGATCAAGAGAAGGTCAAGATTATTGGGGATACTTTGGTTGAGGCTGGGTCTGTGAAACCTATTGATTCCCATTTCTCCCACCCCCATAAATAATTGTGCTATCATGGAATGTTAGGGGGTTGAACAGCATCCCTAGACAAAAGGCTGTTCGCAGATTAATTGAATCTCAGTCTCCTGATGTGGTTTTTATTCAGGAAACTAAGCTTACAGTGGATGGTTTGGCTAATTGTGCATCGCACATCTGGCCCCAGGGAAATTGGCAAGGGGTGGGTGCTTTGAACAGTTCAGGGGGGTTGGCTTGCTTCTGGAATCCGAGGAAAGTGCTCCCGTTATGGTGGATTTCTAGTCGGTCTTCTATCTCCCTGGTAGCCTCTTGTTTTGTGACTGGAGAAAGGTGCCTCTTATCCAATATTTATGCTCCTACTAATCTCTCAGGTAAGTCAATTCTCTGGGCTCACATCAAACTCATGCGGGCCTTAGACCCTTTTCTCCCATGGATTATGGCTGGGGATTTTAATGCTGTTACGGGTCTAGATGAAAAACGAGGAGGGTTAGCCAGGTTGGACCCCTCTGCAGATCTTCTTAGGGATATGATTGGCTCCTTGAACCTCATTGATGTGAAGCCAACCAATGGTGTCTTCACATGGAATAATAGGAGGTGTGGTGTTGAGGCTATCTCAGAAAGACTTGATAGATTTTTGGTTTCTTGCTACTGGATGAACAGTAGGTTGACCACCAGCTCAGAAATTCTTGATTGGAGAGGCTCCGACCATTGGCCGATCAAGCTCTCTGTCACCACGTATGGAGTCACCAAAAACCCCTCTTTCAAATTTCAGTTAATGTGGTTAAGAGATCAGTCTTTGCATGATCTTATGTTAGATTGGTGGTATGAGGGGAGGCCCGCTCATGGGACAGCCATGTTTACCTTTTGTAAGAGGCTTCAACATGTGAAGTACAGGCTTAAGAGATGGAATAAACAATGTTTTGGGAACCTCCATGCTCAGAAAATGGCTGCTCAGTCTAAGTTGGATAACATCACTCGTATGATTCGGGACCAAGGGCTGACCTCTGATCTAAGTATAGCTGAGTCCTTGGCTCTTAAGGGTTTAGAAGAGTGGGAGCTTCGGGAGGAGATCTTTTGGAAGCAGAAATCTCGTGTTGATTGGCTTCAGGAAGGGGACAGGAACACTGCTTTCTTTCATAATTCGGTTAAGGCTCGGAGGCAGGGAAATTCTATCCCCTCTTTGGTTTCGCCTGAAGGGGTTCAACTCTCTTCCTATGGTGATATGTCCAAGGCTGCGGTCAATTATTTTTCAAACCTTTTTTCTAGAGAGGACCGTGCAACTAGGAATGAGGAGAGGGCCATCTTGGATTGTATTCCCCACCTAGTCTCTGCTGAGATGAATGGGGCTCTCTTATGTCCTATATTGTTACCTGAATTGGAGAAAGTGGTGTTTAACATGAAAAGAGGTAAGGCTCCCGGCCCAGATGGGTTTCCTATTGAGTTTTTCCAAGAATTCTGGGAAATAATCAAGTTTGATCTCCTCGCGGTGGTTCAAGAATCTCACAAGAACAAAAAGATGCTCAAGTCCATGAATTCTACTTTCTTGGCTCTCATACCTAAGAAGGAAGGGGCTAATCAGCTGGTTCAATTTAGACCTATAGCGCTTTGTAATGTGGTCTACAAGATCATCACCAAATTGATTGCAGAGAGACTCAAACCACTCCTCGGTTCTCTGATTTCTCCGGAGCAGGGGGGCTTTGTTGAAGGAAGACAAATTTTGGATGGTGTTGTGATTGCTATGGAAGCTATTCATTCTATGGCTAACTCTAAGGAGAAGGCTATGTTCATGAAACTTGATATGGCGAAAGCTTATGATCGTGTGAGCTGGGAGTTCTTACAGAACATCCTCTTGGCGTTTGGCTTTGATGTGGAGTGGGTGACTTGGGTTCTTAGTTGTGTGACCTCATCCTCCTTCTCTGTGCTCATTAATGGGGAGCCTTCTGATTTGTTTAGTGCTTCTCGGGGACTTCGGCAAGGGGATCCTTTATCTCCTTATCTATTCATTATCATGGCGGAGGGTCTGGGAAGATTCATTAAATCTCAGGTGAGGCAGGGTCTTATCCAAGGTTGGAGCTGGAACAATTCTCTTCCTTCCTACTCTCATCTTCAGTTTGTGGATGATACTGCGTTGATGGGCATGGCTCGGATTAGTGAGGCTGTGAACTTCAGGAGTGCCTTAGACATCTATTTGAAGGCTTCAGGTCAGTGCATTAATGATGACAAATCTTCCATTTATTTCTTTAATACCCCTCGGCTTATTCAAAGCAGGATTGCTAGGATCCTTAGATTTCAGATCGGTTCTCTTCCCTTAATGTACCTTGGGATCCCTTTGGCTTTGGGATCTCAACGTAGAGATTACTGGCAGGGAATTTTGGATAAATTCCGGAGTAAGGTTAGTCACTGGACTTTCAGATGGTTATCTTCTGCTGGAAGAGTGGTTCTTCTAAAGACTGTGGTTCAATCTCTCCCCATCTATAGGTGTTGTGTGCAGGTTCCCCCTTCCACCTTTGTGAGAGATTTTGATGCTTTGTCCCGGCAATTCCTTTGGTCTGGCAACCTTCTCTCCTCGAAATGGAGTTTAGTCAAGTGGGAGTGTGTCTGCAGGCCGAAGCATGCTGGGGGCCTTGGTCTTAGGTCTATGGCGCTTGTTGTCACGGCCTTGGCTGCCAAGCTTTACTGGAGGTGGTGCAACAGTCAGGAACAAGACTGGGCCAAAATTCTTGCTCACAAATATTTTCCTGGTGCTGATAGCCTTGATGTGCCGCGGCTTGCTTTGTTGGGTAAAGGTTCTTGTATTTGGGATACCCTTAAGAAGGGCGCTCAGTTGATTAAGGAGGGTCTCTTCTGGATTTGTAATAGAGGCTCTGAGGCGCTCTTTTGGCAGGACTCTTGGGATGGCCACCCTCCCATTCTTTCTAGTTTCCCTCAGCTCTGGCCTCTGTGTCATATTTTTTCTGAGGCGGGATGGATTAAGGTTGAGCATTTTAAAACTGTCAAGCGAATTGGTCAGGTGATGGTGGCCTGTTGGAAGGACCCGCAGGAGTGGCCCATGGGTGGGTCAGATGAGGATCGTGCTATTCTTACTAGAGTTTTGGAGGGCAGGCTCTGCAGCTCCCTTAATGTGAGGGATGCTTTGGGTTGGAGTCCGAGCCCAAAAGGTAAATTTTCAGTTGCTCAAGGCTATGCTATGCTTGACAAAAACTTACATGGTCCTACTGAGGTGCACTGGTGGAAGAAGGTTTGGGACAACTTTTCTTGGCCCAAATGTAATTTCTTCTTATGGCTGGCTGCTCAGAAGAAGTGCCTCACTTGGGATAATCTGCGCAAGCGCGGCTTTCAGGGACCTTCTATCTGCTTCCTTTGTTCGCACAGTGAGGAATGCTCCTCTCACTTGTTCTTTCTTTGCCCCTTTTCTAAAGAGATATGGCATAGATGGTGGGAGGCTTGGCATCATGGGTGTATTCATGCTACCTCCCTAATCGAGTTTTGGGAAAAGCTTGGCAGGTCTCCTGCTAAGACTCCTTTCTTGCAGGTGGCTTGGTCTGTTGGACCTGTTTTGATTCTTTGGAACCTTTGGCTGGAGAGGAACCGTAGAGTTTTTTGTGATTCCAAATTGGGAAGTTTTCAATTGTGGAAGAAAATAATTAGCAGGCTTCAGGAAACTATTCTGGCTAAGTGCGATATGACTGAAAATACTGATCATGGTGACCTTGCTATTCTGCGAAATTTGAATTTGGGGGATAACAGAAGGGGAAACATTGCTGGGAGACGACCCCGTCAGGCCAGGCAACGGGTCTGTCGTGATGGGAGGTGGTCACCTCCCCCTGAGGGGGTTCTTAAGATTAACACTGATGGTTCGTCCCGTGGGAACCCTGGTCATGCTGGAGTTGGGGGTATTGGTAGAGGTAATGATGGTGGTGCTATTTTTCTCTTTTCTATTTACAAGGGTCAACACTCTAATAATCTGATGGAGGCCCTTGCTATTAAGATTGCTATTGAGCGTGGCAGCTCCTTAGGTTGGAGGAGGATCATTTGTGAGTCAGACTCTCAGATTGTGGTGGATATGCTAAACAACCAGAGGTTGGATGATGTTAGTTGGCAATTAGCTTCTATTGGCAGACAGATTCTGAGTCTTTGCAGCTCCTTGGTTTCTGCCTCCTTTTGTCACATCCCTAGAGAATGGAACAGAGTGGCTGATTGTCTGGCGAAGTGGGCCTCTGAGAATGTGGATGGCTGGAATATTAGTGGAAGGGAGGAGTTACCCTCTGATTATCATGAGACCTTAGAGAGGTTATTAGTGGAAGATAGGAATATGTAAGGTGGTGGTTGGTTTTTCTGGTGGTGGTCTTGGTTTGGTGGGCCTCTGGCCTTTGCTTTGTACTTTGGCTTTGATTGAATAAAATTTTTTACCCCTTTTTTTCTTGACTTAAAAATTTGAATAGGTTATCTATATTATTTAAAAAATATGTAAGAATAAAATCTGTAGAAAATTTAATTTTGTTTCTAAACTACTAGGTTTGTTTAAAAAAAAGGAAATCTATTTGGTGAAAATTTGAAATTTCAATGCAGTAGTATTTAAATTTTAGGGAAAAAATAAGAATTAGGTGTCTATTTGAACACCCTGACCACAATAAAATGATAATATTTTTAAAAATATTTTAGATATATGTAGAGGACTCATGTCCCGATGTGATGCATATTTTTTTGTAATTTTTTTCCAAAAAAATAATTATTCATGAATTTCTTATTACAACTTTTAAAAAATATAAAAAATTGTATTTCTAACCACCTTAACTTGGTCAAAACTTCATGAAATTCAATTTTTCTTTTTATAATCCTATAGTATGCAAAGCATAGAATGTGACACATGTTTTGGATTCAAAAAATGTGATACCGTTTAAAAGCTATAGACATTTTTTAATCAGTTTATCAATAAAGAGTTTAGTCATAATTTGAATAGAAAATGAATAATAATTACCTATTAAATTCAAAGTAAAGCATAATTTATATTGGTGGAAAGATGAGAATCTCCTTTAAAAACCCTTTTAGTTTCATCAAATTTGGTTTAAAAAAAGTCATCAGCTGCATACCCATGATATTGCCATTTTTTGGCCCATCATGATCCTACACATACCCATTCATGATACATCTTCTTGGTGCTTCAACAACAACTAAAATTTATTAAAAAAAAAATTCGATGAAATGAAATTGTGATTATTTTATGTTAATTATTTCATTATCATGCTCTATGTGTTGAGTGTTGTAGAGGAGTAGCCAACTTCTTGAAATATTTTGTTGATTGATCCATTATATGAGAATTCATATGTTATTTGCAATGTATCTAGTCATGAAGTGCATAAGTATTTAGGTACATTATGGGATCATCCTCCTCATCCTTGTAGAGCTTGAAGTGCAGGAGGAAAGCATTGTGGCTTTCACTCATTTTTTGGCCAATCCCTTTAGGTTGCTAAGGATTGGAATTGGCAATTACGTAGGCTTCATTGAAGACCAACTTGGTTATTAAAAAACAACCAACAATATCGATTACACAAATTTCATTGAGTGAAGCCATGGGTTGCCTAACTTCACACAAAATTGGTCTGATGATGGGATGATGAAAAATGATACACTAAATTTTTTTGTCCAAATTTTATAGGAAAGGTTATTGAAACCTATCATAGGGAAAGAAAAAATATTGTGTTTTAATCCATGCTTTCCATTCTTCATAAGTATCGTGATAAATCTCATGCAAAATTAAGAATTCTTTATTGATTGCATTCTCTACACAAACAAGATCAATTAATATCCCATTAGTAGGCTTGTCATGGATTCTACCAACTATGTAAAAAGGATGATCAAGTGCATGCTTAAATATGTCATTTTGTGAAGAATTAATGTCATGTGGATTTTCTCTTAGGCCCTTACAAGGTTGAAATTTAATGAATCCAATTAGATTGTCCACTTTTTTTTTATTTCATCACTTGCATCAACATTCATCACATCATTCTTTGTTTCAATAGCTTTGAATAAGGAAATGTTAGAATTTGACATAGGATTAGTAAAGATTTGCAAGTTTTTGTTACGAGCGGCTATAGACTAAAACAATGGAAATAGATGTTCCACCTTTTGGGAGGTGGAACACAAACTAGGTATTTAGGGACCTAGACATATTTCCCTCAAGTTTCATTAAAGGAAACCCTAGAGATCCCACTCCTAAGATGAAATGAAAGGAGATATTGCAATAGGGTTTTCCTAGAGTCTGATTATAAGCTAAAGAGGGGTTTACCACCAAGCTAAGGCTTGGAAAAACTAATGGAATTCAAGACCTAGTTATGAAGCTCAATGATGTGCAAAACTTGAATAAAACACCTAAAAATGCAACCAAATCAAAATAGAAAGCTAAGAGATCAGAGGTGAACACTTGGGAACTTGAAAGAGCTTGAATTAAGTGCTAAAATGTTGCAAACATTGAATTTGAGGCCTATTAGCACTCTTACACTAGTTTGGGTGATTTAGTCCTAGATTTGATTTTCTATGCCAAAACTGGAATCAGGTAGTGCCTGATCTAAAACTCCAGAAACCCTAAAAATTGGTAGTACTGGGAATCATATGCCCAATTTCGTGTATTAGTCCCATTGTGATTTTTCTAAAGGTTAAGGTATCATTCTACTCTCTAATCTCTTCTCTCTACCACACTTTGTTTCCAGACCTAAAACATTGATTTTTAGACTTGTAGATGATTTTTTGTGAAGATAGCAACCTTGCAAATGAGGGGACAACTCCAATAACTTCCTTCAATCTTGTGAGCTAATATTAAAATTTTCTTCATGCTCCAAGACACCTAGATCTACAATCACACATGTAAAGAGGATAAAAACTTGTTGATTGTTAGTGAATAGGGGTTTTCCTCTATCAAACCCCTTTGAGGTAATTAATTCAAATGATGAGATAATGAAATAAGGAAATGAAGCATGAGAGATGAAACATGAAACATGAACAATGATGCCTTGAATGATGTCTTGTAAATTTGCAAATTAAAATGAAATTGCCATGAGGGATGTTGATCTAGAACTTGAAATAAGTGTAGAAAAATGCTTGATCTTGGATCTTGGATTCAACATCATAAATATAGCTCAAAAACATGCTTGAGACTTGATAATATTGATGTGATGATGGATCTTGAATTGCTACAACAATTCATGAAGAATTTTTTCCTTGAATTCCTCATAAATGATCTTGTAAAGTCTTGGAATGCCTAAATATTTACTGCTTGACTTGATATCATGAATGATTTTATGAAATAGTGATTTGAGGCCTCATTTATATAGGAAATCCATCCAATGTCCCGTTTATTTGGTTGCACAAGCTAACATTCATGAAATTTGAACTTAAAACCCAAATTTCCCACTCAAAACCCTAAAGATAGGTCAAATGGGACTCATACTCCATCTAAGGTGTATTGTTCCCACTTGGGTGGGACTCATATTCCCAAGGTGGTATAGGGGTCTTGCAAGACATTTTTGGAGAGATAAAGTGTCGAGGAGTGACGAAATTAAGTTTATTTGAGGTTTATGTCAGGATTTTGGTTAAAATATGCCTTGGGGTACATAATATGGGGTCTTAGGGGCCTATTAATGAGGATATTAAGTCCATAAATGCAAGAGGGCACAAAAATAATGTGAAATTGTAAACAAATATACTTTACAACATCAAATTAAGCAAAAATTAGCTCTTTTTAGCTTAAAAGGGCCTTAAATCAATTATGAATGTTTACAACACATTGCAACACTAGATTAAGGCACTATTAGGTCTATAGGCCCTAAATTTAATGTGAAGGTGTAAATAAATACACTTTACAACATTAAATCAATGAAAAGTTAGATTTATTTAGCTTAAAAAGGGCCCAAGACCTAATGTGGATTTGTAAAAACACATCACAACTCTAGATCAAGGTGACTTTAAGTTCATTTTAACATTAATCATTCCCAGATCAATTAAGGAAAAGGGATACTTTTTTTTGTTTCCACATTTAGCCCCAAGTTTAGTGAGAGGATGGACTTGCTTCAAACTCACACTAAAGTAGACATTCAAGAGGGGTCTAAGTGTACCAATGTTGATGGTCTAGGAAAACAAAGATTGAGGAGGAAATCAAGCCCACAAGATCCAAGATCCTAATTCAAATTGAAATAAGCATGAAAGGACACACACAAGATGTATGATATTTAACAAAACAAGATACAAAAACATGCTATGTCAATAACTAATAGAAAGAAAAAAAACAAGCAAAGATAAAAAGAGGTGGATCAAGGCTTGACTATTTATACAACATAATGTGGATTAGATTAAGTTGTTTTTTTATAATGTATGCTCATGATGAGGCAATAAAACTTTAGGTTGTATGTTGGGTGAGTAACCCAAGAGAGTGAGACACATACACGTGAACAATATCCACTCACAACATAGATGAGTGGCTATGGGAAAGTCATGCCTTAGATCGACTTCCTGTCCAACCATACCAAAGTTACACCTCCTAATAACTTTGATAAGGTTCCATGAACTAATGAAATTCAAGCTCTATGAGGCTAGCAAAGCTTCATATGCTTGAAAATCATGAGCAAACAAGATAGCACCATAGGAAAGCAAAGTGTATTATGCAAGGTGGGCATATAACATATGTTGCAAATGTGAAATAGTACATAAGGTATGTTCAAAGGGATTTTGCTTAGTTGATGTAAGGTATCTTCTTAGGTAACATTGTGCTTAATGTCTTTAAGAGAGGATAAGTCAAAGAAATATCACACTCTTGGAGAGAATCAAACCAAATGACAACACCAAGAAAGGGACACATTGTAAGAATAAATAAAATTGCACAGTGAAACATGAGTGTTGATGTATAACCCCACTTTAAAGTAGTTGATAACACCATTTATGTGAGAAATTGCTTTAAAGTAGAAGACATGAGAGATTATTTAGAAATCCCTATTCCAAGTCATATGTTTTCGAATACTACATCATGAGAAGGGGTTGCAATACTAAACATAACTTAGTAGGTCACATACAATCTAACTTAAGGCATGCCATCCACATGCCAAGCTTGCTCTTATATGTACATGAAAGGTGGTCAACTAGCCAAAAGAGGAAACAACAAGTGACATATGAGGACAAGGCTACATAATCCCTTTCCCCACTTAGTGTAGGATAAAGATGAGCCAAGATGATTGATGAGAAACATGCTAAAGTGAAAATCAGTACCAATTAGAGGAACAAGGTGCTTCAATCCAAGTAAGAGCACCAAAATCCTTAACATATTGAATTTTGTTACTGAAAGCCTTCCATTAATTAGTGGAATGACCAAAAACTCTATGATATGCATAAAATGAACTCTTGTAATAAAATTTATTTTGTGTTCTTGGAGGGAGATATATTAGACTATGTTGGAGGAGTCTCACTAAGATACTCTCTTGATTAAAAGTAAAGGATGTTTCATTATTTTGTGACAAAGATATCTCTTTTTTAGATGTACAAGGTGTCATACGTACACAAGACTCTTTATATTATGAGATTATTTTCTCTCCTTGAAAGTAGGATGTAAAATCTAATAAACTCAAATCATTAGTATTTTGCATGATGACATTGATGTTAAGTGAGGACTTCTTTGTTTCTTTCATTTCTTTCAAAGAGTAACTATCAAGACCACTAGTGTCTATCAGCTCAGGATGCACTAATGTTAAAGTCGGCTTAGAGGAATCTTTTGTAATAGTGTTGATATTAAGTGAAGGCTTGTTTTTTCCTTTCAAGGGGAAATAACCAAGACCACTAGTCTTTTCTTATGTGAGGTTCTATAGGGACACAAATAGCTTGTTCTCTAGCACCACATCCTTTTCTACTATATCCAAGTTCTTTAATGATATCATAGCCTTTCCCATAAAGCATTTCATTTCTTTTGGATTTGGAGGTTGTTCATAGTTATTTTGGCAAAAGTTTATTGTGTAATTTCATGTCATTTGTTCTAAAGTTGTTGAGGTGGATGCTTTTGAAGGGTCATTTTAATTTTGTGTTCAAATTACCACTTTTTCTATTCCCTTTCTAGAATCATTTTTTATGATCTTGTATTCACCCATGAATGATGAGAAATATAAGGAACCCCAATTGTCATCCAATAATTTTGACATTTTTTTTGTCACTTCCTTCTCTTCATTTATAGGTTTTATGTTTGAAGAATGAATTAGGGTGCTTAGAGGATTTGTCCTTCCTTTTTCAACTTGTAAGAAACTTTCAGGATCAGGGTGTATTTCAACTTGGTGTACTTTATTGTTATAGATGTATTTCGTGATATATTAAGAAGAGTTGAAGGCACCACATGCATCTCATGAATTGTGGAAGGTCTTCCTAAAAGAAGATTATATGAAAGATCACGAGGCATAACATGAATAGGATTTTGTAGGGTAGGTTTTCTAAATGTAATAGGAAAAGTAATCACACCAAGATGTTTCTTTCCTAGGTTGTCAAATCCTCAAATCGATAAAGAATTAGGTTCAATTCTTGATTTATCCACACCAATTCTATACAAAATTTTCACACTACACACATTCAAAGAAAATTAATTATCAATAATGGTTTTCTTTATTCCCATCCTATTGAATCTATCTATTATCATGAATGCATCATTCTTCTTTCTTATTTCCAAAGGGGGTAGCTCATGTTGATGAAAATTAATGTCTACGTTGTTTGAAGTTATAGTTTGAATTTGGGAATCTACTTCATTTGATTTCACATTAGGAGGGGTAGAAACTTGTTATAAATAACTTTGAATCAAGTTGTGATAATGAGGGAAAGCTTGAATAAGGTCCCATAAGGATATCTTAGTAGGAGTATTCTTTAGTTCAACAAGATCATACTCCTTTCCACTCTGCATAGGGAAATGAGGAGCACTTGGTTAGATAGGGTTAGGAAATGTGAGAGATGTTGAAAGTGTTTGTGTTGGTTATGGATTGTTTCTATTATTATATGTATGAGCAACAGTATTAGAACTAGGTTGTTGCAAAACATTATCTTTGGTGGGTAAAGAATAAGTTTGGGTTTTGTTTTGAGTTTGATGTTTGTGTGAAGGTGGGTAAAGGATGAGTTGAAGTTGAATAATATTAACATCCCTTAGTGAAGGAGAGTTTAATGTTACTTTATCATTATCATATAAGAGAACTATATAATTATTATCAATGTTATCATTTTCTTGCACCATGATATCCTCCATATGAGGAGAATTTTTAGGAGAACTAAAATCTATATTCTCATGAAATTCAAAGTTTGGTTCTTCTAAAATGACTTTATCACAAGTGATGGAGCTATCAATGGTAAAATCTCTTCGTTATCAATAGTGGGGATATTAAGAGAAGGCTCAATTTGATTTTCCATAACTTCATCATTTTTCGTTAAGGTCTAATTCTCTTGTGCCATAATATCTCCCCTAGTAGGAGAGCTTGTAAGATGTTTATCACATTCCATGGTTAGATTTTGTAAAGTAGCTTCATCACCAATAGGGGAGGCATTAAAAGTAGGACAACTATTATTTTCATTCTTACCAAATAGATCTTTCCAAATGGTAGGAGCATTAGGTAAGGGACAAACATTATTCTCATGAATCTCAATAAGTGCATCTTCTAACACCAAATTATCTTCTTCACATCGATGGGAGTTATTAGAAGGAAAACATTTACTATCATGGTTATCTATGATTTCATCCTCTTTTACTAAAACATCTTCACATGCAAGGGATGAATGTAGAATAGGTAAGGTCATGTTTATAAATATGTCTATGATCTCATATTCTTGTGGCATAATTTCTTCCCAAGATGGAGGAAGAGAGAGACAATAAAGAATTTCACGATTCTCAACGATTGTGTCTTCTTTCACCAAGATACCTTCATCAATAATAGGAGAGGTATCAAGAGAATAACAATTATGGTTTCCATGATTTTTTATGCTTGTATTTTCTTGTATCATGTCATCCTCACAAATGGGAGAGATAGTAGGGTTTGAGATAGGCAATGCAATTTTAAGAATTGTGTCAATGGTTTGATCCACTTTCTCTAAAATGTTATCATAACTATGAAAGATAGTAGAATGATGACTAACATGTTTCTTAATGACCTCATTTTTGTATTATAAATTGAAATCATAAGAGGGGATTTTGTACTTATGCAATCTATTTTTAATCATATAAAAAAAACATCTCTTAAAAGGAAACATGCTAACATGCAAAAGTAAACTATCTAATTTATGCAATTCTTCAAAAATGAAAACAAATGTCCAGCATATCTAAATATTTTCACTACTGAAATGAATTTTTGAAATTATTTTTTATTTAAAAATAAAATATTACACTATATGGATGATTTGACCTAGATACTAAAATAGAAGTTATTGAAACTTTCCAGACCAACACTATATGTTACCAAAAAGCTTAGGAAGCACATAAATGAGGGTTTTAATGTTGTAAAAGGTAGTTTGAAATCTAAACATGGACTAAATCACCCATAGGGGTGTATGAATCCTAGTTAGGGTTTTTTTTACATTTTTTTTAAAATTAAGTGACTTTTATGCTTTCTAGTTTAAGTGATGTCTAGGCCAAGGGAAAATGTAGATTTGAGATGAAATTCAATGATGCAAGATGTAAAAATGCAACCTATATGCACTTTTAGTAATGCAACATTTAGAAACCCTAGATGCAAGTTAACTAATGTAAAAATTAATGCAATGTTAATGCAAGATAAATCTAGGATGATGATCACTCCAAATCAGAATCAAGGTGTTGTACATGCAAGTTCACCAAAATGAAACAACAAAAATAGGTGTTCAAATTTTTGGGAGGTGGATCATAAAATAGATATTTAGGGACCTAGACCTATTATAATCTAAGGAGGGGTTCACCACCAAGCTAGGTATTAGAACTAATTAAATGGAAGACATAATTATGAAACTCAATGATGTGCAAGAGTTGAATGAAACACCTAGAAATGCAACCAAATCAAAATAGAAAGAAGAAGAGATAAGAGGTGAGCATCTGGGAACTTGAAAGAGCTTGAATGAAGTACTAAAATGTTTCATGCATTGAATTTGAGGCCTACTAGTACTCATACGCGATTCTAGGTGATTTAGTCCCAAACTAGGTTTTGTGTGCCAAAACTAGTATCTAGCAATGCTTGTTCTGAAACTCTAGAAATCGTAAAAAATTGTAGTACTAGGACTCATATGCCTAAGGTGGCGTATCAGTCCTAGTGTTCTTTTTCTAGAGGTAAAGGTATAATTCAACTCTCCAATCTCTTATCTCTCTACCACACTTTGTTTCTAGACTTGAAACCTTGATTTTTGGACCTGTAGAGAATTTTGTTGAAGATAGAAACCTTGCAAATGAGAGGACAACTCCAACAACTCCCTTCAAACTTGTAACCTAATATTCAAAGGTCCTTCATGCTCCATGACACCTAGATCTACAATCACACATTTAAAAAGGAGAAAAACTTGTCCATTATTAGTGAATAGGGTTTTTCCTTGGTTAAACCCCTTTGAGGTAATTAAAGTAAATGATGAGATAATGAAATAAGGACATGAAACATGAAAGATATTACATGAAAAATGAGCAATGATAACCGAAATGGTGTCTTTTAAATCTACAAATTAACATGAAATGACCATGAGGGATGTAGATCTAGACCTTGAAATAAGTGTAGAACAATACTTGATCTAAGATCTTGGATGTTGTAGTGTCAAAAAAAGTATTCTTTTTTCATACTTGATTGGGATAATTGATATAAAATGGAATTAACTCCATTTTGTAGTGGTGTTGTAATGTTTTTTTTCTCATTAAAATCATTCTAAGGCCTTTATTTGATGAAAAAATTCCTTAATTGGTCCTTTGTAAAGGTGTTGTCAAGTGTTGTAACACACTTTCACGCTTTTCTAGGATTTATTTACTTAATTAAGCTTAATGGGATCTTTCTTAGTAAAGCTATTTAAATTTGTACCTTATTTAAGTGGTGTAAAGTGTTGTAAAGCACTTTCACAATTATTTAGGGCGTTCTTAACTAGTTGTGGTTAATTAGAGTTAATTAACCACTTTAATTCAAATTTAAGTCTTAATTATGAAACCTCCCAAAGATATATCCTGACACCCATGATTTAAATAATATAACATTTAATTGCAGAAATTAGGTCCTAGAAAATGGTGCTAGGACCCAATCACCCTAGGTAGCGAATGGGTCCTCCCTTAGTGGGACCACTCTTTATCAGTTGATCTAGAATTATTTTTTATTACTCTTTTATCTCCCAGGGTTAGGTCTTGATAAACTAAGCTAGAACCAATCCACACAAGGTCGCAAATGGGTCCTCCCTTAATGAGACCCCCCTTTTTGAATTTTATTTGAGTGTTAATTTAATAAAGTTTCTTTCCATATCTAGTGTCAACCTTAATTGTTTGAATTTTAGGGTTAGTCGTCTAGTTTAGTATAAATAGGGGTTAATTCACCTAGTTTCCTCCTAAGCAATCGTAGACTTTCGAGCACTCAAACACTATAGAAAATTGGAGTTCACAAGAGCATTTTCAAGGTATTTCAAGGCTGATTTCAAGAGTTTATTGCAACAATTCAAGATCATATCATCATGAAAAGGGTTTGATGCACTCATTTGTGTTGTTGAGATAGGAAGTGGATGTAACATTGAATATCTACTTACAAGCATTATTCAAATCATTTTCAAGGATATAAAATCTACATTCTTCATGGCCACTAAATGATAGTTTGTAGATTTATTTTAGAAGACATCATCGAAGGTATATACATTGCACATTTCATGTTTCATGCTCCATTTCATTCATTTCATCATTTAGTTTAATTACCTACAAAGGGTTCAACCGAGGAAAACCACCATTATCTAACAAACAAGTTTTTCTTCTCTTGAGTGCATGATTGCATATTTATAGGTTGAAGATCAAGTGGAGCAAGTTTGGAGAAAAATTGTCAAAGTTGTCATTCAAAGTGAAAAATCAAAGATTTGAAGCTACAAAATTATCTACAGATTTCCAGAAGTTGATAACCGGGAATTTAAGAGTACAAACATCAAGGAACAAGACCTTTATATTAGTTTCAAAAACCTTAACAGGGACCCATTTTCCACTAAAGGAGAATGAGTCCTCTATAGCCTAAAAACAACAAGTTTTTGACAAGGTACATAACTATTTATGATTTAAAAAATTCCTACATAGTTGCTATAATAGTTAGGTGTCATTTAGTATTATTATTTTCATCTTTTTCCCCTCATAATTGAATGTTTCATAGTGAAAATTAGTTGGTTCATCATCTTGATCCATTCATCTTGGTGGTGAACCTTGTTTTTCCATGTTTTAGATGCAACATCATACCACTAGCTCAACAACATGCTTGATGCTTGATAATCTTGAAATAATGATGGATTTTAAATTTCTACAACAATTGATGAAGAAATATTCCCTTGAATTCCTTAGAAATTATCTTGAATGCACTCTTTATGATCTTGTAAAGTCTCGGAATGCCTAACTCTTGAGTGCTCAACTTGATATCATGAATTATTTTATGCAATAGTGATTTGAGACCTCATTTATATAGGGAATCCATATACTATCTAGTTTTTTAGGTCCCATAGATTGAAATTCATAAAATTTGAACTTAAAACCAAATTTCTCACTCAAAACCTTAAAAAGAGGTAAAATGGGACCTTTTTTGAGAAAAAAAGTATCGGGGATTGAAGAAATTAAGTTTATTTGAGGTTTATGTTGGGATTCTGGTTAAAATATTCCTTAGGATTCATAATATAGGGTCTTGGGGGAATATTAATGATGATATTAAGGTCATAAATGCAAGAGGGTCAGAAAATCAATGTCGAAGTGTAACTAAATATACTTTACAACATCAAGTTAAGCAAAAATGAGGTATTTTAGCTTAAAAGGGCCCTAAATCCATTGTAAATGTGTACAACACATTACAACACTAGATTAAAGTACCAATAGGTCCAAAGGCCCTAAAATTAATGTGAATACATAAATAAATACACTTTACAACATTAAATGAAGAAAAAATTATGTTTAATTTTCTTAAAATTATCCCAAGACCTAATGTGGATGTGTAAAACACATCACAACACTAGATCAAGGCAACCTTAAGTTCATTTTAACATTAATCATTCCTAGATAGAGAAATGAAAAGGGATACTTTTTCCATTTCCACACATACTTATTTCCTTGATCATTAGCACCACCAATTTGAATGTGAATAGAATCAATAAGGTCTTGCACAATATGTTTAAGATGCTTGCAATATTCCATATCATGTCTATTTTATTAGTGAAAATGGTAATATGAATTTTGTCTATAGTTTGGATTTAAAGGCTTAGTAGGATTAGGATGTCTAATAGGAGATAAGGAAATTCAGTTCTTGTTTAAGAGTTGCAACATGGTGTTATGAAGGGTATTAGGTAGAGGGGTGAATTACCTATTTCTATCTCCAAATATTTATGTATTTTTTATCTTTATAGAATCCACTTGGTTATCAATATTTTGGGTTGGTTGAGGGGGATTAAGTTGTAAAAATCCCTTATTTTGTTTCTTAAATGGTTGATAGTTGTTAAGAGACATAGATTCAAAATTTTCAAGATGACTCTAGAGGGAGTTTTAACTTCATGGCTACTAACCAAATTTTTGTCAACACAAATGGAAATACACAACTATGAGAATGAGGTAAATTTCAACATCTGAAGTTTATCCTATATTTTGTTTTGCAAATTGGTAATAAACATTCTTTGGAGTCTAACATTGAGAATCTTAATGTTTATTTGTGAGTAAAGTAATTGGATCATGCTATGAAATCAGTGACCTTTTCATCATCTTTTTCTTTGCATCTCATTAAATATTCTAAGGTCATCTTAGGATCCATATGCATTTGGAAATACATAATGAAGTATTGGCATTGCTAGTAGTTTATATATTTGTTGTAATAGTTGGATTAGTGTATGTTAGAATATAGGTTATGGTTGTGGAAGGAGGAATTGGAATTCCACCTTGAATTTGAGTATACCCCAAAGCTTGAGCACAACTTGTCATGGTAGGTACATGTTTATTAGTAATGTGAGCTAAGCTATGAACAATCTCTATTCCTTGTTCACTTTCAATCATTCCCCTCATGTTATCTATGACAGGAATGGTACTACAAGCAATGCATTTATAACTCACAAATTCCTATATTTTTAAAATTTCTTCATCCATTCTCCTAAGGTTCTCATTAGGGACACTAGAAACTATTGTATCAACAACAATCACATTGGTTCTAGGTAGGGAAGTCATGGGAAATGAACTGTTAAGGGCATGATCCATAATGGGTTGAATAGTGTCAATATTATGACTGAAAGAGCTAGGAAACCCAAGATCCATAGCAATTGATGTATCACCAAATGAAATGAGTCTCTAACTACATCTCATAATAGTATTGGAAATAAGACACCAAATTGTGAAGCTCATACAAGTTTGAAAAAATCAAGGTGCACCCAAAATGGATAATAGGTAAAATACAATCAAACACCCTAGAATGTAAAGTCTAATGCAAGTATGTAAAAGTAATTTCCAGATTTAAAACAACATGAATTTATAATTATGCTATGTAAAAACCTAAAAAATGATGTCTTTTAGATGCAATTTTGAATTAAAAAATGCACTAAATTTGAAAAATTAAGGTTAATACGAATAATTTCATATAAGAGAAATTCTAGAATCTACAACAACAAACTAAATACAAAAGCATAAAATAGAGAAACAATGTTTTTGATGCTTAGAAATTTAGCAGAAGCCCTGATTAGGGACTCATTCACACATAGGTGAATGATTCTCACTTTAGGGTTTCTAAAAATCCATTTACAAGTTTTGGAGGTGATTTCTATGGTTTTCAAATTATGGTTTCATATAGGAGGTTATAGTTTCATATTTTTGTAAAATGAGGTCTAAATGCAAGTGAAAAATAATGCTTAACTATAAACAAAAAGACTTAATTTGATATGCAATTTTTATTGAATTTCCTGATTTAAATGTTTGATTATGTAATGTTATACAAACACTATGCAAAATGACTAAGATTTTTTGAATTTTCTAGATTTTATAGACTTCCAAAGTGCAAACCCAAAATCATAAATGAGATGCAAAATAATGCAAGTTAAGAACCATAAATCAGATGAAAAGTAATGCAATGCAATGCGAAGTAAAAAAAATCCTAGATCTAGGGCTAAAAATGGACTCCAAAATCAACAAGCTATGATGCTCAAAAGTTGGGTTCACCAAAATGAAATGACTAAAAAAGAGGCGATGAATCAATGAATCAAATATGTGGAATTGATGAAAAGGGGTTTATGATGCACCTATTTCTTAGTATTTCATTAGGAATGAGATACCCATAAAGAATTATCTAACAACACTTAGGTGAATCAAGTCAATGTGAGAATCTAAAAATTTCCTTATGCTTGGAGGATGAAACCATCAAGGTCAAAAAACACTTTGGGGAGAAAAACTAAAAATAGAAAATCAACTCCAAAATGTAAACAAACACTTGAAACAATAGTATTAATTCAATATTAGTAGAACTAGAAAATTAATTCTAGATTTGAGAAGGGCAGAAAAGTGTTTACCAATCACCAAAAGGTAGTTTCTGAAGGAGAACTAAGACTCATTTACCTATGCAAGAATGGGTCTTTTGTTAGGGTTTTTTTGCAACTTTTAGGAGCCTCTGATGTTGGTCTATAGCTTTTGATTTGTCCAGATTTCAGTGTTAGAAAGACAAAAATAAAATCTATAGGTTAGATTCTATGATTTGACAATAACTTTGACAAATTTTCCAAATTTTCACTTGAAAAGGTCTTCAATCCTTCTTAAACCTAAATTTGCAATCACAAAGAAAAGAAGGAATTTTTATTTTTTTTTGGTGAATGGGGGTTTACCTTGGTCAAACCCTATTTTTGTAATCAAACTTTGAAATGAAATAATGCATGAAAGAGGGAATGAAGAATGAACAAAGCTATGTTGCAACTCAAAAAATCCTTGAATGAAACCTTAATAATGGAGATCTTGTAAGCTCTAAAACTTGCATGAAATGGCTGAATTGGATTTGGATCTTGATACTTTGAATAATTATTTGAGTGCTTGAACTTGATCTTGAAACCTGCATCACAATGTTAGCTCCAAAAACATGCATGATGCAAGAAGATTT
This sequence comes from Sequoia sempervirens, assembly GCA_007258455.2. Lineage (NCBI taxonomy): Eukaryota > Viridiplantae > Streptophyta > Pinopsida > Cupressales > Cupressaceae > Sequoia > Sequoia sempervirens. Next base: position 351,281,542 of record VDFB02047230.1, read on the forward strand.
TGACATGGTGAATAGATCTTGAATGCTACAATCAATCTTTGATATATCTTCTCTTGAATGCTCTTGTGAAATTTCTCTTGAAATCTCATAAAATTTCTCATGTGAATCTCATAAAATTTCTAGGTGAAACTTAGTGGAATAACCCTATGTTTATATGTATGTGTCCTTTATTTCTCAAAATTCAAATATCACAAGATAAAATTTAAATATTGATTTAAAGATGTTAAAATACCACCAAAGACATAATCTAAATTTAGGTCTAAAGTTTTAGGGAGGACCCATTCACCCATTGGAAAATGGGTCCCAGGTCCCTATTCCTAGAACACTTATTGCTCAAGGTAAAGTGTTATGTATTGGCATTAATTATTTTCGAGTTTCCCATTTGGAAAATGTAATTTATTCATCAATTATAGTGATAATTACAATATATAGTTTAGATTTAAAATTGAGAAGCTATGTATTTATGTACATATAAAGGAAGATAAACACAATCTTAATTTCACATCTAAGTAGCACTATTGATATCTAAAATCTATTATTTTTTATTATAGGAAAAATAGGTTTTGAAGGGATTCCAAACACTTTACAAGAGAAAAATGCTATAAAGATAAAGCAAGACAAATCAAGTAGCCCAAAAAACAAATTAGCTATCATTAGAATAACGAAATACAAAGTAAGCAACCAACCATTAACAATTCAATAGCACAAAACAAAAAATAGCACCAAAAAACACCAGAACTACTATAATAAGTTCTTCAAGATCTTTGCTACTTCCAAGTCAATAGAGATGATATGCTCATACATATCAACAACTACAACTAACTCATGAGTAGGGATATTCATTTTTTTCTTAGTCTTTCTTCTCATTCGAATACTTCAGCCAACATCCACAACAAAATTTTGTGTTCCCTTCAAATTGCCAGTTTCATCACTAGCAACTCCTTTCCTCTTCACAATCATTTCCCCAATCATTTTGTATATTTTTCATTGAAAAGAGAAAGGAAGTCACATTGGTATAAAGAGAAGATTGACTAAATTTTACCATAATATCTAGACTAGCATGAATTTTCTCAATTTTATACTTAAGAGAAGCAATTTTGGCTTCATGGCTATTCTTCATTTTCTCCACATCAGTAGCCATACCATTAAGAAATACATTCATTTTCTTAATTTGATTGAAAACATAAGTCTCTAGGTTAGTGTTATTGATGATCCCAATATTTATATTGACCAATGATCACATTTTGATGTTATGTAGTTGAACTCATTAAAAAACCATTTAAAAGGATTTAAAAAGTTCACAATGCCATCTTAGGACATACCAAAAAAATTACTAATATCCTCCCTATTAAAATTAAAAATATTAGTGTCAATAGATAAACTATTAGACTATGCGAATTGAGCCTCCTAATGAAAATTAACCTGCAAAATCACTTTAGCTTTCCCTTTACCATCATTGCTAGAAATCTTGATTCTACGTTTTATAGCCTTGTTCACAACAACATCTATGGATTTAGGAAACTCCATAATCTTATTTCCAAGCCTATCAACACAACAAATATGATGAATCTCCATAAACTTCTCAAGTTCATTAACCCCTTATTCCTTCTCTTTACCACTCCTTCTAGTAGTAGAGTCAACCCTTTGTTCCTTCACCAATTTTTAGAAATTTCTTAATTTCAAACCCCTTATCCTTCTCTCTTTTCACCCTCCATAGAAGATTTGATATTTTTCCTCTTACGATCATTAGTGGGTTTGGAACTCTACCCCTTTTTAGTCACATTTCCCTCCCTGAGTGACTTTTGACTCCCTTTTATTTTAGCAACAACTACATCCTTCTCATCCACCAAAGCTTTAGATTTCTTTAATTTAATATTAAAAAAAAGTGAAGGGGATCCCTCACCCTCCATATCTATTTTGGATCCTCTAGAACAAGAAGGACTAGGGTCCTTATTTGGATGTTTTCTGGGAAATTTGTTAAAATGTGCATGGTGCCTAAGTAAACTTTTATTGATTTAGAAAAATCCTCCTCCCAATCCTTATCCTCAGAATCTCTTTCCATATCATAGCCAGAAGAGACCTCCTTAACAAAATCTTTGACCATTTTTTTTGGAGCTTTAGGGCCATAATTAGCATAATTAGCCCTTCATGCAGATTTGAATTATTAGGGTTATTCTAGTGCTCATTAATCCCATTTTGTAAAGAAAGTAGCAAATAATAAGGGAAAGAGAATAGTTTATTATGTCTTTAGCGATTCCGTAGCATAGAATGATAACTATAAATTACATAGAATATCGCAAGGGTAAAGTACCTCATGAATGCCACTAACACATGCACAAAGATGGGTTTGATGGAATTTCTAGCTTATCTGCCGCATTTCCCATTTACACAATCTCTCCCTCTTGTTTCCTCTAAAAGGGGTCTCCATGGATAAATTAGATGCAACTCTATCTCTGTAATAATTCCTTTCTTCAGTTGGTAAGCCCATTAAACTTGATATAATATCCTCCATTATGTTGAACTCCATGCCATAAACTCTCAAGATTCTATTTTTCCAACCTTTAAAAAACACTTGAGAAATATGAGATTCAAATCCATGCAACCCCTAAATATAGGGAGTTACGCCACCTTGTTCTAAAATTTTCCAAATCTTCTCATTATCCTTCACTTCCTCACATGAAACAAGTTACACACTATACTTATCTCCATCCATGTCCAATGACACACCACCTAATTTAGGTCACAAAAGAACCCAAAACAAGCTGGTCATCATAAGAACAGTCTAGAAGTAAAGGGAAAGGCTAAAAAACCCACCCACAATCCATGGGAATCTAACATTTAAAGGACTGAATGTCATAATTAATAATAGTCAAGGGATCTTAAAAAGAAACATACTATCAGTTTTGGGGAAAGAGTCGAATTGCAATTCTTGTTGAATGAATAAGGCAACTGAGAGGGGGTTAATCAATTATACCTTAAAACTTCAAAACTCTCACAAAAATTTAGATCCACATTAATTCAATTAACCCTTAATTGATTAAAATTATTTACCATGAAAGAAAATAATAGAAACAAAACTAAATAAACATTGAATACACAAGGAAACACTAGATTTACATGGAAAAATAGAGATGGGAAAAACCGCATTGAGGATTTGCTCATAGTATAAAATAATTTCAATGTTGAATATAATAGGGCTCATTTCCTGAGGGATTACTTCCTAAAAGAAAGAAAGGATCATTGCAAGAATAGAAATAAAATAGATAAGAGTGTTAAAATAATAAATCCATCTCAATGTAATGGAATAATCCACGAAAACATCACAAACACCTTTGTAGTCTTTCTGAAGAAATGTAGACACCATTTTTTCATTGCATTCAGTAATCTAACACATGAAAGCTCCCACTCCACTACACAAATTTTCACCCTACAAATTTTCACTTCACATCATTCACATCATACTCATCTATTTTATCATCCCTCAATAACTCAACTCATATTTATATCAATAACTTAACTCATAGTTATAGCATATTCAACCTTGAACACATTCTCCAAGGTTAGCTATGCACCTCAAAAATCCAAATTCAAATTAGGTCAGCACCAAAACATTTCCACAATGGAAAGGAATGAAGGTGAACCACAACACACCTTAGAAAAGACCTAAATCCACTCATTCATTCCACACCATGCTTCCAAAAACATCAAAGAAACTTTGCAATTAGTGTAAACACCCAAGGTCAACCGAACCTATAACACCATCAAACATTTAAGTACACACTTCTTCAAATCCAAAGATGACTCACGAACATCAAATAACACTTTAGCACTATCTATAATATTCCACAAACACCTTGGAAACTAGAAAATTCCTTCACAACAATGTTCACTTGAAGAATATACACACCCAATACACTCAAATACATCTATCATGCACTGCAACTTAAGAAAATAACTTTCAAGGAAGCAAACCTAAAAAAAATTTAACAAAAGAAAGATACCAACACTATCACCACCCTTCATGAACTACAAGGCTTCAAACCATTCTATGAAGAAATGCAAAGAAAAATATTTCTTCCAAACACCTCTGCAATACATAGATCACACATTGGTGAACATAACTTCTTTTTCACAATTATTAGCACACAAAATTTTTGATGCAACACCTTTGAACACCTCTAATAAAAATGTCCAAATTACACAAGTAGATCTTCAACCTAGAAGAACTGTGGAGAAAAATGAGAGCACTACTTTGCAACACAAAACACCACTACAACACATTGTTTCATCATTTTATTCATTTTTCTCAAAATAACATGGAAACCAAGCACTAGAGACACATCCTCAACATCTTTAGTACTTCCTCATAACCATCAAGCCAACTGCAACATAGCAACTCAACCATACAACCATATCTATATGAGCTTAAATAAAAACAACACTAGAGGTTGACATAAATAGCTTACTAATGAAAAAATAATGAAACTAATCAAAGAATCATCAGAGACAACAAAAACAACTCAATACCAGCTTCTCACACTCTTGAAACAATATCTTTCCCATACTATCAACATCAGTGACAACACAAGCTTGTTGACATTAATGAAAACACCAACTACTCACACTTGCAATAATTGCCATCATTTTTAAGAGGGCATAATTATTAAACAACCTAGCACCTCAAGGCCATATGACTTGTACCACCTCAAAAATATTGATCATGTTTAATAATGTTTAAAATATCAATGGGCAATGAGTCATTTAACTCCCAACATTCATTTTTAGAAAAGATCCCTATATAAGCTAGGTGATCAACAAACCCATTAGCCTCATGGTCAATATGAGAAACATGAAATTCCTCCAAATAATTAAGAATAAAAATGGAATCCTTAATAATATTTTCAATGGACCAAGGAGGAGGATTAGCCATGTTGGGGCAATTTATAATGTGAAATAAATCCCCCTCCAACCATATCCTTTTAAATCCATTTTCCTTGAGCTAGAAAAACTGCATGATATCAAGGGTATAAGCCTTTGGTTGTTGGCTCTATAGGAAATAATACCCACCATTTCACCAAAAGGGTCCCTCCTTAACACCAAGGGTATGTGTAGGATCATCATGGAAAAAATAGGCCCTTAAGTGGCAAAAAAAAGAAGAAAAAATTAGAGTTAGGAAACTTGACATAAAAATTTGAATAAGTTATCTATATTATCTCTAAAATATGTAAGAATAAAATTTGTAGAAAATTGAATGTAGTTTCTAAACTACTAGGTTTGTTTAAAAAATCGATTCGGTGAAAATTTGAAATTTCAATCCGATTAGTACTTAAATTTTAGGAAAAAATAAGAAGTAGGTGTTTGTCCGACCACCCTAACCACAATAAAATGATAATATTTTATTATAAGATTTTGGATATAAGTAGAGGACTCATGTCCCGATGTGATCCATTTTTTTGTAATTTTTTTCAAAGAAAATAATTAATTAAGAATTTTTTATTACAAATTTTAAAAAATATAAAAAACTTGTATGTCTGACCACCTTAACTTGGTCAAAATTTCATGAAATTCAATTTTTCTTTTTTTAATCCTATATTATGCAAAGCATAGAATGTGACACATGTTTTGGATTCAAACAATGTGATACCATTTGAAAGCTATATATATTTTTCAATCAGTCTATCAATCAGGACTTTAGTCATAATTTGAATAGAAAATGAATAATAATTACTTATTAAATTCAAAGTAAAGCATAATTTATATTGGTGGAAAGCTAAGAATCTAATTTAAAAACCCTTTTCATTTCATCAATTTTGGGTAAAAAAAATTGTCAGCCACATACCCATCATATAGCCACTTTTTGGTCCATCATGATCCTGCATATACCCCCAAGGTAAAATAGTCTCCATTATTGATGTGTTAGAGAAATTCCCTGTGGGGTTTGAACCTTGGTTTTTAGCACAATAAGCAAGAAGCCCCACCACTTCACCAAAGGGTTGCCCCTAAATCTAAAATATATTGTTTTTGAAAAGGAAAAAAATAGGTTTTACAGGGACCTGAAACCATGAAGTTAAAAAAAATAAAAGATAAGCATAAAAAGTACCAACAACCGAACAACTGTCCCAAAAAAGAAACGACAGCAACAAAAGATAGCAGGGTCCAAAAGGACCACCCAAAAAAATCAGAAAACCAAACACCACGTTACTCCAGATTATTCTGTAATTCCTCAGCTTATTTTTCAACATTCTGCATATCCTGTAACCCCTGCTTGAGGATTTGAACCGTGTGTGAAGATGTCAGGGTTTTCCTCTTTATGTTTGCTCTGGTACGAGTCGAAATAACTTCACCGGTCAATTTGCTGCCGCCTCTGTTCGCATCCAGATCCACCACCAGCGAACCCTTTTGACTTTTTTCAAGATTTTCCACCATCGCATTTATGATGATAGTATTATGCCTTGCAATTTTGTGGTTATTTGCAATAGTTGCCCTTATGTTTTGTCCAATCTTGGACATATTACATTCAATACTTTTCAATCTATCCTCTTGTAGTTGTTGTCTTTTCCTCGGTAAAGAAATTTCCTGTTCATCATTATCTCTTCTGTCCCAACTGATTTTTTGCTCCAGTTCCATAGCCTTATTGTTGAGAATAGTAACACGGCCTTTCAAGTCACAAACTTCTTTCTGGGTCCATTTGAGAACAGTAAAAATACCCTCTATACTTTTTTCTGCAACACTAACCATTTCCTTAGGCTTGAGCATTTTCAGGGTAGAATTAATTTCATCCTGAATAGGGGTTTCAAAATGGTAATTCCCAACTTGTCCAGAAGCATGGGCACTAGGGGCCGATTCCTTACTAACCAAGGGCTTCTCAGATATGATCTCCATAGAATTTCTAGAGTACGAAACAAGTTTCATAACAGGGTTACCCTTAACATCAGGGGACAAACCCAGAGTGGGGCACCCAAGAGATGGCTAGGGATTAAGACAATGCAGAGAAGCCAAATTTGGACTAGGGTCCTCATGCAGCGGATGTCGTTTAGGATAAGACAGTGGGGCAGGATTCTTTAGATTTTTCCGACCGGACAAAGACAGGGGAGCAAAGGTATTAAGGCCAACAAGAGCACAAGCAGGGGGCCCGAGGCTCAATTTCCTTACTACTTTCAGTTTCCTCATCATCCAGCTCTTCAATATCTATAGTTTTAGGCAGTATAGGAAGATTTTGAAAATTCTCAAAAATGAACCTAACAAGACCAGGGTGGATAATAGCATTCCTTCTAGGGTTTCTTTCTACATCATCGAGACAATTCTTCAAAGAGGAAAATAAATAGAAAGGCAAAGATATACGAACCTTATGACGGAAATGATTCAAAATGGAAAAGTGGTAACCATAAGCTTTGGTAAAGTGTCCATCAACCATAATATATTCCATGATGACTCTTAAAACTTTCCTCCAAATAGATTTGATGGATTCCACATCAAAGTAACTGTTAGCAAGCTTGACCATCTTCACTTTCTCCTTATCTTTTTTGGGAAACTTGATAACCGCTTCATCAGAGAAACGTCGATCATGGTAGAATTTAAAACCCTCAGTCAAGAGACCTATTATTTCACCAATTAGGTCCTCACTTAGCTTAACATTCCTACCAAACAACACAATATCTCCATTTTTCCAATTTTTGACAAAATAGTCCAGCATCTCTTCATTCGTACCATGGAGCTTTTCCATATAAGGGACTAAACCTCCCTTTTCAATTCTTTCCCATGCTTTAGTATTCTTTCTATGCTCCTAGAAATTGCTCGGCTCCACACGTTTTCTTTCTCCACCCATAGTCATCCCACTGTAAAACCACTCAGAACAGTTGCTTTGGGTCCTGTTTAGACATTTTTTGTCGAACACCCAGAAAGCGTGCCGTAGACTCTTTTTGAAAAAGAAAGTGACGTTGGTCCCATCAAATCTAATGAAATCGATGTACTGGATCTTTATCCATTTCATTATGACTAATATTGCCTTCTCTCCCATGCACTGAATCATAATAAATTAGCGCTTTCACTTCATTATGGAGGTTGTCATTCTTCCTCCACGTGTTCTCCCCACCTTTCTTAACCCCTTCATTGGTGAAGAAATCCACCACCATATTGGCTTCTCTATAGGCGTGTGAAACTTTCACTTTTTAAAATTTCCTTAATAAAGCTTGTGTGTCTTTGATCCACTTTTTGATGGTCCACGAGGGGGGGTAAGCCCAAGAATACAATTTATTATATTCAAAGAATCACCCTCCAACCACAGATTTTTTGTGTTGATCTTGATGGCTAGGCTGACAGCATGAAAAGCCCCAATAGCTTCCGCAACATGGTTATTTTGAGTTCCAATGTCCACAGTAAAAGCCGCAATAAAAGCCCTGGTGTTGTCCCTTAAAACACCCCCACTGCCAGCTTTACCAGGGTTACCTTTGGCCGCACCATCAAAGTTGGTTTTAATCCAACCCAAGGGTGGCATAGACCAGATAGCATTATCTCTCCCACAAACTCCAGATTTAAGAATTTTTGTCCCTCTTAAATTTGAATTCCACTTTTCGGCTATAGCAACATCAAAGGGAGACCATATAGCTTTCTCAAACATTTTTCTAGGAATCAAAGATAAAATTTCTTTTATTGCTCTTACAATTTTAGCATACATGTCCCCTTCTGTCATCTGTTTATCTCTTAAAACTCTATTGTTCCTTTCTTTCCAAATATTCCAAGAAACAAATGGAAAAATGAAAGACCATAGCTTTCTCACAAATGGATTTTTTGAAGGAGCTTTCCATTGAAAGAAGAAATCTTCAACAGAAGTAGGGAAGACCCACACCACCTCAAGAAGCCCCAATAATTTATCCCAAATATTCGACACATAAGGGAAATGGAGAAAAAGATGATTAACAGTCTCGACTTCCTTCTTGCACATATAACACCTATTTGGTAATTGAATTCCTCTTTTGCCAAGATTGTCCAAAGTGAGGATCTTATTCTATAGCATTATCCAGTAGAAAGTGTTGATTTTCAGGGTCAAGTGATTAATCCAAGCCTTAGCCCAGAAAGGAGGATGCTCCCTCAGACTGTCTAACAAAGAGGTGGTAGAGGCAACTGAAAATATACCAGATGGGTTATCTAACCAAACAGCAAGATTCTCCACCTGGTGTTGAGCTGGTCTAAGGGCTCTGAAAGCCGACTAAATAGGACCTAGATTCGGACTGATGGTCATCAAATCAACCCAACCTCCATTCCTCCAGTAATCTTTAACCAAGACTCCAAATTTCTTTTTGCAATCATTCATCCATTTACTATAATTCTCTATGCTAATTAAAGGATCTTTAAATATCCATCTGTCTTCCAAAAATCTAACTAAATTTCCATTTCCAATCAGCCATCCAGTTCCCATTTCTAACAGCTTTCTTCCTTTACTCATATCATTCCAACATGCAGACCCACAAGGTAAAGAAGAAGAGTTTAAAATTTCATTTAAAGATTCATAGTTATTGAAATATTTTGCTTTTAAGGTATCACGCCACTCTCCATTTAATGTAAGAGTTCTCCAAAGCTGTTTAGCAAGAAGGGAAACATTTAAAACTTTAATTTTCCTTAAACCTAGCCCCCCCTTGATTTGGGTCTACAGACCAAATCCAAACCAACAAGTGGCATTCTCCTTTTGTCCTCAACTCCAGACCAAAGAAACCTTTTCTGAATTTTTTCAATGGCCTCAGAATATTTGGCAGGAATTTTAAATATACTGAGAGCATAAGTAGGAAGATTTTGCAAAGAAGCCTTAAGGAGCTGGACTTTTCCAGCTTGACTTAGAATGGCTCCTTTCCATCCTGATAACTTCTTATTGAATTTTTCAACCAGAGAAATCCAGAATGATTCCGAAGGTTTAGAGCAAAGAGGTAAGCCAAGATAAGTTGAAGGAATAGACTCAACACAACATCCAAGAATTCGAGCAAGTTTAGCTTGTCTATGCTCCGGAGTGTTGATGAAAAAGATTTAACTCTTAGCCCTGTTGACAACTTGCCCAGAAGCAGATTCATAAAGATTCAGGATTTTTTTAAAAGTCTTAGCTTCAGTCACCGTAGATCTTCCCATAAGAATAGTATCATCAACAAATTGCTGGTGAGAGAAAATAAGAGGAGAAGAAGAAGGTCTTAAGCCAATAAGGGATCTTTGATCAATAATCTTTTTAATATTCCTACCTAAACTCTCAGCCAAAATGGTAAAAAGAATAGGAGAAATAGGGTCTCCCTATTCGAGGCCTCTGGATGTCTGAAAAAACCTTGATGGTGATCCATTCACAATGATATCAGAAGTTACTGTCGAAACAAGCTGGTTCACCAACTGAATGACTTTGTTATTAAAACCAAACTTATCCATAATTTTAAACAGGAAGGCCCAATCAACCCGATCATAGGCTTTAGAAATGTCAAGTTTAAGAATAAACCCTTTAGTTTTTGACATTATTAACGAATGTAAGTTCTCATGAACAGTAACAACAGAGTCCATAATGTACCTACCTGGCACAAAACCATTCTGTTGTGGGGCAATAATTTGGGGTAGCACAGAAAGCATTCTTGAGGTCAACACCTTTGAGATAATTTTGTAAATGGAATTACACAGGCTGATTGGCCAAAAAGCTTGAAACTCTGATGCTCCAGGTTTTTTAGGAATAAGGACCACAAAAGTAGCATTTAGTTCTTTCAACAGACGTCTTGATCCAAAGAATTCCTTGACAGCATTCACCACATCCATTTCAACAATTTCCCAAAACACTTGGAAGAAGAATAAAGGAAAACCATCAGGTCTAGGAGCTTTGTTACCATCAAAGGAAAAGACAACTTTCCTTATTTCAGTTTTGGAGGGTATAGCAGTGATTAAGGAATTTTCATTATGACCAATCACTTGAGGTATTGATTCAATCATAGAATCTTGAGCATCAGTTACTATCTCTCCATTACTCGAAAGACGGTTTCTAAAGAAAAGGACAACTTGTTCTCTAATATCATCTTCCTCCTCAAAACTAGTACCATTAGAGACAATAATATTGATTCTATTAGCAACCCTGTGTTTCGAAGCCATCAAATGAAAAAATCTGGAATTCCTGTCTCCCTCAGTCAACTAGGACACCCTAGATCTTTTCCTCCAAAACACTTCCTCTTTAGCAATTATGTCGTGCAGTTGAATAAGGAGTTCATTTTCCTTTTCTCTAAAATTGTCAATGTATCCCCATTTCTGGATTTTGACTTGAATCTCCTAAATTTTACCTTGGATTTCCGTTTTAGAACCAAAAATATTACCAAAAGCATCCTTTTTCCATCTTCGCACATTATTTTTCACTTCCTTTAATTTTTTAGCAACCCTAAACATAGCTGTGCTAGAGATATCTATATTCCACCATCTACGGATTTCCTCAAAAATTCGAGGATGAGAAAGCCAAAAAATTTCAAATCTGAAAGGTAAGTTATTTTTCACCTTAGTAGGATCCACAATAAGACAGATGGGAAAGTGGTCAGAACCAACCCTTGACAAGGCTTTCAAAGCACAACAAAAGTTTATAAACCATTGATCCGAAACCAGGGCCCTATCAAGCCTCACTTGGATCAAGTCAGACCCTAGCCTCCTATTAGACTAGGTGTAAGAAGCTCCTTGTAAATCTAAGTCAATCAAAGCATTGTTGTTTATGAAATCGGAAAGGCCGGATTTACTTTCCCAATTGATTTGAGATCCCCCAAATTTCTCATCATTTAGAAGGGGGTGTTGAAATCACCCATAACCATCCAGTTTTCATTAGCAAAACATCTTCAAGAACTTGATAACCCAAGCCAAAAAGAGTTTCTAGCCTTCATACAATTCGGAGCATAAACATTAGATTGGATCCAACAAAAGTTGTCTCTAATGTGAGTAAATATAGTGGCCACCACATTACTATACCCCCCGAAGCACCCGCAGAACTATTACCATGAGACCCATAGTGCTGAAATTTTTTAAGATTTTCTACTTTATCTTTAGGCATTTTAGATTCTTGAATAAGGAGAATATCGAGATTGTGGTCCCTAACAAAATTTTGCAAAACATCCTTTTTATGACAACTATTCAGCCCTCTTATATTCCAAGACATTATTTTCATTTCTTACCTGGGGATTGAAGTATCTCTGGAATGGTCATTTGGATGCCATACGTAATATCCTGTAGGCTACCTTGCTCCCTTTGCCATTTTTCAGATTTTCTTCCCAAGCAGGGCTTGGACATCCCACAATCGGCCTTGGCTCTAGTCCTGGTTACCACACCACTTGAAGTTTCCTTCATCCTCTTTTTTTCCTCCTTTTTTTCCTTTTTGGATTTTGAATGTGATATCACCTCCTCCCACTCGGTTTCATCTTGGCTTTCCATTTCTCTGCCTAGTTCCCATCCTTCTTAGAATACAATCTCTGGTCCCAAGGGAGGGTATCCATTAAACCATTCTTAGTTTCTGAAGTATTATGTTTTGGAGTTTTCAGATTCTTACTTTGACTATCAAAAGTATCCTTCACTACTTCCATATTGGCTATCTCCTGATCTTGACCCCTGTTAGAGCAAGGGATAATACAAGGAGACAGAAGAGGGGCAGGGATTCCTATTTCCAAGGATAAACCCTTAATGGGTATATCCTCTAGCCCAAGAATATTCATACTTCCAGACGACAGTAAGGATAAAGATGGAACAAAACCCGAAACATCATTTCTGGATACAACATTCTTCAAAGAATCTTGGACTTCCTTCTCAGAGGGAAAGCCTTCCCTTCTTACCTCAAAAGGTGATACTAAATCTTTCGGATCCTTAGGAGTTTTAGAACAAGTACCATCAGACTCAGGACAAGCATCCTTGTTCAGGCCAATATGGGTCTCCTTTGAATCTTGTGGAAAGGTATTTCCCTTGGCGTTCTCCTTCTCATTTGGAGCAAGCACATTCATCACCTACTCTGGCTTTTTTATCCAAACATTCTTGGTGCTGACTGCTTTCTCTTTTTCTTTTTTATTATTTAGCGGACATTTCTTTTCCCAATGCCCGGATTTTTGACATTTGAAACAAACAAAGGGTGTTGTTTCAAATTCAATAGCTTGCTTCCAAACTCCTAGCTTAGATTTGATTTCAATCGAAGAAGGAAGATCAGCATTTTGTGAAACCCCAACACATATTCTAGCAAATACCAAATGCTTTCTTGCCACAGTCATTGAGTCAATGGACAAAAGTTCACCAAAAGAACTAGCAATCCCATTGAAGATATCAGTATTCCAGTACTCCAAAGGAAGACCATGCAATCTTGCCCAAACTGGCACCATTTCAAAGATTGAATCAGAAAGATCTACCCTAGGAGACCATTTCTTCAGGGCCAAGGAGGACTTTTCGATAATCCAAGGACCACCACTACGAACAACCCTAGAATCCTCATTACAGGTAAACTGAAATGCAAAGAAACCCCTTGGGAGAGCCGCGACCGAAACCAGACGACTGGTTTTCCATTTTTTTTAACAAACTCCCTTACCACTTCAATATTGGGCCTGGGACCCAAAAATTTTCCAACCAAAACATTCTCCATCCTAGCAATATTATGGTCTATGATTTCGTCCGGCACAGAAATAGAAAAATTTCCAGACTCCGGATCAGAGAGGATAAGCACGGGGGGAAAAGAGGAAATATTTTTTGGCTTACATCCAAACAGCGAAGACCACGACTTACCTTTTTCATCCCCCCCGATTGCAAAATCCACACCAACTTTGGGAACAAAAGACCCAACCTTTCCACCTGGATCCACCTGGACATTATCGTGGATGTCCTTTTCATCAGGATCGGCTTTACCTTTATTAGAACCCGAAGAAGAGTTCTCATTCACCTGAGATTCCCTCGAACCCCCGCCATCTCCTCTGTTCAAAGATTCAAAACCTGTTTTTTCCCGCTCGCTCGCTCTAGTTCTCGCTCCCGACATCACGTATAAATATAATAAATTCACATATGTTAGGATGAGTGTGATTCATCTAAAATATATTGTTACTTTTTCACTTTGATAATATATATACCAACATTAAATCCTAACTCAAACCAGATAGTAATCAGTTAATATAAGCATTATAATTATGCATTCAATTACCTTTCATTTTCAGAATTGGAGGATTTTAAGACTATTATTTATATTATAGAGCTAATTTGTTCACTTATGTAAAAATAATAATAATACTCCCTTTGTAGTAAGATCATTTAGAGTAAATTAGTCTTATTAAGTGGTTTCACTTCAGTAATAATCCACGTATTTTTTATAATGAATTGATAAACACTATATATATATATATTGATCTACTCATTATATATTATGGTTAGCATTATAGAGTTGTATAATATATTGGAATTATGCCAAAGGTGAGTGTATTTTGGCTTGCACTAAAAGCATCATATTCTTGAATCTAACTATCTAACTCACTATCTCTCTACCTTAGTCTATAACTCTCTCTACATCTCTATAAGCATCATGTTCCCGATGGTTTATGATGGAGAGTTGAGGGTTTAGGGATCAAATTTTATTATGTAGGTTTTAGTGTTAATTTATTAATTTTGGGTTTTAGGGTTTAATATATAGGGTATACGGTTTATGTATTAGATTTTAGGTCATAGGGTGTAGGGTTTATGATTTATGATATAGTGTATATGGTTTAGGGTTGAGAGTATAATATTGAGTTAAAGGTTTAGGTTTGGGTTTATAGGAACCTTGACGATTGAAGGTATAAGGTTTATGGTAGAGTGCATAGGTTTTACAACCTATGGATTAGTATAGGGTTTAGAGTTGAGGGTATATGATATAGTGTATAAGATTGATGGTGTATAATGTATGATTGAGTGTATAGGGTCAAGGGTTCATTCCCTAAGATTTAGAGCCTAGGTTTCATGATCTAAATTCAATAGGGAATTTGAATTACAATTCTAGGTAAGTGGAAACCAACAAGTAGTATAGACAAATGGATAAAATGGAAGACTCGTAAAATGATTTGTTTACATCCAAAAGTTCCATTGAATTATCCAAAAATGAGTTTTATACATCTATCTAGAATTAAAAGTCTCTAAAATACAACAAATCTGAAATGAAGAGTTTTCCAAAATAAAACAATTACAAAATTACAAAATTTTCAAAAAACTTGTAATTTAGATACCCCAACTTGGTATGGTCCTAACTTGTTACCTACTAGTTGGATTGTCAACTTCTTTACCTCATTGAAAAAGTCTCCAAGAGGACTAATTTTAGTGCCTTAAGGAAAAATATTTTCTATTCATCTTAAGGAACTAACAAAAGTTTAGAACCCAAATTCCACTTTAAAGACCTCACAAAATGTGATTTACTAGAACCTAGAAAATATTGAAAAAATCCAACAAATTGGAATTTTGATTTTTCACAATTATGTCACCTCCAAACTACCCTAGAACATCATCAAACTACTTTGGATCATCCCTCCCCCTTGAGAGACAATAGGTCCCATCACACTAGCCTGTTGCAATAGATGAAAATGTTGGGCAATCTATTCACTAGTAAACCACTTTCCTTGATGCAGATGTTGGCCTACCTAGACAACATGATACAAACAAAATTATGTGCCTTAGAGGTACTATGAATTTGAAATTCACCATGCTCCATTTGGGTTTGATTTTGGGCTAAGTATCGGCCCATTCCTTCAACAAATATCATTGGCCCCCTATTGGTTGTCATTGTGGCTTCACCCGCACATCCGCTCATTGCACTCTGAAGGAATTTTATCCTTTCTCTTCTATCAGCCCCTAAAATTCTCCCACATGTTGTCACTGCAAGTTATTTTGATCACTTCCTCTCACTTCCTCATCGACCCCCATTCATGTGCCATGTAGCTCTCATTCGCATAAGGATTTGGTGGGCCCCACAAGTAGCACCTATAATAAAAAAAATTTCTACATGTCCTTTTTGCATAAGCTTTCAATGAAGGAAGGAAATATCGAGCACAGGAAGCAAAATGATGCCACGTGTATCTTCAATGCACACTTCTTCAATGTAGGGGATGAAGTGGACTATGAGCTGTGAGATACTACCACATTTTCTAACTACATATCCTAAAGAGAGACACTTTTCTATATGAGACTTTCTTAGACCACTGCCATCATTCACAAGGGATGCACTTGAATGGAGGGAGACCAAATGTTGTATGTTGAATCTTTTATGTTACAATGGTGGAGGGAAATCATTACCTTCATATCATTTCTCAGAGCCTAAATCTTTTTGGTTGTTGCTTGCCAAGCAGTGGAAGGCTTGCTATAAATACTTCTCTTTGCTTCAGAGGAAGGGTTCCACAGTTCCAAAGGTTCCAATGTTTTAGGTTACAAGTTTGAAGATCATATTCTATTTCACCAATTTTTAGAATCATAGGATTTTTGGAGAGACGAAACATTTGTATTGTTTAGATTATTGCAAGAACTCATAGACTATGCCCTTGTTCAACCTCTTTGTTTCTTATGCTATTAATAAACTTTATGATGTGTCATTCTAGTTTGAATGGTTTATTTGTCATACTTCTATAATTTCAATGCAAGTTTGCTAGTTCAGATCATGTCTTTTGACTCTTCTTTTCAATAAATGGGCATGATTATTATTTTATGTCCTTGAATGAATTGTTCATCTTACAATCCTTAATTTCTATTATTCTAGGATATGGTAAATCACTAAGTAGGCCCTTAGATCATATCCAAAAGATAGGTTTATCATGCCTTTTATCTAAATTTTGGCATATTGCCTTAGTTAGATTCTTTATTTTACATCTACTTTTGTTTCCCATTCCAAAACACCATTCACAGAAGAAGTTGACTTCTTTAAAAATTCAGAGGTCACTCAGTTTAGTGCAATAGGTCCTCCATAAACTAAGTTACCCACAAAGGGTTTTTACCTTACCAATTTTTGGCATCAATAGATTTTCTTTTTCCTGGCATGCCCAGTGGGAAAAACTTAATGAATCAAATTTTGAGAAGGGTTTATGTGCCATTAGTCTATTACTAGGTCCCAAACAAAAAATAATCCTAGTTTATTAGTACCACCATTAGGGACAATACAACTCAGGACCCAATTAGTAATTTTTTTTCCTCCTCCCTTTTCACTAGTCATGTTCCCTACTGTTATGGTATGGGACACCAGAAGCACTCTTTTTTAATTAGTAGTGCCTAAAGGCTATCCTGATGTCTGCCCTAAAGGCTATACCTAAATTCACCAGAGATGGTTGAAGAACACCATTCAAACATTTGCAATATGTTGTAGATGTATGCCTAGTAAATGGGGTTATAACCCAAAATGTGCCATTAACGCTACTTGCTACCTCTTTTAGGGGCAAGGCACTTGATTGGTACCACACATTACAAGAAAATAATATTAGTACCTGGGATTAGCTTGGGGAGCCTTTCTATTAGAGGTTTTCAAATGAAGGAGATTGATCATCGCTATATTATTAGCTATTGGTCATAAAGTGGGCTTGGCATGAAGCCATGGCTGACTTAAATGCTTGGTTCCATACAAGCTGTCAGAGGATTCAAGTTGATATCTTCTTGCCACTAGATCTGACATTCAGTTTCTATCTGAAGTCCATCAATCTTGATATCTCAATGATGATCCAGTCTCTAGGAAGAACCATAGTATTGGGTACATAAAGCATCATTGTTAAAGTGGAGAACAATTTGATAGACACCACGAAATTGCCACCTCGACCCATCATTCCTATGTTCCTCAAAATATTAGTTCCTACTTAGGAGATGCCTTCTACCAGTGCACCAGCTCCTCTTGAATCCATATACACATATTTGAGCACATCAAAAAATGTTGCCTCTACATCTGGCTCTTCAAAGGAGGAGATGAGCGAATTCAATGAAATATTGTGAACTATTTTCAATGAGATAACCATTATCAAGCACAACTAGGTTGTAAAGGTGGAATATTGAATCTTACCAATAAAACCAGATCAAAGGAGGCACTCACACAAATCCGTATGTGCAAACAACAAATCAAATAGCACCGGTACCCACTCCACTACAAGGTGCTAACTTAAGCTTGAGTAGAGAGTTGATCGTGGGAAAAAATAGCTTAGCGAATGACACCAATCCTTGGTGCTTCCCTTGCAACAATCACATATGCCCTAAAATTTCTAGCCTAGAAACCTACAACAAAAGGTGGTGGAGCAACCCAGCTAAGCCACAACCTCAAACCCTAGAAGCTATGTGTATACCTCTTCATAAATAGACAATGTGGTGCTCACCACACAATTGCAAGGGATGTCACTAGAGTAAGAAGTGGACATTGCAATCAATCACACACTCTTCTCATGGATGGAAGAAGAAGAAGCGTTGTTTGCTAATGATACATCCACATCTAAGACACTATAGGTACAATCTGACTACAACACTTGCTCAAAGAGGATATTTAGGTGCAAACCAGTTGTCCTGCAACTAGTCAGTTTGCAACCTAAAGGTACTCATGACCAGATAACTAGTACCTCCACAACGATGTCACAATATCAACCACGAAAGGAAATTTTTATAATAAGAGAAAAGGAGTAGAAACCTTTGAATCTGCCACCTTTCATTGTGGTGGAACAATTGAAGAAATTATCCACTAATATGTGTCTGTGGAATATTCTAGCAATCCTGGGACAAAAGGCACTATTATAGAAAGCTCTCTGGTAGGATGTAAGTGCAACACCAATGAAATAGTTGCCCAAAGTAAGGGCTGTTGATCAAACATCTTTTTCCAAAGTTCTTAGAAACAACATAGTGAAAGCCCCTGTTGAAGTAAGAGATAATCTGAAGTCTCAACCCTTCTTCTTAACTCTCATTATAGGGGATAAATTATTACACAATGCCATGATTGATTCTAGTGCTAGCACCATAGTTATGCCTAAACAGATAGTTGAAGCCGTGGGACTTAGTTATGAACCCTTAAAAGAGGAGTCATGAAACTTGATGGAAATAGAGTTGAAATCGTAGGTGTCATCAAGGCACTCCCCTTGAATCTATTTTCTTTCCCTAGTATCACAGTGCTGTAAGACACTATGATCATAGATGTTCCCTTATGTTTGGCCTTTTCCTAACCTAAGAATTTACTTCAATGGTGGGTAGATATATGTCCTTGGATTGGTCACATTTGATCCTTAGAACCAAGCATGGTGCGATGATGAAGATATAATCCAAAGCTTTACACTTGGAACATTTAGCCAATGAAGAAATGATCAATTTTGAAATCATGCATATCTCTATCACCGAGCATGAAATGTATTGCACTGAACTACTAGAAGATGAAAAAGTGACCAAAGACCAGAATGATCAAGAAGATGTTCTCCTGAGAAAAAATATAGAAACCAACCCCTTCCGCAACTACCATGCTACAGGATTGGGTGCCTATGTCATCTATGATGAAGATCAAGTGCTCCCTAAGGTTGTCAAAGAATTTGAAGGTGATCAAGCCTCAAAACTATGGATGTTACACTTCGAAAAAGAAAGATACAAGAATGGTGCAAGAGTTGGAATATGTTTAATATCCACAAAAAATGAAAAGACATAGGTCTTTTCACTTCCAATTTTCCTGCTCAAACAAGGAAGTTGAATATGAAGGACTAGTGCAAGGTATTAGCCTTGTAGAATGGATGGGCATTAAGCAATTGATGGTGTTTGAAGATTTTGAAGTAGTAGTCAATCAAGTTTGAGGTATCTCTATGACTAAGAATGTCCGCATGCGATCCTATAAACATCGAGTTTGGGACTTGATTAAGGGTTTTGAAGCCTTCAACATTCAAATGATTCCCTAAGAATAGAATGTAGATGTGGATCGCATGGTATCAATCAGATCTTAGTTTGATCCTACCTCTGATCTCATTCACAAAAAACACTCTACATGAGTAATAGTTTGA
Organism: Sequoia sempervirens; assembly: GCA_007258455.2. Lineage (NCBI taxonomy): Eukaryota > Viridiplantae > Streptophyta > Pinopsida > Cupressales > Cupressaceae > Sequoia > Sequoia sempervirens. The sequence goes on from VDFB02047230.1 coordinate 351,301,491, forward strand.
CCGATGATTCCAAACAATGACCAAAGCTGGAAATTGTTTGACAATGATGAACACATTGCCTCGTTCATCCAATAGTTGGGTGAATTTGTTGACCATATCCAACCAAATTTTTTTGAAGCCTATGAAGGAAAAATCGTCCAGCTGAAATCCAACAAGCTTCCAAAAGGATTGGCCAAACTTGAAAACCTTTTTGATTATGACAATGCAAGAAATGACAAGCAGAAGTTTGTAGCAGACAAAGGTGATTATGTAGACCTTCAAGTCAGAGATGGAAGAAAGCTCAAAGTTGGGAAGGACATCCCACATCACGATAAAGAAAGGCTAATTGAAATTTCCATTAAATATGGATTGGTGGCCTAGTCATATGATGACCTTAGGGGATATGATCCTGATATCATTCAACATACAATTAAGTTGGAAGAAGGCGCAAATCCTATCCACCAAAAACAAAGGCCAGTCAATCCTAAGATTGAAGCATTAATGAATCAATAATTAACAAAGCTAATCTAGTTGTGGATTGTCTTCTCAATCAAGCATAGCATGCGAGTATCCAATATGGTCCCTCTTCGAAATAAAAATGGAGATATTTCTCTATGTGTAGACTATTGGGACCTAAATAGAGCATACCTGAAGGATCATTGCCCGCTAACCTCAATGTAGTCAATCCTACAAATAGTGGCAAGATCCAATATTTTTTCCCTATTAGATGGATTCTCTGGTTACAATCATATCCAGGTCAAAGATGAGGATTAATATAACAAAAAATTCACTACCAAGTGGGGAATGTTCGCATATGCCAAGATGCCATTTGGCCTCTCAAATACAGGAGCTACCTTCCAACAGGCAATGCATATCGCTTTCAACATACTAATCAACAAGATTATCCTAATCTATTTGGATGATTTGATGGTGTTTTCCAAATCCAAGGATGATCATTTTGATAATGTTGAGATGGCTTTTAAGAAATTCCAAGAGTTCGGGATATCCTTGAACCTAAAAAAATGTGTCTTCAAAGTAACGCAAGGTTGACTACTAGGGAATGCAGTGTCCAAGGAGGGAATTTCAATTGATCTTGAGTGGGTGAAAGCAATCAAAGAGCTTCCTCTTCCATTCAAAAAGAAAGGAATCCAGTCCTTCATGGGAAAGGTAATTTTTGTTAGCAAATTTATTTATGATTATGTAGGAATAATTAGGCCAATTACCCTAATGTTGAAAAAGGATTAAAGATTTAAATAGACAAAAGAAGCTAGAGAATCCTTTGATAAAGTCAAGGATCCTATCACCTCTGCTCCTGTTCTAGTCAACCTAGACTTATCAGAGGACTTTATAATGTATGCATTCATTAGCACTTAATTCAAACATTGCTACTATCTTAACTTAGAAAGATAATGAGGGAAAGGGAGAGAATACAATAACATTTCACTCCTAGACTCTGAAGGAATATGAAACAAACAACAACTTTGTAGAGAGGCAGGCATTTTCCATAGTTAAGGGGCTCAAGAAGTTCTTACATGTAATATCATGCAATAAGGTGATTATCTATGTTGCACATTCTTTTCTATGTGAATACATCATGGAAGGAGAAATCACTAAGAAAAGAGACAATTGGATCACCAAGATCCTCAAGTATGACATTGAGGTCAAGCCTACCAAGATTGTTTGGGGAACAGGACTGTGTGAGTATCTTGTGCATGAGGAAGAAATGCCCCCTAAAGAAGAGCAACTGAAACTAGTCCTAACAAACAAGTAAGAGTCTAAAGGTTTTTGGCTAGTAGATAGAGTAAGGTTCATGCATATAGGAAAGTATCTACCAAGCCTTCCTTCTTAGAAGAGGAGATTCTACTGACTACAAAATAGCAGATTCACGTTGATCGAAGGGATCCTATTCAAGAGAAATTTCAACAACGTTCTATTGTGATGTGTTACCATAAAGGAAGAAAGAAGGATCCTCGACACTTACCATAGCAGTCTTGCAGGTGGAAATTTCTCCACAAAAACCACCACCATCAAAATCATGTGCGAGGGGTACTTTTGGTTGATGCTATTCAATGATTCCTACTCCTTGGTGAAAACATGCAAAAAATGTCAGTTCTTCACTAGAAGAAGAAATAATTTTGTAATGCCTCTCAATCCGATAGTGGTTGATGATCCATTCATGCAATGGGGTTTATACTTCATCAGAATGATCAACCCAACCTCTAGTGTAGGAAATAAATGGATCTTAATGGCCACAGACTACTTCACAAGATGGACCAAGGCCATGCCGCTCAAGAATGTGACAGAGGTAGAGATAGTGGATTTCATAGAGGAACTAGTGACGATATTTGGCCTGCCCAAAAATATCATTTTAGATAGTGATAAATATTTCCTAGGCTCCCAAGTAAGTCAATTCATGCTTACACATGACATATTACTTAATACATCATCAAATTATTACCTATAGGGAAATGGCTTAGCTGAATCAACAAACAAGAATCTAGTATGACTTCTCAAAAGAATTGGGTTAGAATATCAAAGAGAGTGGCACAAAAATATTTGAACAACACTCTGGGCATACCACATAACTCCAAAAGAAAATCTTCAAGACTTCACCATATGAGCTAGTTTATGGAAAAGAGGGATTATTTCCTATCTCTATGGAGATTTCAACACCGCAATTGCTAAAATCCCTCAAAATAGAACAAAAAAATGCAATGGAGGTATGGTTAGCCAAGTTGCTAGAAGTACAAGAGAAAAGGGAAAGTCCCTAATGGCCATGACTAACCACCAGAAGGTGGTTAAAAGGTGGTTTGAAAAGAAGACATCTAACCAAGGCCTAAAGTGCACAAACTTGGTGCTAAAATATAACAAAAGGGCCACAAAGTCGAGTCAACACAAAAAAATTGATAGGCTTTGGGAAGGCCCATTCAGAATAATTCAATATAAGGAAAACAATGCATATGAGTTAGAGACTATGGAAAAAGAAGCGTTGGGAATTCTGGTCAATGAAATTCACCTGAAGATATTCAATTAAGCTTGCTTTCCATACCCATGTAAATATGTAAATATGATTTTCCCTTCTTTCCCTTTTGTTTTGTTGGTTGGTCTTTTTATTTCATTCTGTGGTTCATGGTAGAAAGAAACAAGTGACCCATTATTGTAGAGAGTAAGGGAAATAACTCATAGCTGAATAGAATGAAAAATTAAACACCCACATGCAAAACTAAATTCATACATACATGATGAAAAAGGAAGAAAATGAACTAGTTACAAAATCGAGAAAGAAACAACAAGATGGTTATATAAGGATATATTTTCATTATATATGCTTCGATATTTACATTTTCAAAATCACTCATAGGCCACGCTTCCAAAAGTATATTCTATTCTAGTTCTTATATATTTTATGAAAGCCTTTTTTAGGCATGTCTACAAAAAGGGACGAATTACTATGAGATTTTTGAAAGAAAAAAGAAAAATGCAGGTCTTCAATGTACAACATCTGTAGTAGCAACAAATGCATCAATGGCAGCATCCAAAATATCCTCATCAATAGGGGCATCAACAGTAGTAGCATCATCCAATTGAGCAAAGGCACATGGAGGGAACACCAAGTTCTTGAGGTATGTATACTAGTCAATGTCGTAGAATGGAACCACATTGTAAATGCAGAATACAAAGTGACAAGCTCAAGTTACCCTCTGGTGGTGCTCATCTCGTGTCTAGAGGTAGAAGCCACTTAGAAATGGCAGCCATGAAATGACCACATCCTCTTCTATAAACCTCTAGAGGTTGCTAGCAGTTGGAATTCCCCCACCATATGTAGCATTTACAACAACCTCACTGAGGCCATTCAGGTATTTCTTGGGGAAAATTCCCTTCACCAGATAAAGAATTAATTGCTTGTGAATTTCTATATCTAACATGGAGGCCACAAAGTGTGAGCACATGTTAGTGTTAACTTGATACTTTTCCTCATACTCAAGGCAGTCCTATCCCAAGACCCATTTGATGGCTATGATGGATAGCAAATGCTTGTTCTTTGTCATCCTTTCTAAGAACCTAGTAGAAATCTCTCCTAGGAAGGAAGTCTGGGACTTGTGTGACACTAGCCTAATTGGGGTATTCATCTTGTCTGAATTTTTGTAAATACCTTAAAACTATCCTTGCAAAGCACCTAAGATTAGCCTATGAGAACACTACGCACTACAAATGCTAAAATGCTATGCCAATTACCTAATACCAATTTTTCTCAAATCGATAAGTGTGATTTTACTATTTCTTAGACGTGTATTTATAGAAAAAGTGAGGAAAGGCATGGCGATCTACTTGCCATAAATGTGATATTAATCAAGTACCAACTTGAAATCCATGCCCAGACTTGCTTGAATTTCTAACCCATTTACGTCTGTTGAGTATGGTTTGTTGTGTACAAAATGAATAAGGGATAATTAATTAGCCCAATCTGGTGATAGCAATCAATAGTGTTATGCATAGCCAAGGACTGAGGTGTCATCCTCCAGGTATTTATTTTTTCCCAAGGTGGAACTCATATCTTTTCAAATGTCGATTGCATCTTCAGCCTACTCATTCCTTTTAAGATATTAATTTCCATTGCATACAAATGCTTAAGCTACTTGCAAGGCGTCATCTCAAGCTCCAAGAAAATCATGTTGTACATGTGATTGCTAATTATATTTATGAATTATTATCAAATCAAAATGGCAAGTAATTCGTCTCACATAGGACAAAGGGTTGGTGGTACATGTCGCATTAAATACAAAAAAAGGGTGATTATCATCTACCACCTTGAGAAGAAAGTTTTAAAGGACTTGAAAGTTTTCTTCTAAGAATGGTACTGAAAGTAGAAAGAAAAAATTTCTAGAGCACAACTAGAGTCAAGGTGAAATTGTAGGAGAATTCAAGATAAATAGAAAGCTTCCCACAAATTACCAATGGTAGAAAGTTCAAGTTAGGGAGTTAGGCTAGTGATGACATAGAGATTAGCTAAAGCTCTGCGAAGAGCACTAGTTATTAATGTCTTTGATGATATTTCTTATGCTACACTAGGAATCCCTAAAAATGTAGTATGGGAAAACATAAGGCAACTAGACAAGCCCAAAGTCTACAGAGACCAAAGCTCAATTCATGAAGATTGGGATAATGTTCATGATCCCTTTCTTGCAAAAAACCCCAAAGGATTGAGGGAATCTACCCACGCACAAATCAAGGTGTCCAAGTGGCCAATGTTAACTTAGAAAATATATGGTTTAGTGGGTTTCCTCAGTATATGGTTCCTTCTGTGCACTACTACCCAGAGTTGGTAGATGCAACCATTAGGCATTTCAATCCAAGGACCAGCACTATTGAGGGCTAGACTCTATTAGTTAACATCATCCTCGCTTCCATCTAGAACATTCTATGCATTGCAAACCCTATGCAAAGAGGGATGGAAGTGGAATCATTCACTCCTAAGAAATGAGATAAATATGAAGCACTAGGGATAAGGTTCAGGAGTTTTACAACGAAGAAACTGGAAGGATTGAAGCAGATCATGAGAAGCCACTAGAAATTCCTACATCACATAGTGCTTTCAAGGATGACATGAAAGATTCCCTTTCAATGATGGAATTTATTTTTGATTTGGACATCAACCAAGAGGCGCATGTTTTTCAATTTGGCCTAGCTTTCCAATTTTGTAGGAAAAAATCATACTTCTGGTATGATTTTGGAGAATTCCTCTCAAAGAAGATCATAGAACAAATTAACAAATACCCAATTGAATGAAAGTTCAAATTAGTCTACTATCTTGCTTATATGTTTTTTTTATCAAAACCTTAAATTATTTGATGAGAAGGGGAGGAAAAAACCAATTTCTATCTGGACCCCTCTCCTTTCTTCTACTTTTGATTATTATGCATTTTTAGATCATTTCTTGACTCTAATTTTGCAAGATTTATGAGGGGAGGCGTATATTAATCAGCTCACCTTGACTTAGACAGAGTTTATATAGAATTTTACACCCAGATGTGATTGGTTCTTCAGAGTAGATTTTGCATTCATCCAAATGCAAGGCTTGAGTTTAAGGTTTACTTAATTAAGACTCATTCAGAAAATGAGCATTTGTTAGGGTTGAAATAGTGAAATGTGATCAAGAAGGCACTTCTAAGGTAGCACTAACAAATTCTCTAGAATTGAAGGGAAAGGCCAAAGGTAGGGAGTGTTTGTAAAATTCACTAATCAAGTGGACACAAAAATGAGGCCTAAATAAGGGTATGTGCAAGATCGTGATGGGCCAAAAAGTGGTGATATGATAGGTATGTGTAGGGTATGTTGCTGATGACTTTTTTTTACACAAAATTAATGAAATGAAAAGGGTTTTTAAAGGATATTCTTAGCTTTGACCAATATAAATTATGCTTTACTTTGAATTTAATAAATTATTATTATTCATTTTCTATTTGAATTATGACTAAAGTCTTGATTGATAGGCTAATTCAAAAACATCTATAGCTTTCAAATGGTATCACATTTTTTGAATCTGAAACATGTGTCACATTCTATGCTTTGCAAACTATAGGATTAAAAAAAATTGAATTTCATGAAGTTTTGACCAAGTTAAGGTTTCTCAGACATACGATTTTTTTTAGTTTTTAAAAGTTCTAATAAAAAACTCATAATTAATTATTTACTTGGAAAAAAAGTTTCAAACAAAAATGCATCACATTGACACATGAGTCCTCTACTTATATCTAAAATATTATAAAAAAATATTATCATTTTATTTTGGTTAGGGTGGTTAGACAAACACCTACTTATTTTTTCCCTGAAATTTATGTGCTACTACATTGAAATTTAAAATTTTCACCAAATAGCTTTTTTCTTTTAATAAACCTAGTAGTTTAGAAACTATATTCAATTTGATATAGATTCTACATATTTTTGAAATATTATAGATAACTTATTCAAATTTTTATGTCAAGTTGCCTAACTTTGATTTTTCTAAATTTTATCACCACTTAAGGACTTATTATTTCCATGATGATCTTGCACATACCCATAAAGCATGAAATTGTTCTTTCATCTTTAAGAAGCTCAACTTAATATGATACATTAAGCCCCCACTTTAGTGACTATACGACACTACGCCGATATACAATATAAAGTACCAAAAATTAAATCATAACATATGAAAAAGGTTACCCAAGAGGATATTTTAGAGGACACAAAACATTCACCAAGAAATAAAATGAAGCATACAACATAGTAACCTATAAACTATAACATTAGGAACTACATCCTATAAAACCAACTTGTAAATTTAAAATCATCATGCACATAAAAAAATGTATTACTCCAAAACCTATAAGAAGAATGAAATTCTAGGGTAGAGGTATACCCCACTATTTATGCTTTATTTATAGATATAAAAATAAGGTGGTGATTTGAACACATCAAATTGATTAGGGTTTTGATGAAAATTCCATTGGTGTAGTCTTATAAACAATACCAAGGACTAAAAATAATTTTATGAGAATGAGGGTGCAACTAGGAATCCAGTGCAATAGATATCACATAAATTGGATTTTGTAATCCCAAATTAAGATTATTTGAATGAGACATTCTCAAAAATGATATCATATATTACCAATTTTGTTACTATAGGTAATAATTTTTTACATTTTTATTATTTATTTTGAATTTTTTAGTTAGAGAGAATCTTGACCTAGGAAAATTATCCTTGGGAGTGACAATATCACAACAATTACTATATCACATATTGAGGCTACAAACACTGAGAGATAACTTTGCACCAGGGCTTTTGGTATGAGAGGTAAGTTGTATTTTCCTTCTCCACATAGTTAGGAGAAAAAATTGTATTAATTTTGGTGATTTTATTTCAAATAGGGTTCCCTTGACCAAACTTGGCACCTTAGAGTTGTGAGGGTGCCAAAATCCAAAATAGGTGCCCAAGCCTAATTATGGTGCCTCTTACGGGTATGTGCAAGATCATCATGGAAAAAACAAGCCCTTAAGTGGCAAAAAATTTAGAAAAACCAATGTTAGGAAACTTCACATAAAAATTTGAATAAGTTATCTATATTATTTCAAAAATATGTAAGAATGGATTCTGTAGAAAATTAAATGTAGTTTCTAAATAACTAGGTTTATTTAAAAATAAATAAAATCTATTTGGTGAAAATTTGAAATTTGAATGCAGCAGTACTTAAATTTCAGGGAAAAATAAGTAGGTGTCTATCTGACCACCCTAACCATAATAAAATGATAATATTTTTTTATAATATTTTATATATAAGTAGAGGAATCATGTCTGGATGTGACACATATTTTTTGTAATTTTTCCAAGTAAATAATTAATTATGAATTTTTATTACAAATTTTAAAAATATAAAAAAAATCGTATGTCTGACCACCTTAACTTGGTCAAAACTTCATGAAATTTAATTTCTCTTTTATTTTAATCCTACAGTATGTGAAGCATAGAATGTGATGCATGTTTTAGATTCAAAAAATGTGATACCATTTGAAAGTTATAGATGTTTTTCAATCAGCCTATTGATCAGGACTTTAGTCATAATTCTAATAGAAAATAAATAATAATTACTTATTAAATTCAAATTAAAGCATAATTTATATTGGTTGAAAGTTGAGGATCTCCTCTAAAAACCCTTTTCATTTCATCAATTTTGGGTAAAAAATAGTCGTCAGCCACATACCCTACAAATACCCATAATATTGCCACTTTTTGGCCCATCGTGATCCTGCACATACCCTTACTAGGCATACTATCTTTTAAAATATAATTATTACATTAAATTTATTTTACATTGATCAATGAAGTAATGAAAGAATATTTTTGTGATTAACATGTACCACAAAACATCTGAGAGCATCTTGGGGTATTTATATAAACCTCTATGTGAACACATCACACTACTTTTAATAGCAAAGTACAAGCACTAGAGAGATATTGGTTTACTTTGCATCTATACCATACCCGCCATGAGGTATCATGATGTGATTTTGATGGAACTCATAGAGTGGTGGAAAATGGATACTGCTACCTTCCATATTTCAATAGAAGAGATGATTGTGACATTTGAGGATGTATATCACATTCTATGATTACACATAGGAGTCATTTCAAAAAATGTGATACCATTTGAAAGTTATAGATGTTTTTCAATCAGCCTATCGATCAGGACTTTAGTCATAATTCTAATAGAAAATAAATAATAATTACTTATTAAATTAAAATTAAAGCATAATTTATATTGGTTGAAAGTTGAGGATCTCCTCTAAAAACCCTTTTCATTTCATCAATTTTGGGTAAAAAAGAGTCGTCAGCCACATACCCTACAAATACCCATAATATTGCCACTTTTTGGCCCATCGTGATCCTGCACATACCCTTACTAGGCATACTATCTTTTAAAATATAATTATTACATTAAATTTATTTTACATTGATCAATGAAGTAATGAAAGAATATTTTTGTGATTAACATGTACCACAAAACATCTGAGAGCATCTTGGGGTATTTATATAAACCTCTATGTGAACACATCACACTACTTTTAATAGAAAAGTACAAGCACTAGAGAGATATTGGTTTACTTTGCATCTATACCATACCCGCCATGAGGTATCATGATGTGATTTTGATGGCACTCATAGAGTGGTGGAAAATGGATACTGCTACCTTCCATATTTCAATAGAAGAGATGATTGTGACATTTGAGGATGTGTATCACATTCTATGATTACACATAGGAGTCATTTCCATAAACCATGATGAGGGGAGGACATTAAATGATATCCTAGTTGACCATCTATATTATATCAACCTTCTTATACCAAATAATTGCAAGGGATCAATATGTTACGATGGATTCTATATGGATATGTAGATATCCCTATCATTGATTGTATTTTTATTGTGTCCATAAAACTATCCATTGCACCAAATGGATGAGGCACACACCTATATAGGGTCCTTATGCACACTATATAGGCGATGGAAGAGCAACATTTCATTTTTTCCTATGGGCAAATCATTTTAGCCCACCTTTGCTATGATCTTGGTTGATATGTACACTATGAGGCACAAAACCTTATGATATGCACTATTCTCTAGGTCATGGAATTCAAGCTCATTACTTGTACATGACTTGTGGGATATCTGATAGAAGTAGCATGGACATACCCTTGATCCTACTCCTACCAATTTAAGAGGCCATGGTACCATGGTGATTTATTATATTTGTGCATTGAATTTGATTAATTAGATGTTGTATACATGATTTGGAGGCCATATAAGACACTGTAGCCATTGAAAAACCTACCACAATAGCATACTAGGATGTGGTGAGATTAGTTTTTATTAGTTGGTATGAGTATATATTGTTATGGAATTATACTATAATTGAGTGACCAGACAATTTGATCACCCTCAGTGAGTTCACATCCTTCTACTAACCCATCTTAGATTGAATTTTAATTTCACTAGAACATAGGACATCACTTGTAAAACCCCGCCTCACAACCTAGAGGATGATGCAACATTCCAAAAGTGCAACTAATTTTTTTCTTAAAATAGTAACAATAATAAGTAAAGTAATCTATTCTAACAACATACATCCTCTAGGCCATGCAACACATCAACATGTGAATTCAAAAGCTTACAAAACTAATCTAACCATAGCACATAAAAATTAACTCATGATAAACAACATACATCAAAACATTAAACCATTGCATAATAAATCTAACACATAGAAATGTAATGAGCATATTTCCATAGATACAACACCATATAAAAAATATAGACCATTTAGCCCCATAATGAATAGATCATACATAATGTTACAATTACAACACAAGGTATCCTCCTTGATTACAAATAAGGAATACAAATATATAGTGTTGTAGACATGTGAAATTAGCATTATGCACTTAGTTCATATCCGTCCGCTCATTCATAAATCAAATTCACATTAATCCACTCATTAGGTAAATCGGGTTCATTTAATCTCTAAGGATTATCCACTTAAATTGAATAAATTAACTTTATTTAATTTAGGCCTATCATTCCCTCTTTGATTAAATAAATCAAGACTTTATTTAATTAAATCCCAAAAGTCATATTTCTCCCTCTTGATTTAAATAAATCAAAATATTCAAGTCAGATGGGTCAAAATCAAGTAATCATCACCTAAGCTAATCTAATCCTGATTAACCTAGCCTAACCACCCATCGCATCCTCTAGATTTTGCCACTTGTACCAATAAATCATTTTAATTCATTTATAAATTTAGCATTTTCCATCAACATGGCATCTTTGAGGAATATTCCCTCAAATTTGAATTCAAAACCAAATGGATATGTACATCTAACAAAGCAATTAAGAAGCTCTTACATGTCCCTTGCACAAGTCAAACTCAACATTTACTCTCAAGTTCAAATTTGAAATCTCCCTATCTTTGGCACATTGACAAAAATGTGCTCATCCTCAAGCCTATCACAAGTTGACAAGTGGCCTCTTTTGATTGGCTTGTTGTTTGTACCACATTCATCCATTTGGCCATTCTCTCATCAAAATAATCTATAAATGAAAGCTTCATCTTTTATCAAATCCTCCACAACTCCACAATCTTTGTATTTCATCCACAAATCCTATGCAAAGTTGCTCTCCTCATTTGAGAACTAATTTTTCTCATTTTACTCCATCATCATCATTGGCATTATATCATTTATCTTATCTTAGAAATGGTTGGGAAAGGGCTATTTTCCACAATAGCACCAATCCACTATGGGATAGGGTTTGGTCATGATTTTATGTGCTTGCATTTAATTATCTTTGTTCTATTTAGCTTGCATATTTTAGTATGATCAATTATTTCATAGGGATGCTCTATCTTATGTGCTTGATTCAACTAACAACTCATGTTTGTTTTCTTTTAGCCAAAATGCAGATTTAGCATCCACAAAATGGCACTAGAAGGAGGGCTGAACCTTTGTTTTGCATCATAATTACTCAGATATTTCTAAATCTCAACTTATATTTTTCAATTGGCTTTCAGGAAGGTTTCTAATGATATTATCATGTATTCTTGACAAGATCATTATAATATTATTATGGATTATGCTCATACTCTGTACTTTTCTCAAATAATTCTTATTTATTTATTCTACTTTGTTATTCTTGATTGATAAATCCTCTCACATTGTTCCATGCTATGAAAAGTGTTGATTGCCTCATTTTTCTAAAACTTGCACATATTGTTTAAACCTGTTATCATTTGGCTATTATGCTTGGCTCCCATTTGGTATAATTGTAGAGTAAAACTAAAGTGTGGATCAGATCATTGTCCATATTAGTTGAACCTTGCACTTCTTAAGTACCATAGAGCTATATCTGGGCTTATTCACCAAGGTTTTTTGTCTCCCATTTCTATTTATCTATCTTCCATGGTGAAAGGCTTCTGGTTTTCTTTTTTACTATGTTTATATGTCTTTTGGTGTGACTCTTGTACTCGTTTTCTCACAACCTTGTAACCTTTATTGATCATTTATTGTGTGTCCATGTGTCTTTGGGTATGGTTTTTGTCCACATCTTCTCACAACCACTGCTATGATGGACCACATTTACTAAGCATTAGAGATTTCTTTCTATCATTCTACATTTTGTGGTCGGCCAACAGATGCACATACATTTTACCTGCTTTAATAAGGTGGTCATGAGATTTCTTTCCATCTTCCAAGTTTCCTAAACTAGAATACACACTCCACAAACTAGAAGTCATAATTTAGTTTGGCATTGCACCTGTGAGCTTCATTTTCCTTGAATACTTCAATGACCTCATCCTACTTTTTGCGCACCATATACCTTGCTATTATTGTAGTCCAAATACCACCATAAAATGAGATGTTTCATCAGAAATCTATTGCCAAATAAAAAACAAAACAAAAAACACCTTACGGGAATCTCCTTGAATGATCACATGGCTTACACATCAACCATTTCAACAGTCACTGAACCTTTTATGTTGTACACTGACCTTATGCTATGCAAATTCATTGAGTGTTTTTTTTTCAAATTCTCTCTTTTGTCCACATTTATTTTTCAATAACTGCACAACATCAGGACTTGTGTTGTATGCATTGGTTGGAGGGTTTCTTTTTTAAAGCTTTCTCTGCAAGATTATCCTTGTATGTGTCCTACTTATTTTGTTTGCAAGCTTGTTTAAATTGCAATCAATGCATTCCATGAGATAACGTCCTTTTGAGACATCATGTCAAAAACAAGAAAGTCACGTCATTCACTGAATTCGTAGTTTTTCTCTTTCAGCAAACATTAGTTTTTTTCATAATGTTTCTTTGAAAGCAGATTAAGTGTAGATCAAAAGTGCTATGGGCTATCCTATCTTATGAATTTGATGTTGAAATCGATTGCTCTATCAAATTTATTGGTAGTTAAAGTTCTTGTCACATGAACAATGGGAATTGCAAGGTGTGTAAGAGACATAGTGTTGTAACAAGGCATCTATATCCTATTTAAGAACTCCCCTTTTGGTGCAAGCATAATCAATGATATTCAAAAGTTGTAGAATTTGGTGTTACCCCTGCCCACTACATCAACTCAAAATTTTCCAAGAAATTCACTCAGTCGTTGATACACTCTAGCATAAATTTCACAAAAATACTTTGATTATCTACCATTAAAGCAATATCTTCTAAGGTAAGTCAAATGAAGTGGAAAAGTGAGTCATGGTAATTATGTGGTGAAAGTTTCTTCTCAAGTTTAGCGATGCCAAAAAAAAAAGGAAGCTTAGCCAATGCTTCCGCTTCCGCATACATATCTACTAAAAAGATGTGCTGGTAAAACTTGTAGATATTAAATGATGGGTCCAATACATGGAGACAAGAATTTTAATTTGGAAGGGTCTTACTGTGCATTTATTTGACAATATTTTTGTTGTCTACTACCAAGCGCTTGAATACTTTGTTTTCATCTACTTATCCCCACGCCATTCTCCTTCAAAATCCTATTTTTTATACCATAATTAAGTGCTTATCGAATATTCTCTAGTTTATGACTTCCACCATTTACCCAATCTTGAAAGGCATTCAAATTTCTCTTAAAGTCATTTATTAATGGTTTTTGTGGGCATTCTCATTGTTGACATCTCACATTCATGATTTTCTACATGCATCTTTATTGTCGTTGACATCTGACAACCAAATTTAGATTTAGAAAAGAGAGCTAGATATATCCTTTAATGACTTAGGTTGAAACCAATTTAGAGTATACACTCTTTAATATTCGTATGCCATCATTGTCGTTATTTTTATCTGTCAATAATACTCAATAACTTGTTATTTTAGTTTTTATGACATTAAGATGATTAGAAATTTTCTTTACAAATGCTTGTGATTTTTAGAGAATCCACTAAGTATTCAATGTACAGGTCATCTATCACCAAGTGATAAAATCAATACTCATAAAACAAACACTTTTTTTTGTGGGGGGGGAATCAAACCAAAAAAAAAAAAATGTTGGTATTGTTTCTATTGTTGCTTATTTTGTTTTTATGTGGCTTCTTTCACATTACATTGTATCTTATTTGTCATAATTTTGTGATGATTGCAGGCAAGGTTTGCAAAAAGAATCAGTGGTGCATTGGAATTTAGCAAAAGTAGGTAGAATTTTGAAATTGAAGAAAATAAAGCATTTTTAAATGCTTGTTGTAATAATCTAGAGTATTCATGGCTACTTTTGTTTTTTTTTGTTTTAAGCCAATTATATCAATTTGGGATTAAAATTAATCACTGTCTTGATCTTTTCAAAGTTGGTCTAAAATTGAACGTTAGAAACGGACTAGACTTTACTTAAATTGAGGTAAAAATTGAACAAACCAACTTCACATTTAGCTTGGTGTTTTAAAATGAACTTGTTTCTTTTATGCTTTGTAATATTTATGCAAAATAATCTCATCTAAAAATGCATATGCACTTCTCTCATGCTTCACAGCAATCTTGAGAATCAAAAGCCTTTCTGATGACATTAAGTTGCATAAAAAGGTTGCCTCTACACTTCATTTTGTGTTTTTTAAATTGAAAAAAACATTGTACGAGCATGAATAAACTTATTGCATGTGTTCTCCTTTGTTTCTAAACAAAGGTTGATCAAACTATGAATAAGTTTATTCACTTTTGTATATCTTAGAGGGCCTGCCTTGGGAAAAAATTACTCACCCAAGGGAACGAATCAACCGATAACACTCTAAAGCCAAGAGTATTTCCAACCAGGATATAAATGTGGGTATTGGAAGAAACACCAATATCAGGCGGTTGATTCCAACGAGATGGATCAAAAAGGAGACTCTCACCGTATGGGTCAATCTCCATGAAAGAAAGTCTAAAATAGAACCCTTGTTAGTGACCAATTGATCCATTGAGTGAGTTTATCAAAGTGATGCATTGGAACTTACATTCCAAGAAGTTACTTGCCATGTCCGATCTTGGTTAAAGTATAGAGGTTAAGACTTCATTCTTAACATACCTTTATACTCTTTCCTTGATTGCATGTAAAATCATCTCTTCTAAGAATGGAATGAGGCAATCCAACCAAGCAAAACGTACCAATTGAGCTAGGATGTTATATTGCTTGTGAGTCAGTTTGAAAACATAGTGCTTTTATCAAAAACATTTGAAAACCAACATTCAACATGAGCATCAAATCTCAAACCCTTTAGGAGAAGCAAATATCCTTGAAAAAATTCACAATTTATTGCTTGCCCTTGGGATTCGTATCCTTAGAGGCTTCTAAAAATTTGGATTTCATCTCAATTTTCTCCTACTAAGGTCAACAATAGGTAACTCTTGCCTCGAATTTCCTCGGTTTCTGCATAATACACTTTGTGAGATAAGGGGAAAGTTGAGACATTAGACATCTAGATTCAAAATCTAATCAAGAGTGTGTTTGTGGTAAAAATAATCCATTAAGAAAATATTAAATCAATTGGACCCTGCACATGTGCTTGGCATCTTTTCGTGATATGGTTTTTATGCAAACATTGGTCTTTTGATTTTGAATTACTCTTAGTGAAAGGCATGTTCTTCACTATCTTGGTCTTGTAAACAAGTCTTTCCTATGTTCATTTAGGATCAAACACTTCATCCAAATTCCAAACATTTATCATATCCATCCCACCAAACAACTTTAGAGCTTTGGAAACATCATTCTAGACTTGGGTAGATTGTCAAAATCAAAATCACCTTGTTTAGTTAGGTGTATGGGAATACATCCTTTCTCATACATTTAATTGAATTAGAAATCCTTTTGAACAAGTTCATCCTAAGATCACATCTAACATCTTAGGATTTACAAGTTCATTATCCAAATCAAACCAATTAAAATCAAACCCTCAGTCTAGCATTGATCCAAAATTCCTAAATGTTCAACACTCATATCATTCACCCCTTTCATCCTTCATCATGTCATTGGTCCTAACAACCTTAGAGGTCACTTTTGCAACAAGGTCAAAAAACAAGGAGAACATGGAATACATACTTGATCCACACATCATGAGTAATCCAAATCAATTAAGCTATCAAATCCTTACAACACCGATTGATTATCAAAAATCACACTTATACAATCCATAAATGGGATCATTACCTTCTACAAATTTCAATGGCACAACAAGCATGAGTATTCCAAAATCAAAGATTGGAACACATTTCCCGATGGTAGATCTAAATCCAAATCTACAAGTCTATCAACCGAAAAATCAATGCATGAGCCTTCCAATGAACAACGTCATCCAACCAAATCCCTACATGCCAAATGAGAATGTACCAAGTACAAGTTTTCCAAACATGAATCAAGAAAAATTTGGGATAAATATGTTTGGAAATCACACAAATGTGGTTCAAAGTCCAAACAAGATGTTAACGACCCCAAGACAAGGTGACACCATGCAAAATCAAAGTTATCTAAATCAATGTAATATGATTCCCAATCACAACAATGTTCAATTTCAACCTATCATCCCAAATCTGACTGTCATCCCAAATCAGAACATTGTCCAAAATCAAACACAAGTACACACTCCAAATCTGCTTAAAAAAAATCCAAATCAACTATATCAAGGGAGTCAAGATTGAAATCAAGATCAAATTTGGCAAGATCAAATTTGGCAAGATCAAATTGCTACACTTACCAAAATAGTTGAGTCATTATGTCAAGAGACATCTCCACCACCATTACCCATATCAACATCATTCCTTGGTTTAGGGCTTCCCCCTTTACCTAGAACCAATCACTCCATCCAAATCAATCCACCTAACACCAATCAAGTCATCACATCAAATATTTTGAATATACCATCGACATCGCACCAAAAAATGGTATCTAATCAATTGACATCAATCGTGATAAATCAAAATATGGTTTCCCAAAGACCTATCACCATGGTCATTCCAACCATTCCTATCAACTCGATCAATCCAACCACCCCTATCACACCCATCACATTTTAACCCCTCATTACCATGATTGCTCCAACTATATCTCAACCACTTGTCACTACATCCAACACAATTCTGAATCTGCCACCACTTCCACCAAAACCAAACACAGCAAGACAATATGACATTGCGCTAAAATCTCACCATGCCTACCAAAAGGCTATCCAACAATATCTAGCCATGCAACAAGTGCAACAAGCCTCTCAAGCTGCCCAAGCCTCTCAAGCAACCCAACAAGCCCATGAACAAACACAAAAAATGACAATTGTTGAGAACAAGGATCAAGATCAATCCATCACTAAGCACCTTCAAGCTATTTCTACTTCATCCAATGATCAAATCAACATATGTCAAGTGTCACTTTTCTATGATGATCAAAATCAACCAGCCAATAATGATCCAATTCAAGAAATGTCAACATCATTTGACCCTATGTTTGAAAACATTGGAAATACCTTCACCACAATTGTTGAAAACAATGATCAAGATCTCTCCATCGATGAGCACCTTGAAGATGTTTCCACCCCATCTGATGATCAACTCACCATACATCAAGAGCCACTTTTTAGTGATCTATTTCAAGGAGTGTTAGGATTATTTGATCCTATTGACATAATACATGATCCATTCACCTATGATCATGTTGAAAATGTATCTACATCGCCTTATGAGTTAGAGGACATATCTCAAGAATTTATTCCAAAGCATGATCAATATCTTTCACCAAGGTCTAGCAATGGTCCTTTCCAAGACATGTTGACATCCTTTGACCTCATGGTTACATATACTGAAGGAACCCTAAACTCAACACTTGAGGATATTGAACCACTTACCATGTCTAATGACGACATCCAAGAATCCTTTGTAAGCAATCCATCCTTTCAAACTAACCCATGTCAAGAACTTGATCCAAAGCATGTCAAAAGCAACTCCGAAATCATTCAAGAACAAGAATTCATATCTACAAGATATTACAATGATCTAATGGAAACTCTCCTATCTATGCAAGATTATCATATCCATGTAGCACATACTCCATCTACCCATGAGATGATTTCTATGGATGGATA
>VDFB02047230.1:351320196-351542665 GCA_007258455.2 Sequoia sempervirens
GTTGAATTTACCTATCAACAAATTTTTTAATTACGGTTATCTATTGAAGGGTGCCCTTAAAACATTATGATATACCTTAGTGTATGTAAAATTATATATAAATCAAACATATATATAATTATAATTCTATATAAATTTTCATAGTTTATCCAAAATATCTCCTTTTACAATCTTCTTAAAATTTTGATTGTATTTTATAGCAAACATCTTTACATACAGTCATATGGCCATCAAATTTAAGTTCTCATTTAAAAATATATGTATATTAATATTAAAAATAGGGTGTTCGACCAAACATTCTTGGAATGTTCGGTCGAACCCATTTAATAGAGTTGTTTTAATTGCATGTAATGGTGGTTCAGTCAAACTAGGGTTCGACCAAACCTTTCCAAGATGTTCGACCGAACACATATTCGGTCGAACCCCTCTTTTTTCACCCTTGCTTCCTAAGGCACTAGGATTGTTGAAAATTTTGCATTTTGAAGCTCGATTTCAGAATGAAAATGGAGAAGATCTCAAAAACCCAACTAGTATCGGGTTCCCCTCAAAACGAGCTATCCAACGAATATAATTTTAGTATGTTTTGATTATATTATCTATCTATTTTTTAAGTTTTATTAAATATAGGTTTTTCACTGAAAACAAAACTCTATTCTACACAAGTGGAAAAATAGAAGATTATCAAAAAAAAAAAATTAAAAATATGAGTGCACCAGATATTGGAGTCCTTGATCCAACAAAAAAAATAAAAAAAATCGATACATACAGTAAAAGTTATGCGTTATACGGTCGCACTATGTCTGCATTATCATTTGATTAACTTCGAAACTTGATTAAAGAAAAAATATTCAATAGAAAACTATCTAACCAAGTGGAAGCACTAGATATCAGAGTTAGAAATCTAAATTTGAAAGAATTGGAATTTTATCCTTCATGGAAAAAAAATTATGCGTTATACGGTGTGCGTCACTTTTTAAAAATGTTGTATTTTGAAAAAAACCAATTTTTATGGGAGATGAAAAAAGAAGTGCAATCTGATTCCAAAAAAATTGAAAAAAATATTTTTAGAATCTACAGACAAAATATGACAAGACTCTAGTTTACATCATCTTCAAATTCCTTACGGTTTAATCGCTATAGGTGCCTGAATGTGGAGATTGTGTTAAAAAAAAAATATCAGTGTCCAGTTAGGCCAAAAAGTGTAAACCACTATTGTGGGATCACCCCCGTGGTAGGGAGAAACTCCAGATCGGTGGGGAGGGAACTCCATGAGGTTTGCTCAATTTTGATCATGTGGGTTTGGCGTGCAATTTTATGCTTTATCACTTATGTCTTCCTATCAATTTGTTCATTTATTTTGATATCTCAAAATGATGAAATGAAGCTCAAGAATGGTAGACAGATGGCCTACCTCAAACACGCTAAGTGGCAAGACGTGGGATCCACCTACGTTTGACGAAATGATGCCGAGGGCGATGATCATGAGGATGTCGAGGGTGGTGGGCTCCAGATGATAGCTTCTCCAATTCGCTCCAATCCTATTTGATGAAAATAACTTGGACAGATTAGGCATTTTATACCCCAATTGCCATGAATGCATGCATTAAATGTTTGTACGACCGTGAGAAAAGTTGGTGAATTTTGAAAATAGGTTGACGGTGGTAGCGGGAACTCTGGGGCCCGACGACCGGGAAGACATGGCGTGACGGCTGCTTTGAAATTTCTCGTTGGTTGATCAGCGGCGGCGGCAAGCGTATCGGGGCCTAGAGGGTGGGATTCTGCCAGGGATCTGCCGTCAAGGATGGCGAAACCATCACAAAATTTTGAAAACAGAATTCTGGACGCTAGAGCCTAGAAGACTCGATGACAGATAGTGGACGACAGCACACCACGGGCGGCGAAGATGATGGCAGGACCCAGGGGCAAGTTGCAGTAGGAGGTTCACCGTCGTGGATAGAGAAACCAAGACGGAACCCCAGAGATGGATCTCTAGGGTCCGGGGTCCGAAAGGCGGAAAGCCGTAGGGAATTTCAACAAGTTTTTTGTAAACAACAAGAGGTGGATCAGACCCCGGGGTCCGAAAGGATGCCCAGTGGAAGCCACCGGAAATGGAAATCCTAGCAGGGAAATTTGTTTAGGGAATTCCAGACTTCTGGGCTCGGTAGGGCCCGGGGCCGTTTTAGGGCCAAATTGCCAGAGAGATTCCATGAGGCTTCAGAATGCAGCAAAAAACAAAAGCGGAGGCATGATCAATTTATGATGGAACTTTGGAGCAACATTGACCATCTGAAACATCAAAAAAAGAGGGGCACACAAAATGAGGCAGTGCCCAAAATGACCCGACAAGGCAAAAGAAAAGAAGGTCCCTATTCCGAACGGGGTGTGTGTGCTAGGGGCACAACAGTTTTGAATTCAAATTTGAGGGAATATTCCTCAAAGATGCCATGTTGATGGAAAATGCTAAATTTATAAATGAATTAAAATGATTTATTGGTGCAAGTGGAAAAATCTAGAGGATGTGATGGGTGGTTAGGTTAGGTTAATCAGGATTAGATTAGCTTAGGTGATGATTACTTGATTTTGACCCATTTGACTTGAATATTTTGATTTTTTTAAATCAAGAGGGAGAAATATGAGTTTTGGGATTTAATTAAATAAAGTCATGATTTATTTAATCAAAGAGGGAATGATAGGCCTAAATTAAATAAAGTTAATTTATTCAATTTAAGTGGATAATCCTTAGAGATTAAATGAACTTGATTTACCTAATGAGTCGATTAATGTGAATTTGATTTATGAATGAGCGGATGGATATGAACTAAGTGCATAATGCTAATTTCACGTGTTTACATTTTGCCCCTCTTTGAAGCAATGTACTTGCTGCACTGGTTCAAAGAATAAACTTGTCGTGATCAAAATTCAAAAAATTTCTCATTTTTTTGGATGCCCTAGTGGAAAGAAGTACACTGGTACATTTCCCCCTCAAAAGATCGAGTGAAAAGATTCGATTTGAGGATTGATCTCGCAATAAAGAGGTTCAAAATGGATGGTATGGATGATTGCAATAATGATGCAACTAAGATGATGATGCGATAATGCCTATATGATTATGTAATAGATGTTTATGCAAATGTATGATTTATGAGACGCTTAGACTAACAGATCTATGTTATGATGATGACTATGTATGTGAGATGATATGCCGAAATGAGATGACGATAAGAGGATCCAAAAAGTACATGATCTAATGAGACTTTATTAGAGATGTTGATGATGATAGATGATGATGATTTTCTTATCAAGGATTGGGATTTTAAAAGGGCTACTTACCTTATGTTTGATTACACACGTAGGTACGATGCATCAAGGTATAAAGAACCAGGATGGCATTGTACCTAGTGCGATGGAATTTGACTCAAAAAATAGATAGGAGTATTCTTGTTCACACTTGACATACGGAAACCTTGCTAGGACGTACCTAAAAAAGCAAGTATTCACCAAGTTATTTTACAAGAACGTCCAACAAGCACAACAGACAAAAGATAATGATCATTGCCCCATTCCTATCTCTCTAAATCCTTCATTCGGATATAATTGAGAGGTCCTTGGAATGAGCGCAATAAGATAAATCAAAAGAAAAGATCAAGTATGCAAACAAGCCAATGTTCTTCATACCTTCAGCCAAAGGGATTTGTTTTGATAGGATAAGAATCCAAAGTGATATCCAAAATGATGCCCATTTTCAGAATGATATATCCTAGGACATGCACTGTATAGGATGATGATGGGTTGATAAGTTGATTGATAAGATTTTGATATAAGGCTGACTGACATGTTTGAAAATGATCAAGAGTTTGAATTTTTTTTTAATTGTTTGTTGTTTCAATTTTGATTTTACGATTGAAGATTAATTTACTGATTGTTGTGATTGTTTCTGTTTATTTTGCCAAAGGATGAAGGTGATGATCAGTTTATTATGGATGATTGATTATCGTAGGTGAAAGTGAAATGAGACATATGGATTTTTTCAAATATTTGGATGTTTTTGACATTTTTGGAATGTTTTGAGGCTGTTTTTGGTATTTTTAAGATTTTACAAATGTTTTGATTTTTTATTTTTTGATTTTTTTTGGATTTTCTGAGATTTTATGGATTTTTTTTGGATTTTCACATGTTTTGACGATTTGGATATGGATATGTGTGATGATATCAGTTCTTTGTTTGGGATTTTGTTGAAAACCAAGCTAAGGTTGATCGATCGGGTCGATGGATTGATGATGATGATAACATTGTTGAGGATACATATCAATGCAAGGATTGATTGATTAGGATTGATGATGATAACATTATTGAGGATGCACAACAATGTGAGGATTGATGATGATAACATTGTTGAGGATACACAACAATGCAAGTATAGTGTTAAAAAACACAAGGATTAGGATGGATATCCCAAGTTGATGGATTGATTGGATTTGATTGATAAGGATTGATGAAGCTTGACTTGGAACAAAATTTGTTTGAATGATTTGATGTGATTTCTGGCGTGCAAATTAGATGCGACTGATAGTGATTACTTGGATTGATGAAAGATGAAAGATGAAGCTCGATAAGGAATATTTTCTCATCAAAATATGCCATGGGCTAGTGATTTGGATGTTTTTCTCACAGGTGGTTTGACCAATTTTATTTTGCATTCTCCAATGTTCAAATCATCACATAATTTGGAGGATATAGATCAAGATTTATTCTCAAAGCAAGATGTAAATATCTACCCCCAGTGTCTAGCAATGTTTGAAACGTCACGGGTGGATGCTCAGATAGGTGTATGGATGGATGGATATGTTAAGCATGCAACGGATGACAAGAATTATCTTTCGATAAGATAAGGTGTTTAAATAAGGAATGCTCATTTGGATAATGATTCATCGCTCAGATAATGTTGCATAGGATAGGATCGATGAAAACGACCCATGTCAAGATGTTTACCATAAGCAAGTGTAAAGTGTTCCCCAAGATTTCATCAAGATCAAGATAACTTGGAATATGGATGTAGATGGATGACGATGGATTGGATAAATGGTTCATGGATGAATGGATTTATTATGGATAAGATGGATGTAATGTCTAATTTATTATGGATGGGATGAGATTTTTCATCTAAATTGGCATATGTAGATGCTCGATTCCACACATGACACCTGTTTTCCAGGTTTTCATCATGGTCTTGCACAAAGCACTGCGGACGACTTTTTTTCTCTTTACTGTTTTCAATCCTTTTTCTGATTTTTTTGGATTTTCATATTTTTTGATTTTTTTGATTTTTGTGAAAGATTTTAAGCTCATGCCTAATCACAAGGTGTTGCTAATGTAGATGCCCCTATCATAATGTGCCATCAATATCCTACTTGAAGTAGTTTCCTTGCCAAGATACATGCAATTGAATGCAACTTTTGAGATCCCTGATCTACTTCATTGATACCGGAGTTAACTTTATCTTTGTGCACACACTGCGATAGAATGCCTTCTAAATCATTATGATGAAGGGTCGTTGCCAATACATGGTCAATGTGAGAATTGAATATCATGCATGGAGGTGTGGATGGAGTGTGTTTAGGGATCATAAAAGATGGATTGGTTGAAAGCTTGGAATCTTTGACTCTCCAAACTTGGGAAGATGAGCAATGATGGGTGGATACAAAAGTGTGCATGGAATTAGGACCAACTGCTTGATACACTTTATGCATTGCTAGAAAAACCTGCTTTTTCTTTTGTGGACATCTTTGATGGATACTTTTCCATTTTTTATTTTTCCCCATAGTTTCTTTGACTGATGGATTTTGATAGGGATAATCTTTCTTTGTATTCTTTGGTATCCATTTGTATTTGATTTATCCATTATGCTTTCCAACTTCTTTTTCTTTGATAACATTCTTTGTGATTTGATTCAAATCTTTCCTTTGAAGTTGGTCCTAATTTGTGGATGGGGTAATGGGTGGAAGAAGATTCATGACGTGACTGGTTGTAGTATTGACACTAGTTTCATCATAAGGACTCTTCATGCTCCCTATGTTGACATTTGCACTAGATTAAGTTGCCCCCAGTATGGTGGTAATATTTCCTTCATGCTTTGATTTTTTCTATTCTGAGATGTCCTATTTAGAATGCATTCTTTGATAAATGACCACCGTAGGTGATGTTTCAATTTTCTGCTCTGCTAACTCTAAATTATATTGTTCTATTTGACTCATTTCCTTGAGCGGATAATGTTGGATATCCTTATTCATGATGTCCCCACTCTGAGTTTGGGACATATTTGATCCTGTTGTTGACAACTCAATAACCTGCTCTTTTTGTGTAATAATGTCAAGATTAAAGAAATCATGTTTTGAATCAAGATCATCTGCGTATCCATCCATAGAAATCATCTCATGGGTAGATGGAGTATGTGCTACATGGATATGATA
This sequence comes from Sequoia sempervirens, assembly GCA_007258455.2. NCBI lineage: Eukaryota > Viridiplantae > Streptophyta > Pinopsida > Cupressales > Cupressaceae > Sequoia > Sequoia sempervirens. The sequence goes on from VDFB02047230.1 coordinate 351,326,664, forward strand.
ATCTTGCATAGATAGGAGAGTTTCCATTAGATCATTGTAATATCTTGTAGATATGAATTCTTGTTCTTGAATGATTTCGGAGTTGCTTTTGACATGCTTTGGATCAAGTTCTTGACATGGGTTAGTTTGAAAGGATGGATTGCTTACAAAGGATTCTTGGATGTCGTCATTAGACATGGTAAGTGGTTCAATATCCTCAAGTGTTGAGTTTAGGGTTCCTTCAGTATATGTAACCATGAGGTCAAAGGATGTCAACATGTCTTGGAAAGGACCATTGCTAGACCTTGGTGAAAGATATTGATCATGCTTTGGAATAAATTCTTGAGATATGTCCTCTAACTCATAAGGCGATGTAGATACATTTTCAACATGATCATAGGTGAATGGATCATGTATTATGTCAATAGGATCAAATAATCCTAACACTCCTTGAAATAGATCACTAAAAAGTGGCTCTTGATGTATGGTGAGTTGATCATCAGATGGGGTGGAAACATCTTCAAGGTGCTCATCGATGGAGAGATCTTGATCATTGTTTTCAACAATTGTGGTGAAGGTATTTCCAATGTTTTCAAACATAGGGTCAAATGATGTTGACATTTCTTGAATTGGATCATTATTGGCTGGTTGATTTTGATCATCATAGAAAAGTGACACTTGACATATGTTGATTTGATCATTGGATGAAGTAGAAATAGCTTGAAGGTGCTTAGTGATGGATTGATCTTGATCCTTGTTCTCAACAATTGTCATTTTTTGTGTTTGTTCATGGGCTTGTTGGGTTGCTTGAGAGGCTTGGGCAGCTTGAGAGGCTTGTTGCACTTGTTGCATGGCTAGATATTGTTGGATAGCCTTTTGGTAGGCATGGTGAGATTTTAGCGCAATGTCATATTGTCTTGCTGTGTTTGGTTTTGGTGGAAGTGGTGGCAGATTCAGAATTGTGTTGGATGTAGTGACAAGTGGTTGAGATATAGTTGGAGCAATCATGGTAATGAGGGGTTAAAATGTGATGGGTGTGATAGGGGTGGTTGGATTGATCGAGTTGATAGGAATGGTTGGAATGACCATGGTGATAGGTCTTTGGGAAACCATATTTTGATTTATCACGATTGATGTCAATTGATTAGATACCATTTTTTGGTGCGATGTCGATGGTATATTCAAAATATTTGATGTGATGACTTGATTGGTGTTAGGTGGATTGATTTGGATGGAGTGATTGGTTCTAGGTAAAGGGGGAAGCCCTAAACCAAGGAATGATGTTGATATGGGTAATGGTGGTGGAGATGTCTCTTGACATAATGACTCAACTATTTTGGTAAGTGTAGCAATTTGATCTTGCCAAATTTGATCTTGCCAAATTTGATCTTGATTTCAATCTTGACTCCCTTGATATAGTTGATTTGGATTTTTTTTAAGCAGATTTGGAGTGTGTACTTGTGTTTGATTTTGGACAATGTTCTGATTTGGGATGACAGTCAGATTTGGGATGATAGGTTGAAATTGAACATTGTTGTGATTGGGAATCATATTACATTGATTTAGATAACTTTGATTTTGCATGGTGTCACCTTGTCTTGGGGTCGTTAACATCTTGTTTGGACTTTGAACCACATTTGTGTGATTTCCAAACATATTTATCCCAAATTTTTCTTGATTCATGTTTGGAAAACTTGTACTTGGTACATTCTCATTTGGCATGTAGGGATTTGGTTGGATGACGTTGTTCATTGGAAGGCTCATGCATTGATTTTTCGGTTGATAGACTTGTAGATTTGGATTTAGATCTACCATCGGGAAATGTGTTCCAATCTTTGATTTTGGAATACTCATGCTTGTTGTGCCATTGAAATTTGTAGAAGGTAATGATCCCATTTATGGATTGTATAAGTGTGATTTTTGATAATCAATCGGTGTTGTAAGGATTTGATAGCTTAATTGATTTGGATTACTCATGATGTGTGGATCAAGTATGTATTCCATGTTCTCCTTGTTTTTTGACCTTGTTGCAAAAGTGACCTCTAAGGTTGTTAGGACCAATGACATGATGAAGGATGAAAGGGGTGAATGATATGAGTGTTGAACATTTAGGAATTTTGGATCAATGCTAGACTGAGGGTTTGATTTTAATTGGTTTGATTTGGATAATGAACTTGTAAATCCTAAGATGTTAGATGTGATCTTAGGATGAACTTGTTCAAAAGGATTTCTAATTCAATTAAATGTATGAGAAAGGATGTATTCCCATACACCTAACTAAACAAGGTGATTTTGATTTTGACAATCTACCCAAGTCTAGAATGATGTTTCCAAAGCTCTAAAGTTGTTTGGTGGGATGGATATGATAAATGTTTGGAATTTGGATGAAGTGTTTGATCCTAAATGAACATAGGAAAGACTTGTTTACAAGACCAAGATAGTGAAGAACATGCCTTTCACTAAGAGTAATTCAAAATCAAAAGACCAATGTTTGCATAAAAACCATATCACGAAAAGATGCCAAGCACATGTGCAGGGTCCAATTGATTTAATATTTTCTTAATGGATTATTTTTACCACAAACACACTCTTGATTAGATTTTGAATCTAGATGTCTAATGTCTCAACTTTCCCCTTATCTCACAAAGTGTATTATGCAGAAACCGAGGAAATTCGAGGCAAGAGTTACCTATTGTTGACCTTAGTAGGAGAAAATTGAGATGAAATCCAAATTTTTAGAAGCCTCTAAGGATACGAATCCCAAGGGCAAGCAATAAATTGTGAATTTTTTCAAGGATATTTGCTTCTCCTAAAGGGTTTGAGATTTGATGCTCATGTTGAATGTTGGTTTTCAAATGTTTTTGATAAAAGCACTATGTTTTCAAACTGACTCACAAGCAATATAACATCCTAGCTCAATTGGTACGTTTTGCTTGGTTGGATTGCCTCATTCCATTCTTAGAAGAGATGATTTTACATGCAATCAAGGAAAGAGTATAAAGGTATGTTAAGAATGAAGTCTTAACCTCTATACTTTAACCAAGATCGGACATGGCAAGTAACTTCTTGGAATGTAAGTTCCAATGCATCACTTTGATAAACTCACTCAATGGATCAATTGGTCACTAACAAGGGTTCTATTTTAGACTTTCTTTCATGGAGATTGACCCATACGGTGAGAGTCTCCTTTTTGATCCATCTCGTTGGAATCAACCGCCTGATATTGGTGTTTCTTCCAATACCCACATTTATATCCTGGTTGGAAATACTCTTGGCTTTAGAGTGTTATCGGTTGATTCGTTCCCTTGGGTGAGTAATTTTTTCCCAAGGCAGGCCCTCTAAGATATACAAAAGTGAATAAACTTATTCATAGTTTGATCAACCTTTGTTTAGAAACAAAGGAGAACACATGCAATAAGTTTATTCATGCTCGTACAATGTTTTTTTCAATTTAAAAAACACAAAATGAAGTGTAGAGGCAACCTTTTTATGCAACTTAATGTCATCAGAAAGGCTTTTGATTCTCAAGATTGCTGTGAAGCATGAGAGAAGTGCATATGCATTTTTAGATGAGATTATTTTGCATAAATATTACAAAGCATAAAAGAAACAAGTTCATTTTAAAACACCAAGCTAAATGTGAAGTTGGTTTGTTCAATTTTTACCTCAATTTAAGTAAAGTCTAGTCCGTTTCTAACGTTCAATTTTAGACCAACTTTGAAAAGATCAAGACAGTGATTAATTTTAATCCCAAATTGATATAATTGGCTTAAAACAAAAAAAAACAAAAGTAGCCATGAATACTCTAGATTATTACAACAAGCATTTAAAAATGCTTTATTTTCTTCAATTTCAAAATTCTACCTACTTTTGCTAAATTCCAATGCACCACTGATTCTTTTTGCAAACCTTGCCTGCAATCATCACAAAATTATGACAAATAAGATACAATGTAATGTGAAAGAAGCCACATAAAAACAAAATAAGCAACAATAGAAACAATACCAACATTTTTTTTTTTTTGGTTTGATTCCCCCCCCACAAAAAAAAGTGTTTGTTTTATGAGTATTGATTTTATCACTTGGTGATAGATGACCTGTACATTGAATACTTAGTGGATTCTCTAAAAATCACAAGCATTTGTAAAGAAAATTTCTAATCATCTTAATGTCATAAAAACTAAAATAACAAGTTATTGAGTATTATTGACAGATAAAAATAACGACAATGATGGCATACGAATATTAAAGAGTGTATACTCTAAATTGGTTTCAACCTAAGTCATTAAAGGATATATCTAGCTCTCTTTTCTAAATCTAAATTTGGTTGTCAGATGTCAACGACAATAAAGATGCATGTAGAAAATCATGAATGTGAGATGTCAACAATGAGAATGCCCACAAAAACCATTAATAAATGACTTTAAGAGAAATTTGAATGCCTTTCAAGATTGGGTAAATGGTGGAAGTCATAAACTAGAGAATATTCGATAAGCACTTAATTATGGTATAAAAAATAGGATTTTGAAGGAGAATGGCGTGGGGATAAGTAGATGAAAACAAAGTATTCAAGCGCTTGGTAGTAGACAACAAAAATATTGTCAAATAAATGCACAGTAAGACCCTTCCAAATTAAAATTCTTGTCTCCATGTATTGGACCCATCATTTAATATCTACAAGTTTTACCAGCACATCTTTTTAGTAGATATGTATGCGGAAGCGGAAGCATTGGCTAAGCTTCCTTTTTTTTTTGGCATCGCTAAACTTGAGAAGAAACTTTCACCACATAATTACCATGACTCACTTTTCCACTTCATTTGACTTACCTTAGAAGATATTGCTTTAATGGTAGATAATCAAAGTATTTTTGTGAAATTTATGCTAGAGTGTATCAACGACTGAGTGAATTTCTTGGAAAATTTTGAGTTGATGTAGTGGGCAGGGGTAACACCAAATTCTACAACTTTTGAATATCATTGATTATGCTTGCACCAAAAGGGGAGTTCTTAAATAGGATATAGATGCCTTGTTACAACACTATGTCTCTTACACACCTTGCAATTCCCATTGTTCATGTGACAAGAACTTTAACTACCAATAAATTTGATAGAGCAATCGATTTCAACATCAAATTCATAAGATAGGATAGCCCATAGCACTTTTGATCTACACTTAATCTGCTTTCAAAGAAACATTATGAAAAAAACTAATGTTTGCTGAAAGAGAAAAACTACGAATTCAGTGAATGACGTGACTTTCTTGTTTTTGACATGATGTCTCAAAAGGACGTTATCTCATGGAATGCATTGATTGCAATTTAAACAAGCTTGCAAACAAAATAAGTAGGACACATACAAGGATAATCTTGCAGAGAAAGCTTTAAAAAAGAAACCCTCCAACCAATGCATACAACACAAGTCCTGATGTTGTGCAGTTATTGAAAAATAAATGTGGACAAAAGAGAGAATTTGAAAAAAAAACACTCAATGAATTTGCATAGCATAAGGTCAGTGTACAACATAAAAGGTTCAGTGACTGTTGAAATGGTTGATGTGTAAGCCATGTGATCATTCAAGGAGATTCCCGTAAGGTGTTTTTTGTTTTGTTTTTTATTTGGCAATAGATTTCTGATGAAACATCTCATTTTATGGTGGTATTTGGACTACAATAATAGCAAGGTATATGGTGCGCAAAAAGTAGGATGAGGTCATTGAAGTATTCAAGGAAAATGAAGCTCACAGGTGCAATGCCAAACTAAATTATGACTTCTAGTTTGTGGAGTGTGTATTCTAGTTTAGGAAACTTGGAAGATGGAAAGAAATCTCATGACCACCTTATTAAAGCAGGTAAAATGTATGTGCATCTGTTGGCCGACCACAAAATGTAGAATGATAGAAAGAAATCTCTAATGCTTAGTAAATGTGGTCCATCATAGCAGTGGTTGTGAGAAGATGTGGACAAAAACCATACCCAAAGACACATGGACACACAATAAATGATCAATAAAGGTTACAAGGTTGTGAGAAAACGAGTACAAGAGTCACACCAAAAGACATATAAACATAGTAAAAAAGAAAACCAGAAGCCTTTCACCATGGAAGATAGATAAATAGAAATGGGAGACAAAAAACCTTGGTGAATAAGCCCAGATATAGCTCTATGGTACTTAAGAAGTGCAAGGTTCAACTAATATGGACAATGATCTGATCCACACTTTAGTTTTACTCTACAATTATACCAAATGGGAGCCAAGCATAATAGCCAAATGATAACAGGTTTAAACAATATGTGCAAGTTTTAGAAAAATGAGGCAATCAACACTTTTCATAGCATGGAACAATGTGAGAGGATTTATCAATCAAGAATAACAAAGTAGAATAAATAAATAAGAATTATTTGAGAAAAGTACAGAGTATGAGCATAATCCATAATAATATTATAATGATCTTGTCAAGAATACATGATAATATCATTAGAAACCTTCCTGAAAGCCAATTGAAAAATATAAGTTGAGATTTAGAAATATCTGAGTAATTATGATGCAAAACAAAGGTTCAGCCCTCCTTCTAGTGCCATTTTGTGGATGCTAAATCTGCATTTTGGCTAAAAGAAAACAAACATGAGTTGTTAGTTGAATCAAGCACATAAGATAGAGCATCCCTATGAAATAATTGATCATACTAAAATATGCAAGCTAAATAGAACAAAGATAATTAAATGCAAGCACATAAAATCATGACCAAACCCTATCCCATAGTGGATTGGTGCTATTGTGGAAAATAGCCCTTTCCCAACCATTTCTAAGATAAGATAAATGATATAATGCCAATGATGATGATGGAGTAAAATGAGAAAAATTAGTTCTCAAATGAGGAGAGCAACTTTGCATAGGATTTGTGGATGAAATACAAAGATTGTGGAGTTGTGGAGGATTTGATAAAAGATGAAGCTTTCATTTATAGATTATTTTGATGAGAGAATGGCCAAATGGATGAATGTGGTACAAACAACAAGCCAATCAAAAGAGGCCACTTGTCAACTTGTGATAGGCTTGAGGATGAGCACATTTTTGTCAATGTGCCAAAGATAGGGAGATTTCAAATTTGAACTTGAGAGTAAATGTTGAGTTTGACTTGTGCAAGGGACATGTAAGAGCTTCTTAATTGCTTTGTTAGATGTACATATCCATTTGGTTTTGAATTCAAATTTGAGGGAATATTCCTCAAAGATGCCATGTTGATGGAAAATGCTAAATTTATAAATGAATTAAAATGATTTATTGGTACAAGTGGCAAAATCTAGAGGATGCGATGGGTGGTTAGGCTAGGTTAATCAGGATTAGATTAGCTTAGGTGATGATTACTTGATTTTGACCCATCTGACTTGAATATTTTGATTTATTTAAATCAAGAGGGAGAAATATGACTTTTGGGATTTAATTAAATAAAGTCTTGATTTATTTAATCAAAGAGGGAATGATAGGCCTAAATTAAATAAAGTTAATTTATTCAATTTAAGTGGATAATCCTTAGAGATTAAATGAACCCGATTTACCTAATGAGTGGATTAATGTGAATTTGATTTATGAATGAGCGGACGGATATGAACTAAGTGCATAATGCTAATTTCACATGTCTACAACACTATATATTTGTATTCCTTATTTGTAATCAAGGAGGATACCTTGTGTTGTAATTGTAACATTATGTATGATCTATTCATTATGGGGCTAAATGGTCTATATTTTTTATATGGTGTTGTATCTATGGAAATATGCTCATTACATTTCTATGTGTTAGATTTATTATGCAATGGTTTAATGTTTTGATGTATGTTGTTTATCATGAGTTAATTTTTATGTGCTATGGTTAGATTAGTTTTGTAAGCTTTTGAATTCACATGTTGATGTGTTGCATGGCCTAGAGGATGTATGTTGTTAGAATAGATTACTTTACTTATTATTGTTACTATTTTAAGAAAAAAATTAGTTGCACTTTTGGAATGTTGCATCATCCTCTAGGTTGTGAGGCGGGGTTTTACAAGTGATGTCCTATGTTCTAGTGAAATTAAAATTCAATCTAAGATGGGTTAGTAGAAGGATGTGAACTCACTGAGGGTGATCAAATTGTCTGGTCACTCAATTATAGTATAATTCCATAACAATATATACTCATACCAACTAATAAAAACTAATCTCACCACATCCTAGTATGCTATTGTGGTAGGTTTTTCAATGGCTACAGTGTCTTATATGGCCTCCAAATCATGTATACAACATCTAATTAATCAAATTCAATGCACAAATATAATAAATCACCATGGTACCATGGCCTCTTAAATTGGTAGGAGTAGGATCAAGGGTATGTCCATGCTACTTCTATCAGATATCCCACAAGTCATGTACAAGTAATGAGCTTGAATTCCATGACCTAGAGAATAGTGCATATCATAAGGTTTTGTGCCTCATAGTGTACATATCAACCAAGATCATAGCAAAGGTGGGCTAAAATGATTTGCCCATAGGAAAAAATGAAATGTTGCTCTTCCATCGCCTATATAGTGTGCATAAGGACCCTATATAGGTGTGTGCCTCATCCATTTGGTGCAATGGATAGTTTTATGGACACAATAAAAATACAATCAATGATAGGGATATCTACATATCCATATAGAATCCATCGTAACATATTGATCCCTTGCAATTATTTGGTATAAGAAGGTTGATATAATATAGATGGTCAACTAGGATATCATTTAATGTCCTCCCCTCATCATGGTTTATGGAAATGACTCCTATGTGTAATCATAGAATGTGATACACATCCTCAAATGTCACAATCATCTCTTCTATTGAAATATGGAAGGTAGCAGTATCCATTTTCCACCACTCTATGAGTGCCATCAAAATCACATCATGATACCTCATGGCGGGTATGGTATAGATGCAAAGTAAACCAATATCTCTCTAGTGCTTGTACTTTTCTATTAAAAGTAGTGTGATGTGTTCACATAGAGGTTTATATAAATACCCCAAGATGCTCTCAGATGTTTTGTGGTACATGTTAATCACAAAAATATTCTTTCATTACTTCATTGATCAATGTAAAATAAATTTAATGTAATAATTATATTTTAAAAGATAGTATGCCTAGTAAGGGTATGTGCAGGATCACGATGGGCCAAAAAGTGGCAATATTATGGGTATTTGTAGGGTATGTGGCTGACGACTCTTTTTTACCCAAAATTGATGAAATGAAAAGGGTTTTTAGAGGAGATCCTCAACTTTCAACCAATATAAATTATGCTTTAATTTTAATTTAATAAGTAATTATTATTTATTTTCTATTAGAATTATGACTAAAGTCCGATCGATAGGCTGATTGAAAAACATCTATAACTTTCAAACGGTATCACATTTTTTGAATCCAAAACATGCATCACATTCTATGCTTCATACCTATAGGATTAAAAAAATAAAAATTAAATTTCATGAAGTTTTGACAAAGTTAAGGTGGTCATACATAATGAGAATTTTATATTTTTAAAATTTGTAATAAAAATTCATAATTAATTATTTACTTAAAAAATTACAAAAAATATGCATCACATCCAAACATGATTCCTCTACTTATATATAAACTATTATAAAAAAATATTATCATTTTATTATGGTTAGGGTGGTCCAACACCTACTTATTTTTCCTAAAATTTAAGTACACATTGAAATTTCAAATTTTCACCAAATAGATTTTATTTATTTTTAAATAAACCTAGTTATTTAGTTAAGAAACTACATTTAATTTTCTACAGAATCCATTCTTACATATTTTTGAAATAATATAGATAACTTATTCAAATTTTTATGTGAAGTTTCCTAACATTGGTTTTTCTAAATTTTTTGCCACTTAAGGGCTTGTTTTTTCCATGATGATCTTGCACATACCCGTAAGAGGCACCATAATTAGGCTTGGGCACCTATTTTGGATTTTGGCACCCTCACAACTCTAAGGTGCCAAGTTTGGTCAAGGGAACCCTATTTGAAATAAAATCACCAAAATTAATACAATTTTTTCTCCTAACTATGTGGAGAAGGAAAATACAACTTACCTCTCATACCAAAAGCCCTGGTGCAAAGTTATCTCTCAGTGTTTGTAGCCTCAATATGTGATATAGTAATTGTTGTGATATTGTCACTCCCAAGGATAATTTTCCTAGGTCAAGATTCTCTCTAACTAAAAAATTCAAAATAAATAATAAAAATGTAAAAAATTATTACCTATAGTAACAAAATTGGTAATATATGATATCATTTTTGAGAATGTCTCATTCAAATAATCTTAATTTGGGATTACAAAATCCAATTTATGTGATATCTATTGCACTGGATTCCTAGTTGCACCCTCATTCTCATAAAATTATTTTTAGTCCTTGGTATTGTTTATAAGACTACACCAATGGAATTTTCATCAAAACCCTAATCAATTTGATGTGTTCAAATCACCACCTTATTTTTATATCTATAAATAAAGCATAAATAGTGGGGTATACCTCTACCCTAGAATTTCATTCTTCTTATAGGTTTTGGAGTAATACATTTTTTTATGTGCATGATGATTTTAAATTTACAAGTTGGTTTTATAGGATGTAGTTCCTAATGTTATAGTTTATAGGTTACTATGTTGTATGCTTCATTTTATTTCTTGGTGAATGTTTTGTGTCCTCTAAAATATCCTCTTGGGTAACCTTTTTCATATGTTATGATTTAATTTTTGGTACTTTATATTGTATATCGGCGTAGTGTCGTATAGTCACTAAAGTGGGGGCTTAATGTATCATATTAAGTTGAGCTTCTTAAAGATGAAAGAACAATTTCATGCTTTATGGGTATGTGCAAGATCATCATGGAAATAATAAGTCCTTAAGTGGTGATAAAATTTAGAAAAATCAAAGTTAGGCAACTTGACATAAAAATTTGAATAAGTTATCTATAATATTTCAAAAATATGTAGAATCTATATCAAATTGAATATAGTTTCTAAACTACTAGGTTTATTAAAAGAAAAAAGCTATTTGGTGAAAATTTTAAATTTCAATGTAGTAGCACATAAATTTCAGGGAAAAAATAAGTAGGTGTTTGTCTAACCACCCTAACCAAAATAAAATGATAATATTTTTTTATAATATTTTAGATATAAGTAGAGGACTCATGTGTCAATGTGATGCATTTTTGTTTGAAACTTTTTTTCCAAGTAAATAATTAATTATGAGTTTTTTATTATAACTTTTAAAAACTAAAAAAAATCGTATGTCTGAGAAACCTTAACTTGGTCAAAACTTCATGAAATTCAATTATTTTTTAGTCCTATAGTATGCAAAGCATAGAATGTGACACATGTTTCAGATTCAAAAATGTGATACCATTTGAAAGCTATAGATGTTTTAAATCAGCCTATCAATCAGGACTTTAGTCATAATTCAAATAGAAAATGAATAATAATTATTTATTAAATTCAAAGTAAAGCATAATTTATATTGGTGAGAAAGAAAGAATCTCCCACATACCCTACACATACCTATCATATCACCACTTTTTGGCCCATCATGATCTTGCACATACCCTTATTTAGGCTCATTTTGTGTCCACTTCATTAGTGATTTTACAAACACTCCCTACCTTTTCCTTTCCCTTCAACAAGAGAATTTGTTAGTGCTACCTTAGAAGTGCCTTCTTGATCACATTTCACTATTTCAACCCTAACAAATGCTCATTTTGAATGAGTCTTAATTAATGAAACCTTAAACTCAAGGATTATATTTAAATGTGTGTAAAATACCTAGTTAAGGATGCAACCACCCTATACCAAACTATTTTCCTGATGTTTCTATCTTTCATTTAGGTCAATCATTAGTTTATGTGACATGAATTCAAATTCAAGATTTGTAGGCAAATTAATCCCAAAAATAAAATTTAAATGAGTTGGAATACACTTTAACTTATTCCTTTGTTTCACTATCTAAACCTAAATTATTATTTAAAATTTTTATTGATCATAATTACAACAAAGCTTTACAAAAATCTACATCTACCTTTATAAAATTATAAAAGGAAATTTTAGATTTGATAAAATTATCACAATGATTGGAGTTTTATGCCAACAAAAGAAATAGGTGGAATATATGGTTGAAATTTTCTTTGGTTCCCTTCTAGAACCTATTGAATTGTTTTCAAATTGCTAGATCATCTTTATGCTTTGATATACTTGCTTCCCTAAGCAAGGTATGTGAGTATTTTGAATTTCCTTTGGGTATTTAACTTTCTCCTAGGTTGATCATGATTGTGTCATTTAGGAATCCTTCTCTAACATGTTTGAGTAGGTTTTTTATTATTTAATTCACATTTTAGCTCATTCTAGCCTTAGACACACTTAAGGTTTAGAGAGAACACTTTATCCATCAACAAATGAACTATTTGTTGATGTAGAAATACCAAAAAGGGGGGTTTGACTAAGGAAATATCATATATAGAAACCCTTTCCCCTTTATTTATTGTGATTTTATAGTTTCAAATATGATTATAAGTTGAAAATAGGGGAAAAATAGTACAAACCTATGTGCTACACATTAGAGATTTGTAGATCCTAAATCCCACTTCTTAGTCAAGTGTGTAAGTACCCTTGACCCTACAATTCAACTCCAAATTATTTTTGTGGCTACATAACTATCTACCCTTCTCATATCTATTTTCATTTCATCTATTTGTAATATTGTTTTTGTAAATAATTCATGTTTTTCAGATGTAATTTCATTAATAAATAGTTCAATAAATTAACATTAAATCCAATAGATTTACAAAGCAATAAAGGAACTGTAATGATGGAAAAAGATCCTCTTAACTTTGCCTTGATTTAGTGTTGTATTTTTAATCTTTCCTTATTTTAAAGTGTTGTAATGTGTTGTAACCCACTTGTCATCAAATATTGGGCTTTAATATGCTTTAATTGGCCCCATTTTACATCCAAAAGCTTTACTTATTTATTTTTTAGGATAATCTTGACAAAAGCATTTAAAACTATAAAATCTTAAAAAACCCACCCCAAATTCCTAAGGTGGGAGTCATTCACCATTCTAGGCGAATGAGTCCCCTTAGGTGGGACCCATTTTCCTAGAGTGGTAAATGAATCCTGTTTAACATAAAATAGAATTTAATTTAAATATTTGGTGGGATTTTATTCTCCAAGATCTAATTTTGGCTTGTAGTGTTGTAATTTTGGGAATTCTCACATAATTGAGTATAAATACAAGGTTCTATAACTCATAATCACACCTAGCATTCAAGAGAGTTTAGGAGAGAATTTGAACATTCACAAGAGCATTCAAGGGCGAATTATCAAGCACATTAGAGAATTATTCAAGCATCATCCATCATGTCAAAGAATTCTTGCATCATGTTTGTTATTGTGCTAACATTTGTGGTGTAGGGTTTTATGATTCAAACAAGTGTTTCAAGCAAGATCAACATCATTCAAGCTAGAATCAAGAACCTCATCCATTGCAGCCATTTCAAGTATACTTGCAGCACCTTATTGCTAGGGTTTGGTGAGTTGCAACATTGTTATTGGTTCATTCATCATTCTCCATTCATATTTTCTTTCATTTCAAGGATTAATTTCCAACAAGGGGTTTGACCAAGGAAAACCCATATTCACTAAGCCCCCAACATTTGTCCTTTTCCACATGTATGATCTATAGGGCTAGACTGTAGATTTCATTAGGAGAAAGGTTTGAAAAGTGTTGTGAATCATTCAAAGTTGTCAAGAGTGTCATAAGTCATTGGAGAATCTTAGAGAAGACCTATAGGTGGAAATTTGCAGTTTCAAATTTGGAAACCAATCGAGAAGAACATAACAGACTAAGAGGCATAAAATTAGATTCAAAATTTCTAGAAAAGTAGAGGTAGATTGATTTTCCACTAGTGGGAAATGAGTCCCACTATATAGGCCTGGCAAATATTTTCAAAGACCTAGATACCATTTTGGCTGAAACCTACTCTAATGCATTGCCCTAGAAACTGGACTGATTCACCTAGAGTGGTGAATGAGTACCAGTCAATTGTGATAGAAAAATTTACAATATTCTAGACCTCCATTCTTCCACTTTCCAAACTCTCAGGTGCACACTTTCAATTTAATCATTTTTTTTGTTGTTTCAAGCATTTTCTAGGTCATTTAGTGTTGATTTGCATTCAATTAGGGTTTCTCATTTTACTTTCCTTTTCATTGTATTTTCTAAGTTTAAACTTGGTGGTGAACCCCTTAATAGATCATCTTTAGCAAGATCTCTTTCTCCATTGAAAAGAGATCTCAAGGGTTATCCTTGAATGAAATTGGAAAGGTGTATGTGGGTATGCTCTATGTCCTAAACCATATGCTATCATCTCGATAACCACATTTTCACCATTTAATTTTGGTGAACCTACATATAAAACACTAAGTTTCTAATTTGGAGTGCATTTTCATCCTAGATTTGGCTTGCATTAACATTGCATTAGGATTTGCATTGATTGATTTACATTCTAGGTTTCAAATTTTGCATTAGTGAAAGCTCATATAGCTTGCATTGTTGCATCTAATTTCTTTGAAAAATAGTCAAATTCTACATTTTCATCTCACATTTGCATTCAAAAACATAAAAAGCATAAAAATCAATAATTTTTTTTTTAATTTTTTGAAAAAAACGATCCTTGTGACTCATTCGCCACCTTGGATGACTCAGTCCCTCTGCATATTTTGCATTGCATTTTCTAGCATCTAAAATTCATTTTATGAGTTTCTATTTGTTGTTGTTACCCTTTTGTTTCAGTTTGTAGACTTTATGTTTCATTCAATTCATTACATTTAGCTTAATTTCATTCATCTTGTGCATTACTTAAAATTAAAATTGCATTTAGAACATTGTTGCACACATTACAATCTAAACATTGCATCATGGATATCTGATTTAACAAGCTTTGGATTTCATTAAAGTTCTTAGTGGATGTGTCAAGTTGTGCCTTTGAAAATAACCTTAATGGCATTGACCTTACTCATGCTCACTCAACTCCTAATGCATGTCCTTGTGATGTTAACATCATTAGATAAGATGATGATAACATGAATAAGTTCCTAAATAATTGTCTTGACAACCTAGAAGCTAATGCATCCTTTTACCCATCCATGAAACAAGAAAATCATCCTACCATACCACCTCTTGAGATGTTCAGTTACTTACATCCTGAAACAAATGTTGACACTATGTTCCTTATAATAGGTGAACCTAGTTCCTCTATGTTAGAGTAAATTATATTTACACTTAAGTTTACTTAGGCTTGCATTTAGATTAATTATGCATTTATTAAATTGGGTAGTTTTTCCCGTGCTAGGAAGTTCCTCACTTGTCACCTACTTTTTATTCCTTTTTAAGGCACTTTGTACATTGTGTAAATTATCTCATGTTTATTCACTCTTTTTTTGGTGAAATAGCCTTTGGCTTCTCTCTATTTCGTGAAGGCATTTTCTATAGATGGTTTCTTGACAATTTTTTTCTCTATCATGGCATTAGAGCCTCCTATTTTGGAAATGCTTCCTGAGAGTTTTCACTAGTGTGTGGGAATTTTTTTCTCTATCACTCTAGACAAGCAAACACTTAGCCATTTTATGATAACAAACTAACAAGCACTCCCATCAATCTAGAAGAAACATATGGAAAAGGATCCAAAATCTTGAGTAAACAAGGATGTGATAAAACAATTGAATGTGAGATCCACCAAATCCTAGAGAAAATACCAACTAATGAAAACACAAAGGGGGGTGATCCCACAATACTAGTTTACAATTTCTAGGAGATCCTAATTTTTGCTGAAATCACATATTTTTAGAAAAATATAAAGATTTATTCCTTGAAAAGTTTCATTCAAAGAATTCCAATTGAAGAGGTTTTGATAAAACCACCTTAGATCAAACCCACTTCGATAGAACCCCACTATGTTTAAACCATACGTATAATGGAGTCTCCTTTACACCTATGAAAATGGTGATAAAAAAACCACTTTTGATTTATCTTTTCGGGGATCAAACGAATTCATTTAAAATTTATTTTTTGCAAATATGTAGTCCTTGTTATAAGCTTCCCAAAAATTATAGTTTTAAATAAATTAATTTTAATTATTATATTTATTTTTTATTTCTTGTGAATGTAGGTTTTTCACTAAAAATTAAGCTCTATGTTCTACACATGTGGAAAAATAGTAGATTATAAAAAAAAAAAGGAAAAATATCATTGCACTAGATATTGATGTCCCTAATACAATGAAAAAGAAAAAAATGAATTTTGATACATACAAAAAAGTTATGTTTTAGCCAGTAAATCATGTCTAAATTTTAACTAGTTAGACTTTGAAACTTAATTAAGAAAAAAATATTCAATGAAATGCTATGAAACCAATTTAATGCACTATATATCATAGTTTCAAATCTAAATTTGGAAAAATTAGAATTTTATCCTTCGTAGAAAAAAAGTTATGTGTTAGCTAGTAATGCCACTCTTAAAAAATGGTGTTTACTATTAAAAACTAGTTTTTGAAGGAGATGGAAAAAGAAGTGCAATATGATTCCAAAATTTTTGAAAAAAAAACATTTAGAATCTACAAAGAAAATGCCACAAATCATTATTTTTCATCATCTTCAAATTTTTCATGGTTTAGCCACTATAGGTGCCCAAAAGTGAAGATTTAGTTAAAAAAATTGAGTTCAATATTTAGTTTGGCCAAAAATTGTAAACTAGTATTGTGGGATCACCCAAGGGTTAGGATATCAAGATCCCTCTCATAACATAAGGCCTCATAGAGAATATCTAAGGCTTCATGGTGATGGCATGGAGATCTTTGATTCCCCTCCTGATTTGAATATCCTTCTTCCTAAATAACAACCAATAGATCATAATAATAACAAGGATAAAGATAATATCATCTTAGGACCTCCTACCCTAATCCCATCTAGAGAGGTTGGTGAATCTAGCAATAACAATAGGTCTTACAAATTACAAAAAATACAACCCCTTTGTTCACCACCTGAAAGTGAAAGGAAATTAGAAATACTTCTCAAAAAGGAACTAATAACATTACCACTCGAGAAAAATAGATTAGTGCTATATCATAAAGATTTCCACATTGTCGATACCATAGAACTCTTGGACATAGTAATGATGGGTGTCATGCATTCAAGTTAGTATTACAAAACTTTCACTTTGATGGCAATGATTATCATCGAGAGATTTCATAGCATAATATTTTTCCACCCATTGTCATGTAATAGTTGTAGAAAATTCTATTCTCACTATTACATGACCATTTTCCATCACCAACCTCGGTTCATTCTTGTCTCTCACTCAGTGGGGGCATGAATTAGATAGCATTTTCTTAGTATTGAATTTTCCACTATCCCTTAGCTACATTGTTCACCTTCCATTTATACAAATTGAGATTGGGACGACTTGCTCATAGGTTGATGCGTACTTGCTTTGCTAGTATTTTTGATTATTTCTTTTTCATTTTGCTTTGTGTGATTGCATGTGCATGATGTGATCCCCTGTGATATTTTTTTTTATGTTCTCTCTCTTTGTGATATTCCTCTATTTGTACCTTCATTTTACTCTGTCATACATCTTTTATCTGTTCACTTTTTATCTATTTTTCATTTGTCTTGTGTTTTCCTTTTAGGGATGATGCAAGGAATTGAGACATTCATGTCTCTTCCATGTTGACCCAAAATATTTCCTTTAATCTTTTTCTTCTTTTTCATTGGTCTTATGTTTTCCTTTTGGAGATGACGTAAGGTGTTGATCCATTCATTTCTCTTCCATGTTGACCGAAATGCTTTTCCTTCATCTTTTTATTTTTTCATTTTTATTATGTTTTCCTTTTGGGTATGACATAAGGTTTTGAGACATTCATGTTTCTTCCATGTTGACCCAAATGCATTTTCTTTGTTTTCACTCTCTTTGTTTCATTTTTCTAGTTCTATGTGTATTTAGGGAATGATGACAGTTCTGACTCTCTAAAAAACATTGTGGCAAGAAAATATTGACCCCAAATCCATAGATCCCTTATATGTTTGGTGTTTTCATTTTTAGGGCAACCCCTCTCTTTTCTTTTTCTCTTCACTTGGAAAAGGACTTTCCAAGTTGGCTCTTATGTCATCTTTATTGTTTTTATTTATCATTTGCTACTTTAAACTAATTTCTCACAATATGGTGTTTAATAATTTCATTAAAGTGGGGGAATAAATTGGAATTATTCTTTTGCATATTAATTTTTCATGGTTCTTGGTGTAGTTTTCTTACTTCATACGATTTATTTGTTGCTTTGTGGATGACATTGGGCATGATTTCCTTAATGAGCATGATCTATCTTAGCATATTACATTCCTCTTAGTAGCTTGATGTGACACACTGCATCCCCTAAGTTGTGAATTTTCTATTCTTTGATTGGTCCTCTCTTGGAGGCATTAGGCACAATGTTCCCTAAGTTAAAGACCTCACATGAACTAAGCAAGAATCCTTTGAACAATCATAATACAACTTGCATGCATGTGGAGCCATCATGTTTTTTCATGAGCTCCAAGCATACAAAGTTTTAAACTTGTCTCTTGAAGCTCAAAAATCATTTTTGCATGACACCTTCTTAAAGTTATTAGGAGGTATAACTTTGGTATGGTTTTAACACAAATCCCAATAGAAGCATGACTTTCCCCAAAGAAACGCGTGTGTACATGTGAGTACATACCAACCATGAGTGTATGTTTCTCACCTTTTTAGGCCTTCTCGCCCAACAGAAAATCTCAAGTTCTATTGCCTCAAAGTGAGTATGCATTCTTTGTTCGAACAAATAGCCTAGATCCGATCCACAACATGATGGAAAAATGGTCGAAGCTTGATCTAATTTTTTTTTCCTTTCCCTTTTATCTTTGGCAATGCATGCTTGTACTTTGCATGCTTGTGCTTTGTTGTTTCTCTTTGTCATTCTCATGCATGTTCCTATGTACACATGTTGGTTTTCCATAGGAACTTAGTCCTGGGGTCTTGCACACCCCCTTGGTCCTAGTTGTCCTATCTTATCGACATTAGTACATTTGACACCCCCTTGATCATTATGGAATTTTGTATATTTAGTGGGATATTGAAGCAAGTTCCTCCTCTCACTAAAGTGGGGGGTAATGTAATGATGGAAATAGGTCCTCTTAACTTGGCCTTGATTTACTGTTGCAATATGCTTAGCATATTCACATTAGGTCTTGGGCCCTTATGAACTAAATGGATTTAAATGGTACCTTACTTAAGTGTTGTAACTCACTTCCACACTTTTCTAAGGTCATGTTACTGAATTACACCTAAATAAACTCTTTTATCATTAATCTTGGCTTATTTTAAAGTGTTGTAAACTTTTGTAACACACTTTCACACTTTTCTAGTTCTATCGTCAAATATTGGGCTTTATTATGCTTTAACTAGCCCCATTTTGTATCCACAAGCTTTATTTATGTGTATTTTTAGGATAATCTTGACAAAAGTATTTAAAACTCCAAAATATTGAAAACCCACCTCAAATTCCTAAGGTGGGACTCATTCACCATTTTGGGTGAATGAGTCCCCATAGGTGGGACCCATTCATCCAAAGTGGTGAATAAGTCCCCTTAGGTGCGACCCATTCACCTAGAGTGGTTAATGAGTCCCATTTAACTAAAAATAAAATTTAATTTAAATAATTGGTAGGATTTTATTCTCCAAGATCCAATGTCAGTTTGTAGTGTTGTAATTTTGAGAATTCTTGCATAATTGAGTATAAATACAAGGTTATTTCACTCCTAATCACACATAACATTCAAGAGAGTTCACAAGAGCATTTGAGCATTCAGGGGTATATTATCAAGCATATTAGAGCATTCTTCAAGCATCAATCATCATGTGAAAGAATTCTTGCATCATGTTTATTATTGTGCTAACAATTGTGGTGTAGGGTTTTATGATTCAAACAAGTGTTTCAAGCAAGATGAACATCATTCAAGCTAGAGTCAAGAACCAAATCCATTGTATCCATTTCAAGCATACTTTTAGCACCTTATTGCTAGGGTTTATGAGTGGAAACATTGCTATTTTTTCATTCATCATTCTCCATTCATATTTGCTTTCATTTCAAGGATTAGTTTCCAACAAGGGGTTTGACCAAGGAAAACCTCTACTCACTAATCCACCGACATTTCCCCTTTTCTTCATGTGTGATTTATAGGGATAGGTTGTAGATTTCATAAGGACCAAGGTTGGAAAAGTTTTGTAAATCATTCAAAGTTGTCAAGAGTGTCATCAAGCACTGAAGAATCTTGGAGAAGACCTACAAGTGGCAATTTGCAGTTCTAGATTTGGAAACCAATGAAGAAGAGAAAAGTATACTGAGAGGCACATAATCATACTCAAAATTTCTAGAAAAGCAGAGATGGACTGATTCACCACTAGTGGAGAATGAGTCCCACTATACAGGCTTGACAGAGATTTTCATAGATTTGGATACCCTTTTGGCTAAAACTTGCTCCAATGCATTTTCCTAGAAACTAGATAGATTCACCCAACCTGGTGAATGAGTCCTAATGAACTGTGATAGCAGAATTTCTAGTATTCCAGACATCCATTCTACCACTTTCCAAACTTAGGTGCACACTTTTAGTTTTATCATTGTTTTTGTTGTTTCAAGCATTTTCTAGGTCATTTAGTTTTGTTTTGCATTCATTTAGGGTTTTGTATTGTACTTTGTTTTTAATTATCTTTTCCAAGTTTAAACTTGGTGGTGAACCTCTTAATAGATCATTTTCAGCCCCTAGGATAGCCCTTAGCAAGATCTCTTTCTCCATTGCAAAGAGATCTCAAGGGTTACCATTGAATGAAATTAAAAAGGTGTGTGTGGGTATGTTCTATGTCCTAAATCATATGCTAGCATCTCCATAACCAAATTTTCACCATTTTAGGAACCAAGTTGATGGTCATTTGGATATTCTTCTAGGTTTTTATCTAATCTTAACAAACCTTGTTGACTTGGGTTCTAATTTCAATGCAAATAAAGATTGATATGACTTAATCTAATTGATATATCTAGGATCTACCTTTTTGTATCACATTTTGAAGAACATAAGACATCTTATATTTGTAATTTAATATTTTTATTTTTATTAATATCCTTAGATATGAATCATAAATCAAAGTTTCAAAACTAAATTTCTTTACATTTGCAAAAAATGTGCTATTACATTAATTTGAAGTGTTGTTTCTTTATTTTTTACAATAATTTGAAATCTTGTCTTATTTAATTTGAGTAAACATCAACTCTGTGGTTAATATTTAATATTTTTTAATTAGTTCATGTAGATAAAGTATTTTAATCTCTCTCATCATCATCAAAAAAGATCAAAGGAAATTCCATGATGGTCAAGTGAGCTATGTCCTATGGTCTAGTGTCATTGTGGGTCAATTTGAGATAGGTTACTCAAAGGATGGGGGTTCCTTGAGGGTGACTAAACTATCTATTCACTTGGTTGTAGTAGAATGGAATAATAATTTAATCATACAAACTAATAAAAAACTAGTCCAATTATATCATATTAGGATATTATGGTAGGCCTATCTAGGCTTGTAGTTTCATATATATTGCCTCTAGATCATATCCACAATATCTAATCAATGAAATATAATGTGCTAATATAAAATATTATTGTTCTACCATGTTCTACTCAATGGGTAGGATTAGGATAAATAATATTTCCATGCTATTTTATAGATAAAGCTTTAACATCAAGTAGAGTAGTAACAATTATTATAATAGAACTTACACTCTTTCGTACTTATAACAACTTAACCAATGAAAGATATAGCAATAATCAGAACAATAGCAAGTAGAGAACATACACATGCACAAGGAGACAATAGATTTACATGGAAAATCCATTGTGAAAGTTAACTCACAATATAAGGCTCACTACCAAAAATACTTGCCAAAAGGTTCACTACCTAGGACAAGATAGAAAAATGAATTATATCACTATAGTCCAAACAAAATATAGGTGAAAGATACAAGGACTTGATGAGACTCACTATCTCATAGCAGTATACAAAATTTATTTAAAGAGAATTACAATGTCTAGCAACATAAATCTCTATTGAATGAGGAATTCAAGCACAATTGTGTTGGAATACTCAAGATCACTAAGAGGGGGGATAAATAAGTGATAAATTAAACAAATTTAACTTTTGAGAACCACAAAATTCAATGGAAACACACAAATATCACCATGACACAAGAGTTATAAGTGGAAAACCCTAAAAAGGGAAAAAAACTATGTGAGTTGGTTTGGTTTCAAGAACCAATCCAATCCTCACAATTTGTTCACCATTAGCTCTCACTAACCAAATTCTCACTAAATACAATGGAGCACCAAATCCTTATGAAGTATAAGAGCACCAACTCCCATGAAATATAGGAGCACCAACTCTAATAAGGAATGAAGAGAAAAATGACAGAAAAATACTTACAAAATCATGTTTTTTGTTATAACAATCAACCCTAGACAACGTTTCACTTCAGACATATGGATCCTTACACACTCAAAGCATTGTTATGCAAATTTACACACTATTATATCTTCAATTCAAAATCATGTCATAGATGCATTCAAACTTCACCTATCTATGGAAAGAGAAGAATGCATTTCATGCAAATTGTCATTCTAAGACACCATTAACCTCATTTATACAATGTTATTCATTTCCTCCTTCTGTATTGTTTTAACATAAACATGGTATCATTGTCTTCTATATGCTCTTCCAAAGCCCAAGCCGTGATAAAAATCAACTCAATGCATTTTCTTCATTACATATTTTTGAAATGAACAAGACAACTAAGAGGTGAGGTGAATTAGTTATAGCAAATTAAACATTCAAAACCCTTAATAGTAATTAGATACACAAGAATTCATTAAACCCCTATTTTGTTAATATGATTAAACATGAAATGAAAATAATAGATACTAAATTTAGTTGACAATATACACAATAGAACACCATTTTTTATGTTGAAAACCCAATGAGGGAAAACCATAGTAAGGATTAGCTCACAATATAAGTAATAGAAAAATTAGTACAATAGGGCTCACTACTAGAATAGGACATGCCATCCAATAAGTTTCACAACCATAGCTCACTGCAATAGAAATAATACAAGAATATAGAAGAAGAATGTTACACAAAGAACACTTCTCAATGCAACAAGGAGTCCACCACAGTTTCTTGCACACATTTGCACTCTCACATGAAATATTTTAGATGCCTTTAGCTCACTACCTTCTGGAACCCTAACACGAAGTTCACATTTCTCTGCTCAAATTCACATCACAAAAAGCACTTGCATCAATCTCACATCTATATTGCTTCTTACTCTCTCTTCACTCATCCCACAACACCATACATATTTATATCAAGCTCTAGCTCAAAAACCTTCTCCAATGTTGACCACTAGTCGTTATACATACATATTCAAAATAAGTTGGCACCTAAACTTTACCGTGGTGGATAGGAATGAAAGGAGACCTACATAAATCCTTAATTAGGACCCAAATAGATCCCAAAAAACTTCAACATGCTTCCACAAGCCTCACATGTAGTGTTAAACATAAGGTCAGCCAACACCCATGCAAAGCACCATAATCATTAAGTACATGCTTCCTTAAATCAATCCAAAACTTCTATACAACATAATTCATTTGAACACAATCTATAATAATCCATGAACTACTTAAAATTCATCAAACACTTTAACTCAAAACAACTAATAACCCTTATATGCATACCATTAAATGAAAATCACTTTGCACTACACCAAATCAAGTAAAAACATGAACATACAAAGATAAAATCATTATAAGAAACTTCCCAAATCCACAAAACCTGAATCCAAATAGTGGAGAAACATAGAGAAAATACATTTCTCCCAAGCCACATAAAATATTAAATTTAACAACTGGTTCACACACTGGTGAAAATATCTCGCATTGTACTTATCCATAAACCCAAAATTTGAATATAAAAACCTCTAAAAACCTTGAATAACCTATAAGATCCACATAGGCATAGTATCAACATAGAAGAAATGCAAAGAACAATACGTGAGCACACTATGAACACTTGCACAACATAGTGTACTTTTTTTAATCAAATTTTATCAAAAGAACTTGGAAAAAAGGTACTGGTCAGAGACATCATCTTTATAATTTGCAACAAAAAATGTAGCTCAATGCACTCACAACACTTCCTAAAGATCTCAACTACACATGCATAACCTATTTTCCCAATTTTCACAATTTCTCCATATCCTCAACATCTTCATCCCATAGTTAATGTCAATGACAACACCAATCAATAGAATTCCCATTGAAATCAATGAAAACACCTTCATACTTGCAAAAATTTCCCCCCTTAAGATTGATGGAAACATGAGATGTGAAAATCCACCAAAGACAACACAACTTTGAACACACTATCTCTCTGACAACAACTTTCTCATTTTTTCACATGATTCTCTCTCCCCCTTTGACATCAATGGCAAGGATAGAATGTTTTACATTATTCCTCCCCTTTGACACTAAAACAAAATACCTGCTCTGAATACTCCCCCTTACGAGTATAGCCAACTAAATCAACACCTCAATGACAATTCATGACACTACCTACTCCTCGTGAGAGGTAGCCACCAACATCAGTCCAGAAAAGGGATAGATCCATAGATCCACTAGAATAATTCATCTCAATATGTATCTAGTTCATGAACGGAGGGGAAATAACCCCCAAATTCTCCCATAGATACTAAAAATTATCTTTAGGAAGAGCCTTAGTAAATATAATCAACAATTTGATCCTTTTTAGGAACATGTTAAAGCATTACTTCATTCTCCATAACCTTCTCTCTCAAAAATTGAGACCTAATACATATATTCTTTGTCCTTGAATGCATCACTAGATTATTCAAAATGTTAATTGCACTTTTATTATCATAGAAGATAGATAGAGGCTCATCATAAGGATGATTCCACAATACTGGTTTACATATTTTGGCCAAACTGAACATTGAACTAATTTTTTCTAACCAAATCTTCACTTTCAGGCATCTATAGTGGCTAAATAGTGAGGAATTTGAAGGTGATTTTTGACCTTTTTTCTATAGATTCTAAATATTATTTTTTTCAATCTTTTTTGAATAAGATTGCACTTAATTTTCCATCTCCTTTGAAAACTAGTTTTTTTGAGTAAACAATTTTTTTAAGGAGTGATGCTCACTGTATACAACATAATTTTTTTCTGGATGAAGGATAAAATTATATTTTTTTTGAATTTAGATTTGTAACTACAATATCTAGCACTTTCATTTGGTTTCATAGTGTTTTATTGAATGTTTTTTCCTTATTCAAGTTTTGAAGTCAAACGAATTACAATTCAGACATAGGTAGACCATATACAACATAAAAAAAATTTGTATGTATTGATTTTTTTTTTTTGTTGGATCAAGAACTTCAATATTTAGTGCACTAATATTTTTCAATTTTTTTTATAATCTGCTATTTTTCCACATGTGTAGAATAGAGAGCTTGATTTTTTGATAAAAAACTTATGTTTAATCAAACTAAAAAACAAATACATAATAAAACCAAAAAACATTAAAATTATATTCATTGGATAGCTCATTATGAGGACTACCATAATCCAATTAGATCTATGAAGTCTCCATTTTCATCCTCAACTCAAGCTTCAAAGGGAAATTTTTTGGAGAAATTTAGTGCCAAAGGGAGAGAAGGGGGAAAAAGAGGTGTTTAAGTGAACCTAGGTTTGAGTGAACCCCCCTTCGAGGTTTGCTCGAACCTAGGTTCACTTGAACCAAGGTTCGAGCAAACCCCCCTTTCGACTAAGTTTTCATTTTTTTTTCATTCTAGGAAATTTTGAATATGGTGGGACCCAACATTAAATAGATTTGATTGAAGGGAGGTTCAAGTGAACCCCTTTGGGTTCACTCAAACCTCCAAAAACCAAAAGTTTCTCCATGGGGGTGTTCTTTACAATTTTCCTTCCTCACTAGAATTGTAAACCATTTTTGTGGGTTTACCCATAAATAACTCTTATATCCTTTAATGTCTATCTCATCTATAATACCTATGTACAACATGATGCTACTGCAATATACTAAACCGCTATAGTGGATAAAGAAACTAATCTTTTTTTTTTACTCAACCATGACACAAATATACATCCAAGAAATAATGCACCAACACTTTTACTTTCTTGGTCATCAACACAACCAACCCAATTTGTATCTATATAAGCACTTAATATGAAATCAATATATGAAGGATGTACCAAAAGCCATAATCTGGTGTGCCTCTTAAGTATTTGAATATCCTCTTCACTACTGCAACATGTGTTTCTTTAGAATCTTCTTGAAATATAGCTACACAAAAAACTACATGCATGATATACTGTCTAGTAATAGTTAGATATAACAGTCCACCAATCATAGATTTGTACTTGCTCTAGTTAGCCTTAGGTGAATCATCATCTTTTCTTACTTTACAACCAATCACCATAGGAGTACATATCAGTTTGGAGTCATCCATTCCAAACTTCTTCAACATCTCTATGACATACTTAGGTTGTGAAATGAAAAATCCCATTATCTATTTGATTGATTTGTAGCCCAAGAGAGAAATTCATCTCTCCAAACATTGACATCTCAATTTTTTTCTATATTTCCTATGCAAACTTCTTACACAACCTCATTTCCACCAAATATAATATCATCCACATATAGAACTACTATCAGTATTTTATCTTCCTCAATTTTAAAGTAAAGATTACAATATGTAGTGCCCTTACTGAATCCTTGTTGTAACACATACCTATCCAATATTGCATAACAAGATATGGGAGATTGCTTCAATGAATATAATGCCCTATTTAATCTATAGACCATATCTATTTGATCTACCAACTAAAATCCTCCATGATGTTCCTGTTGGTATGTGGTGACTGATCATGCAAATATTGTACACTTGTAATGTATCGTCAAGGTTTTCCTACTAACACGTCAAAGTTTTCTTGTTAACACATCAAGTTTTTTTGATTGACACATCAAGGTTTTTTCCCATTGACACGTCAAGGTTTTTCCATTAACATGTCAAATGAAAAATGACCTTGTAAAACCCTAATTCTAGAAGGTTCCCAAAACCTTGTTATAAGTGGTTGGGATGTATTTTGCAATAGTATGTTCATGAAATTTTAATATGTTTTGTATTAGATAATAAAATCATTGGATGGTTGAGTTTCTGTGGGTGTAGCCCATATTGGGTGAACCATGTCAAATTTTGTGTTGATCTCCTTTTTGTTATTCTTCATTCTTATATCTAGGTTATTTAATTTTCATATAATTGTTAAAGTTTATTGCTCCAATCTTCCTCAACCCTAACAACTAGTATCAGATCCACATTTATTTTGGTTGATTAGTAAGAAACCTCTAGTTTTGAGTGGGAGAAATGGAGGAAGGAAAATTAAAGGTTGAGAAGTTTAATGGCTATAATTATCAATTATGGAAGGTGCAAATGGAAGATTATTTGTATTAAAAGGACCTATGGAAGCCATTGCAAGGAAAAGTAAAGAAAGATGTGATGTTTGATGAAGAATGGGATATTTTGAATAGAAAGACAATGAAAACCATTTGATTGTACCTGACACTATCTATGGCATTCAATATAACATAAGCAAAGACAAAAAAGGATCTAATGACAACTTTGGATAAATTATATGAAAACCCTCATCTTCAAATAAGGTATTTATCATGAAGCATTTGTGTAATCTAAAAATGATTTAAGGTGGATCTATGATAGATCATTTAAATGAATTTAATATGATTACTAGTCAGTTAACTTCTATAAAAGTGAATTTTGATGAAGAGGTGAGGGATCTCTTGATTTTACATTATTTGATAGGAAGATGGAATAGCTTGGTAATGACTATAAGTAACTTTGTGTCTAGTTCAAATACATTGAAATTTGTTGATGTTGTTGGTGTTATCCTTAGCAAGGAAATGCAATAGAAAAGTATTGGTGAGATTTCAACATCAGGTAATTCTTTGACTATAGAGAATAAGGAAGGAACAAAGGAGAGAGGAAAAATCTCAACAAATCATGGGAAGTCACAAGGGAAGTGAAAGAAAGGTAGATCTAAATACAATGGAAGAATGCATTCCTGGAACTATGGAGAGCTAGGACACTTGAAGAAGGATTGTTGGTCTCAAAATGGTAAACAAGGAGACATACAACATGATGACAATAAGGAAGCTCATGTTGCAAGTGATAAATTATATGATACTTTAATTCATTGTTTAGATAATGCTAATGGTTCTTGTATAATAGATCCATGGGCATCATTTCATGCCACACCCCATAGGAAATATTTTTTAGATTATGTTAAAGGTAATTTTGGATAGGTATATTTGGGTGATGATGAACCTTGTCATATTGTTGGAAAAGGAAAGATAAAAATCAAGTTGCAAAATGGAAATGAATTGTTACTACAAGAGGTAAGGAATGTTCCAAATTTGTGAAGGAATTTAATTTTTCCAAGATAACTAGGTAGTGAAGGCTACACAGTTACCCTTTTCAAACAAATTCTGGATGGTCACAAAATGTGCATTAGTAGTAGCTAAAGCTGAAAAGGTAGTCACATTATATTTGTGTATTGGTAGTACTTATTCTTCCTTAGTTGCTGAAAAAATAGTTGTTACTAAGACAGTTATAGCACTTACTACAAGGACAAAAATAGATTAACTTGGAGTTCTGCAAAAAACGTGCTTATGGTAAATAGAAAGTAGTTTGATTTCTCAAAGTTTGGAAAGAGAAGAAGAGTTAAAAAATAAAGTTTGTGCATTCACATATATGGGGACTAGCTCAGGTATCTTCTCTTGGTGGCTCTTGCTATTATGTTACTTTTATTGATGATGTAACTAGGAAAACATGAGTGTATTTCCTAAGCTAAAAATTAGAAGTATTTTAAATTTTTTAAAAGTGGAAAGCTTTGGTTGAGAATGAGATAGGAAAAAGGTTGAAGTGTCTCAAATATAATAATGGAGGCGAGTATTGCAGAAGAGAATTTGAAAACTATTGTTCATAGAAAGGAATCTATAGGTGAAAAATATTTCCTATAACCCCACAAGAAAATGGCATGTTTAAGAGGATAAATAGGACCATTATGAAGCATGCAAGGAGCATGAGATTGTATGTTGGACTACCCTTATAGTTTTTGGTAGATGTTGTGCATACTATTATTTATTTAAAAAATAGGGTGTACCTTCAAATCCTTTGAATGGTGGCATTCAAGAGGAGGCATGGATGGGTAAAAAGGTAAACTATTCATTGCGGAAAACCTTTGGTTGTGAAGCTTTTGTCTATGTTGATATTGAAATTAAAACCAAGCTTGAGGCTAAGTCTAGAAAATGTACATACATTAGATATAGAGTAGATGAATTTGTTTATTGGTTATGGAGTTATGAAAATCATAAAATTATTATAATCAAAGATGTTATATTCAATGAGAAGGTCATGTATAAGGATAAGCTATAGGTAAAGAAGCATGGACAACCCAAAAATGAATATGTGTTGTTTGATGAGATTCCAAAAAATAAAATTCTAGTGGTACCTAATGCTCAACAACAAGTTATGCTAGCGACTCCCGCAAGCGTTAGATGTTCTACAAGGACAACTAGACCTCTATAAATATTTTCCCCATTGTTATATTCTATATTATTAGTTGATTTTGGTAAACCTAAAGGTTATGAAGAAGTAATGCAGGTAGATATAAAAAAGTAGTAGGAGCTAGGCATGAAAGTGGAAATAAATTCCTTGCTATAGAATTAGACATGGGACTTAGTCCAATTTCCTGTATGTAAAAGAACATTACCAAATAAATAGTTTTATAGGTTGAAGGAAGAAGATGGAGGAAAGAAAAAATATAAGGCTAGACTTGTGGTAAAAGGTTTTGCACAGAAGAAAGGTATAGAGTTTGATGAAATATTTTCTCCAGGTGTAAGGATGACTTCTATTAGAACTATTTTAAGTCTTGTGGTTGTCAAAGACTTGCATCTTGAATAGATAGATGTGAAAAAAATTTTCTCCATTGGGATATTTGGAAGAGGAAATATACATGCAACAACCATAGGGATATGAGGTCAAGGGTAAGGAGGAATTTGTGTACAGGTTAGAGAAGAGTTTGTATGGCCTAAAGCAAGCACCTCAATAATGGTATTTGAAATTTGATAGTTTTATGGTAGAATAAGGTTACAAAATATGTCATTTTATTTTTTGATTCATCAACTGTAGCATAGGGCTGCAAAGTTATATTTATATCAATATCAATAGGATTTACACCAGTTCATCCATCAGCTAGATTGGTGAATTTTACAAAATGGAGATCATCCTGTTTCCCATTACTAATTACAATGAACACAAATCCAAGCTAGCTTATTACAATGACATAAATACAAGCTAGCTCTCACATATGGTAATGATGTCCATCTTGGATTATGTACTATGGGATGATTTCTTTCGTGCTTTTCCTGCAAATCGTCCCTATTCACATCCCAAGTCCTTAAGTAATGATGCATTTTTCCTCTTATTTGTGGTTTGAGAGATTTCTCCCTCACGCAAGCTAAAGAGAGATGGGATGGCATCGTCCTTTCACTAGTGATGTGGCCATTGGGAATGGATGTATTGGGAAAAATTTGAACATGTACAAACCTTAGTGTTGGAAATAGGATGGGTGGCCCATATGCCGGAACTAGCCAAGCTGGCTTAGTTTATAGCACCCATTTGGCACATGGACAACAAACTTAGTCTCTAGTTACCCCTGCATTGGCGAGAGCATCAACCTCTTTATTGCTCTCCCTGTAAATATGATTGACTGTATATAGTTCGAATGATTTTAACATTTCAAATACTCTCGAGAGGAGCACCTAAAGCTTCCAATTTTGAACCTTACCACTCCTTATGGAATTTACTACTAGTGTCGAATCTCCTTCTATTGCAATTTTAGTAGCTCCAATCTCCTTATAGAGCTTAATCCCCTGAGTCACTGCCAAGAATTTTGCCTCATTATTTGTCCTAGGAGGAAGTTTTACCAAGGAAGATATGATTGTCTTTCCTTACCAATCTCTTACAATGCAACCTGCCCCTGAAGATCTTGGGTTTCCATTAGAGGCCCCATCAAAATTTAGTTTAAGCCAACCTTGTTCGGTTGGAGACCATACTGCAGAGGAGTGTTCTTGTTGGGTTTCCAAGGAACCTTGACCATACCATGTTGGGACCTGCAACATTGGCCAAGTCTACCTAATCTTGGCATCCCATTTTGAGAATGTCTTTCCTTTAACTACTCTTTGTTTAATCTTGGTGTTAATAGTTTCAACTAAGACCGCTTCTATTTTACTGATCAAAGACACAATTCCCATCTTTTTATCTTAGAATAGATGCCTATTCTATTCTTTCCATATCTCCCATGCCAATATTGATGGGATTATAATCCATATATCCCCATAGACTAATTTTTTTTTGAGAGATAGCCAAGATTGCAACCAACTTAGAAGGTCATTAGGCATTGCACAAGACAACCCTAATCTTGCACAAAGCCACTACCAATAGTGTTGTGCATAAGGACAACCTAGGAGTAGATGGTTGGATGAATATTTCACCTATTCACATAACACATATCTTGAAGGACCATGAAAACCAAGGTATGAATACCTATCCATAGTTAGAATTTGCTCTTGCATAGCTACCCAAATGAATGTTCCTGCCTTAGGAAGGAAAACATTGCTCCAACATAGGTGAAGATGAAGTCACTCTACTTGTCTCACATGCTCCTTATGTAATGCTTTGTAGCCATCTCTCGCATTGCAACTACCTATCTTTGAGCCCAATCATACCAAAGTGTCTACTCCATTACGTATTGTCAAAGACCTTCCTTGTAAAGCTTCTAGTAGAAATGCCACTTCTCTTTGGGGTAGATTTAGGCTTGTGAAATCTTTCCATTTCCACTCCATGACCTATTTTCTTACTTCTACTATTATGTAGTCCTTAAAATAGATACCCTGGGTCTCCTTTAATTTTTTGTTTACTGCTGCCACTTCTATGAGGTTGCCAAGGCTTGGTGCACCTACCCGCGAGTCTTCCCAAAATAGTGATTTGCTGCCATCATGTATATCCCAGGTTAGATAGTCACAAACTACCTTTTTGCATTGTTGCATAAAGTTCTAGATACAAGAGCTATTAGGGGGGTTAGCTATGGTTAATATATTCCTCTCAGATTCATCCTTTAAGCACTTTTGATGGAGGATCTTTTCCCACTTATTTTGAAGTTCCTTATGCATGCACCAGACCAGTTTTTCCCCTAGGGCCTTGTTTTGAAATTCCAAATGCTTGAATCTGATCCCTCCATCCTCCTTAGCCTTGCAGAGTTTCTCCCAAGCGATTAGAGCTATCTTCCTTTTCTTAGTGTTCCCTTTCCAAAAAAATTGCCTATAGATATTGGTGAGATTTGATACACAACCATTTGGGATGCACATTATAGACATGAGGTATATTGGAAGAGTTGATAATATAGATTTTATCAGTGTAATTCTTCCAGCCCATGTTAACCACTTGGCCTTCCATGTGTTCACCTTGGTATTGGTTTTCAACTGAAGGGGATCCCATAGTCTAGTTGACCTTGTTCCTTTTTCCAAAGGGACCCCTAAATATGTGCATGGTAGTTTCCCTTTTTTGAAGTTTAGGATCCTCATGATTTCCTTTTCTTTTTGGATAGTTGTGTTGAAAAATAAAACTTTAGACTTATTCTCATTCACTTTTTTCCTAGATGCCTTAGCATATTTCCTTAGAATAGTGTTCAAATGTGTTGCCTCTCTCCTCTTTTCCACACCCAATAGGGTCGTATCTTCAACAAATTGCTGATGAGTTACTACTTGAGTGTCACTAGTTATTATGATTCCTTCAATCTGGGTAGAACTAAGATCATGTAGTATGTTTCATCCTAAAGCTTCAGCTATTAGGATGTATAGGAAAGGAGATATATGGTCTCCTTGATGTAACCCTTGAGAGACTTCAAAAAACCCCTCTGGTGTACCGTTAACTAATACTAAAAACTTAAGAGTTTAAATGCAAGTATATATCCAATTCAACCACCTTTTGTTAAATCCAAAGGCTTCTAGTACTTTGATCAAGAACCTCCAATCAACTATGTCATAGGCTTTTTGAATATCCAACAAAATATGTCATTTTGATTATTATGTTTATTTTAAAAAAATTGGTAATTGGAGCTATATTATTCTATTGCTTTATGTTGATCACATACTTGTTGATGAGTCTAACATACAACATAGCAATGAACTTAAGAAAAAATTAGAAAATTCATTTGCTATGAAGGATTTGGGTGCAAGAAAATAAATCCTTGGTATGAGGATCGTACAAGACAAGAGAAACAAAAAAATATTTTTTTCTCAAAGTGATAATGTAGAGGTGTTGATAGTGTTTACCAGGTAGAATGCAAAAGCAATTAGTACACATTTTCCTATTCATTTTAAGTTGACTAAAGAGATGTGACCAAAGACACAAGAGGAAGAAGACAAAATGCCTAAGATACCATATGCATTATCATTTGGAAGCTTCATGTATGAAATGGTATGTACAAGGCTAGATATTTCTCTGTGTAGGTGAAATTCCTTGTCTAAGATTGCAAAAAAAGGAATGAAAAACAAGAAATACACTAGAAAACGTCAAGATTGGCCTAGCTAAATTCAAACAAAATACAAGAAAATTATACTTTTTTACCTTGCTTGAATTTTTGAGTTGGTTGGCCCTTTTGGTTGTTGATTTTTGTGCTCATTGGTCAAAAAAATAACTTGTAAACTAATAAAAAATGAAGCTAAGGTGATGGAGAATGCAATGGTGGATGTGTCTAGTTGATTAGATGCAAGATGGAAGCTCAAAGTGGTTGCAACAATGGAGGTTGTGGATATGGAAAAAGTATCCCTTTTTACTTGCCTAATTTGGGATTAATTAATCATAAATTTGGCATAATGAGGAATTTATTTAATGTTGTGAGGTGTTTCAGATATCCACATTAGGTCTTTGAACCTTGCAAATTGAATAAATGGCATTTAACGATGTCTTGTGAAGGTGTCGTAAAGTGTTTTAAAAGAATTTCACACTCCTCTAGACTTAATGGACCCATTTCCCCCTAATTCAACATTATAAAATGTATTGAACTATATTCTCACATTAAACTATAAGGCTTGTGAATTAAACTTAACTCTAATCTAATGTTGTAATGTGTCTCACACATTCATAGTGGATGTTGTGCCTTTTTAGGCTATGTATACCTCATTTTAATGTTGTAAAGTGTATTTAATAACACTTTCACATTGACCTTTATGTACCTAGACCTAATTACCCTTTATATCATCATTAATAGGCCCATATGGCCCCATATTGTGTATCCCAAGGCATAATTTGATCAAATATCCTTTGAAATTAATATAAAAACTAAAATTTGCCATTCCCCAACAATCCAACTAGCAAAAGGATCCCTTTGGGACTAAGTCACCCATCTAGGAAAATGAGTCCCTAGCATGTGGGACTAAGTCTCCCAAAGTGGTGAATTAGTCCATTTTGAGTTATTTTTGAGTTTTGAGTGAGAAAAGTTGGAATTTAAGTTTATTTCTCCTTCATTTCAGCCTTAGGGATCCAATTAACAGTAAAATTAGTTGGATTTCCTATAAATACAAGATTCTAAACTGTAATTCATAACTAATCATAATTCATTCATCATTCATCATTTCGTCAAGTCAAGCAAGGTAGGGTTTTAGCATTTTATGCCATCAAGATAACTTCCAAGGACATTTAAGGGAATATTCCATTATTGCATGCTTCATTACATTATATCTTCATTTTGGCTTAATTATCTAAAAAGAGGTTTGACCAAGGAAAACCTCCATTCCCTAACATTCACCATTTCTTTCTCTTTCATTATGTGTTTGTAGATCTAGGAACTTTGAGGGTTTGAAGATCATGAAATATTAAGTTGAATAGATTTTGAAGACATATCCTTGCTTGCAAAGACAAAATATCCATTAAAATTCACTTTTAGGCCTGATCATCAAAGTTTCAGAAGTGAACACCTATCAAAAATTAAAGTGCAGATTGAGGGCTTCCATTTCCCCTTTCAAATTTTTAGAAATATAGAAGTGAACTAAGTAACCACTAATGGTGAATTTTTCCCACTATACATGCCTTTTAGTGATTTCTATAGACTCGGACACCCAATTGGCTGAAATGGGCTTCAAAGTAGTTTTTCTAGATCAGAGACTAAGTTGCCCAAATTGGCACAAGTTTCCTAGTTGACTTATGCATTAGGTTTTAGAGGATTCCATATCTTCACTCCATCCTCTTTTATCCTCCAGGTGTACATCTTTAGTTTCATAAATTTTTGTTGCAATTTACCTTCATTTCTAGTTGTTTATGCATATCAGAACATGTTTTCGAACACCTTTCATTTCTTAGGTTTTCCATTGATAATCATACTTCTTTTTTTGTTTATTGCATTTAGACATCATATTTAGATATATTGTATCCATTCATACATTAATCATGAATGTATACATTACATTATGGTCCATCTTTCTCCTTTTAGGTGAAAAACCATAGAAGTGCTAGAAATCCCTTGGAAGCCAAAATCTTTGTATACATTTTGGGAACCCAAACTTAGAACATCATATTTTTCTGATTAGGAGTCCTTCCTTACCCTAGATCTATCTTGCATTGACCTTACCTTAGGGTTTGTATGCTAGGTTTCAAATTTTTCATTAATGAAAACTGCATATAGGTTGCATTTTTGGCATCTAAATGAATCATCAATTTTGAAGGTGTTCTATGTACTTCTCTTGCACTCTTAGGGTTTTTCACATGAAAGGAGAGAGATAGAACACTAAAATTGAGGTGGTTCATTTAAACTAAGGTATGCATGATGGAATTGAGACTAAATAAAATAATTTAAATGCAACTAAGTGATGAAATTGATTGATTATGAATGTAAAACTAATGAAATACACAATGTTTGATAACACAGTGAGGTATACAAATATCAACTAACAACATGAACTAATGCAAACAAAATTGAATGAGGTTTAACAAAGTGCACCTAGAAGTTGAATTTTGATCATGGAAGGTTCTATAAACTAGAAGAAATCACTATTGATCACCAGTGGGACTCGGGGACTCATTCACAAGTGATGGAAAATCAGTCCTCCTACTAGTAAAAACACTTGAAACTACTTTCTGACTGTCAGGAATTGGATTATGACAAAATTAAAAAAATTAGCCTATAGCTGGGACTCATTCACCATTGATGGAAAATTATTACTCCTCCAAAATTCTATAAATTCACAGATCAATACTGTAAGTCCAGATCTGCACTTATCTTCTTGTTGGGTTAACAAAGACAAATCTACATAAAATGAGTTAAAGGTTGTCTCCAAGCTCAAATTAAGGTTTAGTTCACTTGAAACACTTTTATAACTTATTGAAAACTTTTCAACACCTATTTTCTTGACAAATCTTCATATAAAGTCTGCAAACACACATGCAAAAGGCGGAAAATGATTAAGGGTTAGAGTATAGGGATTTGCCTTGGTCAAATCCCATTTTGGTAATCAAACGCTTGATAAAGAAATGAAATTAAATGAAGAAGGAAATGATGAATAACAACATACAAATTTCCTAAACTCACCAAAACCTTATTGAAGAATTCTAAATATATGTCAATGGCTACTCCAAGATGCTTGAATGTAATTGAATGCTTGAATGAACTAGTGAATGAATTAGGTGAATGGGGGTTGAAATGGATGGAATTACACTTATTTATACACAATTATTCCCTAATTACCCAATGATACAACATCACAGGTCGACATAAGTTCTTTTTGAATAAAAACCCAAAAAGAATTTTGAATTATATTGAATTTATAGCCAAGAGGGACTCATTCGCCACCCATGGCGAATGGGTCCCACTCTAGGCTTGTAAGTGGGTGTCAATAATTAAGTTAGATTTAATGTTTTTTGTTGGTTTTACATTAAAAAATACACTTAATTATGACTTGTAAATATAAATCATAAGAAAGGTGTAAATAGTGATAACAAGCCTAGAAAAGCATGAAATCTTGTTACAAGAATTTACAACACTTTAAAATAGGACTTGATAAAGGATAAAAAGGGAATATCTAGATAAATTATAATAATAAGAGTCTAGAAAAGTGAAGAAATGTGTTACAACACTTCATAACACCTTCACAAGACATCATAATTTTAATATTTAGGACCTAATGTGAATGGATAAGTTACATTGCAACATTAAATGAAAGAAAGATAAGTCAAACATCATAGTAAAAAGATATAAATAACAATTAAAATGTCAATGATCAATTTTTCTATGGTACTTTTAGTACCCACTTTAGTGAGAGGATGAACTTTCTGCAAACTAACACTATAGTAGCCATGCATATCGAGAGGGAGGTTTGAATGCACTTATACTAGCAAGATGGAATGAAAATGATCAAGAGGGATGATCAAGCCCCTAGGATGAAAATACCATGGCCAACTAAACATAAGAACAAAGTAACACACATGTATGAAAGATAAAGAGAGAAGTGAAAGGGAAAAGGAAAAGTCAAATGAAGCTTTGATTGTTTGTTCAACTAGTTGTGAATTAGATCTAGGCTATCTTTCTGAAAAATAAAAAATGCATACTCACTCTAGGGTGATGGAACCCACAGTGTTCCACTGGGTGAGTAGGCCCAAAAGGTGAGAAACATATTCTTGGGTGGTATGTACTCACAAACACATACGTGGCTATGGGGAAAGTCATGCCTCAAAATGGGCTTCCCACTCAACCATATCAAATTTATACCTCCTGATAAATTTAACAAAGCACTACAAAGGAAAGTGTCAATTCATGCCTCATTAGAAATGAAAAGCTTTGTATGCTTAGAACTCATGAAAAAATAGGATGATAGCATGTAAAATGTAAAATGTAAAATATGTTCAAAGGAGTCTTGTTAATTTCATGTGAGGTATATTACTTAGGGAACATTGTTTCTAATTTCTCCAAGAGAGGACCAATCAAAGAATAAAATATTCACAACTCAGGGGATGTAGTGTGTTGCATCAAGCAACCAAGAGGAATGTAATATGCTAAGATAGATCACACTTATGAAGGACATCACACCCAATGTCATCCAAAAAGTGACAGACGCATCATATGAAGTAACAAGGCTACACAAAGAACCAAGAATGCAAATGAATAATGCCAATGTATGCCCCCCACTTTAAAAGAATTGCTACACACCGTTCTATGAGAAATTACTTTAAAGTAGAAAATGAAAGATGTAAAAATAAAACAAGACATGAGAGCCAACTTGGAAAGACCCTATGCCAAGTCATATGTTTCCAAGTAAGGTTGTTTCATGCAAATGAAAAATAAAACAAAAGAAAGGGGAGTTTCCCCCAAAAGGAACACACCAAACACATAAGGGATCTATGGATTTGGGGTCAGTATATTCGTTCCTATAATGTTTTGATTAAAGAACTCATAACTGTTATCATTCCCCAAAATACATAGAACTAGAAGAATGACACAAAGAGAGTGAAAACAAAAACAAAAGAAAAGTTTGTTTTGGGTCAATAAGGAGGAGACGTTGTGGTCTCAATGCTTTGCATCATCCCTAAAAGGAAAAAAACAAGCGTGAAGAAAATGAAAAGGCGTAATGGAAAATATTTTGGGTCAAAATGAAGGAGACATTTTGGTCTCAATTCCTTGCATAATCCCCAAAAAGAAAAGCACAATAAAAGACAAAGTAGAAGGAAACAAGACTGAGTGGGTCAACATGGAAGACACATAGGGAATCTCAATGCTATGTGTCATCCCTAAAAGGAAAAACACAAAACAAAAGTGAAAAAGAAAGGGGGAAAGGTATGAAATATAGAAGAATAGAGGTACAAATAGAAGAAGTGCATAAAGAGAGACAACATCAAACACACTTTACAGGGGAACACAATACACACATACAAGAGAACTAGAAAAAGGAAAAAAGAAAAAGAAAAAGAAAAATGTAAAAAAGGCTAGCAAGGTGAATGCAAATCAGTCATCTAACAAGTCATCCACTTCCCAATCATGTTCAGTGTATTGCAAGGGTGGTTGATTGTCTAAAGGGAGAATTGCAAGTTCCGAACTAGGGGAAGTGTGAGGTTATTCACTTGGTGTACCAAATTTATCATTTAAGCTCATGGTAGATGAAAATAAAGAGTTTAGATCATTAGGCACCTCTTCATATATTTTAGTGATCTCCTCATCATCATAATCATCAGAATAATCACGACAATAGGATGAAGGGTAATTTCCAAGGAAGGATGGATTAGGAGTTGTGGCTGTTGTATTGGATCATTTTGTTGTGATGGTTGTAATGTATTTTCTTGTGGTGAGTCAT
The DNA here is from genome assembly GCA_007258455.2 of Sequoia sempervirens. NCBI lineage: Eukaryota > Viridiplantae > Streptophyta > Pinopsida > Cupressales > Cupressaceae > Sequoia > Sequoia sempervirens. Next base: position 351,366,334 of record VDFB02047230.1, read on the forward strand.
AGGCTGAGGTTGTTTTTCTTTGTTGTTTTCAATTTGAATTTGACGAGCAAGGAGAAAATGATGATTCCTATGCTCCCTAGCACTATGGTTTCCTTTAATTCTATGTTGAAGTTGTTGAGGTGTAAGAGTGAGTTGATCCACCATATGTTCCTTTTCTTCTTGAGGATAAATAGAAGGAGCCGAAAGAAACACGTCAATCACTTTCTCTTTGGCTTTATAAACTTGTTTAATGCGAGGAGGAATGATGGGGTTGATTTCATTATCTCATGGAAATTTAGACAATGAAGGTGAAGTGTTTATTGTTGTTTTCTCATGGGGTTGTATTGTTTGTTTAGGTTTGGATTCAGGTGGATGGGGACATACAATGAAGAGAAAAATTGGCTCTTTGTTTGGCTTTGAAATTTTGATATGTAATGAAAAAAAGTCTTTTCGAGGGGTATGGGTTCCATAGGTTCAAGCCAAAATGATTCTAAGGAAACATTACCTTTAGAGGACAATGGATTAAATCCACTATGGTGTATGGTAAATATCTCATTGTGTCATGCAAAATCTTCAAACATTTGTGAACCAGTAAGGGAATGAATTTCATTGAGCGAAGTGAAGGTTGGCCTAGCCATAGACAAAAATGATATGATTATGGAATGATATAAAATGTTACATCAAATCTCTTAGGTCCTATTTGTAATGGGTGTACGGTTGATCCGATCCTAGGGCATGCAAAAATAGTATGTTTTTTAATCCATTTGGTTGGTTTATCATAATCATCTTGATAGAGATCATGTAATACTAAAAATTCTTCTGTGATCACATTCTTGCCATAGGTGAGATCCATTAATATCCCATTGGTGGACCTATCATAGATGCAGTAAGCCATGTAAAGAGGACCATTAGGAAGATTTGTAAGTATATCATGAGAAGGAAAAGTAATATCAATAGATTTTTTGGTTGGGCCCTTGCGAGGGATAACATCTATTGTACCCACAAGTTCATCCATAGGATTAACTTGGGTAACATTTGGAGTAATAGCATGTTCATTATTTTTATTAATGTTCATCACATGATTCTTTGAAGGTTCACTAGCTTTGACAAATGAAACATTGTGTTTAGGGATGGGGTTAGTAAAAATTTGTAAGTTTTGATTGGGAGGTGCAACAAACTTATTACCTTGATCATTGACACCTGCAATGGAAAAAAAACCAGAATCAATGAGGTATTGAACTAAGTGTTTCAAATGATTACATGGTTTGGTGTCATGTCCATTATGGTGATGAAAATGACAATAATAATTTTCTTTAAAGGTGGGTGGTAAAGGCTTGGTAGTATCAAGTGGTTTAATGGTAGGAAAGGTGACCATTTATTGTTGTAGCAATTGATTCATCATCTTATGGAGGGTATCAATTAAAGGGGTAAATTGTCTCTTCGGGTCCCCATAGGTAAAGGGTATGGTTTCTTTAACAATGACCACTTGATTAGGGATTGGTTGAGTTGGTTGTGGTGGAGGCAGAGTGAACTATAAAAAGCCTTTTTTTGGATTTCTAAAGTTTTTCACATTGTTCTAGTTGTTTTGTTCAGACTTCTCAGCTCGGTTAGAAGTGGACATTAAATCATGACTAGTAACCAAGTTGTGATAGTGATAAAGGGTTGTTCATAAATGCATAAATGAAGGAAATTTCATCATAGTTAACCTAACCTGAATGTGAGTTTGCAATTTTTTGATAAGCATCTTTTGAAGATGTGAATCAAGAATCTTGACATCTAGTTGAGCATACAATGGCTAATAGTAGGAAATGAAATTAGTTACTTTTTCATCAAAGTTTTTTTTACATCACATTAAATCAGACATTGTCTTTTTGGGAGTCATATGGACTTGGAAATGACATATAAAGGCATCAACAACCTCATTAAATGATCAGATTGGATAATTGGGTAAGTTTGAGAACCACTCCAATGTAGTGTCCATTAAGGTCCTAGGAAATAGTTTAGCTAATAGTTTATCATCAAGGACAAAGTCACTACACAAGGCTATATAGGAAATAACATGATTAGTAGGGTCTCATTTACCTCTATACTTCTCAAACCTAGGCATCTCAATTCCTTGTGGCATCGGTGTTCTTAAGATCTCTAAATATAATGGGATACTATGGACATGATATGTGGGTGGAGCATTTTGAATTTGGCTTATGGTGGATATTTGTTGTTGGATGGAAGAAAAAATGCTAAAGAGTTTTGTAATGAGGGGATCAGTGTAAGTGGTATGAGGTGGAAGGGAAAATGGTGATGAAGTGTATGCAATCTTGGTAGAAGTGAAGGGGACACTAAGGGAGGTGCAGGTGGTGGTGGATGGAACATTTGATGCCACAAAAGAACTAGGAGTGCTAGTTGGAAGAATGAAAGGAGTCAAATGACTAACCTATTGCATGGTTGTTGTAACTTCAGGAGTGGTATAGGTAGGTATGGATTCTAGAATTGGAGGAGGAGTTCATGAGAGCCTCCTTGGCTTACCGCAATGTGTGCTAGTTGGGAAGTGGAACATGTTTGTTGTATATGTTCACAATTATTTTTATAACTTGTAAGCCATCATCACTTTCAATCAAGCGATGCAGGTTTTCTATAGCAGGTATGGTAGTGGTGGAAATGTTTTCAAGGGATAAATCATGTTGTAAATGTGGAAAACTCTCATGAATACTAAGGACTTTATCTTGTGAAAGTTGATTGATTTGTGTGTCAACATGCATTGTATGTGAAGGTAAAGGTATACTAGTGGTAGTATTCATGCCTAATGCACAATTGTCCATACCTAGAGTAAGAGCTCTTGATATCCCAAGGTCCACAATGAAAGTGATATTGTAAGAAGCCATGAGTCTAGAAATTCATGTCACTAAAGTATTATCAACAGGGCACCAAACACTTATACAAGTACCAAAAAAAGATGGGGCAAACGAAAATGTAAACTATAAATAACAAAATGCTAATGACATAAATTATATAAACTAAAATAAGAAGGTAGTAACAAAAAAAAAAATGTAGGAAATACAATGAAAATGCTAGAAATTTTAATGCACAAAATGTAGCTAGATTGATTCACATAGGGTGGCGAATGAGTCTAGGTATGAGATTTTTTTGTGTTTTTGAAAAAAATTAAAGTGTTTTTTATGTGTTTCAGATGAAAAGTAAAGATGCAAATGTATATTTTCATTTTTTTAATGATTTGATATGCAAAAATGAAAGGGTATGTGCAGGATCATGATGGGCCAAAAAGTGGCAATATGATGGGTATGTGTAGGGTATGTGGCTAAAAATTTTTTTTTACCCAAAATTGATGAAATGAAAAGGGTTTTAAAGGAGATTCTCACCTTTCCACCAATATAAATTATGCCTTACTTTGAATTTAATAAATAATTATTATTCATTTTTAATTTGAATTACGACTAAAGTCTTGATTGATAGGCTAATTGAAAAAAATCTATAGCTTTTGAAGAGTATCATATTTTTTGAATCCAAAACATGAGTCACATTCTATGCTTCTCATACTATAGGATTAAAAAAAAAAGAATTTCATGAAGTTTTAACTAAGTTAAGGAGGTTAGACATACAAGTTCTTATATTTTTTTTAAGTTGTAATAAAAAATTCTTAATTAATTATTTACTTGGAAAAAATTAGAAAAAAATATGCATCACATCCATACATGAGTCCTCTACTTATATCTAATATCTTATAAAAAAATATTATCATTATATTGTGGTTAGGGTGGTTAGAGAGACACCTAGTTCTTATTTTTTCCTTGAAATTTAAGTACTACTGCATTGAAATTTCTAATTTTTACCAAAAAGATTTTGTTATTTTAAAATAAAATTAGTAGTTTAGAAACTGCATTCAATTTGCTATAGGTTCTATTCTTACATATTTTTGAAATAATATAGATAACTTATTCAAAATTTTATGTCAAGATGGCTAACTCTAATTTTTCTAAAATTTTCACCACTTAAGGGCTTGTTTTTTCCATGATGATCCTACACATACCCAAAATATATATGATTGTTTCAATAATGCAATTTTAGAAACCCTAGGATGCAAAAACAAATAAAAATCTAATTGGATGTTGATGCAAAGGAAACCTAAGATGAAAGATGCAATTGAAATTAGAAAGAAAAGTGTTCAAAATGTAGGTTAACCAAAATGAATCACAAATTTTAGGGGTGTGAAATGCTATGACTCTTTTTCTCAATTAGGGTTTTTCACCTTAAGAAAAGAGATAGATTCCACACCAAAATATAGGAGGTTCACTCAAACTAAGGTATGGAAGATGGAATTGAGACTAAATGAAATGATCTAAATATAATTAAGTGATGAAATTGACTGATTATGGATGTAAAACTAATGAAATATGCAATGTTTTAAAACATAGTGAGGTATGCAAAAATGAACTAAAAGCATGAACTAATGTAAAAATAATTTAATGAGGCTTAACAAAGTGCACCTAGAAGTTGAATGTTGATCCTGGAAGGTTCTAGAAACTGGTAGAAATCACTATTAATCACTAGTGGGACTCATTTGCCACTAATGGAAAATCAGTCCTCCTATAGGATAAAACACCTAAAATTGCTTTCTGACTGTCGGTAACTAAATTTTGAAAAAATAAAAAATTTCACCATATAGGTGGCACTCATTTTCCACTGATGGTGAATTAGTCCTCCTCCAAAATTCTATAAATTTATGGGTCAATACTATAGGTCTAGATCGACACTTATCTTCTTGTTAGGTTGATAAAGTCAAATCTACATAAAACGAGTTGTAGGTTGTCTCCAAGCTTGAATTAGGGTTTAGTTGACATGAAACACTTTGATGACTTATTGACCACTTTTCAACACCTTTTTTCTTGACAAATCTGCATATAAAGTCTACAAACACACATGAAAAAGGGGGGAAATGGTTAAGGGTTAGAGAATAGGGATTTACCTTGGTCAAATCCCATTTTGGTAATCAAACCCTTGATAAAGAAATGAAATAAAATGAAGGAAATGATGAATAACAACATGCAAATTTCCTAAAGTCAACAAAACCTTCTTGAAGAAGTTTTAAGATATGTCAATGGTTGTTGCAAGATGCTTGATGATTGCTTGATTGAATGATGCTTGAATGAACTAGTGAATGAATTAGATGAATGAGGGTTGAAATGGATGGAAAAACGCTTATTTATACACACTTATGCCCTAACTACCTAATGATACAACATCACAGGCTGACATAAGGTCTTTTTGAATAAAAACCTGAAAGGAATTTTGAATTATTTTGAATTTGGAGCCAAGAGGGACTCATTCACCACCCATGGAAAATGGATCCCACTCTAGGCTTGTAAGTGGGTTCTGGAAATTAAGTTACATTTAATGTTGTTTTTTGGGTTTAAATTAAAAAATACACTTAATTATGACTTGTAAGTGCATAAAGGTGTCATATAGAGCATAATAAAGGTGTAAATATTAATAACAAGCCTAGGAAAGTGTGAAATCTTGTTACAATACTTTACAACACTTTAAAGTAAGACTTGATAAAGGATAAGAAGGGAATATTTAGATGAATTATAATAAGAAGAGTCTAGGAAAGTGTAGAAATGTGTTACAACACTTCACAACACCTTCACAAGACATCATAATTTGAATATTTAGGACCTTATGTGAATGCATAAGTTACATTGCAACATTAAATCAAAGTAAGATAAGTCAAACATCATAGGAAAAAGATCTAAATAACCATGAAAATGTCAATGATCCATTTCTCTATGGTACACTAAAATAATTAAATTATTTTTAAATTATACATTGGCATCTTAGGTCTACATCATACAACAAAAAAATCATCAAAATCATTTCAAAAAATTTGAAAATTTCTAAAAATTTGAAAATTTCTAAAAAAATTATTATTGGGACTAATTTTCCACCTTGGGCGAGTTAGTCCCTTTTCAAACCTGAAAACCTTGTTTTATAAGCTTGTTTTTGCTGCCATCAACTACTTGTATAAGTTGATAGAGTTTCTGTAACATGCATTTCATTAGATCTAGCTTAAATTAGCTTATTTCATGCATTACTTAATTTCAAATTTGCATTTTCTTTTAGATTGTTGCATAATGTAATTAGAAAATTACCTTGTTTTAAATCTAAAAATTGTATTTAGACATATCATTTTAAGCCATTACATTACACTTTCCTTACTTTTTTGCGATGGCATGTTTTATTTCAAGAGATGTGGCTTTTATTTGGTTAACAATGGATTGCATAAATACAACATTCCCTCTTATGAGTTTAATTTCAACAATGAGGTCTTTAAGCAACATCATCAAAACCATTGAAATAATCCTTAATATTACATTGCCCATTAGTTAGAATGACAGTGTAGACAATCATAACAATCATACTTGTTCTTCTCCTAATACCTCTCCTCTTAGTGATGAAGGTATCTTGGTTAAGGAAGATACAAGCATTGAGGGTATTGATTTTCCATCTCCTCATTCCCCTTTGGAAGATGTTATAATTCAAGAACATGAGATTATAGAAACATTTCCAAATATCACCTTACCTAGTCTCCATGACCATGACTATCAACATTTTCCTTCTCCTAATATCCCTCCTCGCTACTATAATGATAGGATGGTGTTAGAAGATATACATATTATGAGTCATGAGAATCTTGACCCTCCCTTCCCTAATGCTCCTACCATTTGGGACAATCTATTTGAAAATCATAGTGGTCCTTCTTTTGTTTCCTCCCACAATTGTGATGAAGCTAATTTACAAAATTTAATCTTGGATGAACATATTACAAGCTATCCTACTAGGGTAGATAACATGGCACAAGAGAATGAGATATTCAAGACAATGGACACTCAACTAGCACCTTCTCCTAATCATCCCACTCTTGATAATCCCATCATTGATCATTCCCCTACTTGTGATGAAGTCCTTTTAGAATAAATGACCATCAAATTTCAAGAACATGTGGTTTTTAGTTCTCCTAGAAAATATCCTCCTAGGGAGGATATCATGATGCAAGACAAGGATAACATTGAAAACAATGATATTATTCCCTTCGAAGAAGATGCAAATCCCATGTTAGGTTCTCATTCACCAAGGCATCTTAATATTATTCAATCTCAACTCATCCTTTATCCCCCTTCACACAAGCCTCAAACCCAAAACTGACCCAAACTTGTCCTTTACCCACCTAAGAATAATGTGTCACAACAACCAAGTCATAATACCATTTCTCATACATGTAACACTCAAAAAAATCCATCACAACCACAACCAACCCAAACCTCCTTACCTTTGCCCAATTCTATACTGGCTAGTGCTCCTTGATTAAGGAAGTATGATATTGTTGAGCAACTTAAGAGAACTCCTACAAAGATATCCCTTTGGGACCTTCTTCAAAATTCACCTACCTATCATACTATGCTTCAAACGAAATTACAACAAGGTCCTATCCCTTCTAATGTGCAAACAACTAATATAGCAACAATGATTCAAGGACATAATGTTGACATTGTTTTCCACAAAAAGTGAACCCCCCTAGTGCAAAAAAAAACTAATGTGTTTATCATCATAGCTCAATACAATACCACAGGGATAAAGAGAACTCTTGTAGATACTAGTTTTTCCCTTAATGTGTGTAGTGTGAGCCTTCTTGAGAGGCTTGCCATTAATTAATCAAATATTCAACCCGATTATTTATCTATTAAGGGATTTGACAATGTAAAAAAGAAACCACTTGGGATGATCATTATACATCTTACAATTGGAGTGACCACATTGAATACAACAATCCATGTTATGCCTCATGAAATTTCATGTAATCTTATCTTAGGCAGATCATGGATTCATGCAATGAATGGTTTTCCTTCCACTCTTCATTGAAAAATGAAATGAATTTACAACAACAAAGTATACACCCTTGACATCGATCTTGAGCCCTATAGTGTCTTATAGCTCAAGAAACACAAACAAAATCCCTTACACACATCAACATCAACTACACATGTGGAACCTGTACAACAACAAAACAAAAAATAATAGATGAAGCTATTAGATGATGATTAGGGTTTTGTAGATTTCACACCAACACTCATGGACTATTACAAGATCATAAACATAGATTCAACTAAGGGAAACAAAAATGTAGTCATGACAACACAAAACTCAGACAACCCTTTGAAAGCATCCAACTCAACCAATTTAGGAAAAAACACAACAAATTACACAACAAACTTTAATGAACTTAATCATGAAAAACCACCCTATCCAAAAGTAATGAAAAATATTTATGGGCAAGGTTATGAACTTATGAAACAACTTGTCTATAGAGGAAAAGGATGTGGTGCTAATGAACAAGGTATCCACAACGCTATAGATCCTATCACACAACAGACAACTCATGGCCTTCGATATTGTCCTTTTATAGAAATTTCCAAGCCTTCACTCGACATCAACACTCTCACATAACATTCTTGTAAGCCAACTTTAAATAAAAAGCATCCTAAATTGATAGACACTAGTGGTCTTGCACATTATCAAAACATTAAACAAAAAAAAAACCTTTGCTTAATGTCAATGTCATCTCACAAAACACTAATTATTTTAGTTTGCTATATTTTACACCCTCCTATAATGGAGAGAACAAAATATCACAATCTAAAGAGTCTAGTGTAGGTATGACATCTTCTACATCTAAGTAAGGGGTATCTTTTTCACAAACTATAGGAACACCTTCTACCATTGATCAAAGTGTATCTTGTCAAGACTCCTCCAAGATCACTTGATATCTCTCCCTCCATGAACTTTAAGGAAATTCTATTACAATACATCATTTTGTCCATATCATAAAGTTCATGATCATTCTACTAATGAATGTAATGCTTTGAGTAGTAAAATCCAACATCTTTAGGAGTTTGGTGTTCTTCCTTCTATGGTGGCACCTAATTCCTCTAATTAATATTGATGTTAACTCTAACATGCATTTCATTAGTAATTTCAGCTCATCCTTGTCTTGCACTAAGTGGGGGAAATGGGTTAGTTAGCCATGTTCTTGTATGTCATTTTTAGTTGCCTCTTTTGGCTAGTTTTAAACCTTTCATGAACATATAAGAGCAAGCTTGGGATTTGGATGAAATTCCTTAAGTTGGTTCACACGTCACATAGTACCCTTTTCATGATGTAGCTTATCAAAAACATATGACTTGGCATAGGGATTTCCAAATAATCTTTCATGTCTTCTAATTTAATGTAATTTATCATGGTAATGGTGTTAGAAACTACTTTAATGTGGGGGCATACATCAAAACTCACATTTCATTGTGTGATTTTCTTTTTCTTGCAATTTCCTCTTTTGGAAACATTAGGTACAATGTTTCCTAGGATGAGACATTGCACTTGTCCTCTCTTGGAAACAAGATGATACCATTTTCACTTATCCTCTCTTAGAGATATTAAGCATGATGTTCCCTTAGATGATATCTTACATGAACTAAACAAAATCCCTTTGAAAAAATATTACACCATTTTTCATTTAAAATGTCTATGAGTGTCAAGCATACAAAGTTTTTCTTACCTCATAGAGGTTGAAAAAAAATTTCATTATGGTGCCTTATCAAAGTTATTAGGAGGTATAAATTTGGTATGGTTGAGTGAGAAGCCCATTTAGAGGCATGAATTTTCCCCATAGCCAGCTATGTGTATGTGAGTGCATGCTAGCCATGAGTGTATGTTTCTCACCTCTTAGGACTTCTCACCCAGTGGACAAACAAGAGTTCCATCACCTCAGAGTGAGAATGTATTTTTGTAAAAACAACCTATATCTAATCCACATCGTGTTGGACAAATAGTTGAAGCTTGATCCACCTTTTTATTTTCACTTTTCTCTTCTTTCTAGTTATTGCCATTGCATGATCGTGTATCTTGTCTTGTTGTAAATCATTCACCTTGTGCGTGTCCTTTTGTTCTTATGTTAGTTTGACTTAGGATCTTGGATCCTATGGGCTTGACCACCTTCTTCATCTTTGTTATCCTATACCATCCATATTGGTATGATTGTACCTTTCTTGAATGTCTACTTTAGTGTGAGTTTGAAGCAAGTTCATCCTCTCACTAAAGTGGGGGCTAACTGTGGACATAGAAAAGTATCCCTTTTTTTCTTATTTAATTTAGGATTATTTAATGATAAACTGGACTTAATGAGGCCTTTATTTAATTTTGTGAGGTTTTCTACACATCCACATTAGGTTTAGGACCCTTGAAAATTGAATAAATTACATTTAACGATGTCTTGTGAAGGTGTTGTAAAGTGTTCTAAAAGACTTTCACACTTCTCTAGACTTAATGAACCTATTTTTCCTCTAATTCAACATTATAAAATTTATTTAATTACATTCTCACATTAATCTAGAAATCTTGTGAATTAAACTTAACTCTAATATAGTGTTGTAATGTGTCTTACACATTCACATTGGATGTTGTGCTTGGGACTCATTTTATTGTTGTAAAGAGTATTTAATTACACTTTCACATTGAAATTTGTGTCCCTAGCCCTAATTATCCTTTACATAATCATTAATAGGCTCCTATGGCCCCATATTATCCATCCCAAGGCATAATTTGATCAAATATCCAATGTAATCAATATAAAAATAGAAATTCTTCATTCCCCAATAATCCAACTGGAAAAAGAAACCTTCTAGGATTAAGTCACCCATATGGGAAAATGACTCCTTTCTAGGTGGGATTGTCACACAGAGTGGCAAGTTAGTCCCATTTGGGTTATTTTTGAGTTTTGAGGAGGAAAAGTTTGAATTTAAGTTTATTTTAGCTTGATCTTAGCCTTAGGGATCCAGTTAATGGGAAAATTAGGTGGATTTTTGATAAATAAAAGATTCTAAACCCTAATTCATAACTCATCATCATTCATTCATCATTCATCATGTCCTCAAGTCAATCAAGCTAGGGTTTTAGCATTCTAAGTCATCAAGATAGCTTCCAAGGACATTCAAGGGAAGATTCATCTTTTGTTGCAGAAATAAAGATCTATCATCATGAAAAGTGTCTAATTCCATTGTTTCATTCTTCATTATATTATTATTTTTGTTTTGGTTTAATTATCTAAAAAGGGGTTTGACCAAGGTAAACCCCCATGCCCTAACATTGACCATTTATTTCTCTTTCATTGTGTGTTTATAGATTTAGGAACTTTGAGGGTTTGAAGATCATTAAAGATTAATTTGAAAAGTTTTTGAAGACTTTCCCTTGCATGCAAAGCCAAAATATCAATTAAAAGTCACATTCAAGAATTAGAGTTTCAAAACTAGACACCTGTTAGGAACCGAAGTGCAGACCAGGGGATTTCCTTTCCCCTTTCAAATGTTTATAAATATAGAAGTGGAATAATTTTCCACTAATGGAAAATTAATCCCACTATACACACCTTTCAATGATTTCTATAGATTTAGATACCCATTTGGCATAAATGAGCTATGGAGCAGTTTTTCTAGATCTAGGAATAAGTTGCCCAGATTGGAACAAGTATCCTAGTTGGATTCCGTTTCATGTCTTTCAGGATTCTCGATCTTCATTCCATCCTCTTTTAGCCTCTAGGAGCACACCTTCAGTTTCATCAATTTTTGTTACTATTTAGCTTCATTTCTAGGTGTATTTGCATATCATAATGTGTTTTCAAACACCTTTTATTTCTTAGGTTTTGCATTGATAATAATATTTCTTTCTCAATTTATTGCATTTAGAAACCATATTTAGACATATGGCATCCATTCATACATTAATCTTGACTATATACATTGCAGTTTGGCCCATCTTTCTCTTTTTAGGTGAAAAACGCTAGAAGTGCTAGAAAGCCCTTAGAAGCCAAAATCTTTGTATATAGAGGTATTTTTGGTTGTGTTTGAGTTCTTGAATTAGATAGGTTTTTTCTTGATTGATTTATTTTTCAAATGAGGGAAAATCCACTACTTTAAGGGGAAGTACCTCCAAATGAATGAAGGGATAAGATACATCCAAGGTGCAAAGGATAAATGGCTAGGGTGAGTTGAGAACTCACAAGCCATCTCATGTTGAAATGTGTTAGATGGGGTGAAAAAAGTGGATGAAGTGGAGGTGAGGTGGAGGTACTATAAAATACCTTGGGAATGGACAATATCTCCTCATAAGGGAGGTCTTTATCCACATGTACCTTGAGAGGACAAGTGAGGAATTAAAAATTCCTCACAAATCCTCATGGGGATGAGAGGAGTTAAACAAATCCTTAAAATGTATGGAGAGAATAAATGTGAATTTTAAATTCACATGTGGAAGAGGATGGCTTCTCCAAAATGAGAAAGAATTTAATAATAGTTGACTAAGGACATATGCCATAAATGGCATGAGGATTAGGTTAGCTTAAATTAGTGATTAAGGTTGTGTAATTGCAGGATTAGATGGGCTAATGGGGGATTAGAGGCAAAAGGAAAATTATGGAGGATGTGACCCTAATGATGATTAGGGATGTGCACACCCTAATCACAGATTAATTAGATTAATATGGATTTGAAGAGATTATGGAGGATGTTGACATGGAGAGAGAGAGAAGATGAATTAAAAATTGATTTAATTCATTTAGATATAGTGACTAAATTAAATAAATTAACCCTTTATTTAGTTTAGAGAGGAATAAGGTAAGGTATTTGATTGATTAATGAAATACCTTAGGAGATATTAGTCTAAGATGAAATATTAATCAAATAATAAATTATTTAATTAATATGGCTTAGGAATGTGGGATGGAGGAATGAAAGAGTGAATTTGACCATATGGGAGTGGTCAAGTTCATATGTCTACATTTTTTACCTCTTTGAAATAATGTTATTCTAACAATGTTTCAAAGAAAATTAAAACATAGATGACTCAATAGAAGAAAAGAATATTAGACGATGCCTCGGTATCACAAGAAAATGGATAGGAAATAAGAATGTAGAAATATGGTAGGGTGTGCCCCCTTGAGAGGGTAGATGGGGAAGAAAAGGGGCCCCAGGTGACTACTCAATATGGAGAAATGAAGAGTATCATGCATTAGAAGATGAAAAACCATGAAGAATAGCTTTTGAATGAAGGAAAGCGGGAACATTGGGTGCAAATGGTAGCCCTGAGAAGAAAATGGGGAAATGAATTACAAAAGGTTAATTAAAGGGTAAAAATTAAACAAAAATTTAAAAACTAAATAGGGTCAAAAATGAAAATTATAAATGGTAAATTTGAAAATTCACTATTCACCTAATTTTCATTATGACACATGGCATCAAGAGATTGAATGAGAAAGAGAGAAATTGCTGACTAGATGAGGGATATGGAGGATCATAGTGAGATGATTCACCAAGGTGAAAAGGCTCGAGCATTCTACTACGAGTGAGTCATGGCCCACCAGGTAGGACTTGAATCTTAGCTTTGTGATTTTTTAAAGATTTTTTTCATTCATTTTTGAATATATGGTTAGGTATTTTGGATGAATGGGTTCACCATGGAAGGGAAGATTCACCCATCTGGTGCAACAAATTTTCCAGTCCAGTGAGTTGGCAAGGGAAAGGGTAAGTGTGTAACCGCAGGGGCAAATATGATTGGAGAGGGATGATTGCATGATCACCTTTCTCTGAAATGGGAGAACCTATTCACACAAGGGTAGGTGGATGAGGGAACAGGAGATTGTGTAATTTCCAAAGTTGGAAAATGGTAGATGTGAAAATATATAGGGGCGAATATGCCCTAGATAGGTGACTATGAAATTTCCTTTCAAGAGAAAGGGAAGATATGGATCCACTCATTAGGGAGAAAGATGAACATAAATTTTCCACTTTAGAAGAAAAATTATAGAGGCGAGTACGCCATCACCCATGGGGAAAAGGGTGAATGAAAATTCACTTTTGGGTTAGAAAGGTAAAATTTATTCCTAGATGGGGAAGTGACAGATGCACTTGTAAAACTAGCAAATAGGAAAAAAGGGAACACAAGGGTGACTGCACAATCTCGAAAGGAGGATGAGCTAGAAAAGGGAAGAGGAAAATTTGCTTTATACAGAGGCGAACTTGCCAAACCGAGGTAGGTATGAAAAAGAAAATTGTAGAAATGAAAAGTTAGAAAGGACTAATAAAATGATTGACATGGGTGTAGAGCTTCAAGACTTTGAGGATGTGGGAGAGACATTTGAGCATCCTAGAGGTGATGCGAGAGGCCATTACTCCTAAGGATCATGAAACACTGGATTAGGTAGGACTACTATACATGTTGGGATATCCCAACATTAGGGTACACAAGTCATTACTTAGAGCATTGATGGACTAGTGGAGCTTGGAGAAATTCACTTTCCATCTCTTGATACGGGAGATGACAGTGAGCTTGGAAAACGTATGGCAAATCTTGAGACTATCAATTCATGGACACCTAGTTAGTGTGATGCCAACATGTCCGGTGGAGAGGATCCTATGGGTAGTGTTCAAAGATGTAGACCTTCCAATCCAAGGGAAGGAGTTATATATCGATGATTTCCTAGGGATAGTTACACAAAATTTTCCTCTATACCTATGTGGATTGATTAGTGGGATCCTCCTACCAAATAGGAGTGGAAGATTCTGTAGCCTCAAGATGATTGAGGTTGTTCGACACATTGTTGAGAGGAGAGAGGGAGTATGTGCTAGGGGGACATATGTAATAGCACAACTATATCAGGACATGCATGTGGTCTACTAGGGTATGTGGAGGATCATCATGGAAAAAATAGGCCCTTAAGTGGCAAAAAAATTAGAAAAATCAGAGTTAGGCAACTTGGCATAAAAATTTGAATAAGTTATCTATATTATTTCAAAAATATGTAAGAATAAAATCTATAAGAAATTGAATGTAGTTTTTAAACTACTAGGTTTTTACTAACAAAAAAAATCTATTTGGTGATAATTTGAAATTTCAATGTAGTAGTACTTAAATTTTAGGGAAAAAATAAGAAGTAGGTGTCTGTCTGACCACCCTAACCACAATAAAATGATAATATTTTTTTATAATATTTTAGACATAAGTAGAGCACTCATGTCCTGATGTGATGCATATTTTTTTGTAATTTTTTTCCATGTAAACAATTAATTATGAATTTTTTACTACAAATTTTAAAAAATATAAAAAACTTGTATGTCTGACCACCTTAACTTGGTCAAAACTTCATGAAATTCAATTTTTATTTTTTAAATCCTATAGTATGAAGCATAGAATGTGATACCATTTGAAAGCTATAGATGTTTTTCAATCATTCTATCAATCAAGACTTTAGTCATAGTTTGAATAGAAAATAAATAATAATTACTTAATAAATTCAAAGTAAAGTATAATTTATATTGATGGAAAGTTGAGAATCTCCTTTAAAAACCCTTTTCATTTCATCAATTTTGGGTTAAAAAAAATTTGTTACCCACATACCCATCATATTGCCACTTTTTGGCCCATGATGATCCTACACATACCCACTACAAATGAGTGTTGAGTGTGACACATGTCACATTGCTTCCAGTATGGGCCTAGGAGCACATTTAAGTGGTGCAGCCAGACATTCTTATGGTGGGCGACAGGGGTGAGATTTTCCTAGTAGCTTATTGGTCGGGTAGGAAGTAGGGATGGATGCTCCACTACAATGAGGTAGGGAGCTTGGAGTTTTGGTAGCACCATTGATGGATTGAGGGAGGAGGACATTATTTGGAGACCTTATGTGGATTAGTGGTTTAGAGGATGGAGAGAGGATGACAAGTTTTATAGGGTCTATCTATTTTCCAATTTTTTTTTGACAGGTAGAGATCCATTCATCATAGAGCTGCTTAGATCAGACAGGGTCACCCATCAGTATGGGCTACAACAAGAAGTTCCTCTAGGGCCTCAGTTGTGTAAGCAGACCGACAAGGAGTTAGGGTTGGTATGGGGGTAGAAGATCACAACTGAGTATACTAGGTAGATGTGGGAGGTAGTCCCCATTACCATATGGCCATGGGGAGGGGGTGTAGATAATGGATGCACTAGGGTTAGGTATGTGACATGGTGGGATGACTAGAGGCCAATGAGGATTACAACTATGGATCTGATTGTACCAATGGTGGGGTTCAAGGATGAGGAGGAGGAGCAGCTAAGGCCACAGAGGAGGGGAGATGGGAGATAGAGGGGTGAGGGGAGGTGACACAAGAGGAGGAATTGTGATGTGGAGATAGAGGAGGGGAGGAGTGGGAAGTAGGTCTTAGAGATAGATTACCTTGCCATGGATACAAGGCCCATAGTGCCACATCAAGGACCTCCACTAGAGGATCCAATAGTGCTATTGATAGGATCCCTAGCCAGACTACATATTATGGAGCATAGAATGAGAGAATCAGAGGTTGATAGGGATTGACTCTAGACAAAGGTGAACAAACTATAGGGAGAGGTACAATGGCTATAGGTAGTAGCCAATACCATGTAGAAGGATGGGAACTAATATGTATTTAGGATGGTAGGGGAGCTTGGGAAGTAGATATTGGAGTTTTAGAGGGAGATGCTAGAGATGCAAGCGAGAGAGATGACTTGCAGAGGAAATTTGAGGAGGCCTGGGAGATGAGGGAGGAGTCTATAGAGATGGTTGAGGCTGCAGTGGGCTAGAAAGATGCCCTAAGGAGGGAAAAAGATGAGGCCACTAGGAAATTAGAGATATAGAGGCCTAATCACAAAGCTTATAGGGTGAGATAGATGAGGCTATGAGGAGAGTGTCCTAGTTAGAGGCCCAACTAGAGTCAATGATGATAACACAAGAGGCTTGGGAGCAGGAAAGATAGAAGATACATGGGAAGTGGGACAGATATATGATGGAGAGGGACCACCTACAGACATGGGAAGACATGGATTCACATGCTACAACAAAGGTTGGATACTGGATGGGAACTTACTTATAAATAGTACTAGACCCAACAAAGAGAGTACCTTCATTCATGCCACCAGTGCCACATAGACCAGCTCCCTCTCATTCATTACAAATTCATACCAGAGGATATAGTGACTATTGAGAGACCCCTCTTCATGAACATGGATAGGGTTCAGACTCTCCGTAGTGGTCTAATGTAGGGAGCAACAGATGATTGGAAGGAGTGTGGATATAGGATTCCCATTTTTTGATAGGTGTAAGGAAAATATTTTGTACACATAGGCAAAGACTTCATAGATTATGTTATTTAGAGGATTAGTCATATTCATTCATTCTTTATTCTTTATTGATTCAGGAAATTGTGATGTGTCAAATGTAGTCATCTCTATTTAATTAGATCCCTACACTTGTACTATTATTTCAGGACTTGATAGACTATGGATTTTTATTACAAGATGTTGTGGACTTTTGTGGGATTTTATGATATTTTATTATGGACCTTGGAATGAATTTATGATGTTTTTATTTTGGACTATGATGGACTTTGATGGACACTATATTTTTTGATACATATATATAAGATGTGATGGACATTTATGGTGCTATGTGATGTTGTGGATATTTATTATGCTCATGTGTATGATTATGATTATGATGTATGCATGTGATTATAATGATTTATTCCTATGTCTATGTGGATGATATGGATAAGATACATGATGTCTAACATTTTTTGATGTAGTATGTGATGTGGCATGGTTTATGATTTTATGATGTATGCTATGAACTTGATACTGGTAGTGTGTGATGCAAGTGGCGATGTGATTGTGACTTTTGGTACATGCATATGGAATATGATATGATGAATGATGTATAGATTATTGATTTCATTGTAATGGTTAATTATATATGTATAATGTGATATGAAAATACAATGTAAATTCAATGTATGTAAAGTAAGATTAATGCAATGCAATGTAATGTGTGTAGCAAAATGAACTAAGATGTTTTGAATAATAATTCTAAACAATGAAAAATGATAATGAAAAAGGACTTAAGAAGCTTAGCATAACAAATTTATATTAATATAAACAACTTAAGATGATTAAAATAATAATGAAATGAAATCATAATGTGATGAAATGAGATGAAATGAAATGAACTTAAGATTCTTAGAATAACAAATCTATATTAATGTAAACAACTTAAGATGATAATAAAAATAATAATGCAATGAAAATTGAGACTAAGTGAATAATGATAGGTATTCTAATGTAATTCATAGTGTGACAAATGATGATGGGTGTAATAGTGCACTTGTCAAAACCATAGGAGCTTCATAGGAAGAATAGGTGGGAGAAGAAAATTTGCACAACCAAAAAATTAGTAACCATAGGCTAGGAGAAGAATACATGGGGGATAAATGCAATGCAATGAGATGATAAATGAAATGCAAATCTAATGCCATTTTTCCATATTAGGAGCATTTATTTCTACTATAGGATAGGATACAATATGCCAAGATATTAGGAACCAAGGCCAATTAGTGTCAAATGCGTAAGACAAAAAAAACAAACAAGAAGGCTATCCCAACACCCCAAAGCCACAATGGCCTTGGTCAAGCCAGATATTTTAATAACCACGGGCACAAAGGATGCCCCAACATAGGACAAGACCATAGGGATCTTGGTGGGTACTACATGGGGCAACCAGGAAGAAAAAAACACACAAAATCAAGGTATTCCCCTATGTTTACTCGTCAAAGTGCACCATGATATTATGGATTGTGGCAACTGTGACAAGGTATAATAGGAAGCTCAAATGATAAAAAAAATGCCAAGAGCATCAAAAGATCATAATAAATTTCAAACATCCTTTGTCATAGGACCCAAAGGTGGATGGGATTGATGTGGTCTATTTTGAGGAAGGACACATTCTACTAAGATCAAGGATGGAGGATATATTAGGTGCTTGACATGAATCAAGATACTCAAAACTGATTGAACCTCATGATACAAATGATTTTTTTTTTTGATGAATCAGCTGAGAGGGGACACACTTGATGACACGACACAAAACTAAGACACATCCTAAGGATAGACCTATGGTATTGGCATCCCATTGATTGATGTCCTTGCCTATGTGAAAGTGAAGAGACCTCATAGCTCAAAAAAAGATCGACGAATAACCATGGATAAAGGTGGAAAGAGGACAATGGAAACTCTGATGGAGGATGAAGACTGGACATAAAAATTCCTCGGGGGTTGATCAAATGATTATAATTTCCTACATGAAAGCACAAAGGAACATTAGTTTGAAAAAATAGACCAAGGATGATGACACAAGACCTAAGGGTATGTGCAGGATCACGATGGGCCAAAAAGTGGCGAGATGATGGGTTTTTGTAGGCTATGTGGTTGACGACTTTTTTTTTAACCCAAAATTGATGAAACGAAAAGGGTTTTTAAAGGATATTCTCAGCTTTCCACCAATATAAATTATGTTTTACTTTGAATTTAATAAATGATTATTATTTTTTTCTACTTAAATTACAACTAAAATCTTGATTGGTAGGCTGATTGAAAAACAACTATATCTTTCAAACAGTATCACATGTTTTTTAATCCAAAACATGCATCACATTCTATGCTTCACATACTATAGGATTAAAAAAAATGAATTTCATGAAGTTTTGACCAAGTTAAGGTGGTTAGCCATACAAGTTTTTTTATTTTTTTAAAGTTGCAATAAAAAATTGATAATTAATTATTTACTTGGAAAAGAATCACAAAAAGATATTCATCACATTGAGACATGAGTCCTCTACTAATATATAAAATATTATAAAAAAATATTATCATTTTATTCTAGTTAGGGTGGTTAGACAGACACATGCTTCTTATTTTTTCCCTAAAATTTAAGTACTACTACATTGAAATTTCAAATTTTCACCAAATAGATTTCTAAAAAAAATAAACCTAGTAGTTTAGAAACTACATTCAAGTTGCTACAAATTCTATTCTTACATATTTTTGAAATAATATAGGTAACTTATTCAAATTTTTACATCAAGTTGCCTAACTCTATTTTTTCTAAATTTTTTGCTAGTTAAGGGCCTATTTTTTCCATGATGATCCTACACATACCCCTAATGGTGACTGACACGATGAAGAACCCTAGTTGAAGACACGAGACCGACCAATGAAACTAAAATATAGGTGATGAAAATCTCAAATGCAAGATAAAAGCTCAAGGTTTAGGATAGTCAATTCAAATCATCTAATTCTCAATCAAAATATACTAAGAGACGGATAATAAAATTTTAATGGGGGAGATGGATACAATAGGATGCAAGGAGAGGATATGTTGATAGGATAGATGGAAGCATAAGGGAAAATAGGACACAAGGTAGATAATGATTAATCTCTCTATGAATGGTGCTTGTTGCCAGGTTTTCACCAAACATACTTATCCAAGGTGCCACCAGGGGTGATTTTCACCATAGGATCCATTATTTCTCTTTCCTATTTTTGTTATTTTTTGTATTTTTTTGATTTTCTTCAATTTTTTTAATTTTTAACCTTTTTTTTTAGTATTATTGTTGATTTTTTACTTTTTCTAGTATTTTTCTAGGTAGGATAAACCAACTAACCTAGGTTCAAAACCTTTTTAGGTGCATGATGTTAATGGCCTCTTCCAATGGTTCCCCCTTAGATGTTGCAAGCCTATTGGCCCCAAAACCATATTTTGTAGTGACTATATATGGACCCAACCAATTTTCTTCAAATTTTCCTTTCTTTTCTTGATCCTACTAGGTACACTGATTTTCTTGGAAAACTAGATCACCAATGTTGAATTGGAGTGGATGTACCTTCTTGTTATAACTTCTCCTAAGATAGTATTGTTATGCTTGTAGATGATTATAGGCCTTGATACTATTTTCATATAGGAGTTCAAGTTGACTTAACCATGTGACTCGAACATCTTCATCATTAATTAAATTCTTTAGGTAGATACAAAGTGATGGGATCTCAAATTCAATCAGAAAGATGGTGTTTCTGCCATAAATGGGGGAATATGGGGTAGCTCGAGTGGGGGTGTGAATGGAAGTGTGGTATTCCCAAAGGGTGGAATTAAGATGAAGGTTCTAATCTCAGCCAGTATTATTGAAAACCTTTTTAAGGATTTTGATAAGGGTCATGTTGGTTGCTTCCACTTGACCATTACCTTGGAGATAATAAGGAGTTGACCAATGATGTTAGATGTGATAGGTTTTGTAAAGGTGTTTCATGTACTAGGTTTTGAAAGGATTACCATTGTTGGTAATGATAGTGGAGGGGATACCATATCTATAGAGAATATGGTAAAGGATGAATTTGGAAATATGAATATGAGTGATGTGGGAGAGTGGAATTGCTTCCACCCATTTAGTGAAGTATTCAATGGAAGTTATGATGAAGGTATGAACATCAAATGAAGGGGGATAAATATTTCTAATTAAATCAAGATCCCATTGTGAGAAATTCCACAATGCAATAATAGGTTCTAGATCTTGTACAGGGGCATGAATTAGATCTACATGCTATTGACATGGTCCACATTTTTTAACAAACTCACAAGTTTCATGCTCCATAGTTGGATAATAATATCTTGCTCTAAGAATTTTCTTTGCCAAGACCATCCCATTAGAATGGGACCTACAAATACCACTATGCACTTTTTTTAATGCAACATGTGATTCTATTTCAATTAGGAATCAAAGGAGAGTGTCATCATACATTTTATGATAAAGTATATCTCCCATGATTATGTATCAAGAAGTTTTTTGGATAAAAGATTGGCCTTGGCTATGGGTAAGGTCAGGTTGTAGGATATTGTCATGGAGGCAGGCATAAATATCATGATACCAAGGTGATTGAGGACCTACAATATTGCATTCCATTTCATTATTTGGAATATCATATGCTGGGATTAAGAGTTGTTTCATGAGGAACTCAGAATCTATTCAGTCTTTAGGCATGTCTATGAGAGAAATTATTGTCTCCATAACATAACCTACATTGTTCTATACTCTAAGAATCTGCTCAAATTGGATATGGGTGAAATATTTCTTGAAATCATCCACCATTCATTTATAAGGAAGAAGCTTATCATCCTTGGTTTGAAATTTATAGTTGACTTGTGTAACTATAAGTTGGTAATCACCAAAGACACGAAGATGAGTGATCTTCCATTGCACTATGATTCTTAGGCTGATGATTAGAGCTTCATATTCAAATATGTTGTTTTTGCATGGGAATGTCAACCTAAATGACTTTGGGATGTAGTCATCTTGAGAGGTGAAAAATAGGATACCTGCTCCAACTCCACTGTAAGTGTATGGCCCATTGAAATATAATGTCCATGTATTTGATTATGAGACTTTGAGGACTCCTTCATTAGGGAACTCTGCTACTAATGGATATGCATCGACTAGAGAGGAGAATAAACCAATTGATCTACTATTTATTTCCCTTTGATTTCCTTATGGTCCTTCAAACTTTCTCAATAGCATAACCCAATTGGCCATGCATCTAGGTAATGATGTTCTAGATACCAGATATCTGAGTTGGTCAACTTTTGATATTAGTTTGATGTGATGACTAAGCATATACTAATGTAGCTTCTGTGAACTGGAGACAATAGTAAAGCAATATTTCTCCATGGGGGAATAGTTAAGCTCATTCCCACAAGTGTATGACTGATATAGTAGACAACACACTCTTTGGAAAACTCATCATGTTGGGAAAGAAATGCCCCCCAAGTTCAACTAAAGTGGCTAAGATGAATAGAAGTAGTGGTTTACATGGAATCAGAGGCATTAAGATGGGTAGGTTGACGAGGTACTCCTTGATCTTTTTGAAACCTTTCCGACACTCTGGATCCCATTTGAAAGTTATGTCTTTACACAAAATATGTGTGAATGAATAGCATTTATTAACAAGTTAAGTAATCAAGTGCCTGATAGACTGTAATTTTCCTTATAGAATTCTTAATTGTTTTAGATTACAAGGTTGGGGAATTTCTATTATAGCCTTGACCATCACTACATACACTTTGATGCCCCTTCTAGATGCAATGAAGCCTAATAATTTTCCTTGTATTCATCCATCTAATCTTGTAAAGTTCCTAGAGCTTGAAAGGTGGTAGAACCCATGTTCTTAGAACTGATAGTTTTTGTCTTCACTCATTTTGGTGTAGACTAGGAAGGTTGGTTGTAGGTGAGAGGAGATGGAGGAATGGTTGCCACATTAAGAGTTGTATGCATCTCATATTCTTTACAACCTTTGTTGATGATCTACACCTTGGTGATGGTTGAATCAAATGTAGTGGATTGAGTGGATGAAGCGTTAGATGATGGATTGTAGGATGCATTGGATGATGGAATGGAAGAAGGGATGGATGGTGATTCCTTAGGAATTCCATCTTATACTCCTAGAAAATATCAAGAATGCAAAAATATCTTCTAGAGCATGAATATACTCAAAAGGTTGGCATGGATCATTACTTTGACCCCATTGTATGAAAATTTCAAGCATTGGTGATAGGTGGATGGAACAACCTGCATAGTGTGGATCCATGGATGGATGAGGAGGTTATATGGAAAATATAGATGAAGGAAATAATAATTAGTGTATAGTACTGTGATACCAACCTTGATAGGAAGACAAATAATACCCTCTGAGTCTCTTTCTACATTATCATATGCCTTAATTGTAATGATTTGATTATCCAAATTAGCATGAGTATACCCTATCTATTTTATGAACTTTAAAGTACATAGGTTAAGGGCAGAGCCATTATCTACCATGAACTACATTTCTTTATGGCGAGTGACTAGGACCTCAATATCTAAGGCATATATTGTGGAAGACTTTAGTAAATCCAGAATGGATATTTGGGCTGGTGTCTTACCAAGACGATCAAGGATATTGTATTGTGAGCTCATAGGAGCTAGCTGAGATGAAGTGGAAGGCATATGGAGTGATATGTGATTACATCATTTGGTGATAGCACATTGAGGGTACTTTCCTTTGACATGAATCATAGAGACATGTAACTCTCCTTGAGTGATGTATGTAATAATGTTATCATATTTGTATGGAACATTTTTATAGCTAACATTATTAGTGTTGTTATTCTTGCTATTATTGCTAGGCTTAGGGTTTTTGCTTGAGGTAATGGGACCTTGATTATGCTTAGGGAAAGGCATTCTAATATATCTACAATTGAGCATTAGAAGAAGTGGCCTAATTTGCATCCACTATGATGTCACCTCAATCTATAGGATCTTTGATACAACCTTTAAGTACCTAACATTTATTAGTGGAGTGACTTTTAATCCTGTGATAATCACAATACTCATTCTCTCTATACTAGGTGAGTTTAGGATTTGACTCATCAAAAGGATTTGTCATAGGATAAGTGACTGCATAGTTCTCTTGAAGTAGCCTCTTGAAAATGGCATCCAAGGAATCTTCCAAAGGAGAAAATGTACGCATATTGTTCCCTTAATTGTATTGATCAGACAATGTAGGAGGATGGGGTACACCTTGGGGTATAGATATGACATTGGAAATAGATTATGGATTAGGGACATACTATAATCTTTGTCGAGTGATAGCTACTTGGATGTGTTTAGTTTTGTTCATTCCATTACTGATAGTGTTTTTATTCTTATTCCAATAGTAGGATTTATCTCTAGATTACTTATCTTTATCTTCCTTGAATATTTTGATTTTTCCTTTAGTGATAAGGGCCTTTTTGATATTGGTACCTTTCTCAATCACCTTTGTGAAGGTGGTAAAACAATGGAGGTGTAAATTATGAGCTAGCTTAGGATGAGAGTTTGCAACAAAGATAGTTACTAACTCTTTCTCAGGGATACTAGACTTGAGGTGACTAGCTAAAACTTTCCATCTTTGCAAGTAGCTTGCAAATATTTATCCTTCACATTATTTATCCTTTAAGGCATCCAATGTGTTTGTGTCCTCTAGATTAAAAGAGAAGTGTGCAACAAATTTTCTTGACAAATCTACAAAAGATCAAATTGATTCCTTTGGAAGACCCATGAAAAAATCTAGAGCTTATCCCATTAAGCTCCTAGGAAAAAATCACAGGAGGTAATTGTCATTATTCAAGACTTCCTAACAATGTGTATAAAGTTTTTACAAATGATTTCTTAGATCGCCCCTTCCCTTATACATATCAAATTTTAGCATTTTAAAATGTTTAGGAAATGCGATGAGTGTGATAGATGAATCAAATAAATATGGAAAGATGTCCTCACACTTAAAACATTTCTGGGATGTGCAAGCTTGAAAATCTTTTAGAGAATCCTTCATATCCTCCCAATCCTTGTTAATTGGCACTAGTGAGGAAGCCCCTGCTAGATTGGACTGATCATGGAGGAAATATTGTTGATGTGGTGGTGGTGGAGCTGAAATGGTTTGATAATATGCTGGTGAAGTCGAATATGAAGGGATTTGTTGGTATTGCTCTACATATATGGATTGAGGATTTGTATAGATTTGTTGGTGTAATGGAGGGGCTTGATAATATGAAGAGGAGGAACCCTACTACTAGGATGTGGATTACTAATTGTAATATGAATAATTAGGATTAGAGTGATAATCATAGGTTAGTTGTTGCTGGGGTATGCATTGAGGCTGTTGTAGATTAGGTTGCTAATAATAGGTGTTTTGTTGTGATTTTTGTTTGGATGAGGGTTATTGATTATAATATGAGTAGTTGGGATTAGTGTTGGAAGCAATATATTGTGGTCTAAGGGTGCTTGGTTAAAGAGGAAACTAGTAATACATGTTATTTGGAGGAAATTGGTGATAGCAAGGAGAGAAATGATGAGGTGAAGGTTGTGAATAATATTGATATTGAGCAGTAGGGTTTCCTTGGGCTTCTGTGGGTGTTTGTTGCAATTTCAAATTAACTTGGGATTTGTGTGGAGGTTGTGATGGATTTCCTTGAGATTTGTTGGGGGGTTGTTGAGGTTGTGATGGGACTTAAGATTGATGAGCTAGTTGTTCATAAGATTGTTGTTGGAGGATGGAAATACTAGGATTATGCAAAATATCTTGTTGTGGTAATGGTTCGGTGTGAATGAGGGGGATGTGAGGAGGCATGGAGTAAAAAAATTATTATATGTATTTCCCCCAATGTTCCCTAATGAATAACTCAATTGATTAGGTGGATGTGGTAGTGTAGTTGGGATAGAAGATGTGGGGATAAAACCTTGAGGGTTATCACCATGTGAATTAATTGGACCATGACTCTGAGGATTATTTTGACCCTATGGATTGATTTGTGTTGATGGATTGGCTTGAACTTGTAGATTGGTTTGAACCTAAGGATTACTTACACCTTGAATATTATTAGGATCGGGGCCTTGAGGATTATTAGGATTAGGTGTTGTGCCAATGATAGAAATATGAATAGGTGAGTGTGGGATCTGATAATAGACATGATTACCAAACTCAAGTTGGTGCCATGTTTCTTGTAGAGTAACTTGGGGTGCTTGAGGGATTGATGATCCTAGATTTACTTGAAAACTATGTGGGCCTTGTGCTAGAGGTGAGGGTGTGATATTGATATATTGTGAGATACCAAACCCTAGTGGGGGCTTGCTAACCCTCATGAGCAATTGAGCAAGAATTTTATCCCCACACTTGGCAAGAAGATGGTCAGTCATTTGTACATTAGTAGGATAGCTAAGATATTCATCAACAATTAACTCAGGTTGATAGACCATACCTTCGTCAATGGAGGGATGAGGATGAAATTTAGTATTGTATTGCAAGGATCCACTATTATGGGGTGGATTGAGAGTGTGTTGTGGTTGAGAACCTTGGGACTATTGTAGCTCCATGAGTTTTATTTCCTGTGATTGAGTGGAAATGGACATGAAAAAGGAGATAACTAGAAGAATAAGATTACACTAAGCTCTAAGATGCACTTGAGTGATAATGACCTAGGTGATCACTTAAATGATTGCTAAGATAATAGATTGATTGATTGGGTGATTGATAAGATAAGGATGGATTGATAATTGGATTAGATTAAGCTAGATTGGTAGATCAAATCAGATGATGGGTTGGATTAAATTGGTAGGATTAACTCTAAACTAGGTTTAGGAGTTTAATTAGATAATAAAGGATGATAATGATTGAATTAAATGATAAAGATGATGAATATGGTACAAAACATACCTCAAGATAGAAGTAAATTGATAAGGCCAAAAAGGATTACTAACCCAATAAATATGACAATCCTAACTAAGTGTGGATGATGAGAATCAGGGTTAGTTACCCTACCCAATTGGATTAAAATCCCCTAAAACAGTGTCAAAGAAACTCAAAATGACAATTTGATGATGGATATGTAGACTAGGGTTGTCCTAAGATGCACTTGATGAATACAAAAATAGATACCTAAATATATCACACTTTTTCCACTCAATCATCTACTAATGTCCTAGGAGTCCCAATTGGATTGGCTAACACCCTCAAAAGGTGTTTCAATTCACAATTATGAAGGTCCTATGAGGGGGGTCTATAGGTTCTAAGGGGTTCACCACAAATAAAATGCTTGGATAAGACAATGTTTGAAAACACAGTGTGATATGAAAAATGACCTAAAACAAGAAATGTAAGCTAAATGAAAGATTAAAATGATAAAATTTCATAAAAGAGAGATAGGGTATGGATACCTAGGAAGTCGAGAGATGTTGTGAGGATTCTAGAAATGTGAAGAAGTTTCCAAAATATGTTGTGGACTAAGGTCCACCCAAAATGGCATATTAGTCATGCTCCTATTTTTTAGGGAAAATACAAATTCTTCAAATGTTCAAGAGGAATAAGACACCCAAGATGGCGTATTAGTCCCATTCTAAATTTATAAAATTTTTGACTAAGAACCTAAACTCCAAGGACTACACTTTCTTCCCTTCCCATCTTAGATTATGAAACTTCCAAAGTCAACCTATATGTGAGTTCTTATGAAGATGACAACTTTGTAATGCAACTTTACAACTTTTGCAAATTTTCATTCCAAGAGATCTTCAAGTATTCAACCTAGATTTGTAATCACAAATATGCAAGATGGAAAAAAATATTGTTTGTTAGTGAACCATGGTTTTCCTTGGTCAAACCCCTTGTTCGTAATTAAACCTTGAAATAAAATAGAAATATTGAATGCAATGGTGAATGAACAACATACAATGCTACAACTCATCAAAATCTTGTGGAATCTGCAAACTTTTCTGTAATGGTTGAATGGAAATGGATCTTGAATGATTGATAGATAGGACTTGAATCGCTTCTATTGAATCAAAATGATACATCACAAATGTTATAACAACAACACACATGATGCAAGAAACTCTTTGATCTGATGCTTGAATCAGAAAATGACTCCAAATGCTTGATGAATCTACTCCTGAATGCTCTTGTGAGCTCAATTATTGTATGATAAAAAGATATCACAAAATATTTGGGTTGAAATGAATCAAGGAACCATGTATTTATACTTACTTATGCTTAATATCCCAAAATTGTATCACACCAAGCCAACATATGAATTCATTGAATAAAGGACATTAAATCCTGCTAGAATTTGAAATTAAATCTCGATAATGACTCAAGGAGTAAGATGCCCTTGGTGGAATCTTAGTCCCAAATCCTAAAATCTTGTGGTACAGACATCAAAAAGGGGCTGAATCTAAGCATGCCAAAATCAGGGTCCTGAGAGCCTTTAGGAACTAAGACACCCTAGGTGGCATTTTAGTCCCAGCCCAAAAATTAGGGATACACTAATGGAGTCATTAAATTATAACCTATGCATTTTAGAATGTCGAGATTAACCAAAAAAATATGTAATTGATAGGGCTTGTGGACAAAAAATAGGACCAATTAAGCCATAAAGAAGCATAAATAAAGCAAGGGAAGCCAAAAAAATTGTGAAAATGTGAGGGCATGCATTTTAATACACTAAATTTAGGCCTTACTTTAGTGAGAGGATGAACTTGCT
Source organism: Sequoia sempervirens (assembly GCA_007258455.2). Lineage (NCBI taxonomy): Eukaryota > Viridiplantae > Streptophyta > Pinopsida > Cupressales > Cupressaceae > Sequoia > Sequoia sempervirens. The sequence continues at coordinate 351,395,360 of VDFB02047230.1, forward strand.
TCAAAATCACACTACAGTATCCAACCATGCAATCAAGAAGGGTTCAAATGTAAAAATGTTAGCAAGATAGGATGACAATAATTAGGAGGGTGGCCAAGCCCCAAAGATCAAGATCCTATTGCAAAACCAACATAAGCACAAAGGAACACACTTGCAGATGATATATGAAGCCATAACTAGATAACAATGATACACCATCAAAGACAAGAAAAAGGAAAAAGAAAAAGAAAAAATTGCAATGGATCAAGCTTCAATTGTCCATCCAACATAGTGGAATAGGTCTAGATTGTTTGTCCAAAAATTATTTACAAGTGGAACACATTGTCCACTATGAAAACAAAACATAGGCTCATGAGGGGTAGTTGGATCTAGGTGTCCACTAGGTGAGACCCAAGGGACTATATAAAATCCATACATCAATTACTTTAACAAGGTACAAAAATACATGCTCACATGGGCTAGTGGAGCTAGGTGTTCACTAGCTGAGCCCTAGAGGACCATATTAAAGCCATAGCTCCATGACTTTAATAAGGTAAAAAAATGCAACAAGAACGAGGGATGTTCAAAGGGGTTTTTCTTAGTTCATGTGAGGCCTTACTCTTAGGGGACATCATTCATAATGTATCCAAGAGAGGACCGATCAAAGGATAAAAGAACCGCAAGTGAAATCATGCTAAAATAATGCCAATGTATTCCCCCCTTCAAAGAACTTCTAACACCATGTTGTGAGAAATTACTTTAAAGTAGGAAATGCAAATTAAAATAAGATGGAAGACATGAAAGCTAACTTGGAAAGCCCTATGCCAAGTAATATGTTTCCAAGTTAAGCTACATTATGCTAGAGAAAAGGAAAAAATAAGGGTTTCCTTCAAAATGAAAACACCAAACACATAAAGGCTCTATGGATTTGGGGTTAGTATGTTCTTTACTACAATGATCTTAGAAATATCAGAACTATCATCATTCCCCAAATACACATAGAACTGGAAGAATGACATAAAGAGAGTGAAAACAAAGAAAAAGAAAGAGCCTTTTAGGTTAACATGGAAGAGACATGGGGTGTCTCGATGCCCTACATCATCGTAAAAAGGAAAACACAAGAGAAATGAAAAGGAAAATGAAAGGAAAAGACAAGATAATGAAAAATCTTTGTATTCAACATGAAGGAGACATGAATGTCTTGATGCCTTACATCATCACAAAAAGGAAAAAAAAAAGAGATGAAAATAAAAGGAAATGATAAAAGATCAATCAAAAGGAAAAATTATACAACATATAGAATAATGAAGGTACAAATAGAGGAATGCAAATAGAGAGAGAAATGTCAAAAAAAAATCACAAGGGATCACATTATGCACATGGAAACAACCAAGAAAATGAAAAGGAAAGAAAAAGAAAAAGAAAATAAATAAAAGACTAGTAAAGCATATGCAATTCAACCATCCAACAGGTCATTTGTATCCTAGTCTTGTTTAGTATATGTAGAATGTAGTTCACTAGCAAGAGGGACAACATCAAGTGTTGTACTAGTCAAATCACGAGGTTCAACACATGGTGAATCACTTGGTTTAGGAGGTTCATTATAGTTGTTATCATTTAAGCTCATAGAAGAGGAAAATAAAAAATTCAACTCATTATGGACTTCCTCATTTATTTTAGTTGATTCCTCATCATCATCCAAGTTAACCATAATAGGAGGATGAATGATAATATTCATAGAAGTTGCTAGTCCTTGTTGTGGTGGAGATATAGCTTTTGTTTGTTTGGGTAAAAGAGGAGGGTCATCAATTATTGCTCATTTCAAGTTTAGATTTTTAATTTCAATGTTATTCTCTTCATTCATCTTTTGAGCAATAGCGCGATGCCTACGTCTACACTCTCTAGCATTGTAGTTTCTTTTATTACAGTTTTTAAGTTATGTTTGTGTAGGAGCAAGTTTTTCAACCATAGGTTCCTTTTCTTTGTTTAAGGGAAGAACATAAGAAACCATAGAAGGTTGTTCAACCACTTTCTCTTTTGCTTTATAAATTTGTTTAGGAGGCAGATTAGGACTTGTTTAGTTTTCTCTAGGTCTCTTGTAGGAGATAGGAAAGGGATTATTCATGGATGGATCTTGGTTTGTTAGAAGGGTTTTAGGCTCAACATTATTTTCTTTAGGTGTCAAAGGTTCAAGTATGCGTGGGGGTTTGATTATGGGTCGAGGAAAGTTTTGAAGAGATACTTTTGCTATGCATTTTTCTTTAAATTTTATATAGGATAGGAAAGGAAGTCTTCATGAGATCTTATAGGTTCCATAGTTTTAGGCCAAAAAATAATCTAAGGAAAATTTTCCATGGGAAGACGAGTGTCTAAAGCCACTATGGTTCATTATGAGTATTTCATTTCCAACTAGAAAATTTAAGCACTTATGGACAAAGGATGAGACCACCTTCATTGAGTTGAGTCATTTGTAGCCCTACCTCACATGATATTGATCTAAATTAGACATGATAGAGAATGATAAATTTGATTTCTCTGGTCCTACTTGTAAAGGGAGTGTGATCAAGCCCATCGTAGTACAAGAAAAACCATCATGTGTTTTAATCCATGCTTTCAGTTTATCATATCTATCTTGAGTAAGTTCATGCAAATATAAAAGTTATTTTGTTATCACATTCTCTCCACAGACAAGATCAATTAAAATCCTAGGATTGGGCTTGTTATTGATTCTCTTAGCTATGTAAAGAGGACCATTAGGTGCATGTTTTATTATTTCTTCTAAAGAGAAAGTAATGTCCATGGTTTGTTGCTTATGAGGCTCAATGTCAACCACTCCTATCATTATATCAATAGGAATTTGTTCATTAGTATCCATAGTAATTTTCTCATCATCATCCATAGGAATTTGTTCATGATTACTCTAATTCTCATCATCTATGTCAACTTTCATCACATCTGGCTTAGTTTCACTAGCATTAACAAATGAAATATTATGGTTGGGCATGGGATTGGTAAAGCCTTGCAAGTTTTGGTTGGGAGGAGCCACAAAATTATTAAATTTTTCATTTACACCTCCAATTTGGATATGATTGGAATCAATGAAGTCTTGCACAAGATGTTTAAGACAATTGTAATATTCTATATCATGTCCTTTTTGTTGGTCATAAGCACAATAAGCATTTTGTCTAAAGCCCATAGGTAATGGTTGGCTAGGGTCAAGGGGTCAAATGAGAGGTAAGGTAAGCATGTTTTTGTTTAAGAGTTGGGTCATAATGTTGTGAAGTGTGTCAGGTAATGGAGTAGATTGTATTTGTTGATCCCAAAAGATATAAGGATTACTCTTCTTTATAGCAGCTAATTGGGCATCAACTAGTTGGGTAGGTTGAGAGGTGGAATTTAGTTCAAAGAAAATTTAATTTTTTCTTTTGAAAGGTTGGTAAGTGTTTTGGTTTGAAGCTTTAGACTTGTGAGGATGGGCATGGGTGGTTTTTTTCTCACCACTAGTTACAAAATTTTGATAGTATCGAAGGGCAGTGCATAAATGCATAAAGAAGGAAAATTTCATCATGGTGATCTTATCCCTTATCTTGGTTTGAAATTTTTCTATGAACAATTTTTCAAGGTGGGAATCAAGAATCTTCACATTGATTTGAGAATAAAGTAATTGGTAGTGTGAAATAAAGTCAGTGACTTTATCACCCTCATTTTGTTTGCATCTCATAAAATTAGATAATGTCATTTCAGGGACCATGTGCACTTGGAAATGGTTAAAAAAGGCCTCAACAGGTTCATTGAATGAATGAATTGAGTTATTCAATAATGCAAAAAACCAATCCAAGGTAATGTCTTTCAAGGATTGACGAAAAAATTTAGCCAAAAGTTTGTCCTCAAGGACAAAGTCACTACACAAAGTAGTAAAGGAATTAACATGATTAGTAGGATTTATATTTCCTCCATATTTCTCAAATCTAGGTATCTATATACCTTGTGGCACCAAATTTCTCAATATCTCCAAGGATAGTGGGTTACGTTTGACATACGATGATGGTGGACCATTTTGATTTTGATTTATGTTGGAAACTTGGTGTTGAATGTATGAAAGACTTTGTAAGAGATAGTTAATGATATGATCATTTCTTGTAGTGTGTGATGGAGATGAATATGGTGGTTGTATGTATGTGTTGGAAGGACTAATGAATAGATTTATTATAGGAGGAGATATAAGATTAGGTGCCACATAGATATAAAGAGCACTAGTGGAAATTTTTGAGGTAGGAAGGATGCTACTAGTTGGTTTCATTTTTGTGGTCATTTGAGGATTGGTATAGGTAGGAATTGAGGTTATGGTTGAAGAGGGAGGATTTTTACTTCCTCCTTGGGTTTTCCATATTGTTGGAAGCTTGACCACCATTAGTGGTGGGAAGAATATTTTTTCCAATGATTTGAGCTATGTTATGCACAACCTCCAGTCCCTCATCACTTTCCATCATGTGATGAAGGTTATCTATGGTAGGTATGATAATGTTTGAAATGTTTTTAGTACTTATGCTATCTTGTAAATGAGCTAAGTATTCACACATTTTCATTATGTTTTCTTGAGGAATATGATCAACCATCATTTGGATACTCAGCAAAACACTTGTAGGTAGGGTAGGCATAGCAAAAGACATGTCAAAGGTATGGTCTATACCTAGTGAACTAGTTGCAACACTAGAAGTAAGAGAGCTTGATAACTAAAGATCCACAATGAGTGTCTTATTCCGGGATGCCATGAGTCTCACACTTCATCTAACCATAGTATTAGTAGTAGGACACTAAATACTATAGATCATAGAAGTGATAAACCATAGAAAGAGTAATGAACACAATATCCTATGATTACAATTACACTTGAAATGAAAGAAATTACAAGAACAACAATAATGGAATCTAAAACAAAAAAACAAAAGGCAGCCCACAGAAACACAAAAAAGGAATTTCAAATCTTGAAAACTAGAGAATCAAATTCAATAGGGACTAAGACACTAGGAAGGGAATCTTGGTCCTCTTGGTGAGATTGTAAAATTCCAGAGGATGAAACAAACAAAAAACAACATAGAGAGATGTCTAAAGGAAAAATCCTAAGTGGGACTAAGATGCCAGGAATGGTGTTATAGTCCTAGCAGAGGATTTTTGACAAAAAATAGTGAATTTTGGAATGTCAATAGTATTTATAGATTGGATATGCAAGATACTGATGCTCAAAAATATAAAAATGTGCAAATAAGTGAAAGAAAAAGTAGCTAGGAACAAGCAATTGAATGTAATATGAAATGTAATTTTTTAAAATTGTGAATGCAATAAGAATGTTTGTAAATGCATTTAAGATGATGAGAAATTCACTTTTTCAATTTTCAATGAAATAAAATGATGCAATAAAGTAAGAAGGCAACCTATATTCACTTTCACTAATGCAAGATGCAATGCAAGAATGAATGTAATCTAGATATAAGGACTTTAATAGACTCCAAATTATAAATAAAATGAATTTTCAAAAGCCCCGAGTTCACCAAAATGATGAATAGGAAAAGGGGATACCTAAAGATATCATACTTTTTTCCACTCAATTATTGACTAATGTCCTAGGAGTGCCAATTGGATTGACTAAAAACCTCACAAGGTGAGTCAATTCATAGTTAGGAAGGTCCTAGGAGGGGGTTATTTAGGTTCTAAGGGTTTCAACACCAAACAAATGCTTGGAAAAGAAAAATGTTTGAAAACATAGTGTGATATGCAAAATGACCTAAAACTAGAAATGTAAGCTAAATGAAAGATGAAAATGATGAAATTTTATAATAGGCAGATAGGATATGTGTACCTGGGAAGTATGGAGATGTTGTGAAGATTCTAGAAATGTGAAGAAGTTTCCAAAATATGTTTTGGAGGACTAAGACACCTAGAATGGTGTATTAGTCATGTTATTTTTTGAGGAAAATACAGAGTCTTCGAATGTCAAAATTGGATCTCAAAAAATATCTAAAAAATATGTTAAGGAGGACTAAGATGCCCAATATGGCATAATATTCCTATTCTCAATTTCAAAAAATTATGAACAGGATGCTAAGCTCCAAGCTCTGCACATGCTTCCCTTCCAATCTCAGGTTCTGAAACTTCTAGATTCAACTTGTAGGTGAGTTTATGTGAAGATGACAACTTTTTAATGAAAATTTGTAACTTTTGTAACTTTTCACTCCAAGTTATCTTCAAGTCTACAACCTAGATCTCCAATCACAAATATGCAAGATGGAAAAAAATGTTGTTAATTAGTGAATGGGTGTTTTCCTTGGTCAAACCCCTTGTTGTTAATTAAAAATTGAAATGAAATATAAATAATGAAGGAAATGGTGAATGAACAACATACAATGCCTAAAATTCACCTAGGCATTGTGGAATCAACAAACTTGTGTGTAATGGCTACAATAGACATGGATCTTGAATGCTTGATAGATAGGACTTGAATTGCTTTGCTTGAATCAAAACCCTACATCACAAATGTTAGCAAAACAACACACATGATGCAAGAAACTCTTTGATATGATTCTTGAATCTGAAAATGGCTCCAAGTGCTTGATGAATTTGCTCTTGAATGCTTTTGTGAGCTCAATTATGCTATGATAAAATCTCTCACAGAAGACATGGATTGAAATGAATCAAGGAACTTTGTATTTATACTTAATTATGCTTAATATCCAAAAATTATATCACACCAAGCCAACATATGAATTCATTGAATAAAGGAGGCTAAATCCCGCTACAATTTCAAAATTAAATCCCAAAAATGACTTAAAGAGGACTAATATGCCATAGGTGGTGTCTTAGTCCTATGTCCTAAAAACATGGGGCACAAACACCAAAAATGGGCCCAATCCAGAGATTCCAAAATTAGGGTCTCGAGAGCCTTAGGGGACTAAGATGCCTTAGGTGGCATTTTAGTCCTTCCCCAAAAAACAAGGACATGCTGATGGAGTCATTAAATTATCACTTATGCATTGGAGATTTTTAGGATTAACCAGAAAAAGATGTAATTCATAGTTCTTATGGACACAAAATAGGACCAATTAATCCATAAAGAATGATAAATAATGCAAGGATCTGCATTTTCCTACACTACAAAATGTATGTGATTTGATTGAAAATTTGATACCTTTTGAAAAATATAGATGGACTAAAATGATTATTGTGGGAAGATGAGTGGTGATAAAAAATATTCGATCATAGGAGTGGACTCAGGAAACAACAATCTTTTAGTGGTTAAGAGGGTTTAGCCTTGGGTTTTTTTAATAGGATGCACATATGCCTTTGTGGGTAACAAATTCACCTTTCTAGGTAATGAGATCACCTATCTAAAGGGGCACAAAATCATCTCTTTGTGTCACAAGATCATCTCTCTAATTCACAAGATTGCTTATATCTTGGGTTGTATGGATGACTTAGGGGATCACCAAACTAGGGAGCAAGATTGTCTATATCTAGGTTTCATGATCACCCCTTTCATTGACTATACGAATAAGGAAAATAAACACCTAACCAGGTAGGAATATTTCATATTTCCTCAGGTTTATGAACATGGATTGTATAGAATAGACATAGGATTGCCCCTTGTGGACACTAGGTTCACCTATTTTTCATGATGTATTCATAGATGATTGGGAGATTCAAACATAAAATCACCTATGAGGATGATGAGATCACCTATTTAGGGAATAGGTGGATGTGGGGTCAACTATCTAAGAGACCAACAAGCAAATTCACCCATGACAAGAGAAAGTTTTCTTAAAGGATGACTTGACTAGACTAAGACATAGAATCACCCCTTCTAGGGTAGGATCACCTATTCACAATGCAATTTGACCCCTATGAGAAGCAAAATCACCACTAAGAGTAGGGAATACTATGGAAAAGGAAAAAAGACACATCAAACAAAAGAAAATGTGTTGGGACTGACTTAGACTGACAACAAGCATTGGTATACCACAAGTAGACACTCCAGACAACATAAGCCTAAAATTAGTAGTAAAGGTTTGCTAACTCAGTGTAGGCTAATCGCCTTGAGGGGACACCTAAAAGGATAATACTCCATGATACCACGGTGGTTCTTTGGATCACCCTTTCTTGCGAAGGAAGATAGCTAAAGATCCAATGGCACAATTTTATCAATAGATGCCATAGGCTCACCTTCTCTCTCCTCAGAACTATCATAATTAACCATGCAGATTTCTATCTCAACCTAAGGGAATGCATGGCGTGTAATTTTTGGTACAAAATACATCCCCTAGAATACACCAAGCTATAGTTGAACACATGTTTGTATCTAGGCTATATAGGCTCTCTCATAAGTCCTCAATACACCAGGGGGTGCATGAGGCACAACCATGAACACCAGTTCATCATAAGCATGGCTTGGGAGCCCCAACAAGGTACCAAAAATTTAGACCAACCCTGCATGTCTTATCTAGGTAACACCCTAGCTTTGATGCTTTTCTAAAAACAATGTGACTAGATTGGGGTGAAAATTTAGTTCTCCCCCCTTTATTTACCCTGTTGATAATGCGTGGTTGAGATCATCCCCCAAGTGATGAAATCCAACATAGGTCTCCTATAGTGAAGGAAGTTCTATATTTTTTTGCTAGTCCTCAGGCTCCCACGTAGCACAAGGGGAGAGTATGCATGCACTAGTATTCCTATGTGGACTCAACTGGACTTGAAAAAATTGAAATTTTTGGTCACCCAAGATTACTATTTAGTGCAAGGGGAGAGCGTACACCAGCAACACACTCACAAACACAACAAACAAGATTAATTGACCATTTAATCAATTCTATGTGTTCCTAGCTAGTCTGACAAAACAACAAACAAAGCTAACTAAGGGCTTCAACCACTCGTCCTAAAACATACATGTTACTAGTTTTGACCTTCTTTTTGGGGAAATGACTAGGTGCAAAAATGCTAGTAAAATCTCATAGGCATAAACAAACAAGTCAACTAGTTAGTACCAAAATCTAAAATCAAATGAAAGCTCAAATTGAAAAGTTTAGTGTTCCAGATTACCTCAAATTTGCCTCTGTCTAAAATAAATTCACCTTTCTCCTAGATGGAGGTTCACCTTTCTAGGAAATGGGTGGGATCATAGTCACCTATCTAAGGGAGAGGCAAGAACATTTTTTCCTCTGTGGTCAAAGCAAGATTGCCACTTCCTCTAGTAAATTTTTCCATTTAGTTTTTCCTAGCATATTCACATCTAAAAGAAAGGAATATATTTTTTCATCTATGTTTAATGCAAGTCTACCACTATGTTAGGTAGACTCACCCATTTGGGTGGATTCATCTCTATGTCTACGATCTGAGCATACAAAATCTTAAACAAAAAAATATATAAAAGTAGACCTATGATGTGGATCCCATTGAGTGTGCCACAGATGTGTGTAGGTGAAATTCCTAGTCTAAGATTGCAAAACCAAAGGAATTCAAAACAATAAGTACACTGCAACACCTCAAGATTTCCCTAGTTGAATTCAAACAAAAATACAAGAAAATGATACTTTTTATCTTGTTTGAATTATTGATTTGGTTGGCCCTTTTGGTAGTCATTTTGTGTGCTCCTTGGTTGGAAAAATAGCATGTAACCTAATGAAAAGTTAAGCTAAGGTGATGGAGAATGCAATGGTGGAAGCTCAAATTGGATGAAACAATGGAGGTATACTCGATTGTGTGTGAGTGCTTGAATTAGCTAAGTGTTTGCTTTATTGGATGATTTTCCAAATGAGGAAAAATCCACTACTTTTAGGGGAAGTGCCTCCAAATGAATGAAGGGATAAGATGCATCCAAGGTGGAAAAGATCAATGGATAGGGTGAGTTGAGAGCTCACAAGCCATCTCATGTTGGAATGTGTTAGATGAGGTGGAAAAAAGGGGATGAAGTGGAGGTGAAGTAGAGGTACTAGGAAGTACCTTGGTAATTGACAAGATCTCCTCATAAAGGAGGGCTTTGTCCACATGTACCTTGAGAGGGCAAGTGAGGAATTGAAAATTCCCCACAAATCCTCATGGGGATGAGAGAATGAATTTAAAAATTCCTTAAAATGTATGGGGTGAATAAATGTAAATTTTAAATTCACATGGGGAAGAGGATGGATCCTCCAAAAAGACAAAGAATTTAATAATCATTGACTAAGGGCATATTCTATAAATGGCATGAGGATTAGGATAGCTTAAATTATTGGTTAAGGTTGTGCAAATGTAGTATTAGATGGGCTAATGGGGGATCATAGGAAAGTCAAAAATTATGGAGGATGTTACCCTAGTGATGATTAGGGATATGTACACCCTAATTATAGATTAATTAGATTAATCCTGATTAGAAGGGATTATGGAGGATGTTGACTTGTGGAGAGAGAATATGAATTAAAAATATATTTAATTCATTTAGATAAAGTGACTAAATTAAATAAATTATCCATTATTTTAATTTAAAGAGGAATAAGGAAAGTTATCTAATTGATTAATTAAATACATTAGGAGACATTAAGCTAAGATGAAATATTAATCAAATAATAAATAATTTAACTAATATGGCTTAGGGATTCAAATAGACATATGCAAGGTTGAATTTGACCATATGGTAATGGTCAAATTGAGATGTCTACAATTACACATGTAGTGGGCGTTGTGAGCAGGTGTATGAGAAATCTAGGAATGGAACATTGGAATGTGGTAAAATGGATTCTTCGATATTCAAGAGGTACTACTCTAAAGAAATTATGTTTTGAAGTAAAAAAAATTCTCTAAAAGGATATGTTGAATCTAATCTCATGGGTGATATTGATAGTAGGAGTAATATAGGGTATGATTTAATGTAGGAGGTACTACAACCAGTTGGATTTCAAGGCTAAAAAAATTTATTGCGCTTTCAACCACTGAAGTTGAGAATTTTACTGCAATGGAAGCTATCAAGAAGATGTTTTGGTTACAATGTTTTCTATAGGAATTGGGAGAATGAAAATAAGATATCCCTTTGTACACTAATATCCAGAGTTCCATTCATCTTGCTAAGAACTCAACTCTCCATTCAAAAACTAAGCACAAACAACTCAAACACCACTTTATTTGGTTAGTTTTGGAGGATGGACAATTGAAGTTGGAATAAATTCACACAACTGAGAATCCTATAGATATGTTGACAAAGGAAGTTACAAGAGAGAAAATGATTTCCTCAACATTTTTGGTTGGCCTTCACAAATGATAATGGTGGAAATAAGAAACCAACCAAACCTGTAATCTAGTGGGAGTTGCAAGTGCAATGGTGTCTTCCAAGATTCGTCTCCAAGTGGGAGATTGTTGGTATGTGGTGAATAATCATGCAAATACCATAAACTTGTAACATATCATGGGGTTTAGGGCATCACTCTAAATTTTTTTCTTTCATTAACACATCAAGGTTTTCCTACTAGCATGTCATGGTTTTTTTGCTGACACATCAAGGTTTTTCGACTAACATTTCAAGGATTTTTCCCATTGAAAAGCTAAGGTTTTCCCATTAACACATCTAATGAAAAATGACATTTTAAAAACCTAATTCTAGAAGGTTCCAAAAATCTTTTTATAAGCGATTGGGATGTATGTTGCAATAGTGTTTTTGTGAGATTGTAATATGTTTTGCAATGGATAATAAAATCATTGGATGAAGGAGTTTTTGTGGATGTAGCCCATATTGGGTGAACCACATTAAATTTTGTGTTGATTTTTTTGTGTTGTTCTTCATTTTTATTTCTAGGTTATTTAATTTGCATATAATTGTTAATTTTTATTGCTTTAATCTGCCTAAACCCTAACAATTCCATAAAAGCCTCTTCTTCCAATTCACCATTTAGAGAAAAATACTTCACATTCATTTGATAAACCTTAAAATATTTATGTGCTAAAAATTCAAAAAAATTCTAATAGCTTCCATCCTAGCCATAGGAGAAAATGTCTCTCAAATTTTAGGGTATGTACAAGATCATCATGGAAAAAAAAAGCCCTTAAGTTGCAAAATTTTTAGAAAAATCAGAGTTAGGAAACTTGAACTAAAAATTTGAATAAGTTATCTATATTATTTCAAAAATATGTAAGACTAGAATATGTATAAAATTGAATGTATTTTCTAAACTACTAGGTTTTTTTTTTTAAATATTTCATGAAAATTTGAAATTTCAATGCAGTAGTACTTAAATTTCAGGGAAAAATTAGAAGTAGGTGTTTATTTGACCCCCTAACCACAATAAAATGATAATATTTTTTTATAGATTTTAGATATAAGTAGAGGAATCATGTTCAAATGTGATCCATATTTTTTGTAATTTTTTTCCAAGAAAATAATTAATTATGAATTTTTTATTAAAACTTAAAAAAAAAAAAAAATTGTATGTCTGACCACCTTAACTTGGTCAAAAAATCATGAAATTAATTTTTTTTCTAATCCTATAGTATGCAAAGCATAGAATGTGATGCATGTTTTGGATTCAAAAAATGTGATACCATTTGAAAGCTATAAATGTTTTTCAATCAACTTATCAATCAAGACTTTAGTTGTAATTCAAATAGACAATAAAAAATAATAATTTATTAAATTCAAAGTAAAGCATAATTTATATTGGTGGAAAGTTGAAAATCTCATTTAAAAACCCTTTTCATTTCATCAATTTTGGGTAAAAAAAATGTCATTAGCCACATACCCATCATATCGCCACTTTTTGGACCATCATGATCCTGTACATACCCTCTATACCTTCCACCTATGAGTAACCCTTACAAGTCTTGCCTCCTTTCTTACTACTTCTCCAATCTCATTCATCTTGTTCTTGAGTACTCATTTAGTTCCAAATATGTTTTTCATTTTTGGTCTAGGGGCCAATTTCCAAGTCTAATTATTCTCTATCTACATAAGTTCTTCCATTTCCTTCATCCATTATTCATATTTACATGCTTCACTCACTTATTTAGATTTAACTTTAGAAAGTAAACACAAATTTACCTCAATTTTAGTAGCTTTAATTCTTTTCAATACAACTTTCCTCTTGTCTCCAATGATTTTATCTTCAAAATGATTCTTTTGCAAATACTTGGGGGTTTTAAGGGTATTCTCCAAATCATCTTCCTCTTCATTTTGCACTTCTTGTCCATCAATTTTTTCTTCTAATTCTCTGCAATCTCATTCATCTAAAACATATCTATCTACACAATGGAATTTTTCAAATTTTCATCAACTTTAACATTTTAACTTTCAATTATCTTTCTCAGCCTTTTGTTATAACATTTATAAGCTTTGATTTTAATAGAATATCCAAGGAATATACCTTCATCAGAACTTACATCAAATTTTCCTATGCTTTCTTCTTCTCTTTTGATGTTTCATTTTATTTGAAACACTCTAAAGTACTTCATAGTAGGAATCCTTCCATACTAAAGCTCATAAGGAGTCTTTGTGTTAGCTTTAGCTTGAACTCTATTATGTAAATAGCAGTATGAATAGCTTCTTGTTGGTATGTGATGACTGATCATGTAAATATTCTACACTCATAACATATCAAGGTTTTCCCACTAACACATCAAGGATTTCCCATTAACACGTGAAATGCAAAAATGACTTTGGAAAACCTTAATTCTAGAAGCTTGCAAAAATATTGTTATAAGTGGTTGGGATGTAAGTTACAATGTGTGTTATAAAATCATTTTACAATCTATTTTTCACTAGATAATTAAATCATTGTGTGGTGCAGTTTCTATTGATGTAGCCTATATTGGGTGAACCAAATAAAAATTCAATGTCAATATCTTTTGTTTTATTCTTCATTGCTATTTCTAGGTTATTTATTCTACATATAATTGTTAATTTTTATTTCTTGGATCTACCTAAATCCTAACAACTAGTATTAGAGGTGTGTGTATTTCGGTCGATTGGTAGGAAACCTCTAGATTTGGGAAGAAGGAAAATTCAAGGTTGAGAAGTTAAATGACCAAAATTATCAATTATGGAAGATGTATATGGAATATTACTTGTCTCAAAAGAATTTATGATGGCCATTGCAAGGAAAAGAAAAGAAAGAATCTATGATGTCTAATGAAGAATGTGATATTCTAGATAGAAAGGCACTGGGAACCATTTGGTTGTGCCTTGCACCATCTATGGCATTCAATATAATAGAAGAAAAGACGATAGAGGATCTAATGGAAGCTTTGGCTAAATTGTATGAAAAACCCTTAGCCTCAAATAAGACATCTCTCATGAAGCATTTGTTTAATTTTAAAAATGATTGAAGGTAGATTTTTCATAGATCATTTAAATGAATTTAATACGATTACTCATCAGTTAACTTCAATAAAACTAAATTTCAATGAAGAGGTGAGGGCTCTCTTGATTTTATGTTCTTTTCCAAAAAGATAGAATAGCTCAGTAATGGTTTTAAGTAACTTTGTCTCTAGTTCAAATACATTGAAATTTGATGATTTTGTTGGTGTTATTCTTAGCAAGGAAATTCTATGGAAAAGCATAGGTGATAGTTCAACGTCAAGTAATGCTTTGACTATAGAGAACAGGGGAAGAATTAAAGATAGATGAAAAATCACAACAAATCATGGGAAGTCACAAGGGAAGTTGAGGAAATTCAAATCTAAATCAAGAAGTAAAATGGATTACTGGCACTGTGGAAAGCTAGGACACTTGAAGAAGGATTGTTTGTCTCAAAATGGAAAACAAGGAGATAGACAACATGTTGATTGTAAGGAAGCTAATGTTGCAAGTAATAAATTGTAGGATGCTTTAGTTATGTGTTTAGATTATGATAGTGATTCTTTGATAATAGATTTAGGGGCTTCATTTTATATTAGAACCCATAGGAAATATTTTATAGATTATGTTCAAGGTGATTTTGGACTGGTATATTTGGGTGATGATAAACCTTGTCAAATTGTTGGAAAAGGAAAGATAAAAATAACATTGAAGAACAAAAATGAATGGTTTCTATAAGAGGTAAGACATGTTCCAAATTTGAGAATAAATTTAATTTCTAGAGGACAATTGGGTAGTCAAGGCTACATGGTTACCTTTTTAGAAAAATTTTGGAAGGTCACTAAAGGTGCATTAGTCATAGTGAAAGCTGAAAAAGGTATGAACATTGTAGTTGTGTACTACTAATACTTACTCTACCTTAGCTACTATGGAAACAATTTCTATTGAGAAAGTTATAGCACTAGCTATAGTGACATAAATAGAATTGTAGCACTATATACTTGGGCACATGAGTTAGGAAGGGATGAAGATCCTTCACTCCAAAAATTTGCAACAAGGTCTGAAGCAGATTAACTTAGATTTCTACAAAAAATATGTTTACGAAAAATAGAAAAAAAAATTATTCCTCAAAGTTGGGAAAGAGTAGAAGAGTGAAAAATTAGATCTTGTGCATTTAGATGTATGGGGATTAGCTCAGGTATCTTATTTTGGTGGATCTTGTTATTGTGTTGCTCTTATTGATGATGCAACTAAGAAAAAATGGGTGCATTTCCTAAAAAAAAATTAGAAGCATTTGAAACTTTTTAAAAATGCAAAGTTCTTGTTGAGAATGAGAAAGGAAAAAAGTTGAAGTGTCTTAGATCTGATAATGGAGGTGAGTATTGCAGCAGAGAATTTTAAAATTACTATTCATGCAATGAAATTTGTAGGAAAAAAATGGTTATTGGAACCCCAAAAGAAAATGACATTTCTGAGAGGATGAATAGGACCATTATGGAGCGTGCAAGTAGCATGAGATTACATGTTAGACTACCCTTAAAATTTTGGGAAGATTTTGTACATACTACTTTTTATTTAATAAACATGGGACCTTCAAATCCTTTGGATGGTGGAATTCTAAAGGTGACATGGATGGGTAAAAAGGAAAACTATTCATTTCTGAAAACCTTTGGTTGTGAAGTTTTTGTCCATGTTTATATTGAAAATAGAACCAAGCTTGAGGCCAAGTGTTAAAAATGTACCTTCATTGGATATGGAGTAGATGAATTTGGTTATCAATTATGGGATTATGATAATCATAAAATAATTAGGACCAGAGATTCTATATTCAATGAGAAGGTCATGTATAAGGATCTGTTACAAGAAAATATGTGAGAACATGAAAAGAAGGAATATGTGGTGTTGGATGAGAATCCAAAAAATAAAATGCTAGTGGTACTTGATGATTATCAACAAAAAGTTATCCCACATACTCCTGTAAGTGTTATATATTCTACAAGGATAACTAGACCTCTAAACAATATTTTCTCCATCATTATATTTTATATTAATAACCAATTCTAGTGAATTTGAAGATTATGAAGAAGTAATGCAGCTAGATACTAGAAAGAAATGGGATCTAGGCATGAAAGAGGATATAGATTCCTTGTTGTAGAATCAGACTTGGAACTTCATCCAATTACCTATAGGTAAAAGAGAATTTCAAAATAAATGGGTTTATAGGTTGAAGGAAGAAGATGGAGGCAAGAAAAGATATAAGGTCAGACTTGTGGTAAAAGGTTTTTCACAAAAAAAAGGTACAAATTTTGAATAATTATTTTCTCGAGTTGCAAAGATGTCTTCTATTAGAACTATTCTAAGTCTTGTGGCAGAAAAACACTTGCATCTTGAACAACTGGATGTGAAACAACATTTCTCCATGGGGATTTGAAAGAGGAAATATAATGTAGCAACCACATAAATATGAGGTCAAGGGTAAGGAGGAATTTTTGTGTAAGTTAAAGAAGAGTTTGTATGGCCCAAAGCAAGCATCTCGACAATGGTATTTGAAAATTGATAGTTTTATGGCTAAAAATGGTTACAAAAGATTTCATTCTAATTATTGTGTTTATTTTAAGAAATTGGATAATGGAAGCTATATTATTTTGTTGCTTTATGTTGATGACATGGTTGTTGCCAGATCTAACATGCATCATATTAATGAACTTAAGTAGACATTAAAAAATTCATTTGTTGTGAAGGATTTGGGTGTATCAAAACAAATGCTTGGTATGAAGATCACATTGGAATGAATTTTTTTTTTTTTAAAGTTCTCAAAGTGAATATGTAGAGAAGGTGTTGAAAAGGTTTAACATGTAGAATGTAAAATTAGCTAGGACACCCTTTCCTAGTCATTTTAATTTTACTAGGGAGATGTGTCCAAAGAAACAAGAGGAGGAAGAAAAAATGTCTAGGATACCATATGAATCAACAATTGGAAGCTTCATGTATGTAATGGTATGCAAAAGGCCAAATATTACACATGTAATGGGAGTTGTGAGAAGGTATATGAGCAATCCAGGAATGGAACATTGGAATGCAGTAAAATGGATTCTTTGATATTTAAAAAGTACTACTTCAAAGAAACTATATTTTGGAGGGAGAAATTATGCTCTAAAAGGATATGTTGACTCTGATCTCAAGGGTGATATTGATAGCAGGAGTACTGCAGGGTATGCTTTTACTAGAGGAGGTATTGCAGTCAATTGGATTTCAAGGCTACAAAAGGTTGTTGCACTTGCAACCATTGAAGCTAAGTAAGTTGCAGCTATAAAATCTTGCAAGGAGATGATTTGGCTACAATGTTTTATAAAGGAATTGGTAAATTGAAAAGAAGATATCCCTTTGTACACTTATAGCTAGAGTGAAATTCATCTTGCTAAGAATTCAACTATCCATTCAAAACTAAGCACATATAGCTCAGATACCACTTCATCTGGTCAATTTTGGAGGATGGATAGTTGAAGCTAGAGAAAGTTCACACTAGTGGGAATCCTATGGGTATTCGAGAAGCATGATGGAAAAAACAGGCCCTTAAGTGGTAAAAAATTAAAAAAATTAGAGTTAGGAAACTTGACATAAAAATTTGAATAAATTATTTGTATTATTTCAAAAATATGTAAGAATAGAATATGTAGCAAATTGAATGTAGTTTCTAAACTACTAGGTTTACTTTTTTTTAAAGAAAATTTGTTTGGTGAAAATTTGAAATTTCAATGCATTAGTACTTAAATTTTAGGGAAAAAATAAGAAGTAGGTGTCTATCTAACCACCCTAACCATTATAAAATGATAAAAAAAAATTATAATATTTTAGATATAAGTATGGGACTCATGTTCAAATTTGATGCATATTTTTTTATAATTTTTTTCTAATTAAATAATTAATTATGAATTTTTTATTACAACTTTTTAAAAATATAAAAAATCATATGTCTGACCACCTTAACTTGGTCAAAACTTCATGAAATTCTTTTTTTTTTAACCTATAGTACATAAAGCATAGAATGTGATCCATGTTTTGGATTCAAAAAATGTGATACCATTTGAAAGATATAGGTGTTTTTCAATCAGCCTATCAATCAAGAATTTAATTTTAATTCAAATATAAATTAAATAATAATAATTTATTAAATTCAAAGTAAAACATAATTTATATTGGTGGAAAGCTGATAATTTTCTTTAAAAATCCTTTCTGTTTTATCAATTTTGGGTAAAAAAAGGTCAATTGCATACCCTACACATACCCATCATATCGCCACTTTTTGGCCCATCATGATCCTGCACATACCTCTATAGATATGTCCACAAAGATAGTTACATGGGATAAATTGATTTCCTTATCAACTTTTGTTTTCCTTCATGACTAATAATGGTGGACATAAGAATCTATCTAGACTTGTAATCCAATGGGAGCTACAAGTGCAATAGTGTCATCCAAGATCAGTCTCCAAGTGGGAAATTGTTTGGTGTGGAGCTTGATCATTCTCCAAGTGGGATATTTTTGGTATGTGACGATTGATCATGCAAATACTGTACACTCATAACT
Organism: Sequoia sempervirens; assembly: GCA_007258455.2. Taxonomy (NCBI): domain Eukaryota; kingdom Viridiplantae; phylum Streptophyta; class Pinopsida; order Cupressales; family Cupressaceae; genus Sequoia; species Sequoia sempervirens. The sequence goes on from VDFB02047230.1 coordinate 351,414,228, forward strand.
TATCAAGGTTTTTCCACTAACATGTCAAGGTTTTCCTGTTAACATGTCAAATGAAAAATTGACTTTGTAAGACCCTAATTCTAGAAACTTCCAAGAATCTTGTTATAAGTAGCTTAGATGTAAGTTATGGTGTGTCATTCATGATATTGTAATATTTTTTTCATAGGATAATAAAATAATTAGGCGGCTTAGCATCCATGGATGTAGTCCATATTGTGTGAACAATGTTAAAATTGTGTTGGTCTCTTTTGTGTTATTCTTCATTGATATTTCTAGGTTATTTAATCTACATATAATTGTTAATGTTTATTACTCGGATCTTCTTGAACCCTAACCCTTCTCTCTAGTAGACTTCCCATAGATTTTCATCTTTTATCATAGTCCTATAATTCTCTGGAGTAGTTTTTTTTCATTTCAACAACTCCATTCTACTAAGGAGTTCTAGGGGTAGAAAAATGCTTCTTTATTCCATGAACTTCACAAATCTGCATGTTAAGCTCATTGAAGCTGAACTCACCACCTCTTTCAAACCTCAAACATTTTATTTTCAAATCCATTTCATTCATAACCACAACATTAAATGCCTTGAATTTATCTAATGCATAATATTTCTCTCTAAGAAAACTAGCCAATGTCATTCTAGAATAATCATAAAGTACCTATCATCTTGTAGACTTATCACTCTTGTAGGACTACAAAGATCTATATGCACTAATTCTAGTAGTACAATAGTATAATGTTCCTTTCCTTTAAATTTAATGCTTGTTTTTTTTCCAAATCAACAACTCTCACAAACAACTTTGATAGGATTTGTAATTCTGGGTAGATATTTAATTGCATGGACTGAATTGATTCTAGCCAAATTATCAAAATTTATGTGACACATCCTCTAATTCCATAACCAACTATCACAAATTTGAGACATAAAGTAATGACCATCACCACCCTTAAGTTGATCAATTTTCCCATTTGTTCTCTTACAAGTAGCAATGACAGTTCCAGACCCTTTTCTAATCTCACATATTTCATCCTTAAACACAAGATTATATCCTTTGCTACACATTTGTCCAACACTCAAAATGCTATTCCTTAAACACTTATCATAATTGAACAAGAAAACTAAGGGGGGTTGAATTAGTTGTAGAAAATTTGAACCTTTTAAAATATTCACTAGAACTTAGATCAATCACAAATCCTTAACTCTACTAGAATGATTAAACATTAAATGCAGGTGTAAAAACTAAAAATCATCACACAAAGATAGTAAAACCAAATTTATGTGGAAAACCCAATAAGGGAAAAACTATGGTGAGGATTAACTCACCCTATAGAGAATATCAAAACCAATTACAAAGGATCATTGTCTGGATCAGGACTCACTATCTGACAGGGTTAACCACCAAGAGGGCTCACTGCCAACAAGATATAAAGAATATAAAAGAGATACGTTGCATAGAGAATACAATCTCAATGAAATAGATATTTCCACTACAATTTACTCAACCACTTGAAGACATGCATGAAAGATAAAGTAAACCTCCAACTCACTACATATGGAAACTCAACATTTAGAATTCACATTGATTTACAACACTCACATCACATACACCCACTAGTTCACATCTTCTTTGCATCTATCTACTCTATTTCTTTACACTTATCTCTTGTGTTCCACTTTCAGCACCAACTCATCCTATATTCATACCATCTTCAACTTCGAAACATATCCAAAGTTGGCCATCCATCATTAAATTCAAGTTAGGTCAAAACCAAAACATCCTAGAGTGAAATTAGAAAGAGGGCAACCCAAATACACGCTTGATGAGGACCTAAGTGGGTCCCAACACACTTCATCAACTTTGAAGATAGCATTCAACACAAGGTCGACCAAACCAGTGTAAAACTATATAGGAACGAATTTGCACCCCTTGCACAAATTCCCCTTTTATACCTCCTCACCTTACAAAACCAAATCTGAAGGTGAAATTCCACATCAACCCACTACCTTTGTTCCACTTGGAAGCTCTCTTTTGTATTGGTAGAACAATAATTATCGAGGACACCCGCATGAAACATAGACATCTACACAGTGTGCTTACATCCCTATCAGATTCTAGCATCTAAAATTGGAAGAGGCATTACACTTCCCATTAGGGTATGTTTATAATGCCCCTCTTCAACCAACTGAATCAAATATGGCCATTTTTCTCATCCCACCTTGAAAAACACTCTTCCTTCTTTCAATTCATCTTCTTTTGGCACTCCCTAAGCATTCTAGCATTCACTTCTTGTATTCTCAATCTTCAAACAACAACACTCCATAAACTCCATAGAGCAAGTGTCGAACAACACCATTGCAATAGGGGCTTGAGTCCTCTCTTTTTCTCCTCCATTAGCTAGTGAGCTCTTGGTGGATGTTGTAAACATTTCCGCTATTCTCCTTTATGATTCAGTTGAGTATCACATTACTATTTTGTAGTTTTTATTGTGTCCCTTACTTTCATTCTTCCTTTATCATATTTTCCTCTATTTTTTCTATCTTGGCTGTCCATGGAGGTGTGATGGATCCTCCCAACAAATTTGTAATCTCTGAGGATCCTATGGATTTAGTTTAAACATTAAATCCTTATCCCCATGGTTTGGATAGGGTTTTGTCTTTGAAAGAACCTCAGTCATTCTAATTTCACATTGACTTTCATTTTCCCTTTTCCCATTCTCTAAGCCATCACTTGAGCCATCATATGCATTCGTACACCAACTCCTTTGGCTTAGATTGTTGGTCACCTAGGGTATGTGCAGGATCATCATGGAAAAAACTAGCCCTTAAGTGGCAAAAAAATTAGAAAAATTAGAGTTAGGCAACTTGACATAAAAATTTGAATAAGTTATCTATATTATTTCAAAAATATGTAACAATATAATCTATAGAAAATTGAATGTAGTTTCTAAACTACTAGGTTTTTAAAAAAATCTATTTGGTGAAAATTTGAAATTTCAATACAGTGGTACTTAAATTTTAGAGAAAAAATAAGTAGGTGTCTGTCTGACCACCCTAACCACAATAAAATGATAATTTTCTTTATAATATTTTAGATATAAGTAGAGGAATCATGCCTCGATGTGATGCATATTTTTTTGTAATTTTTTTCCAAGTAAATAATTAATTATGGATTTTTTATTACAACTTTTTAAAAAACATAAAAACTTGTATGTCTAACCACCTTAACTTGGTTAAAACTTCATGAAATTAATTTTTTCATTTTTCAATCCTATAGTATGTGAAGCATAGAATGTGATGCATGTTTTGGATTCAAAAAATGTGATACCATTTGAAAGCTATAGATGTTTTTCAATTAGCCTACCAATTAGGACTTTAGTCATAATTTGAATAGAAATTGAATAATAATTCCAAATTATTAAATTCAAAGTAAATCATAATTTATATCGCTGGAAAGTTGAGAATCTCCTTTAAAAATTCTTTTCATTTCATCAATTTTGGGTAAAAAAATAGTCATTAGCCACATACCCACCATATTGCCACTTTTTGGCCCATCATGATCCTGCACATACCCCTTAGTTGTTCATCAATTTTACTATTGAGAATCTCCTTTAAAAATCCTTTTCATTTCATCAATTTTGGGTTAAAAAATAGTCGTTAGCCACATACCCACCATATTGCCACTTTTTGGCCGATCATGATCCTGCACATACCCCCTAGTTGTTCATCAATTTTACTATTTCCTAAAATTTGTGCACTAATTTTTCCCAAATGACTTAAGCTTAAGTCATTCATCCATGAGTGTCAAATCGTCATCATCCTAACAATGGCCCAAAATTTAATGCTAACCTTGCCATGTGTGCAGGTTTAGAGATTCAAGACCATGAGAAATGATCTTGGTCATACCCCACTAGCTCACATATGTTAAATGTCAGTCGGTTATGTAGTGCAAGGTTAGCAAGGTAAGGATGTTTCCTTGTACAATCATGGGGCTCGGTCTCCACTATCATGCCTACTACCTGAGTTATCAAATTGATAATGGAGATCAAGCATAGGAGTTAATCTCTTTTGTTCCTCACTAGCTCACAAAAAAAGGTAAGCACTTGTTAAAGACTATGAGGGTAGCAAGATCCCGACTTGTGGATTAATCAATCAATTCATTGTATGGAAGAAACTAGGCAACATATGAGTTGTCATATGATTTGGATGAATGCTATTGGATGAAGACAAATGAACCAAGCACTACTGAAATTCAAACCTAGTCAGCCCAATGTGAGCTATTTGATCTACCATGTCATCAAAAGATCAATGACCAACATTCAAAATCAATAAACAGGCACGTCATAGCTGTTTAATTTTTCAACCAATGAGCATTTATGGTAAGCTTTCTATAAGAGTGATCAAATTGATCTTTGTGCATGTGGACAATTAATTTCTCATAATCATGAAGTATGATATGTATATTTCCATGCACTTGGGAAATAAATCATGATAATGTGCACGCCAATGAACTGCCACCATTCCATGCATGTGTTTTCTCTAGGCATTGATGGTTTTTAGAATCACATCACTCGATAAATACAACATAGGATAATTCCTAGTTGCATCACTTGAACTTAGTTTTTGGATATTTTCTAAATTAGAGCTGAGTAAATATTTTTCAGTTGTGAGATTGATAAACTATCATATAGTGAATATGAGCAAACTAGTTGCTTCTGCAAGACTAGTCATAAGGTCATCTAGACTAAATATGCAGAGGCCTCGTGATGATGTTCCATAATGTGTGTTGGCCATAGAGGACAAGGTTCTTCTTAACAAGACTACGAGTGTGCCTTCAAGGTGTAGCAAGAGATTGCAATTCCAAAGACCTACTACTGGAATGACACAGGATAAAGGAAAAGGACCGACACAACTTGCTGCAAGAGCTAATAGGAAGGTGAGATATGGGTGTGGTTCTTTCAGGTGACAAAACTCACCCATTGATGTCACAGATAGCTCATTTAAAAGTGAAATAGAGATGGACTCTAGCTATCACCAGTATCTAGCGACCATGGTCTGAGCTCCATCCTCGGGAGCAACTCGGTATTGTCTTTCTTTCCTTTGGCTATCAAGACTCCAAGCGGGTAAGATGGTGCTACACTAAAAAGGAACAATGATGAAAATGGAGTTGAGGTTTCCTCTCCATCTCTCACTATGACATGAAGTGGGTGTGTATACCATGGACTACGTGGTGGTGGTGGTAATTCTTATGGTCAGTGAAAGGTAGTGTGTGGGATGGAAAATTTTGTGTAGTTTGATCATTTATGTGGTGGTTGCTCTTTTTCTACATGTGTGGCTAGTATATTTGAGGTGCTTGATGCTGACTATGTGTTTTCATGGAAATATGAACATTAGATTAGTTGCTTACCTAGCAGTTGAGGGAGATTTTGTTTGCACTTTAATTTTCCCTTTTGGTGGCCATTACAATTTTGGTTTCCCTATTTCAATTTGTTGCTATAGAATCAACATGTGGGGAATTTTGAAATGGAGATGAAGTTTAAGTTGAAATGAAATTTTATAATGTGGTATGCATTTTTTGCCAGAAGATTTTTTGATCCCTCATGTTATAAAAAGGAATTCAGGGCTCATTTGTAGGGATTCTAGTCTTTTGAATTTTTAGGTCTACTAAACACAAAGGGTAGAAATTAGGACTACCAACAAATAGAACAGTGGAATTGTCTTGGCTTTTCAGCTATTCATATGTAAATCTTAAATAGTCTTATATAAATTACTAATATCAAAACATATTTCATGCATAAGGCATATACTCCCCTTTGTAAATCATCTTGAAAATCTTGAATGAAATATCAAGCATATTTTGTTCATCTTCAAATACTTTGTTTGAATGCATGCTCTTCTTTCTAATTTGGTTCAAGGAATCAATTAAATGCTTAAGTGAGGCCATGAATTTGTGAGAATTTATAAGGATTTAGTAAGAAGTGATTTTTTATGTACAGTGAGTTTTCATAATGCAAATCCTTATGAAAATAGTCCAAAATTGTCAAATTTAAAGAATTTATGTATAATTGATTGTAAGATGTGTGACTCCATTGCCCAATGGATGAAGACACAAGTCTATTTTTCATGGTATTTGTCATTTCAAGGGTATATGCAGGATCATCATGGAAAAAACAAGCCCTTAAGTGGCAAAAAATTTAGAAAAATTAGAGTTAGGAAACTTGACGTAAAAAAATGAATAGGTTATCTATATTATTTCAAAAATATCTTAGAATAGAATCTATAGAAAATTAAATGTAGTTTCTAAAAAAATAGGTTTATTTAAAAAAAAATATCTATTTGGGGAAAAATTGAAATTTCAATGTAGTAATACATAAATTTCAAGGAAAAAATAAGAAGTAGGTGTATGTTTGACCACTCTAACCACAATAAAATGATAATAATTTTTTTTATAAGATTTTATATATAGGTAGAGGACTCATGTCTCGATGTGATCCATAATTTTTTGTAATTTTTTTCCAAGTAAATAATTAATTATTAATTTTTTAGTAGAACTTAAAAAAAAAAAAAAATCATATGTCTGACCACCTTAACTTGATCAAAATTTCATGAAATTCATTTTTTTTTTAATATTATAGGATGTGAAGCATAAAATGTATTGCATGTTTTAGATTCAAAAAATGTGATACCATTTGAAAGCTATAGTTGTTTTTCAATCAGCTTATCAACTAGGACGTTATTCATAATTCAAAAAGAAAATGAATAATAATTATTTATTAAATTCAAAGTAAAGAATAATTTATATTGGTGGAAAGTTGAGAATCTCCTTTAAAACCCTTTTCATTTCATCAATTTTGGGTAAAAATAAGTCATCAGCTACATACCCTACACATACCCATCATATCACCACTTTTTGACCCATCATGATCTTGCACATACCTTGAACAATAATAACAGTATACCAGATTGTGGATTTAGGGTTACAACAAAAATCTCTTAAAATTTACCTATCATGAGGAATATGTGTGAGATATTTCCTTGTTCCTAGTAAATTGATAGTTATTTTCTTAAATATTAGCCAACCTTTAAGTGAATTACACTATTTTCCCCTCATAGGAAACCATCTAAGATTTGTTGTGTTATTCACTAAGATAGTCAAGTGAAATGTTGCTAGGAATACCCTCATAGGTCCCATAGAGCCTAAAGTGTAGAAGATTTTAGTCTACGACTAAATCTTGTCAGTTGGCCATTCATTTTAAGGGTCTTGAGTATAGGATTTGGCAACTCTTTAGAGATTCCTTAGAGGTAATGGAAAAAAACCAACAAGGTGGAACACCAAAATGGGGGTCTGACTGAGGCAAGGCGTTATACAGCCCTAAAACAATTTTCCTCCTTCTTGTGTGTAGGTGGATGTACATTTGGAGCTAGCTAGTGAACTTGCTCTTTTGTGAGATAATTTTTGTCACCCTAGATTTAATATATCTACTTTATCATAGTCACTTGTACATCTCTTACTTTTATAATTTTATTTTGTTCCCTTAGAAAGAATTAGCTCGGTTGTCAACTTGTTTTCTAGAAATTCCCACTGTACATTTGATCCTTTGGTCATATGAACACTAGCAGACCTGAGAGATGCCAATGCACCACACAGTCCTCTAAGAACTATGCTTTCATTCTTGGGTAGAGAGATACCTGAGGTACAATGTTAAACCTGAAAATTGGCTTGCCTAGCCTCAAAACTAATTTTGGGTCTACAAAGTGATTGAAGGACTTTATAGTCCTCATCATTCTCATCCCTCATTTCAAAACCCCACTTTAGAGTGAGGTAAGTTAGGGTAGCCTTCCACTCTTGGATCTCCATGACCTAGGGCCTTGAATATGGTTGATTCCACTCTCTTACATATTGTGTATATACATGAAAAATACCATACCCTCGGTCAACATCCCCTCTACCTCTAAGGGATCTGAAACTATCAAAGTGAAGAAGATCCCCTTGGGTTTTAGCTTCTCCCCTCCTCTCACCTCTAGTGGTGGAGGTGACTTCAATAGTGTGGGTGGTGCTAGTGGAAGTGGTTTTGGTAGAGGTCATGGTGTTGGATTTGAAAGTGGAAGCAACTTTGGCAAAGGCCCTACTAGTGGCAGTGGCTCTGGTAGTGGTTCCAGCGGTGGCCACACTGGTGGTTCTGGTGGTGGTTCTAGAGGAGGTTCCTCTAGCCCTAAATCTTCTAATGAGCCTATTCTAAACACTCTTCTTCATAATATGGGCAAGATGTAGAGCTAGTTGGCGAGTCTCTCCCAAGCCTCTGCCCAACCTATCTTCCAACCCTTCTTCCAGCACAACCCATTATCAGTCACAATTTTGAACACTCCCTTACCTAAAGGAATGTAGATTCCTAAATTCAAAAAATGTAGTTGAAAAGGGGACCCACAAAAACATGTGTCCACCTTTAATTCCATGTGCACAAATTTCTTCCATCATGATGCATTGATGGAAAAACTATTCCCTCGATCTCTCAAGGATACAACACTCGAATGGTGTTGTTCCTTGCCCGATAATTCCATTTTCTCATTTTCTGAACTTGTAAACCAATTCTTATGATAGTTACTAACTGACATTATGCCAAAGATGACCTTTTCAAATCTTGTATGATGCAAACATGGTGATAATGAAAAGATTACTAACTTCATTGCATAGTATCAGCACTCTTCTCACAAATCTCATATTTGTTGTCTGATTTTGATGTGCAGAAGGTATTCATAGGGAGCTTGCAAGGGCCTTGGTAGGATAATTTTTCCCTTATGAAGCACACTTAGTTCATGCATTTGTGGGTAGCCATATGAAATTATTAATACATAATATTTTAGTTTGGGGAACCCTGCTCGTGCTCCTATTCTAAAGGCAAGTCCATCATATTAATTTATGGGAAAGGTAAGGCTGTTGTGAATGTAGTAGCTACTATAGATGATAATGACTTCAAAAACAACCAAAATTTCACAAAGTTAGTAGAATTGTACTCTTCCATCTTGAAAAAGTTGGTGAAGGATAAGATCATAACCTTGTCAAAAACTAAGCCTCTTAAGAAACCTTACCCTAGTTGGTATGATGCAAGTACCTATTGTTAGTACCATCGATTTAACCAACATGATACCGAACATTGTATGTGCCTACATCATGAGATACATGACTACATTGAGGATGGTAGATACATCACCGCATTGAGGACAGTACTATTAATCTTGATGGAAGCAAATATAATACAAATAAATCAATGGCAAAAGCAAAGTGAACTATAGATATACACTAACCCATTTTTGTCACACTTTGCTAACATGATTGTCGATCCCACCAATTCTATCACTCAGCTTGAGGCCTATGTTAACATGGTCATGGTTACATCTATCGCATACCCTACAACTAGTTTGCTAGATGTGACATTCACTTCATAGGAATTTTCCTTAAATAACAAGCCTCTCCCCTCTACATTCTTGCTCACCTCAATGGTAACATTTTGAGAGGAGTCTTAGTAGACCCTGTGAGTCAAGTGAATGTTACCACAAGAGAGACATTGTGGCTTAACTCACTACATAGAAAAGAGTATGAAGAAACAATATCCACCACCCGTACACATGATGGTTTTTGTCTGAAGCCATATGGCTTAATAACTTTGTTCGTACTAGTTGGACATAGGGTTGTTGACATGGTTTTCAATATCATCTTGAAGTTAGATCTATTTAGGATGAAGCTAGGCATACCTTGGCTAGCTCCCATATATGGAATCACCTCAATTATTCACAAATGTCTAAATTTCTCCCATGAAGCCACCCTGCATGTAGTACATGACACTAGACACCATTCTTTGGTGTCCCATGGGGGATATTCATTAGACCATTTTTGGCCCACCCCAGTTGGTCCACTTCCATCAAGAATGGACTTACTTTAGAAAAGCTATGTGAAGTATGAGACTAGGTACAAGGCACAACCAAAGTTTTCTCTTCTTGTAGCACAACAACCAACTGCCTCCTCTTCCCAAAAATGGAAGGAGAAGCTTGCCTCATGTTAGACTAAATCATCCACTCCCCTCTCTTGGGAGGAGTATTGGATGTGCAAGTCTATCTTCTACCTGTTAAGCCTGATGATTCCTCCTTGGTGTAGACCCAAGATCAAGATATCAAACCTCTTTACTAAATTGCCTAGAACTTGGTACTATTTGTATAGTAGAGGGAAAAGCCCTTGTGGGAAATCCTCTATGTCTTAACCTCTGTGCCCTCCTACCATTCCTACTCCCAAAGTAGTAAATGAGAAGAGGCCCACTACTGAGGCACTCGAGTCGACTCCTCCCACTGCTTCTCAACCTACTCTTCTTTCTCCCATTCAAGAGTCTATTCCTTCACCGAAAGTGGCTATAGTGGACACTCTCATGGCTAATCATAAACTACCTTGTGCGCACACACAAGCACTGATGAAAGACTCTCATGGCTGAGCAAGCCACCTTATAGACGAAGGAAGAGGAAATCACCACCTGGTATCAAGGCCTCCTATAGCATCCTCCTCTCTCCTCCCCTTTGCTTCCATTCAGTCTAGCTTTGTATCGCTTCCAACTTTTGTTCTGTGTACAAATGCATTTGACCCTAAAAAGGTGTCGGTGTTCATGACTCCTTTAGTGGAGCTGCCTCTATTGATGTCTCTTCTAGATATCCTGACTTTCCAAAAACCTATAGATATCACACACTTTGGTGGTATCTATTTAGGTTTTCTCTTCGTCCTCTTCCTTTGTACCTCTTGCATCATCTTTCAAGAGTTCACATCCCCCAATAGAGTAGAAGGTAGAGAGTGTTCCTTCCATCAATGAAGGATGTAAGAGGAGCCCACCTTCACTGAAAGGTGGTCCAATTATGACTTGTACTTTCTTAGTGATGGAACTAGTCTTGGCTTCTCCTGAGTTCATCATTTCACTTGAATCACTCGATGAGCCTAGCTACGAATCTTGGGTGCAACTATCCTTGTCCATTAAGGAAAAACATGGCACTCACATAAAGTGCATGTTTAACTCTCTAGAGGAGGTTCAGACCTTTTCGGTAGTCTTCACAAAACTTCTGACCTTAGCTCTAGAAGAGCTTGGCGGAGAAGACCTTGTAGGGCCCTCTTCCTTAACCCTTATTGCAGGAGGGTCAGATACTCCTCTTAACATTCCACCACTACAGCTCATTCAACTTCCCTCTATAACAATCTAGAGTGGGAAGTAGATGACCTCTTGGTTGATTAGTGTTAGGAGGAGACCTCTTCTTTATCTTTAGAATAGATGCATTTGTTTTTTGACGTGGTCCCTTGTGATCATGCTATGTGTTATTGGATGACCCTTGTCACCCTTGTTGGTACTTGGATATAGGTGTGGTTTTTGTGTCATAAACCTTCTTCTATGTGTTTCATCATTCTTCCATGTTTGTGAGTTTATTTTTGATAAATTGGGGATGATGCAAAGCATTGGGGGCATTTAGGCTTCCCTTCCATGTTGACCCATTTTTTATATTTACTTTAAATTCTCGTGAATTCTTTAGATGGTCTAGTATAGTAGGGAGTTCTTGATAGTTCATTTTATATGCTATTATTATACTTATATATATATATATACAAACATATGTAAGTATATTTATTTATTTATTTATTTATTTGTGAGTCATTTTTAACCTAAAATATTAGGCTACCCTTATGCCCTGTGTTTATGTTCATTTTTTTTCCCTCTTCTTTTCTTGATTTTTCCCTCTTGTGTGTGACAACGACACTTCTATAACATTTTGATTTTTAGAAAATGCATTTGTGGCCAATGAATCTTTTCTTGAGAATCTTGACAAAATTCTTTGCAAGAATCACATTCTAAACTTGAAACCCTAATGAAACATGTTTCCTTCATCATGGGTTTGTAAAGAAATAACTTGAGAGCCTTTCCCTCACATGGGGGCATCTTCTTAATTTTGAATTGTCTGATGAAGTGAATATCTTTTAAAAGGATTCATTGATGATGAATCAATTCAAGAAAGAGATATTTATTTTGTACCTTCAAAATAGCATGTCCCTTGAGTGGACCCATTCTTCATGTTGGGTTCCCAAGGGACCCTTTTGAAAGTTTTACAACTTTTTGGTTTGAAAATTTTCCAAATTTTTGGTAGTCTACATGACTACTACCTACATCTCTGCTTTCTCACATGTTCTATCTATGGATAATTATGTCACTTTATAGGTGTGCCTATGAAGCCACTTTCTGACTCTGTGGAGTCCCTTAGGTTTCCTCCATGTGAGAGATCTTGCAAGATACCTTCCTATAGGTCTATTGGTATATAGGGTACTTATTCTAATCTTCCTCCATGTGAGAGATCTTGGGGGTCACTCCCCTATAGGTCTATAGATTTTTAGGGTGATTTCTTTCAGTTTCCTCAATGTGAGAGATCTTTGGGGATACCTCCCTATAGGTGTGTGGGCTTGTAGGGTGCTTTTTAGGGTTTCCTTCATGTGAGAGATCTTGAAGGACAACTTCTCTATTGATATATAGGTCTTTAGGGTGCTTTCCAAATTTCCTCCCTATGAGAGATCTTGGTGGATGCCTTCCTTATAGGTTTGTGGATCTATAGGGTACTTTCTTAGCTTCCTCCATGTGAGAGATCTTGGGGGATGCTTCCTTGCAAGTCTGTAGGTTTCTGAGGTGCTTTTCTGGGTATCCTTCATGTGAGAAATCTTTGAGGACACCTTCCTTGAATGTTTTTGGTCCTATGAGGTGCTTTATTCTTGGGACTTCCTTCATGCGAGATGTCTAGGGGGTCACCTCCTTGTAGGTCTACAGGCCTCTAAGATGCTTTCATTCTATAGCTTCATAGTTTGGTGGGGCTGTGAAGTCCTTTGCTTTTCATGCACTCTCAAGTTCGCCAGATTGTGGTCTACTTCTTTGATAGTTCAGGTATATATTTTTAATGCTATTTACTCTTCAATCTACTTTACCGAATCACTTATCAATACTGGTGCTCACTAAAGTGGGGGAAAATGTATAGGAGAAATTTTTCACCCCTTGCAAAAATTTCCCTTTTACACTTCCTCACCTTATAAAACCAAATTCAATGGAAAAATTCCACTTTAGCTTGTTGCCTTCATTCCATTTGGTGTTTATCTTTTGTTTTAGTAGAAGAATAATTATCAGGGATGCTCGTGTAGCACATAGATGTTTGCATGGCACACTTACATCCCTGATGGATTCCCACGTCTAAAGCTAGTAGAAGTATTACACTTCCCATTGGGGTTGGTTTGTAATGCCCCTCTTCGACAAACTAACCTGAATATGACCATTTTTCTCATCCCACCTTGAAAAAAAATTGTCCTTCATCCAGTCGATCTTCTTTTGGCACTCCCTAAGCATTCTAGCATTCACTTCATGTATTCTCATTCTTCAAGTAGGACTTTGGCACTCCATAGTAGTAGCAACAACACTTCAAATTCATATAGCAAGTGTAGAACAACACCATTGTGGCAGGGGCTTGATTCCTCTCTTTATCTCCATCATTAGTTAGTGAGATCTTGGTGGAGATGATAAGCACTTTCACTCCACTCCTCTAAAAATTTGGTTGAGTAGCACATTACTATTTTGTAGTGTTTATTGTGTCCTTTATTTTCATTCTTCCTTTATCATACTTTTATACATTTTTTCTATCTTGGTTTGCCATGGAGGTGGAAACACCAAAATGGGGGTTTGACTAAGGTAGGACCCTATACAGTCCCCCAACATTTTTTTGCCTTCTTGTGTGTAGGTGGACGTGCATTTGGAGCTAGTTGGTGAACAGGCTCTTTTCTGAGATCATTTTTTTCTCTATCTTTAGTATATCTACTTTATCATATTTGCTTATACTTCTCTTACTTTATAATTTTATTTTGTTCCCTTAGAAACCATTGGTTAGGCTATCAACCTATATTTGTTATTAGTTTCCATTGTACTTTTGATCCTCTGGTTGTACAAAAACCAATGCACCACACTGTCATCCTGGAACCCTACTATCATCCTCGAGTAGAGAGCTACCTGGGGCATAGTGTTGAACCTGGAAACTAGCTTTCCTAGCCCCAAAGCTTATTTTTTGTTTGCAAAGTGATTGAATAACCTTATATTCCTCATCATTCTCATCCCTCATTTCAAAACCCCCCTTTAGAGTGAGGTAAGTTAGTATAGCTTTTCATTCTTGGCTCTTTGTGACCTAGTCCCTTGAATGTGGTTGGTTCCCCTATCTTACAAAAACACAAAGAAAAAATAAGATCACACAACCCTTAGCATGATCAAATCCTTTTAGAAACAAAAATTATCTTCAACACAATCATAACAACTTAACTATAGAACCATAACCAATAAGACTTAACCAAAAGAAAATCCAGACCAACAACATTTCTCTCGAACCTCGGCCAAAAACACAAAAAACTATAGTTCACAACTAGTGAACATATCTTGCATTGTAAAATGAAGTAGAATCCAAAAATATGGATGTATTAGCCTCTAAAAACAATGAACAACATATTTGAAGCACACAAACATAAAATAAAATCCTAGGGAAAAACTCAGAGCAACCACTAAACACCAACAATCTTTCTTCATTACAATTTTCACAATATCCTCGATGTATACAGCTAATAACCTGCATCCATGGCATCAATGAAAACAATGACCAGTTGAGAGCCAATCTTCCCCCTTGTCATTGATGGAAACACATGATGAGAAAAACCATCAAAGACAACATACTATCTATGAACACACTTTTCATTGTTTTTCTTTCTATTTCTCCCCCTTAATAGATAATATTATTACATTCATACTCTTATGTTCTCACTTCTTCCTCTTCCCCTTTGACATCAATGGAAAAGTAAAATGATATTTTTCATTGATTTCCCCTTTGACATTAAAAACAAAATACTCATACAATGACAACACATGACAATACCAATTCCCTTTGAGAGGTAGCCACCAAAACATTAGTCAAAAAGAAAGATAGAGCCATAAACCCACTAGACTAATGTATCTTCATATGCATCTAGTTAAATAAAGGAGGGGAAATGACCCCTAACTTCTCTCGAAGATACTCAAAAGTATCTTTAGGAAGAGCCTTCATAAATCTATCAAAAATTTGATCCTTTGTAGGGACATACTCAAGCTGTAATTCATTCTCCAAACCTTCTCTTTCAAGAAGTGATACCTGATATATATATGCTTTGTCCTCAAGTGTATCACTAGATTCTTTAAAATGTTAATTGCACTTGTGTTATGATAGAAGATAGAAATAGGATCACCTTAGATAACTATGATATCTTTCAATGTCTGTTTCATCCATAAAACTTGTGTACAACAAGATGTAGTAGCAATATACTTAGTTTAAGCAGTACTTAAGGAAATTGAATCTTGATTTTTACTCAACCATGCCACCAATATAAACCAAAAAATAATGCACCACCACTTGTACTTTTTATGTCATCTACACATCCAACCCAACCTACATCTGTATAAGCACTTAGTGTAAATTTAGTATCCCCAAGATACCATATGCCATAATCCCAAGTGCCATTCAAATATCTTAATAATCTTTTAATAGAAGAAACATGTGTTTCGTTAGGATATTATTGAAATCCATCCAAAAGATAGACATTAGGCATAATATTTGGTCTAGTAGTAGCTAGATACAATAGTACACCAATCCTAGATCTACATTTTCTTTGATCCTCCTTAGGTGAATCATCATCTTTACCTAATTTGTAGCTAGTCACCATAGGAGTGCATACCAGTTTGGAACCATCCATCCCAAACTTCTTCAAAATCTCTTTCACATACTTAGACTGTGAAATAAAAATTCCTTTCTCTATTGTATTAATTTGTAGCCCAAGAAAGAAATTCATTTCTCCAAACATAGGAATCTCAAATTATTTTTTCATTTCTTCCACAAACATCTTACACATAGTTTCATTTCCTCTAAAAATAATGGCATCAACATATACAACCACAATTAAGATGTCATTTTTTATTTTAAAATATGGTTTACTATCTATCATAACTTTGTTGAATCAAGTACCTATCTATCCTTTCATACCAAGCTCTAGGAGCTTGCTTCAATCCATATAAAGCTTTCTTCAATCTACAAACCATATCCAGTTGATCTGAGAAATGAAATAATTCCAATTGTTCCATGTAGACCTCTTCTTCTAGCTCACCATTCAATAATTTAGACTTGACATCCATTTGATAGACCTTGAAATTTTTATGAGTAGAAAATGCTAACAGCATGCTAATAGCTTCAATTCTTGCAACGAGAGAAAACGTCTCCTTAAAATCTATGCCTTGTACTTGTGAGTAACAATTACACACAAGCCTTGCTTTATTTCTAACCACTTCTCCTTTCTCATTCAACTTATTTTTGAATACCGACTTTGATCTAATTATTTTTTTATTTGTCAGTCTTGGGACCATGGTGCAAGATCACCCATAGGTTATCTTAGGTTGTCTAGGACAATCTTGTCTAGGACAACTAACCAATAAAACTTAGTTCATTTGGATGTAAGCCTTAATGGAATTTTTGATTGAGTGTTGATCATCTGATGAAGGTCATGTTGACAATTGGTTAGGCCTAAGGCTTTTGCTCAAATAAGGTTTTGACCTTTTATGCCTTTTAGGAGTTTCTTTTCAATTTTTGCAAATAATGCTCAATTGGAGTTACAAGCGGCCAAGGAGAGCCCATAACTGAATTGGAGGCCCTATTTATGGAATTCCTCAGCATTAGTGTATGGTTGGAAGCATTTGTATTGCTTTGAATTTTTGTGCATTCAAGGAAAAATAGTGTGGTTGTGTGCTAATTTTTTAATTTTTACTTGAATTGTTGCTTTAATGGATTGAACAGGGCACTATAGTTAGTGTAGGTTGTAGTGTAATTAATATTCAAGCTTTGCGTGGCATTTAGATAATTTTCTAATTCATTTATGTCTTATTTGTAAATAATTTTGTTTCTTCACTATTGCTGGTCTGAACCAGGAAGTTTTGTGTAAATGGAGTGTTAGTTCACTTTCCCACTTTACAAATTGTATAGCCCTTTGGGAATAGTGACTAGACTTCATGGTTGTAAATATTGTAGGGTTTAGGTTTTTTGAAAGCACAGGAGCTGTTGGAAAATTCTTGCCTTAGGCAAGCCAGGGAAGAGTCTGGCTAGGGAAGACCTCAATGCAAAGCATTTAAATTGCAGGGGTGTCAACTTTTTGAGAAATCACTACTTGGATAAGATAGATAAGCTTCTTGCCAAGACATAGCATGAAGGAGAAAGCTCCATCAGTCCATATGGTGTGAAGAAAATCAAACAGTTTGTTGTGAGGTCAAGTAAGGGTTTGCTTAGACCTAATTTTTCAAATTGTGGGTCAAGCCTTTGTACAGACAACTAAGACCCAAGACCCAAAAAATATTTGAGAGGTGGGCATATGAACCAAGTATCCCAAGAAAAGATTGGGTGTTCTTTGGAAATATTTAGAGAACTAACCTATTTTCTCATAGGAGACCTAATTGGGGCTCCTAGGGCTAGTAGCCTTTTTAAGACCTAAATGAGGGTTTGGTGAAAGCAACCAAGAAATGGAGTCAAGTGGACCTTCAAGAACCATAGTAGGATGGATTTAATTCTTTTGAAGTACCTCCACACCCCTGCAAAGTTAAATTCAATAATTTGGAGGTTTTTAGCCTTTAGGGTGAATTAAGGGCTAAGGTGAGAGTTGCAAGTTTGCACCAAGTTTGGACTTGGTAGGAGAAATTATGTTGGTAGTTGAGGTTGGAAAGGCAAGACCAGGGGATCCTAAGGAAAGGTCCTATAGGTTTTAGTGGTGGAATGAAACACCTTAGAGGTCTTCCAAGCAATACCTAGAGCAGGAATCAATGATTGATTCATCCAACCTCCCTATCAAATTGGTATTAGAGCAACAAAAGATTTGGGATAGAATAATATATGTCGGAGATTGAGTCTAGTTGTTCTAATGACATGGTTACAAATGCAGAATTGGCCAAGAAGGTTGAAGAACAAGAGGAAGACAATAGACTATTGAGGGAAATAATATCGCAACTTGAGCAAGCAATGAGTAATGTGCAGTTAGAAAGAAGGGTACAAAAGATAGAAGAGGTTGCAGAGGAAGACAAGATCTCTGAACCTAACCCTATTTTGCAAGAAGAGCTTTTCTTGAAGGCATTGAAGGAATACCACTGTTTAGTGGGAAAATGGAAGCTAATAAAGTCATGGATTGGATAGAGGGAAGGGAAAACCATTTTGAATGTGATGGAGTCACTGAAGAACAGAAGGTGAAGGTGGTGAAGTCAAGATTAAGAGGTTCTTCCTTGACATGGTGTAAGTTCATTCAGACAAAGAGGGAAAAGGAAGGCAAGAAGCCCATTTCTAGTTGGAAGGGAATGGTTGCCAAACTGAGAGAAGCATACATGCTTGATGATTATGAAATTTAGTTGCACAAGAAAAGACAAAGCTTGAGACAAAGAGACCAAGATGTGAATTCTTATACTGAGGAGTTTCAAAAACTTTGTATGAGGTCTAATGTTACAAAGGATGAAAGTCTCAAGGTGGCTAGGTATCTTAATGGCTTGAAGTGGAACATTCAAGAGGAGATGACCCTTCTAAGTCCCAAAATAGTACACCAATGCTATCAATTGGCTATAAATATTGAAGACAGGAGTAAGAGGAAATAAGACCAGGCTTCTAAGAGTAGAGGAAAAGGTAGAGATCAAAGAGGACATAGAGGTGGATACCAAGGTAGAGGGACTAAATAAAGAGATCAGGGAGAGTCTAAACTCACAGAGCATGGAGGTGAAACTTCTAGAGGAGGCTATGGAAGAGGTAGAGGACCTCAAGGAGGTTCAAATAGAGGAAGAGGAGCAGGAAGAAGTAACTCATACTTTGCTAGTATGAAGTGTTACAACTGTGGTCAAGTAGGTCATCCAGCTTATAGGTGCCCGGAGAAAGCATCTTCTTCACATACAGAAAAGAGAGTAGCATATGCTCAAGAAGATACTATGAGCGTCATGTCATCAGAGGTTAGTCACATTGAGTCAAAAATGGGGGAGAATTTGAAGTTTAGCAGGGTTCTAATCAAACAACCAGTCATAGAAGAGCCAAAGCAAAGGAGAGCCTTATTCAAGGCAAGATGCAAAATACTTGGAAAGGTGTGCAAGGTTATAGTGGATTTAGGGTCTACTGATAACATTATTTCTGAGGATGTAGTAAGGAAGTTGAAGATGGAGAAAGTACCCCACACTAAAACTTACAAAGTGACATGGTTGAACAAAGGGCAGAGTATTCTTGTAAATGAGCAACCAACAATGGAGTTCTCCATTGGAAGATATAAGGACAAGTTGATTTGTGATGTTTTTCCCATGGATGCATGTCATCATCTATTGGGTAGACCATGGTAGTATGACATAGGAGCCATCTATGTTGGAAAGGAGAATAGTATCTCATTCAAGAAGGATGGAAAGACATTCCAACTGTAGTCACTATCAGATGAGGAATAAGGATAGTCAAGGACCCCTAGTGTCTTGTTAAGTAGTGGCAAGGAGTTTATCAACACTCTACAACAAGGAGGGGAAGGATATGTGATCATGGTGCAACCCAAGGAGGAAGGTAAGACTAAGAAAACATTCATACCAGGAGCAGTCCAAAAGCTACTTGAGAAGTACAAGGACATAGTCAGTGATGGAACACCAACAACCTTACCTCCAAAGAGAGCCATCAGTCATTAGATTGAATTCATACTAGGGGCTTCATTGCCAAACAAAGCAACTTACAAGCTTACACCAGATCAGAACCTAGAAGTAGCTAGACAAGTGCAGGAGTTATTAGACCAAGGACTAATTAGGAAGAGTATCAGTCCATGTGTAGTACCAGTGGTCTTAGCAACCAAGAAAGGTGGTAAGTGGAGGTTATGCAATGATTCTAGGGCTATCAATATGATTACAATTAGATATAGATTTCCTATCCCTAGGATAGAGGATTTGATGGACTGTCTTGGAGGAGCACAATATTTTACCAAGTTGGATCTCAAGAGTGGATACCACCAGATTAAAATCAAATAGGGGGATGAATGGAAGACAACTTTTAAGACAACTGATGGGTTATATGAGTGGACAGTTATGCCATTTGGACTCTCAAATTCCCCTAGCACATTCATGAGGCTCATGAATGAAGTGCTTAAGGATTTCACAAGGTTATTTGTGGTGGTATATCTAGATGATATACTCGTCTTTAGCAAGACAACAGAAGAAAATCTAAAGCATGTGGAGTTGGTTCTTAAAATATTGCAGGAGGAGAGGTTAGCCATCAACCTAGAAAGGTGTGAGTTCTTCAAACAAGATCTTTTGTATTTAGGGTTTGTAGTATCCCAAGGATCATTGAAAATGGATCCAAGTAAGGAGGAAGCTATCCTTAATTAGCCTACACCAACCATTGGGACAGAGGTAAGGAGTTTTCATGGGTTAGCTCAGTTTTATAGGAAGTTTATAAGGAACTTTAGTGGCATATGTGCACCAGTACTTGATATAATCAAAGGTGGCCTAAAAACTAAGTTCAAATGGACTCTTGAATCTGAGAAGGGTTTTGAGAAACTGAAACAAGAAATGGCAACTCAACCCATCCTTTTATTACCTAGTTTTGATAAGTTATTCACTGTGGAATGTGATGCCAGTTGAATTGCAGTAGGAGGAGTACTAAGACAAGAAGGTAGATCTATAGCTTTCTTTAGTGAAAATCTCAATGAAGCTAAACAAAATTATTCTACTTATGACTTGGAACTATATGTTGTAGTGCAGTCACTTAGAAAGTGGAGGCATTATCTCCTACCTAAATATTTTGTAGTGTTTACTGATAACCAGGCACTTAGCTACATCAACACACAAGATAAGTTGAACAATAGACATTTGAAATGGATGGAATACCTCCAAGCTTTCACTTTTACCATCAAGCACAAGAAGGGATAGTTGAACAAGGTGGTAGATGCATTAAGTAGGAGCTTGCTGACAGCCTAAGAGATACAAATAAAGAGCATTGGGATAGAAATTTTCAAGGATCTCTATGGAGAAGATGAAGACTTCTCGGAGGCATATAAGGTATGTTCTAATTTTGAGAATAACTTTCATAGTCAATTCTTGAAGTATACATTGCAGAGTGGACTTTTGTTCAAAGGAAATCAGCTATGTGTTCCAAAAGGTTCAATGAGAGAGAATCTTATCCAGGAGAAGCACAATGGTAGTCTTAGTGGTCATTTTGGTATCAACAAGACAATGGAACTAGTGTAGAGGTTCTATTATTGGCCCAAGTTGCCAAGGGATGTCAAAAGGTATGTGGAGTAGTGTTTAGTTTGTATGAAAGCCAAGGGGGGAGCTAGCAATGCAGGTTTATATCAACCTCTACCCATTCCCAATAGACCATGGGAATGTATTAGCATGGAATTTGTAGTAGGACTCCCTAAAACTAAGATAGGGTTTGATAGTGTCTATGTGGTGGTAGATAGGTTTAGCAAAATGAGTCAGTTTATTCCTTGCAAGACCACCCATGATGCTAGCTATATTTCTTATCTTTTCTTCAAGGAGATTGTGAGGATCCATAGATTTCCATTGAGCATTGTCTCAGACAGGGATGTGAAGTTCATGAGTCATTTTTGGAAGACTCTATGGAGCAGGTTAGGTACTAACTTGTATTTTGGATCAGCCTACCATCCTTAGACTGATGGACAAACTGAGGTGGTTAATAGAGTGTTAGGTAACCTTCTAAGGTGCCTCACCAAGGAGTGTGGACAGACATGGGACATGGTCATATCACAGGCTAAATATGCTTACAATGATAGTGTGAATCAAACTATAGGAATAAGTCCTTTTGAAAGTGTATAGAATGCACCCAAGAGGTGTGTGTGAACTTAGAGACCTAGGAACTATGGAGCATAGGAGTGGCCATGCTGAGAATTTCTCTCATACCATGAAGGAGATTTAGGAGAAAGTGAAAAAGAAAATCACAGAGGCTACTCAGAAGCTGAAAGCTAAGGTGGATATGTCTAGGAAAGATCTACAATTAGTAGTAGGTGACTAT
This sequence comes from Sequoia sempervirens, assembly GCA_007258455.2. Classification (NCBI taxonomy): domain Eukaryota; kingdom Viridiplantae; phylum Streptophyta; class Pinopsida; order Cupressales; family Cupressaceae; genus Sequoia; species Sequoia sempervirens. The sequence continues at coordinate 351,436,342 of VDFB02047230.1, forward strand.
GTCATGGTCCATCTCAACAAATCTAGGTTGCAGAAAGGAACATCAACCAAGTTGCAGATGAAGAGAGTGGGACCATGTAAGGTGTTAGCCAAGTATGGAAAGAATGCTTACAAGGTGGAGCTACCTACAGATTTAGGCATTTCACCAGTGTTTAATGTGGCTAATTTGATTAGGTATAAAAGAGAAGTCACTGATTTGTATCAAAAAAGTATGGATGTCTTGAAGGATGTGAGTAACATAGCCTTACCTCCTAAAGACAAGCTGCAAGTAGAGAGGATCTTGGAATCAAGGGTGAAGAAGTCTACCCGACATGAGGAATACATGGAACATCTCATCAAATGGAAAGACAAACCAAAATCTGAGGCTACATGGGTGGATGAAGCTCAGTTCAAGAAACAAGGTATTGTTTTATGTTTGATCTCTCCCCACAATCCTTAGTGTTAGGCTGAGGGGGTGAATGGTGCAGGACCACCCATAGGTTATCTTAGGTTGTCTAGGACAACTAAACAATAAAACTTAATTCATTTGGATGTAAGCCTTAATGGAATTTTTTATTGAGTGTTGATCATCTAATGAAGGTCATGTTGATCATTGGTTAGGTCTAAGGCTTTTTCTCAAATAAGGTTTTGACCTTTTAGGCCTTTTAGGAGTTTCTTTTCAATTTTTGCAAATAATGCTCAATTGGAGTTACAAGCAGCCAAGGAGAGCCCATAACTAAATTGGAGGCCCTATTTGTGGAATTCCTCAACATTAGTGTAGGGTTGGAAGCATTTGTATTGCTTTGAATTTTTGTGCATTCAAGGAAAAAAAGTGCGGTTGTGTGCTAATTTTCTGATTTTTACTTGAAGTGTTGCTTTAATGGATTGAACAGGGCACTGTAGTTAGTGTAGGTTGTAGTGTAATTAATCTTCAAGATTTGTGTGGCATTTAGATAGGTTTCTAATTTTTTTATGCCTTATTTGTAAATAACTTTGTTTCTTCACTGTTGTTGGTTTCAACCAGGCAGTTTTTTGTAAATGGAGTGTTAGTTCACTTTCCCACCGTACAAATTGTATAGCCCTTTGGGAACAGTGACTAGACTCCATGGTTATAAATATTGTAGGGTTTAGGTTTTTTGAAATCAAAGGATTTGTTGGAAAATTCTTGCCCTAGGCAAGCCAAGGAAGAGTCTGGCTAGGGAAGACCTCAGTACAAAGAACTTAAATTGTAGGGGTGTCAACTTTTTGAAAAATCACTACTTGGAGAAGATAGATAAGTTTCTTTCCAAGACATAGCATGAAGGAGAAAGCTGCATCAGTCCATCTAGTGTGAAGAAAATTAGACAGTTTGTTGTGAGATCAAGTAAGTGTTTGCTTAGACCTAATTTTGTTAAATTGTGGGTCAAGTCATTGTATAGACAACTAAGACCCAAATCTTTGAGAGGTGGGCATATGAACTAGGTATCCCAAGAAAAGGTTGGGTGTTCTTTGAAAATATTTGGAGAACTAACCTATTTTCTCAGAGGAGACCTAATTGGGGCTCTTAGGGCTAGTAGCCTTTTTAAGACCTAAATAAGGGTTTGGTGAAAGAGACCAAGAAATGGAGTCAAGTGGACCTTCAAGAAGCATAGTAGGATGGATTGAAGTCTTTTGAAGTACCTCCACACCCCTGCAAAGTTAAATTCAATAATTTGGAGGTTTGTAGCCTTTAGGGTGAATTAAGGGCTAAGGTGAGAGTTGCAAGTTTGCACCAAGTTTGGACTTGGTAGGAGAAATTATGTTGGTAGTTGAGGATGGCAAGGTAAGACCAAGGGATCCTAAGTAAAGAAAGGTCCTATAGGTTGTAGTGGTAGAGTGAAACACCTTAGAGGTCTTCCAAGCAAGACCTAGAGCATGAATCAGTGATTGATTCATCCAACCTCCCTATCAGACCAATTCCTAAGTTTGACTCTTCTCAATTTGCATGAGGTCTTTCATAGCTTCCATCCAATGCTTATATTTACATGCTTCAATTACACTCTTCGATTCAATCCCATAAAGTAAACATAGATTTACCTTAACAAACAAAACTCTACTATTTTTGAATACTCCTTTTGTCTTGTCTCCAATGATCTAACTTTATGAAGGTTTCTTCTACACATGTCTAGGTGTCTTAGGGGACAACACCAAAGCTTCTTATTTTTCTTTATTTTTCTTAGCTTTTTCATCATTTTCCTATTCTTCCAAAACCTCTTCAATCCTTACACAATCAGGTTCATTAGATACATACCCATCAACATCAATTGAATTCTTCATTGCTTCATCAACCTTGACATTTGTACATTCTTCAATATTCCTTGATATTTTATTGAAACATCTATAAGCTTTTATTTTAGTATAGTATTCTAGAAAAATTCCTTCATCACTTATTGCATCAAACTTTCCTAAGTTTTCTTCGTCCTTCCTGATATAACATTTTCTTCTAAATACCTTGAAATACTTAACAGTAAGAATTCATCCACACCATAGCTCAGAGGGGATCTTTTAATTTTTTTATCTTTCTTGAACTCGATTGAATACATAAACAAAAGTGTGAATAGTAATCATTGATCTAGTGGCCTCTTGAATTATTTTGTTCTTTCTTTCAACAACTCCATTCTACTGAGGAGTTCTCAAACAAGATAACTATTTTTTATTCTATGCACTTCACAAAACATATTAAACTAATGGGAGCTAAAATCACCACCTCTATTAGACCTTAAGCATTTTATACTCAAATTTACTTCATTCTCAACCATAACTTTGAATGTCTTGAATCTATCTAATGCGTCATATTTCTCTCTAATAAATGTAACCCATGTATATGTAGAATAATCATCAGTCAAAAGCATAAAATACCTTTCACCTTGTATACTTCACTCTTGTAGGACCATATATATTTTTATGAATTAAATCTATTAGTCTAGTAGTACATTTTTCCTTTGATCTATAATGGTTTCTTGCTTGCTTTCCAAATTGATAATTCCTCCAAGTAGTACAACTTGAGTTGTACTAACCCTCACCAAGTTATCAAAATTCATATGACACATTCTCCAATACCACAACCAACTATCATTAATCTAAGTCATAAAGCATCATCCATCAATACCCTTAAGTTGATAGATATTTCCTTTAGATTTCTTTCTTGCAATAATAATTATTTCAGAGTCTTTCCTGATTTCACAACTTTCATCCTTAAATGCAAATTATATTCCTTAATACACATCTATACAAAACTCAAGAGATTATTCCTTAAGCCCTTAACATAATAGACATATTCAATATTATTCTTGCCATCAAAACTTACTAAATCTATCCCAAAAATATTAGCACCAATGTCATCTCTAAATATAGCTTATAAGCTCCCATCATATTTTTCAAGTTTAACAAACATACTCTTATCAATAGTCATGTGATGTGAACAACCACTATCAACAACCCAATAGTTCTTTTCTTTTTTATCATGTAGGGTAGATATTATAGTACCTTCATTGTTCTCCTTCTCTGGAGGGAATTCCTTCAACTATTTTTCAAAATTAGAAAAAGTAGGTTCATCTTTTATAGCCAAGAACAATCATTCATTGTCATTAAGATCTACATAATCAGATTCCTCATCAGAAGTAATAGCATCCTCATTCACATAATATGCTACTTTTATCTTCTTACCTTTCTTTTGTTTCTCATATCTTTGTTTATTCCTAAACCATCAATTTTGAGGGTGTTCTATGTACACTTCTCTTGGACTCTTAGGGTTTTTTGCGTAAAAGGAGAGAGATAGAACACTAAAATTGAGGCGGTTCACTCAAAATAAGATATGAAATTATCTAAATGAAACTAAGTGATGAAATTGACTAATTATGAATGTAAAACTAAGGAAATATGGAATGTTTGAAAACACAATGAGGTATGCAAAACTAAATTAAAAACATGAACTAATGCAAACAAAATTGAATGAGATTTAACAGAGTGCACTTGGAAGTTGAATGTAGATCCTCGAAGGTTCTATAAATTGGAAGAAATCATTTTTTATCACCAATGGGAGTCATTTGCCACTAATGGTGAATCAATCCTCCTACTATTAAAAACACTTGGGACTACTTTTCGACTATCAAGAATTGGATTATGAAAAAATCAAATTTTTCAGCCTATAGGTGGGACTCATTCACCACTAATGGAGAATTATTCCTCCTCCAAAAATTTGTAAATTAAAGAATCAAGCTTGTGGATCCAGATCTGCACTTGTCTTCTTGTCGAATTAACAGAGCCAAATCTATAGAAAATGAGTTGTATGTTGTCTCCAAGGTTGAAATAGGGTTTTATTGACTTGGAACACTTTGATGACTTATTGACCACCTTTCAACACCTACTTTCTTGACAAATCTGCATATAAATTCTGAAAACACACATGCCAAAAGGGGAAAAGTGGTTAAGGGTTAGAGTATAGTTATTTTTCTTGGTCAAATCTCACGTTGGTAATCAAACCCTTGATAAATAATGAAATAAAATGAAGAAGGAAATGATGAATATCAACATGCAAATTTCCTAAACTCACTAAAACCTTATTGAAGAAGTCTAAAGATATGTCAATGGCTGCTCGAAGATGCTTGATGATTTCTTGATTGAATGATGATTGAATGTAATCAAATGCTTGAATGAACTAGTTAATGAAATAGGTGAATGGGGGTTGAAATGGATGGAAAAACACTTATTTATACACACTTATGCCCTAATTACCAAATAATACAACATCACAAGATGACATAAGGTCTTTTTGAATAAAAACCCAAAAGCAATTTTGAATTATTTTGAATTTTGATCTAAGAGGGACTCATTTTCCATCCATTGTGAATGGGTCCCACTCTAGGCTTGTAAGTGGGTGTCAGGAATTAAGTTACATTTAATGTTGTTTGTCAGGTTTACATTAAAAAATACACTTAATTATGACTTGTAAGTACATAAAGGGATCATATAAAGCATAAGAAAGGTGTAAATAGTGATAAAAATCCTAGAAAAGTGTGAAATATTGTTACAAGACTTTACAACACTTTAAAATAGGACTTGATAAAGGATAAAAAGGGAATATTTAGATGAATTATAATAAGAAGAGTCTAGAAAATTGTAGAAATGTGTTACAACAGTCCACAACACCTTCAAAAGACATCATAATTTGAATATTTAGGACCTAATGTGAATGCATAAGTTACATTGCAACATTAAATCAAAGAAAAATAGGTCAAGCATCACAAGAGAAAGACCTAAAAGACCATGAAAATGTCCAAAGATCCATTTTTCTATGGTATAACTCCTCTTAGCTCTTTCTAGAAACCTCAAAGCATAATATCCCATTCCTCCTCAAATAAAGCATTGAGATGGTATCTTACCTTCATCCTTCTCACAAAGTTATCTTCTAAGAATCTTCCTTACAATCTTAGATTCATCTATTGTAACTATGCTAGACATTCTAGTCCTTCCTTAAATGGTTAAGCTCTTCTCCAAGGAACCAAGCTCTTATACTAATTATTGAACAAGACAACTAAGAGGGAGGTGAATTAATTGTAGAAAATTTGAACCTTTTAAAACATTAACAGAAACTTAGATCAATTGCAAATCCTTAACTCTACTAGAATGATTAAACATTAAGTGCAATTATAGAAACTAGAAACCATCACAATAACACAGTAACACTAGATTTACATGGAAATGCCAATAAGGGAAAAAAAAAGTGAGGACTAACTCACACTATAGAGAATACCAAAACCGATTACAAAGACTCATTTCCTAAGGAAAGGCTCACTAGCAAAACAAGGACTCACTATCTGGATCAAGACTCATTGTCCAACAAGGTTAACCACCCAAAGGGCTCACACAACCCTTAGCATGATCAAATCCTTCTAGACACCAAAATTATCTTTAACATGATCATAAAAACTTAAATCTAGAATTGCAAGTCATAAGACTTAACCAAAAGGAAATCTAGACCAATAACATTTCTCTCAGACCTTAACCAAAAACAAAGAAAACCACAATTCACAATTGGAGAACATAACTCACATTGTAAAATGAATCAAAAGCCAAAAATATGGATATATAGCCTCCAACAACAATGATCAATGTATCTAAACCACACAAAGATAGAAGAAAATCCCAAAGAAAAAACTAGAGCAACCATTGAACACCTTAAATCTTTCTTCATTACAATTTTCTCATATCCTTGACATATACAACAAATAACTTGCATCATGGAATCAATGACAACAAAAACCAATTGATAACCAATTGACAAGTTGACATAAATGAAAACACCTTCATTCTTGCAACAACATGAACTAAACTAATTATTTCCAAATTATCAAAATTCATGTGACACATCCTTTGGTTCCATAACCAACTATGATTAATTTGAGTCATAAAGCAATGACCATCAGGACCCTAAAGCTGATAGATGTTTCCATCTATACTCTTACTAGTAGCAATCACAGTTGTAGACCCTTTCAAGATCTCACATGGTTCATCCTTAAACACAAGATTATATCCAAGTTACTACACATTTTTCCAAAACTCAAGATGTTGTGTATTAATCCCTTAACATAATAAACATTATTAGCAATATGCTTTCCATCAAAATTGATTGAACCTATTCCACAAATCTTAGCTCTAGAGTCATCTCAAAATTTAACTAATCCTTCATCATGCTTTTCAAGCTTAACAAAATTAATTTTTTCTCCAATCATGTGATTAGAGCAGCCTTTGTCAACAACCAATTAATTATTATCATATTTGACATGAAAAGAAGATACCAAAGCACCTTGAACCTTATACTTCATCTTCAAAATACTTTCTTTCACACAACTTTCAAGGTTAGTAGAACCAAATTCTTCTTTTATAGCAAAAAAAAAATCATTATCATCAAAATCTCCATAATCAAATTCATCATTAGACACTCTAGCACCTTCTCTCATATGATAATATTCCTTAATCACTTTTCCTTTTCTTCCTTTTTCTTATTGTTTATAGCTCCTTTTAGGCATCTAGAAGCATAATGACCTATAGCACCACAATTAAAACATTTAAAGAGTAATTTACGTTTGTACTTAGCGATGCCCTTTTTTATCTTCCTCATAAAGTTGTCTTCTAAATCATCAAGATCTTCTTCATCTATATCTTCAACCTTCTTTGATTTACTAGTCTTGAAAGTAGTCTCAAATTTTATACCTTTCTTCAATTTTTTCATTTCAAATGCATTTGGAATAATAAATTTCTTCATTACTTTAGATTCTTTAATTGTTGCACCAAGGCCTCTCATAGCACTCACCAACTCATCAAATCATAGTATGTAGCCTTTTCTTCTTCAAAAATTTGCATCATTTCAAACTATTCTATCAAGTTCTAAAACTTTTCTTGTTTGACCTTTAGATCTCCTTCATAAATGCTTTCTATATTGTCCCAAACTTCTTTAGAAGTCTTCAAACTGATAAATTTAACTAATTTATTATTTGAAAGACTAATCACACTAATAAATATTTTCTTAGCATTGATCTCATGTGCCTTTATTTTTGTACTTGTACATGGTCCATTTGGAGGTGGAGTGTATGTAGTTTGATAAGCCTTCTCAATCTCATATCCTTGAGTTAACATATATCCTTCCATCTTGTTCTTCTAGAATGAATAACTACAATCAAAGCCATCAAATCTAGGATATTCCATATTAATCTTTTTCACCATTCCAGATCTACCTTAAATGGTTAGGCACTTCTTCAAGGAACCTTGCTTTGATACCAATTATTGAAATGAACAAGACAACTAAGAGGGGTGAATTAGTTGTAGAAAACTAAACCTTCAAAACCCTTGACAATAATCAGATCCACAAGCATTCATTAAACCCTTATTTTGTTAATATGATTAAACATAAAATGCAGATAATAGAAATTGAATTCATGACACTATACATAAGAGAACCCCAGATTTACAAGGAAAAACCAATGAGGGAGAAAAAATAGTGAGGATTAGCTCACAATATAAGTAATAAAAAAATTGGTACCATAGGGATCACTACTGTAATAGGACACACTATCCAAAAAGGCTCACAACTAGGGCTCACTACCACATAAAGAATATAAGATAGAAGAAGAATGTTACATAGAGAACACTTCTCAATGCAACAAGGAGTCTGCCAGAGTTTCTCACACACTTTCATAGTCTCAGATGAAATATTTTGGATGCCTTTAGCTCACTGCCTTAAAAAACCCTAACATGAAATTCACACTACTCTACTCAAATTCACATCACACATAACAATTTCATCAATATCACATACATATTTCTTCTCACTCTCTCTTCACTCATCCCAATACAACACCATACATATTTATATCAAGCTGTACTTCAAAATCCTTCTCCAATGTTAGCCACTAGTTGTTATACATAAAAATTCAAAATAGGTTGGAACCTAAACATTCCCATGATGGAAGGAAAGGAGACCTACATAAATACTTAAATAGGAACCAAATAGATCCCAAAACACTTTAAAATTCTTCCACAAGCCTCACATGTATTGTTAAACACAAGGCTAACAAACACTCATGCAAATCACCATTATCATTAAGTACATGCTTCCTTAAATCAATCGAAAACTTTTGAACAACATAATTCATTTGAATAAAATCTAGAATAATCCATGAACTACTTAAGATTCCTCAAACACTTCATCCAAGCTCGCATCAAGAAACGCTTTAACTTAGAACAATTGATAAATGAAAATCACTCTGTACTACAACAAATCAAGTAAAAAATTGGATATGGGTATGTGCAAGATCATGATGGGCCAAAAAGTGGTGATATGATGGGTATTTTTAGGGTATGTGCATGAAAAAAAATTTTTACCCAAAATTGATGAAATTAAAAGGGTTTTTAAAGGAGATTCTCAGCTTTCCACCAATATAAATTATGCTTTAGTTTGAATTTAATAAATAATTATTATTCATTTTCTATTTGAATTATGACTAAAGTCCTAATTGATAGGCTGATTAAAAAACATCTATAGCTTTGAAACAATATCACATTTTTGGAATCCAAAACATAGATCACATTCTGTGATTCACATACTATAGGAATCTTGAAAAAAGAGAAAATGAATTTCATGAATTTTTGACCAAGTTAAGGTGGTCAGACATACGAGTTTTTTATATTTTTTAAAAGTTGTAATAAAAAATTCATAATTAATTATTTACTTGGAAAAAAATTACAAAAAAATATGCATCACATCCGGACATGAGTCCTCTACTTATTTCTAAAACATTATAAAAAATATTATCATTTTATTGTGGTTAGGGTGGTCAAACAGACACCTACTTATTTTTTCCCTGAAATTGAAGTACTACTGCATTGAAATTTTAAATTTTCACCAAATAGATTATTATTTTTAATTATACATAGTAGTTTAGAAACTACATTCAATTCTCTATAGATTCTATTCTTACATATTTTTGAAATAATATAGATAACTTATTCAAATTTTTACGTCAAGTTGCCTAACTCTAATTTTTATGAATTTTTTGCCACTTAAGGGCTTGTTTTTTCCATGATGATCCTGCACATACCCATATAGAAAGATAAAATCATTATAAAAAACTTCCCAAATCTACACAACCTAAATCAAAATAGTGGAAAAATGTAGAGAAAGTTTCTCCTAGTCCACAAAAAACATTACAAAATGTCTCGCACTGTACAATGATCCAAAAATCAATATTTTGAATATAGCAACCTCTAAAAACCTTTAATAACTTGTAAGATCTATAGAGGAATATCATCAACATAGAAGAAACATAGAATACAATGTTGGGGAACACTATAAATATTTTCACAACACAACTTACCTAGTTTATCAAATTTTCTCAAAAGAACTTAGAAACCAAATACCAGAGACATCATCTCAGCTCATTACTTCATTCAAAATCATCTTCAAACTATACAAAAATAAAGGTAGGTCCATGTACTCACAACACTTCCTCAAGATCTAAACTACACATGCACAACCTTTTTTCCTCTTTTTCACAATTTTCTCAATATCCTTGACATCTTCAATCCATAGTTGACATCAATGACAACACTAGTTAGCAAACTTCCTATTGAAATCAATGAAACAACTTCATACTTGCAACACATATAACATTTTTTTCTCATACAGTTACAAAATTGTGTGTAACTGAAATAAGGTCAATCACATTCAAATGCCCATCAATATGAAGACTTGTGAAGTAACCATTCTCTACATTTAAATGGGATCCTTTTATCTTTTATGCCCACCATTCCATCAGCTAAATAATAACCATTGATCATCCTTTGAGTGGTAAACAAAAATAATTTAACTTGTTCAATTGATTCTACTGAGGAGTAAGGGATGGTTTTCCATGAGTCTAAACCCTCAATATTGTTACTTAAGTGAATTTTCACTGAATATAGCAAGCCAACAATCAAACATAATATATAGCTCACTTTTCTTTGAAAGCCTTCAAAAGATATAAACCCTAGGTTTTTGGTTATAGTAAGGACTTGAGGTTTTCAATAAGGTATAGGGATTTCAACAATCAAAATTCTAGAATGGAATTACCACCACAGTAATTCACCTTCTATATGTCACTAAAATAGGTAAGAAATGAAAACAATTCCAACCTTTTGAAGGGTAAGAAACAATACCAACCTTAGTCCCCATAAGGATACCAAAAAATAGGTTATAGACATTGATAAATTTGCAACCTTTTGTCACTCAATCTACAATGTTGAATGGAAATGATTCTTCAATTCCTAGCCATACCTTTGACTACAATGATTCTTTAGTATCTTCCCTTAAAAAACATGATTTTATGCAAAACCATTTCACTAAATACCCTAGTTATGAAAGGATGAAAATGAAGTATTCTTGTGAAAAGAAGACTCCATGAATGAACACTATAACTACCAAATCTGTGCACTCACCATCTCAATATAACACTGAATGATCAACACTCTTTTTGACCTGAAGCAAATTTTTCATCCTTTGAATGATCCTTCTCAAACACTTTTCTTTGTGCTAAAGACTTTTGCATCAAAATGATAAAATTAATGACCAAGCATCAATATACCATCTATCATCTCTAACATCTATGACAAGAATCAACACCAATGAAAAACCTTTGGTTTTACATCAACACCAATGATAAACCTTAACTTTTACATCAATACCAATGAAAAATAAGCTATGAATAATCTTTGGCACCAATGAAAAATAAATCAACTAATTCATCCTTTGTCATTGATAGCAATTCAACTTTCCTGCATACTTTTCACTCCCCCTTTGATGTCAAATGACAAAGGGCTATGTCCCCCCTACAAAATATATAAACCTTTGTTGTTGAACATGACCTATCATATTCTCTACATACTAGAAATTGTATGCATTGTCATAACAATATGTGTGAACATACTTGGATAAAATAGGGAGTAGATTGATCAAAAACATATCATTATATCACTATCACCATACTCTCAAGGAAACTAAATATATATTACTATCAAGACTAAAGTATGAAAGGTTGAAAAACCATACTATCACATAAATATAGTTGATGCATATCATTACCAATGTGGCCATGATTTTCATTACATAGGGACTATCACCAGACCCCTACAAACCATGAAACTTTCTAAGCACCATATTGTTTTCCTTGCAAATACAAAAAAACTCAATGGAAACCATTGTTATCTGTCAAATACATAACTATAAACCATGAAATATTATTAATCAAAAAACAAGACATTGGAATGAGAAGAGTAAAAATGTCAAGGAAATATATCACTATCTATTGTCACTTTCAGATCATTTCATAGTGTTACAAAACACATACAAAACATAAAGTCATTGTCCATCAAACTTCCAGTCACCTAACTATCCATCACTATGATGAATGATCAAAGCCATGTCATACAAACAAAATCTAATCACTTTCTATCCAACCACTATAATCCATTTCACTAGTTGTTGTATCATCTACATACTATCACACATGTTTAAAAGGTTTGCATACCAATACCACTATCATTGACCACAAAAAGAATATAATACTGCAAAAGTGATTCAATTCATAGATCCACCCACCCTTGGACAAATAGGGACTATCATATTGTTCTTACAATAGAATCAACCTAAAACACTACATCTGATACAAAAAAGACATGAACAAGGAAAACATGAATCAATAGTCCTACAAACCATCTAGTGGTATATGGTACATACAATACTAGAACAATAGGACCTAATTTTAAGGATAAAATAAAATGTATGAACTCCCCCTCAATCTAAACTAGATCTCTTGAATTATGAGATAAAGGAGAGTGATAGAACACTCAATCATTTCCTTAATTGCTTAAAATAAGTTCACTTTGAAACATTTCAAAATCATTTTGACACTTTCTCCCCCTTGTGATTCTTTCTCCTTCTATAACTTATCACTCCACTTGGATGTTTGATTTGTGAAACAAGAGTACTATCTACTATGATTTATGATTCTTACAATGTGTCAGCTATTCTTGAACTATCAAGCACTAAATGGAGCACATTTTTGAGGGAAACTACTATCAAAATTGGACTGAGATTTGAAAATTCACTATAACTAAAATTAATCTATTTTATGGTAGTGTCATCCTCCTTTTTAAGCTTATACCTCTATTCTATCTAGACACTTGTGAAGATCACTCTAGCATCATAAAGATAAACAAACCATTATCATGGTTTCTTCATTTTCTTTCTATGTTTCCCTTCTTTGTGTAACATGCCCATATGATTGGGCATCAAATTCATAGGTTATTTCATCTAGAAGTAAGATACTAGAATTTTATCACTGCCCTTTTAATATTTACACCTTTTTACTCATGAAATAACTATTATTTGGACTTATTGAATAAGACTATCATGAAATACTTATGGATATCCCAATATCATGACCTTGTATACCTTATTAATCACTTTCCTATTTATAGTTATAGTACAAGGAAAAGAGAGTGTGTACAATTATTTGCTACACTAAGTTCTTGCACATAAAATAACTCTAGAAACCCTATCAAGATCTACAACTCTATTCAAGGTAACCTCAAGCCCTTAAATGACTAGCACAACTTAATCCTAATCAACTTTTCTTTATGCACCTCATGGAAATTTTTACAAGGGCTAAAAAATGACAAATGCTTGCATATCCATCTATGGTTTTCGTCTTTGTGAGACTATACACACTGTTTCTTTCCCTTAAACCTTTAGCCACTGATTTTCTTGATTTCTTCCTTATTTCATAGCCTTTATTATAAAAAAACACTATATCTACTATCACAAATATTACTTACACTCAACAAATTTAATTTAAGACCTTCAACAAAGTAGACATCATGAATAGGTATTTTTCCATCTAAAAGCAATGTATAGGTTTACCTCTCATTTGAATGGTTGTATTGTCTCCAAAATTGGAAAACCCTCCATAATAGTCTTCAAAATTGATAAATTTTCTCTTGTCACCTTTCATGTGGTTTGAACACCCAATATCTATGATCCAAAAATCCTCCTTCTTAGCTTGTAGTGTAGCTTGCACAAAAAGTGGCTTTTCTTTTTTCCTCTAGACTAATTTTGGTTTATCCTCCTTCTTATCAAGGTTTGTAAGATTCATCTTCTTCATGGAATGATCATTACCCATTTTCTTTTGTTCATCAAGATAAGGCCAACAATATTTTGCTATGTGACCAAAATTATCACAATTTTAATACCTCAAACTACTTAAGACATCAAATGGATTTCTACTAACAAAGTTTGATATCCTTCTTGAACTAACTTTACAATCACTATCTTTATGGCCATATTGATTACAAAAAAATAAATAACCATAAAAACGTAGATTTTATCTATATGGTATATTCCTTCTTGCAATAAATGGTTTCATGAACTCCTTGTTTCTATTTTTTATGAAATCACTTGTATCAACATCTTTGATTAGGTTATTGTCACCATCATTTGAAGGAGTTTGAGAAATTTTTTTAACAAATTTCATTTGATCATCAAAACCCTTTGAACCTTGACCTATCTCATATCCAAGACCAAACCTGTCATTATAACTCTTTCCTTTTCAAGAAGCCTTCCAATCTGTTTGTTCCATCAAACTTATATAGCTTCCTTCTCAAGGACATGATTTCTACCTCCAATTTTTGGTAGTCCTTTATCTTCACTTTAACTCAACTTTGGTCACTTCTTCAACCCTATTACTTTCCTCAAGTTGTATTCTTTAGCCCTATAGATTAGTTTTTCAGTCTCCTTTTCTTTGCATAGTAGCCTCCTTTTTTAGTCTTTTGATCTCTCCTAGAGGAAAAAATTAATTATCCTTCAAGTTCTACTTCACTTTCTTCAACTTGTTGATCCTTATTAGAAATATCATCATAATTATCCCTTTTTCTTTCATTTGAACATATAGCATTAGCCATGAGGGTTTCCAAATTGGCTTCCTTAATTTTGAAACCACCTTTATAAATAGTGACTAACTTGTCCCAAACATATTTTGCACTCTTACAATGCATGAATTTAACAAGGATCTCATTTTTCAAAGCACAAAGAATGACTTTTGTGTTCTTTGGATTGCACTCATAATCCTTCTTCTCATTATCACTGGAAGGAGGTCTTGAAGGCATTGTATAACCTTTTTCTACTAATGTCCATATATAAAATCCCAAAGAATTCAAGTAATAATCCATCCTAATACTCCAAAAATAAAAATTAGTTCCATCAAATAGAGGTGCTCTTGTGGTAGAAAATCCTTCTTGATTAGACATAGTATCCCACTATAAAGATCAACCCAAGTTGATTAAAATTCTATAGGGAACCTGCTACTCTGATACCATTTGTTGGAATACTTAAGATCACTGAGAGGGGGTTTGAATTAGTGATGTAAAAAATAGAAAAATTAAACAACTTTAACTTTCGAGAAGCACAAACTTCAATGGAAGCACACAAAGATCACCACAACATAAAATTTATAAGTGGAAAACCCTATAAAGGGAAAAACATCTATGTGATCTGGTTGGGTTTGAAGAACCTATACAATCCTCATGATTTTTTCATCATTAGGTCTCACTGATTAAATTCTCACTGAATATAATAGAGCACCAAATCCTTATAAAATACAGGAGAAGCAACTCCAATAAAATACATAAGAACCAACTCTAATAAAATACAAGAGCACCAACTCCAATGGAATATACGAGCACCAACTCCAATGAGGAATTAAATACAATATACAGAGTACCACTCTATTTACAATATACAATATACAGAGTACCACTTCGTTTACAATATACTATATACAAATTATTTAAAATTTATAACAAGTTGGTTTTTTAGGATACAACTCTTAATTCTATAGTTTATAGGTTACTACACTGGGTGCTTCATTTTATCACTTTGTGAATGTTTTGAGTCCTCTATAGAAATCTCTTGTATATCCTTTTTTATATGTTATAACTTAGTTTTTCATTCTTTAACCTACATATGCATGTAGTTGCATACAATCACTAGATTGGCTACTAAATGTAGCACTGTAAATTATGTTCCCTAAAGATGAAATAATAATTTAACAATTTATATTGGGCATGCTTCAACATCCTCTCAATTAATACATTCTAGAAACACTCTGTATCCTTGAACTTTTCATTCAACTCAAGATAACATGTCAATGTTATCATAAAATTTCCTTATAAATAAAATTGCACCATTCCAACCCTAAATAATGCTCATTTTTTTAATCAGTTGTCCTTAAGTAGGTCATATGCTCAAGGATACAAGTTAAATGTTTGCAAAAAATTGGTCAAGGGAAAAGTCACCATAGACCAAATTTTTTTCTTCAAGATTTTAGTATTTCATTTATTTCAATCCTTTATTTATGTTTCATGAATTTGAAATTTGAAATTTGCTAGTAATTCAATTTTTTGCAAATTAGCACACTAATTCGAGTTTCATTCCAATGGAAGAACTAGTGGGAATCTAGTGTTGAATATAGCTTTGGCTACCTTCAAGCACCTATTGACTTACTTTTAACTTGTTTTCATATTTATACTTTGATCTACTTACTACCCTAAGCAAGGTATGTGAGTATTTTAATTTTCCCAGGATACTTGTAGGTTTTCACTTACCTAGTATTGTAATTCAAATTCTCTATTGAATTTAGATCATTGGTATCAGAGAAGGTATGATCATGTATGTCACATCACACATTGTCTAGTTATCAAAGGCGTGGATTGGAGGCACATAATCCATCTATCTACCTCTCTTTGAGATGCAACCAACAAAAGATGTTAAAACCAAAAAATATAGACTCCATTGAAACCTTGAAAAAATAGAGAAGAAATGATGAGCCAATTCTCCTAAATCCTTCAAGATTCCAAACAATCAAATAAAAACAATGAACCATTCAGTAGCCACACACCATTCAAAGTGCAAGTGAATTTTTATATTCCAAATTAAAAGGAAAAATTGATGTAGAGGTTGTGGATGACAAGTTAACCAAGTTGGATAGTTCTTTGTGAATAAAATTTTCAATACTAAGAATATAAAATTTTCTCTCCTTAATGTTGAACCTCATATGAAGCTACTATGGGAAGGTAAACTTACCTCAAGAAGGAATGATTATGCAATAGAGGAAGAACCTACATGGTGGGATTTAATAGAATTCATCAGTACAAAAGAGTATTAGCTTGAAGATAAATATGATGAAAAATATATGGAGTGGCAATTGCTTCGACAAAAGAAAGACCAAATAGTGTAGGATTATACCAATAAGTTTCATGTTTTATCATCAAATCCATCCATTCAAGATTTAGAGAAGCATCGATTGTTAAAATATAAGAGTTGGTTGCATAGATAAATTAAAACAAAGATATACTTTATAAGAATTAAAACATTGGGTAATGCCTATAAATATACCATGAAAATTAAGCAAAAATTCAAACAAAAGGAGAAGAAAGATTACTTTTCAAACAATAAATTCAAGGGTGAAAGCAATAACAAAACCCCAAGGAAACAAGATACCAACACCAAGTCCTCCTCTCAATCACCAATGTGGAAGATGAGTTAAAATAAAAATAAGGATTCAAGTATGTGGTGTGATATTCATAAAAGTTCTTGGCATGATATGAAGGAATGTAGGGCTACAAAAACATTGATGACAAAAAAAAAATGAAGAGAAAAAGGTTGACAAGTTGCCCACAAACACATTTGAGCACCAACGTGGTGAAACCATTATTGAAGTAGACCCATATGCCACCAATCCCACCACAAAAATTGTACATTGAGAAGATGAGGAATGTCTATTTCATTCACAAATGTGCATAAATGGAAAGGCTCTATGCTTCATAGTGGATAGTTGACGTCAAAAAAATCTAATCTCCATTGAAGTCGTAAAGAGAATAAACCTTAAAAATAAACCTCACATGCAACCATACTCCATGGGCTAGGTGAGTCAAGGAAGGGATATACTAGTAAATAAAAAATATTACTTATAGTATTCCATAAAACCATTCAAAGATGAAGTCATTTTTGATGCATCACCCTTAGAAATATATGATGTGTTGATAGCATAGCCATGTATGTATCAATGCCATGGTGTATATGAATCAAGGCCACTTAGTGTTATTATCAAGGTGGGTGAATAGAAGGATTGAATTCCTAAGGTAAGTCCTACAAAATATGTTTCTTTAATTAGTACAAAATAATGTAGATATTTGATTTCCCATACTAGAGTTTTTGTACTACTGATGATACAACCAAAACAAGAGAAGAAAGTCATATGTATCACTAATATTGTATCAACTACCACCTCTGCTCAACAAAAATAAATGAATACAATGTTGGAAAATTATTTTTCTTCATGTCACCCATAGAAGTTTGACTACACTATCAGGTGAAGCATTCAATTGATATCATTCTAGGGAAACCCTTACCAAATGGGCCATTATATAGGAGAACAATATTGGAGAATGATGAGATCAATTAGAAGATTGAGGAACTAATTCAGAAGGGCTATATCCAATCAAGTACATCCCCTTGTGGTAGTCATTATTTTATCCAAAAATAAAGATGGCACATAGAGACTATGTATTGATTATTGTTCCTCGAACAAGATTACTATGAAGAATAGATATCAAATTCCTTGAATTGATGATCTTTTGGACTAGCTATGTGGGGATAATTTAGTTTCAAAATTTTATTTAAATTATGGATATCATCAAGTGTCAATTGATCCTATAGATGTTTGGCAGACTACCTTCAATTACAAAGAAGAGTTATTTGAATGGGTAGTGTTGCCTCTTGGGTTGAAAAATTCTCCTCCTACTTTCATGAGGTTGATGAATGACTTTCTCAAACCTTTCACTAACTACTTTTTGGTGGTCTATTTAGATGATATTCTCATCTTCGGTAAGAAATAGGACAAACATATATACAACATGTTGAATAGGTTCTTCCAACATTTTAACAACACAAAATCTATGCCAATAGAGAAAAGTGTTATTTTGGATTGGTGAGAATCCAACATTTGGGATACATTATGGAAAATACGGTTGTAAATGTTGATCCTATAAAGATTGAGGTCATAAAGGCCTAGCCTTCTCTTAGGAATGCCATAGAACTTTGTAGCTTCTTCAGGTTACCAAATTTCTATCATAGATTTGCACTTGGCTTCTCTAATTTGGTGTGGCCTATGAATCAAGCACTCTAGGGTGGATCTAAGGAAAAAAAAAATTGGACAAAGGTGCAAAAACAGGATTTTGAAGAGTTGAAGAAGAGGCTATTCTCAACACCAGTCTTGGCACTTCTAGATCTGCAAAAATATTTTAAGATTGAAATCGATGCATCTGATTATGGGATATGAGCAGTTCTCATGCAACTTGGTCATCTAATGGCCAATCGTAGTGAAATATGTTCTTATATAGTTTGATAATATCCCACATATGAAAAAGAAATGTATGCAAGTGTGCATTCCTAAAAATAAGGTAAGCACTAGAGTCTAGGAAGAGAGATGATCGTCCATATAGATCATTAACCCTTTCAATTTTTGTAGACAGAAGGGAAGTTGTAGAGTGATAGACACCAGAGATGGTATACATGTTGTTGCAACAATGAAGGTGTTGTCATTGTTGTCAACTGGTCAATTGAATATCTATTGGTTATTGTGGATGTGATATTCATGTTGAGGATATTGAGAAAATTGTATTGAAGAAAGGTTGTAGGTGTTCATTGGTTGCTTTGGGTTTTACTCCAGGATTTTCTCCTATGTTTTTTTGGTTTAGATATTTTGATCATTTTTATTGGAAGCTACTATATCTAGATTTTTGTCATTTGATTCATTGTACAGTGCCAATCATGTTTACCAATTGTGAATTGTGGTTTTTTGTTTTTCTAGCTGAGGTCCAAGAAAAATTTTGTTGGCTTGGATTTCTCTTTGGTAAATTCTTATGACTTTTGGTTCTAGAGTTAAGTTGCTATGATTGTGTTGAAGATAATTTTGGTATTTGGAAGGATCATGCTTAATTGTTCTGTGTGTTTTACACTGGCTTGGCCGACCTTGTGTCAAACACTATCTTTAAAGTAGATGAAGCATGTTGGACATATTTGGGTCCTCATCTAGTGTGTGTTTGGGTTTCCCTCATTCTAATTCCACCCTATGATGTTTTGGTAC
This sequence comes from Sequoia sempervirens, assembly GCA_007258455.2. Lineage (NCBI taxonomy): Eukaryota > Viridiplantae > Streptophyta > Pinopsida > Cupressales > Cupressaceae > Sequoia > Sequoia sempervirens. The sequence goes on from VDFB02047230.1 coordinate 351,456,071, forward strand.
CAACTTAATTTAAATTTATTGATGGATGGCCAACTTTGGCTATGTTTCAAAGTTGAAGATGGTATACATATAGGATGAGTTAGTTGTTAAAGAAGAACAAGAGATAACTGTAAATAAATGGAGTAGATAGATTTGAAATAGATGTGAATCAGTGGGTATGTGTGATGTGAGTGTGGAAGATTAGTGTGAAGCCTAAATTTTGATTTTCTTGATGTAGTGAGTTGAAGGTTTACTCTATCATACATGCATTTCTACAAGTGTTAGAGTAAACTATTGTGGATTTCTTTCTCACATTGAGATTGTCTCTCTCTACAACCTACCTCTTCTATCTTCTTTTTATCTCTAAGGAAATGAGCCATCCAGGTGGTTATTCCTATTAGACAGTGAGTCTTGATCTGGACAATGAGTCCATTTTTTTATAGTGAGCCTTGTTTCTTAGGAAGAGAGCATTTGTAATCAGTTTTGATATTCTCTATAGTGTGAGTTAATCCTCACCATGGTTTTTCCCTTATTTGGTTTTCTACATAAATCTAGTGTTGTTTTTGTGTGATGAGTTTCAGCTTTTGCACTTGCACTCAATATTTAATCATTTTAGCAATGTTAAGGATTTTTTTCAGTGAATGATCTCAAGGCTTAAATTTGTTACAACTAAATCAGCCCCCTCTCATTTTTCTTGTTCAAAAATTGGTATCAAATTCTAGTTACTTGGAGAAGAGCTTAACTACTTAAGGAAGGTTTGGGATGGCTAGTAAAGTTACTCATAATTATCCAAGGTTCGATGAAACTAATTATGTTATCTAGAAAATAATAATGGAAGAATATCTAGATTATTTTGGATATGATGTGGAGAAATATTACAAGAATCCTTACACTCCTCCTACTACTGGTCTAAGTATGGCTGATGAGATCAAGGCACATGAAGCTAACAATAAGGAAAAGTACATTTTGAAGAATAGTCTTGTACATTTTGAGTTGATTAGAGTTCAAAATCTAAAGACTGCTAAGGAAGTTTGGGATGCTCTAGAAAAGATGCATGAACGTGATGAAAGGGTCAAAGAGGAAAATTTGCAAAATTTGGAGACATGGTTTGAGCTCCTACATGTGTTTGAAGATGATAATGTCAAATTTTATGTACATAGATTGGATGAGGCAGTAGTTGGAATGCGAGGACTTGGTGCTACTATAGATGAAACTGGGATTGTAAAGAATATTCTTAGAACTCCCCCTGATGCTTATGGTGAAAAGGTATGTGCTCATGAAAAAAAAAATATTATAATACCTACACTAAAGATCAATTGTTGGGATTTCTAACATCTTATAAGATCAAAAAGTTGAATTTGAGAAACATATTCAAATCAGAGACTTCTTTTAAGGCTAAAAAGTTGAAGATCCAGATGAAGTAGAAGCTAACTTTTTGAGAAGGATGAGTACAGGATCTGAAAAGTATGAATGTAAGTTACCCTTTAAATGCTTTAGTTGTGGAGAAATAGGTCATTATGTTGCAAGGTGTCTAGAAATAGCAAAGAGGAATAAATAAAGATATGAGAAAGAAAAAAAATGTAAGAAGATCAACAAAGCATATTACATGAATGAGGATGCTAGTATATCTAATGACTAATATGATTATGGAGATCCTAATGAAATTGAATGCTTATTAAATTGGCTATAAAAGATGAACCTACTTCTGCTAATTCTAAAAAATAGGTGAAAGAAAGCCCTCCAGGGAAGGAAAAAAATGAAGCTCTAATCACTTCCCTACATGCTAAACAAGAAAAGAATTATTGGGTTTTTGATAGTGGTTGTTCACATCACATTACTGGTGATAAGAGTAAGTTTGTTAAACAGGAAAAATATGATGGAGGCTTGGCTATGTTTGGAGATGATACTAGTGATAAAATTTGTGGGATAGATTAAGTATGTTTTGATGGCAAGCATAATACTGATTATATCTATTATGTTAAGGGTTTAAGGCATAATATCTTGAGATTTCGAAAGATGTGCAATAAAGGATATAATCTTCTATTTGAGGATGATAAATGTGAGATTAGGAAAGGATCTGAAATAGTCATTGTTGTAGGAAAAAAAATAGAAGGAAATATCTATCAACTTAATGGAGTTTATGGATGATGCTTTATGACTTAGATTGATGATAGTTGGTTGTGGCATTGGAGAATTTTTCACATGAAATTTGATAACCTGGAGAGGATTAGTGTAGTTCAGGTTGTGAGAGATTTTCCAAGGGTTACAAATCTTGTTAATGCTATCTACAAGAATTGTTAGTTTGGAAAGCAAGCAAGAAGCTATTACAAATCAAAGGAACAATATACTACTAGAATACTATATTTAATTCATATATATCTCTATGGTCCTACAAGAGTGAGAAGTCTACAAGGTGAAAGGTCTTTATGATTTTGATTGGTGATTATTTTAGATATACATGCATTACATTTCTTAGAGAAAAGTTTGATGCATTAGATAGATTCAAGACATTAAAATCTATGATTGAAAATGAAGTGAATTTGAGGATAAAATTCTTAAGGTCTAACAAAGGTGGAGAATTCACCTCCCATGAGTTTCATATGTTTTGTGAAGTACATAGAATAAAGAGACAGTTATCTACTCTTGGAACTCCTTGGAAAAATGGAGTTGTTGAAAGAAAGAATAGAACAATTCAAGATCCAACTAGATCAATGATTACTAATGATGGTTTGTTGGAATTTTACTTGACACAAGTTATTCATATTGTTTTTTATGTATTAAATAAAGTTCAAGCAAGAGAAAATAGTACAAATACCCCCTATGAGCTATGGTGTGCAAGAATTCCTACTATTAAGTATTTCAAGGTATTTGGAAACAAATGTTATATCAAAAGAGATGAAGAAACTTTAGGAAAGTTTTATGCAAGAAGTAATGAACGCATTTTTCTTGGATATTCTACTAAAAGAAAACCTTACAAATTTTTCAATAAGAGACTGAGAAAGGTTGTAGGAAATGAAAATGTCAAGGTTGATGAAGTAATGAATAATTCAATTAATGTGGATGGATATTTATCAGATGAACCCGATTGCATAAGGATTGAAGAAAATGTGGAAGAACAAGAAAATGATAAGAATGAGAAGAAGAAGCTCTGGTGGTGTCCCTTAAGACACCTAGATATGTGTAGAAGAATCATTTAGAAATTTAGATCATTGGAGACAAGAAAAAAGGAGTATTGACAAGAAGCAAAGTTGCTACTGGTGAAGTAAATATGTGTTTTCTTTCTAAGAATGAACCGAATATTGTAAGTGAAGCATATAAATAAGAACATTGGATAAAAACTATGAAAGAAGAAATTATATAGATTGAGAAGAATCAAACATGGGAATTGGTCCCAAGATTGATAGACAAAAAAAATTATTGGATCAAAATGGGTATTCAAAAATAAGCTGAATGAAAATGGAGAAGTGGTTAGAAACAAAGCCAAGCTTATGTGTAAATGTTACTCACAAGTAGAAGGTATAGATTTTCAAGGGACTTTTGCTCCAGTGAAAAGAATTGAAGCTATAAGGATGTTCTTAGAATTTTCTTCTTATAAATATTTCAAGGTCTATCATATGGGTGTCAAGTCTGCACTTTTCAAAGCTTTATATGGATTGAAGTAAGCTCCTAGAACTTGGTATGTAAGGTTAGACAGGTATATGATCTAGCAAGGTTTTAACAAAGGTACAAAAGATAGTAATCTGTATTTTAAAATTGAAAATGGAAAAGTCTTGATTCTAGTTGTATATGTTGATGACATTATTTTTGGAGGAAATGAAACTATGAGTAAGATGTTTGTGGAAGAGATGAAAAAATAATTTGAAATTTCTATGTTTGGAGAGATAAATTTCTTTCTTGGGCTACAAATTAATCAAATAGAGAAAATAATTTTTATTTAACAGTCTAAGTATGTGAAAGAGATGTTGAAGAATTTTGTGACGGATGGATCCTAATTGGTATGCACTTCTATGGTGACAAGATGTAAATTAGGTAAAAATGACTATTCACAAGGCTAATCAAAGAAAATATAGATATATGATTGGTGGATTATTTTATTTGACTTCTACTAGATGGGATATTATGCATGTTGTCTATCTTGTGGCTAGATTTCAAGAAGATCCTAAAGAAACACATGTTGTCATTGTTAAAATAATATTCAAATATTTGAATGGAACTCTATATTATGGGTTATGGTATCCTAGGGATACTAACTTTACACTAAGTGCTTATACAGATGCAGATTGTGTTGGATGTGTAGATGACAAAAAGAGTACAAGTGGTGGTGCATTTTTGCTTGGTTGTAGATTGGTGGCATGGTTGAGTAAAAATCAAGATTTAGTTTCCTTGTCTATTGTTGAAGCTGAGTATATTTCTACTACATCTTGTTGTACACAAGTTCTATTGATGAAATAAACATTGAAAGATATTATAGTGATGTATGATGATCCTATTTCTATTTTATGTGATAAAACAATTGCAATTAAAATTTCAAAGAATCTAGTGAAGCACTCGAGGACAAATAATATATCTATCAAGTATCATTTCTTGAGAGATAAGGTTGTGGCTAATGAAGTAAAGCTAGAATATGTTCCTATGAAAGATTAGATTGGTTATATGTTTACAAAGGCTCTTCCTAATAATACTTTTGAGTATCTCTAGGAGAATTTATGGGTCATTTCCCCTCCTTTCTTGAACTGGATGCATATGGAGATGCATCAATCTAGTGGATCTATAGATCTATTTTTCATATGGACTAATGTTTGGTGGCTACCTCTCAGGGGGGCAAGTAGTGTCATGTGTTGTCATTTTATGAGTAATTTGTTTCTAATGTCAAAGGGGAAATTAGTGTAAATTATCTTTTTCCTTTTGCATTGTTGTCAAAGGGGGAGAGGAAGTATGTGAAAAATATTATCTACTAAGGGGCAGAAACAAGAAGAAAAATCTTGAGAAGTGTATTTAGAGCTAGTATATTGTCTTTGATGGTTTTACACATCATGTTTTTCCATCAATGACAAAGGGGGAGATTTTAGCAATAATGAAGGTGTTGTCATTGATGTCAATTGGTCAAGTGGCTATCAATTGGTTGTTATGGATGTTGCCTATTCATGTTGAGAATATTGAGAAAATTGTATTGAAGAAATGTTCCAAGTGTTTAGTGGTTTGCATAGGTTTTGCTCCAGAATTTTCTCCTATGTTTGAGTCATAAAGATATGTTGATCATGTTTGTTGGAAGTTACTATATATATATATATATGGCTTTTGATTCATTGTATAGTGCAAGTTATGTTGACCAATTGTGAACTATGGTTTTTTATGTTTTTGGCTAGGGTCTGGGAGAAATTTTGTTGGTTTGGATTTATCTTTGGTAAAGTATTATACTTTCTATTCAAGAGTTATTTTTAATAATTGTGTTTAAGATAATTTTAGTATCTGGAAGGATCGTGCTTAATTATTCAATGTTTTACAATAGTTTCACTGACCTTGTGTTGAACACTATCTTTCAAACTAATGAAGCATGTTGGATCTATTTGGGTCACCATCATTCTAATTTCACCCTCAGAGTTTTTTAAGTTGACCTAATTTTAATTTATTCATGGATGCATGACTTTGGATATGTTTCAAAGTTGAAGATGGTTTAAATACATGATGAGTTATTTGTGAAAGAAGAACAAGGGATAAGTGCAAAGAAATAGAGAAGACAGATGTGAAATAGGTGCAAATTAGTGGGTGTGCTTGATGCAAGTGTGGAAAATTAGTGTGAAGCCTTACATTGAGTTTCTTGATGCAGTGATATAAAAGTGTACTCTATCATACATGCTTTTCTACAAGTGGTTGAGAAAATTGTGGTGGATTTCTCTATTGCATTGATATCTTCTTCTCTTTATAACCTATCTCTTGTATCTTCTTTGTATCTCTATATTAGTGAGTCCTCTGAGTGGTTATCCCTATTGGATAGTGAATCTTGATCAACACAGTGAGTGATCTGATTTAAGGATCTATGAAATTTCTTTGAATGCTTACATTAGCAATTACAAACCAAAGGTGCTTAATTAAATCTTAACACACAACAAAATTAATTTAATGGAATTAGAAAGTAATTAAAGAAAGAATACAATGAGAGATAAAGAGAGTGCAAATGAATATTGATAATGGAGTTTTTCATTTAGAATGACTATGTCTCTGAGCCCCTCTCCAATGAGTGGACTGATCCAATTATTCCTCCAAAATTTTAGTTACAGTCATTGGCAGAACCTCCCCTTGCTTTACAAAGAAATTTACAAATTCACTTCCAAAGTGCATGGGAACAAGCTTCTCCAAAAGCATGGAAATACAATAATTTCTCCAAGGAAAATGGTCTCTCACACTTGCAAAATTCTTCCAAAATTACTTGCTTTCACACCCCAATTCTACCCCTTTTATATTACATTTTTTCTAAAAATTTGTGTAAAACCAATTAACTACCCAATCTCCCTTACATAGAGAAAATTCCAATAATATCCCCTTCTTATGATTCCTGGAAGGACAATATCCCCTCAAGATAATTTCTTTTTCCATTTGAATGGTTATGAAGGGATTTATTCCCTATTAATTTGTGGGTGTAGTTTGAATAGGCTCCTTAATTTAGGAATAATATTCCTAATATTCCTGAATAGATGGGTATAAAATTTCCATGGTTTAAAAATTTATGAAATAGCCTTATTCTAAGGCATTTTATTGTAAAAATCATTTAAGTTTTAGAGAGAATGGGGGGTGATGGTCCCACCACACTCCCCTCCTCTTTATCTCCTCCTATTAAAAGGGGATGTGTTATATTTAAAGAGGGTTTCCCCCCATACCATGCATGGCACCCCACTTAATGTGGGCCGGCCCCCATGGATGGGTGGGGCCCATCTTAAATGTTTTATTATTATTTTATTTATTATCATTTATTTATTATTATTGTTTTTATTTAAAAATAATAATTGCCACTTGTGCCAATAATTTCCTGCTGTGTGGAGGGGTGATATATCACTGGGTGTCAAAAGTTGACTGGGCACTGACATCATCATTACAATTTTGACCCAATCTTTGACCTTCCATAACTTTGCAATATGGACTCCATTTTATGTGAAACGAACTCTATCGGAACCATGATGACAAGCCCTACACTATGGTGTTGACTTTAACCATATTTTATGACTTTGATTCTTTTTCCTTTTTTGTTCTAGCCTAGTTCTAAGAGTTGAATAGAAGTTTGACTATATATCTTGAGCTCTAGGACTTCGATTGATTCTGTTCTAGTTGTGTTGGAATCAAGATCTCAAGCACTTTCTAATGATACTAAAACTAGAGAAAATGGAGAATTTCAAAATTTGATAAAAATCCTCTGGATTATTCCTCCCCACTGGAAAGCTTCTAAACCTCCGAAAGTTGGTTACTCAAAAAGTAAGGGAGGGTAAAGTTCCCTCACTTTACCAATATCCATCCACTTTTCCTTGATTGGATGCATCCCTTTTAGCCCCACTCAGAGGTATTCAACTACTCCTCTTCATGAAGTCCTAGTGTTCCTGTCGAGGATGACATCTTTAGGAAACTCTGATATGTACTTTGGTGAAAGGTCATCAACTGATGGAAATTGCAGTTTAGCCTCCTCATCTAGTATCATCGAAGGTTCATACAACTTCAAGTTCTCAACATTGACTACTGAGTAAATCTACATGTATGGGGAATATTAAGGTGGAAGGCATTTGTGCCAATATTTTCTAGAATTTTGAATGGACCATATCTGATCGGCTTGAGCTTCCTTCCTTCACCTTGCATTTTTTCTTTGCTTATGTGTAACCAAACTGTGTCTCCAACTTGGAAATGATGATCACTGTGATGCTTGTCATGATGATCCTTGTACTTTTCTTGACTCTTTTCCAATTGTGCTTCTACAGCTTGATGAACTACTTGGACCTTCTGGATAAAATTTAAATCCCTTTCTACATCATTTGTTCCAAAATTGAAGTCCATTGGTGTCTTTGGAAAGTAACTGAAACAAGTCTCAAAAGAAGACCTCTTTGTAGAATAATGGGTTGCATGGTTGTAGGCATGTTGCACATAATGAAGACTTTCATCTGACAACTTAGGATGCTTGCTGCAATATCCTCTGAGAAAATGCACGACTGTCCTATTGACTACTTATGTTTGTCCATCAGTCTACAGAAGGAAGGTTGTACTCTTCTTCAGTTTAGTATCCATAAGTCCCCATAAGACTAACCAAAACTCCCCAAGGAATCGAGAATCTCAATTCAATACAATGGAAGTGGGTAGCCCAAAGAGAACCCATACAAATTAAAAATAAATATGAGCTATTAGTTCAACAATGACTTGCTTTTTACATGGCATAAGAATACACATCTTATTGAACTGATCAACTACTACATACAAATAGTCATGCCCTTTCCTAGACATAAGTAACCCTCTAACAAAATCCATAGAAATGCTTTCCCATGGTTGGGATGGTACATGTAAAGGTGTGTACAACCCCAATTTCCTATTACTTTTTTTTTCTAGTTGCACACATCACACACCCCTTAATATATTTTGTTACAATTTCTTGCATTCAAGGCCAGTAGCAATATTTATGTAGTTGTGTCAAAGTTTCACTAACCCCTAAATGTTTTGCAATTAGCAATGTGTGTTCCTCTCTAATTACATGTGCTTGTTCGTTCTTTGGAATGCATAATTTTCCTAAGTGATACAAGAGTTTATCATGCACATAGTAATCATTTTCTTCTACTTGTTTGCCTTGGATTAGAGTTGCATAGATATCCTTAAAATTTGCATGAATCATAGAACTATTTTTAAGGATTATCAAAGCATTAGAAAATGGAGGCCTAGAAAGCATATATGCTACTTTGGTATGGGATCCATTCTTATACTTAATGACTAAGTGAAACTGCTGTAAAAATCCCATCCACCAAAAAATGTATACTTTGTTGTAACTTAGTTTGTGAATGCAGATAATATTGTAATGGTTTATGATCATTGTGGATTACCGTTTCCTTTCCAATTATATAATGTTTCCATTTCTTAACACTCTGTACTAAAGCTTAAAGTTATTTATCGTAAGTTGGATAATTACTTAATGTGGCAGAAAAATTTTCAGAGCGGTAATAGATCGGCTTACCTCCTTGTGTCAATACTTCTCCCATGGTGAATTCAATCGCATTTGTTTTGATCTCAAATGGTTGGTGCAAATCTGGTAGAAATAGGACTAGTGTAGTGCTTAAATTTTCCTTCAGTGTGTTAAAGGCCTTCTGTTGTGGTCCTCCCCACTGAAAAGTTATCTTTGTATTTGTTAATGCATGCAACGGTGATGCAATGAAGAAGTTTGCAAGAAACTTCCTCTAGTATTGGACAACACCGAAAAAACTCCTGACTTCAGTTACAGTACTTGGCTTATGCTAGTTTACAATTGCCTCGACCTTCGCAGGGTCGACTTTTAATTGACTATTCCCTATAATATAACCTAAGTACACTAGAGATGTCTTTGCAAACTCACATTTAGACATCTTTACATGGAAATTTTTTTTCACAGTACATCAAAAACTTTTTTAACATGACTTACATGTTATTCCCAATACTTGCTAAAAACTAGGATATCATCAAGATATACAATAACAAAATCATCAATGTAAGGATAGAAGATGTCATTCATGACTCACATGAATGTAGCAGATGCATTGGTAAGCCCGAAGGGCATAACCATTCATTCATAAATTCCTTGTTTTCTCTTGAAAGCAATTTTCCAAATATCATCCTCTACAATTCTAATTTGATGATAACCACTTTGCAAATCTAATTTAGAGAAATAAATTGCATGCTTAAGTTGATCAAGCAAGTCATCAATTCTAGGAAGCAGATACTTGTTCTTGATGATGATTTTTTTTAGTGCCCTGAAGTCGATGCACATCCTTCATGTTCCATCTTTCTTTGGAACCAAAACAATTGGAGAACTAAAAGGTGATGTGCTTAAATGAATCACTCCTCTGTCGACAAGCTCATGAACTTGTCTTTTGATTTCTTCATTTTGCATGACAGAAAAAAATTACATGCCAATATTAGGTAGTGGTACATCCTACTCCAATTGAATTTCATGTTGAATATCTCTTTTAGGAGGCAATCCTTTTGGTTCCTAGAACAAGTCATCATAAGCAGATACAACTTTGACCAATTTAGCCTTATGTTTAGGATCAATTCCTTTAAACACCTTAGATGTTTCATCTTCTTTGGCCTTAACAAGCATTAACACAAATTTTTGATTGGAATTCACTAATCTTTTCATCTAACCAACATTAACTAATGCAAGACTAGTTTTTACTTTGTGTGCATAGACAATATACTCAATCCCATCCTTAAATAGGCAATACTTTTTTTTCTCCCTAAAGAAGATAGCTCTATGGTCATACAAATATGGACTTCCTAACATAGGTCCACAAATATCTAAAGGTACAACATCCACTACAACCTCATCTTGAAAGTTTGCAATGATTGCAAAACTAAGCTTACATTGTTTCGTGACTTGTGACTGTGCATCATTACAAAACCATCCCAAAGGGTATGGCTTTGGATGAGGAGTTATAGTCATATTTATATTTTTAACAACTTCTTGAGATATGAGATTAACTTGTGAACCCATGTCAAACAAAGTATCAACCTTGGTTTGTTTAGTTATCACACAGATATGAAAAAGTGCATTCCTCTACTTATCTACTTTAGGTTGCTTACTTGTACTTGCAGAAATACTTGATTCAAATGCAAGAGATATATCTTTTTTTTTACCTTGAATTCGAGTGGCAGTTATCTTTGTCTCATCCCCAGAATCAGATCCAAGATCCTATTGTGTTACAACAGTTGTCTTTTGCTTCCCTTTTTTTCCACCATACCTCTTTGGCCTAAGTTTTGGATGTAGTTTCCAACACTTGGAATCTTCATGTCATTCTTTCTTAAAATGAGAACAAGTGGGTTTTTCACCCTCTTTCTTTACCATGGCTATCTTTTTTCCTTTTCCTTTATCTTTACCCTTAGGTTTTCCCTTAGTCTTAGATGGTTTCTTTGAGAAATTATTACTGAAAGTGTTCCTACCCCTTGACTCTAAATGAGTGGCTTGGATTGACACTTCATCCAAATTATTAGGACTCAACATTAGAATAGTATGTCTTAGGTAAGAATTCAAACTACATATGTACTTGAGTAATGTATCCTGAGTATGGGTATGTGCAGGATCATCATGGAAAGCACAGGCCCTTAAGTGGCAAAAAATTCAAAAAATCAGTTAGACAACTTGACATAAAAATTTGAATAAGTTATCTATATTATTTAAAAAATATGTAAGAATAGAATATGTAAAATTGAATGTAGTTTCTAAACTACTAGGTTTGTTTAAAAAAAAGAAAATCTATTTGTAAAATTTGAAATTTCAATGGTGGTACTTAAATTTCAGGAAAAATAAGAAGTAGGTGTTTTGACCACCTAACCACAATAAAATGATAATATTTTTTATAATATTTTATATATAAGTAGAGGACTCATGCCTTGATGTGATGCATATTTTTTTGTAATTTTTTCCAAGTAAATAATTAATTATAAATTTTTATTACAACTTTTTAAAATATATAAAACTTCGTGTAATCCGACCACCTTAACTTGGTCAAAATTGATGAAATTCAAATTTTTTTTTTTAATCCTATAGTATGCAAAGCATAGAATTTGATGCATGTTTTGGATTCAAAAATATGATACCATTTGAAAGCTATAGATGCTTTTCAATCATCCTATCAATCAGGACTTTAGTCATAATTTGAATAGAAAATAATAATAATTCTTATTAAATTAAAAGTAAAGTATAATTTATATTAGTGGAAAGCTAAGAATCTCCTTTAAAAACCCTTTTCATTTCATCAATTTTAAGTAAAATAATAGTCGTTACCACATACCCATCATATTGCCACTTTTGGCCCATCATGATCCTGCACATACTCGTATACATTGGAACATTTAAAGAAATAGCCCATTTTCTAAACTCATGAGTGTAATCTTGGATAGATTGAACCTTACCTTGCCTAAAGGTTTCCCAATTCATGGTTAATTGTTGCATATAACCTAAAGGATAAAACTATTTTTTAAGGGCAGCAATAAATTCCATCCAAGTCATATTGACCTTACCATGGCGAGCAATTTCCTCCTGAGTCCTACTCTCCCACCAGGTGAGAGTTGTACCTCCCAACCAGAGAGTGGCTAACTGGATCATAGAAGCACCTTCTATTAGGCCTTAAATCCTACAATAGACTTCTACCTACTAGATCCAATCATCTAACCTTTCGGCATTTAACTAACCACAATACTTAGGCAACTCAAATTTTACATCAAGTTTAATAATAGGCTTAGACTTGCTTTTGAAAGGATTAATAGTAGTAGAAGAGGAAGAAGAAGAAGGGGAAGATGGAGCTTTTGGATCTTTCTCTTCTTTTTCCTTTCAATCTTCCTTCTTTTCTTGCTTCAATGAATCTCCCTTTTCGTGCTTCTTCTTTTCCACATACAACTCTTCCACCATAGCCTTCATTTTGAGGAAGACTCGCTAGAAATACTTATCATCAAGCTCTTGATTTGTGCTTTTCCCAACTTTAGTTTCATCCATTGTTGGCGAAGTCCTTCATTTTCTGATCTCAAGATCGTATTCTTCAAGTTTTCCTTTTCCTTCTTGAAGCTTCAAGCATGTAAGCATTCAAATTTGCAATACTAGTCAAAACACAACTCTGATACCAAAATTGATCTGATTTAAGGATCTATGACAATTGCTTCAAATGCTTATGTTAACAATTACAAACCAAAGGTGCTTAATTAAAACTTAACACACAACAAAATTAATTTAACGAAATTACAAAGTAATTAAAGAAAGAACAAAATAAGAGATAAAGAGAATGCAAACGAAGATTGATAATGGAGTTCATCATTTAGAATGACTACATCTTTGGGCCCCTCTCCAATGAGTGGACTGATCCAATTATTCCTCCAGAAATTTGGTTACATTCGTTGGTAGAACCTCCCCTTGGTTTACAAAGAAATTTACAAATGCACTTACAAAGTGCATGGAAACAAGCTTGTCCAAAAGCACGAAAATACAATAATTTCTCCAAGGAAAACAATCTCTGACACTTGCAAAATTCTTCCAAAATCACTTTCTTTCACACCCCAATTCTACCCCTCTTATATTACATTTTTTTCCAAAATTTGTGTAAAACCAATTAACTACCCAATATCCTTTACATAGAGAAAATTTCAATAATATCCCCTTCTTATGATTCTCGGAAGGATAATATCCCCTCAAGATAATTTATTTTTCCATTTGAATGGTTATGAAGGGATTTATTCCCTATTAATTTGGGGATGTAGTTTGAATATGCTCCTTAATTTAGGAATAATATTCCTAATATTCCCAAATAGATGGCTATAAAATTTCCATGGTTTAAAAATTTACGAAATAGGCTTATTTTAAGGCATTTTATGGAAAAAATAATTTAAGTTTTAGAGAGAATGGGGAGCGATGGTCCCACCACACTCCCCTCCTCTTTATCTCCTCCTATTAAAAGGGGATGTGTTATATTTAAAGAGGGTTTCCCCCCATACCATGGCTGGTGCCCCACTTAATGTGGACAGCCCCCCATGGATGGGTGGGGCCCATCTTAAATGTTTTATTATTATTTTATTTATTATCATTTATTTATTTATTTACTTATTTTACTTAAAAATAATAATTGCCACTTGTGCCAATAATGGTCTACTATGTGGAGGGGTGATATGTTGTTGGGTGTCAGGAGCTGAGTGGGTGTTGACTAGGTGCTAATGTCATCATTGCAACTTTAACCCAATCTTTGACCTTCCATAACTTCACCATACGGACTTTGTTTTCCATGAAATGAACTCTGCCATAATTGTGATGATGAACACTACACTATGGTGCTAACTTTGACCATTTTTTTGCCCTTTTCTTTTCTAGCCTAGTTCTAAGAGGTGACTATAAGTTTAACTATATATATCTTGAGCTCTAGGAATCCGATTGACTATGTTCGAGTTGCATTGGAGTCAAGATCTTGAGCACTTTCTAATGATACCAAAACTGGAGAAAATGGAGAATTTCAAAATTTGACAAAAATCCTCTAGATTAGTGAGTCCTTGTTTTAGTAGTGAGCCTTTGTAATTGGTTTTGATATTCTCTATAGTGTGAGTTAATCCTCACCTTGGTTTTTCCCTTATTAGGTTTTCCATGTAAATATGGTGTTGTGTTTTTGTGATGATCTTTCGCTTTTTGCACTTGCACTTAATGTTTAATCAATTTAGTAGTGTTAAGGATTTGTTCCAGTGAGTGATCTAAAGGTTTAAATTTGTTACAACTAATTCACTCCCTTCTTATTTTTCTTGTTCAACACATTCTTGTGGCAATTCCACATCAATATTCATTACAAAAATGGAAATAGTAACAAAGTTGCAGATTGCTTAAGTAGACCTCCAATTCAGGCACTAATCATGCCACTTGAATCATGTGGGCATGAAAAAGCAAGTTGGTCTAATCCATATGCCATTGATGATGATTTTTTTTAATTCTACACTCAATTCCAATATAGTAAGGAAGCTTCCAATTTTCATATGCAAGATGGTATCCTTTGTTAGATGCATCATATATGTGTTTCTACAAAAGAGAGAGAAAAGATGATATGGGAAACACATTATAGTCACACTAGAGGACATTTTTGTGTTGGAATAACTCCTGATATGCTTTAGAGGTATTTTTATTGGCCAAATATGTAGAATGATGTCATCTCTTATAGTCAGTTATGTGTTACCTATGCTATTGCAAAACCTATAAATCAGAAAAGCGGATTATATATGACACTTCCTACTCTAGATAGACCTCAAAAATCTATCTCCATAGATCTTATGTCTTGTTTTCCTACTACTATGTGTGGTCATGAATGCATTTATGTTGTAGTGGATAGGCTTTCTAAAATGGCCATTATGGTAGCATGCAAGAGAGGGATCTCTATAGAGGATAGTTCCAAATTGTTATTCACCCATGTTTGGGCTCACTTTGAGTTTCCACAAAGCATCATTTCTGATAGGGATAGTAGGTTTGTTGGAAAAAGAAATTCATCACTTCAGGCAATGATGAATCTATCAAGCTCACAAAGCCCACAACATTCCATCCATAGACAGGTGGAAAAATTAATGTAGTTAAACACATGATTGCTCACATCCTTCATATGTTTCATTCTCATCATACTCATACCTTGGATGAGATTCTTCCATATGTACAACATAGCTACAATCAGGTTAAACATGGTATTACTAGGCATTGTGCATTTGTGATCTATTTGAGGTATCATCCTTTAGCTCCTTTAGACATTTTTCTTACAGTCACTACAACTAAGCCATCATCACATGGAGACAAGGAGGTAGATAAAGCTTCTTATTTTTTTTAAAGAATTACTATCTCCAAAATCAATTTCATGAGATAGTGTAATAGGTGAATCAAAAATACAAGGAGCATCATGATTAACATCGTACACCACACCATTTTCAGGTGGGTGATAAGGTTTTTCTACATCTTCAAAGGGAGAGACTATAGGGTTCACATAAGAAACTTCATCATTTGTGGTAACGACCATATATGATTCTAAAGAATATTGGAGAGAATGCTTTTCTACCATTTTTAGGGATTCATCCTATGTTGAAAATTGAACTATTTCATCAACATTTCCCACCTATACTAGAAACTTCAGAAGTTGTTTATAAAATTCATGTAGAAGACTTGAATCTTGAAACAACTACTCCATTGGTTAGTGATTAGATTGTTGATGTTCATGTGAAGTACCTGTTGATGCCAAAAATTGGAAAGCTAACAACCCTTCGTAGGAAACTCAGTTTATGGGGCTATTGCACTAAATTGAGTGGCCTTCATATTTTTAAAGTCAGCTTCTTATGTGAATGGGGTTTTGGAATTAGAAACAGAAGTAGATATAAAATAAAGAATCTAACTAAAGCAATATGCCAGAATTTAGATAAAAGACACGATAAACCTATCTTTTAGATATGGTCTAAAGGCCTACTTAGTGATTTAACATGTCCTAGAATAACAAAAATTAAAGATTGTAGCATGAACAAGTCATTCAATGACATAAAATAATAATCATGCCTATTTATTGAAAAGAAGAGTTGAAAGACATGATCTAAACCAACAAACTTGCATTCAAATTATAGAAGTACAACAAATAAACCATTCAAACAAAAATGGCACAACATAAATTTCATCAATAGAATAAGAAACAAAGAGGTCGAACAATGGCATAGTTTGTGAGTTCTTGCAATAATCTAAGCAATACAAAGGTCTAGTATCTCCAAAAATCCTATGATTCTAAAAACTGGTGAAATAGCATATGATCTCCAAACTTGCAACCCAAAAAATTGGAACTTTTGTAACTATGGAACCGTTCCTTTGAAGCAAAGAGCAGTATTTATACCAATCCTTCCACCACTTGGAAAGTAGCAACCAAAAATATTTGAAATCTGAGCAATAAAATATTTGAGACATACATTTGGTTTCCCTCCATTTAGGTGCATCCCCAGTAAATGATGGAAGTGGTCCAAAAAATTCTTGTACAGACAAGTTTCGCTCTTTGGGATAGGTGGTCAGAAAGTGTGGCAGCATCCCACAACTCATAGTCTGCTTCATCCCTTGCAATGAAGAAGTGTGTGCCGAAGAGAAACATGTCAACATTTTTCTACCCATGGTCAATATTTCCTTCCTTCGTTGAAAGCTTGCATAGAGAGGACACATAGCAAATTTTTTACTATAGATATTGCTTGTGGGGCCTACCAAATTCTTATTAAAATGGGGGCTATGTGGCACATGAGTGGGGGCTGATGAGGAAGTGAGAGGAAGCAATCAAAATAACCCATAGTGACGACATGTGGGAGTATTTTGGTGGCTGATAGAAAAGAAAGGAGTAAATTCCTTTGAAGTGCGATGAGAAAACATGTAGTTGAAGCCATGGTGACAACCAAAACTGGGCCAATTAAATTTGTTGAAGGCATGGGCCAGTACTTATCAAAAAATAAAACCTGAAGGGAGCATGGTGAATTTTGAATTCACAGCTTCT
Organism: Sequoia sempervirens; assembly: GCA_007258455.2. Taxonomy (NCBI): domain Eukaryota; kingdom Viridiplantae; phylum Streptophyta; class Pinopsida; order Cupressales; family Cupressaceae; genus Sequoia; species Sequoia sempervirens. The sequence goes on from VDFB02047230.1 coordinate 351,473,269, forward strand.
GGTGACTATCATGGGTGTTTCGATTTGAGGAACGTGGAACCCAAAAAAATTTATAGTTTATAGACCACAGCATCATCTATTGGCGATGAAATTAGAGCTTGGAAAGCGTTTCCTGTAGAGGCATCTAGTCATCTTCAGATGGTCTCGCTATATTGCACAAATTCTCATGTGCTTCACCAGGTTGAGCATTTCTTTATAAGGCAGTGTCTCAAGTAAATCGGCCCATACCTTGCAATGGAAAAGTTGCTCCATTAGAGAGGTGATCTACACATCTCTTGAGTTAATAAACTCTATTAATTCAACATTTCTCTATTTTTGTGGATGATAGTTGCTCCCTGAAGCTACCTATTTATTTATACCAGTTCTCTTCGGCTTGGGAGTGGTTCACTAATTCTATGTTAAGAGAGGAATTTGTCTCCTAAAGCTCCTTTTCTAACTAGGCCTTTTGGATCAGAAATTTCAAATGACTCTTTTCTAATTCTTGTTCATATAGAGCACATTGGGCTACTATCTCTTTATCCTTTTGATGCAAATTTTCTCCATCGAAGTCAATTGGCTATGATATTTCTGGTTCCTTTCATGTAGCTTAGTCAACAACGTGGGGTCAATGGATTGGGACTTATTGAGTTTCTCCTGGAGCTTGCTCCACTCTGACTTCTTTGTTTGCACTTTCTTAGACAAGCGCACAACTTTAGCTTCTAGTGATTTCTCCTTTGTTTCCAAAAAATTGACTCCTTCCTTCACAAGCTTTAGCTGCTCCTCCTTTTTCTTCAATTGATGATTGGATTATAGAAATTCAGTCGTCACCACCCGCTGTGTTTTCTCCATGAGTTTCACCTTATCTTGCAACAAGGTTACGATTAGATTAAGCCCCATGGTATACATGTAATTTCCCAATAGCATCTTGTCTTGTGGTTTGGTAACATTCGGGTACATAGTGGCAAAGCTCAGCATTTGTTGTTCTTCATTGTAAATTGTATACACTTTAGGCTCTACATCCTTTTTATCATTCATTTATTTTTGATTTTGGATCCTGAGGGCTTCCATTTGTTTTGTGGTTTCTCCCTGGGATATGAATTTAGCTAGCAACTAAACTAGCTCACAAGTGATAGGTGTAATAGGAGGTAGGGAAAAAGGAAATACCTATGTAGAAGGCCCTTGCATTTTCTTTGGTGTGAGATTGATAGTTTTCAGGGAGGAAAAAGGAACCTGCCATAGTTCAATTTGAGAATTGACAGAAGGGCCCATCAGTTGTGATGATGGGGTGGCCATAATCGATTCTATTTTCTAGGCATACTGGGTTGGACTTGAGTTAGTAGAGGTAATATGGGTGCCAATGGTGGCTAAGCTTTCAGAAAGAGAGGTGAGGAGAGAATGAGCAGCGATGACTGGTGTTAAGGTTCGTAGAGGCATTAAGATAGATGGCCTAGTTTGGGAAAATTGGGAGAAACCTCCTGCAAACATTGTGTTAGAGGTAGTTAAAGTAGGGATGACACTTGTATTAATTGGTACTACAGGAATGGAAGAGGACACCAAAGATTGAGAAGTAAGAAAAATGGAAGCAAAAATTACCAATTGACTGGACGTTGGTGGTGCTTTTCTTTTCGCTGGCTGCTTACTTACTTTGGGCTCCTAGCCTGCTGCAAGCACTTGGCTTGTGGCTACTTCTTGTGATCGTTCTCTCGTAATAGCTTCAGTTTGTTGCCACTTAGCAGGCGGGGAGTCTTCGATCTCCATAGTCTCTATACTTTTTGGTTATTGTTGTTGGGGCATTCTTGTTGTTTTTGAGGCTTAAGTGAGTTTCTGTAAGGCTCGTCACATATTTAGTAGCACATTTGAAGTGACATAGGTAGATTTCTTTATCGACTTCCTCTTTTGTTGGGTAGAGGATGTTGATTTCTTAGCTTCCTCCTCCGCTTGGTCTTCTCCTTCACCAGGGTTGCCATCTCCGCTATCACTTGAGTAGGAAGCAGGATGCTCCTCATCCCACAGTCGTTCAAACTCTTTGTCTTCCCTTACACATTCATAAGGCTTATCAGGTCATTTTGCTTCTTTGTGATATATCTAGAAGGATTTGATCTTTTCATTACTGCATTCCTCTTCATTCCTAAGCTTATTATACAAAGTCTTCCCCATTTTATATTTCTCATCATAATCTTCCACCAAAAAATGGAACTTATGCCATAATGGCCTATTGTCTTTTGTGGGGATATGAACTAGGTCAACCAACAATTCATCTTTATCTTCTAGCGAGTTGGGCCTCTGCTCCTAGTAAGGCCAAGGGTTGTGAGCTACCTTGAGGTGATGATACAATAAATCATTGAAAGGGTTTTAATTCCACTTGTTAGAGATCATTACCAACCCTAAATGAGCTAGTTTATCTTGCAATAGTAGGTGTGTCTACTTCTTTTTCAGGGCCACTATTTTGAAAGTTAGCGGACAAGTGAAGAATCCCTTACTCTTGATGGTTTTTGTGCTATATAAGGTAATCTTGATAATGCATACTTTCCAGAACAATTCAAGATCCAGCACTCGATTAGTCACACATGTCAAAAGGAAGAAGGGTTCCCTAGTGAAGCCTTGCATTTGGATGAATGCAAAATCTACTCTGAAGAACCAATCACATCTGGGTGTAAAATTCTATATAAACTCTGTCTAAGTCAAGGTGAGCTGATTAATATACGCCTCCCCTCATAAATCTTGCAAAATTAGAGTCAAGAAATGATCTAAAAATGCATAATAATCAAAAGTAGAAGAAAGGAGAGGGGTCCAGATAGAAATTGGTTTTTTCCTCCCCTTCTCATCAAATAATTTAAGGTTTTGATAAAAAAAACATATAAGCAAGATAGTAGACTAATTTGAACTTTCATTCAATTGGGTATTTGTTAATTTGTTCTATGATCTTCTTTGAGAGGAATTCTCCAAAATCATACCAGAAGTATGATTTTTTCCTACAAAATTGGAAAGCTAGGCCAAATTGAAAAACATGCGCCTCTTGGTTGATGTCCAAATCAAAAATAAATTCCATCATTGAAAGGGAATCTTTCATGTCATCCTTGAAAGCACTATGTGATGTAGGAATTTCTAGTGGCTTCTCATGATCTGCTTCAATCCTTCCAGTTTCTTCGTTGTAAAACTCCTGAACCTTATCCCTAGTGCTTCATATTTATCTCATTTCTTAGGAGTGAATGATTCCACTTCCATCCCTCTTTGCATAGGGTTTGCAATGCATAGAATGTTCTAGATGGAAGCGAGGATGATGTTAACTAATAGAGTCTAGCCCTCAATAGTGCTGGTCCTTGGATTGAAATGCCTAATGGTTGCATCTACCAACTCTGGGTAGTAGTGCACAGAAGGAACCATATACTGAGGAAACCCACTAAACCATATATTTTCTAAGTTAACATTGGCCACTTGGACACCTTGATTTGTGCGTGGGTAGATTCCCTCAATCCTTTGGGGTTTTTTGCAAGAAAGGGATCATGAACATTATCCCAATCTTCATGAATTGAGCTTTGGTCTCTGTAGACTTTGGGCTTGTCTAGTTGCCTTATGTTTTCCCATACTACATTTTTAGGGATTCCTAGTGTAGCATAAGAAATATCATCAAAGACATTAATAACTAGTGCTCTTCGCAGAGCTTTAGCTAATCTCTATGTCATCACTAGCCTAACTCCCTAACTTGAACTTTCTACCATTGGTAATTTGTGGGAAGCTTTCTATTTATCTTGAATTCTCCTACAATTTCACCTTGACTCTAGTTGTGCTCTAGAAATTTTTTCTTTCTACTTTCAGTACCATTCTTAGAAGAAAACTTTCAAGTCCTTTAAAACTTTCTTCTCAAGGTGGTAGATGATAATCACCCTTTTTTTGTATTTAATGCGACATGTACCACCAACCCTTTGTCCTATGTGAGACGAATTACTTGCCATTTTGATTTGATAATAATTCATAAATATAATTAGCAATCACATGTACAACATGATTTTCTTGGAGCTTGAGATGACGCCTTGCAAGTAGCTTAAGCATTTGTATGCAATGGAAATTAATATCTTAAAAGGAATGAGTAGGCTGAAGATGCAATCGACATTTGAAAAGATATGAGTTCCACCTTGGGAAAAAATAAATACCTGGAGGATGACACCTCAGTCCTTGGCTATGCATAACACTATTGATTGCTATCACCAGATTGGGCTAATTAATTATCCCTTATTCATTTTGTACACAACAAACCATACTCAACAGACGTAAATGGGTTAGAAATTCAAGCAAGTCTGGGCATGGATTTCAAGTTGGTACTTGATTAATATCACATTTATGGCAAGTAGATCGCCATGCCTTTCCTCACTTTTTCTATAAATACACGTCTAAGAAATAGTAAAATCACACTTATCGATTTGAGAAAAATTGGTATTAGGTAATTGGCATAGCATTTTAGCATTTGTAGTGCGTAGTGTTCTCATAGGCTAATCTTAGGTGCTTTGCAAGGATAGTTTTAAGGTATTTACAAAAATTCAGACAAGATGAATACCCCAATTAGGCTAGTGTCACACAAGTCCCAGACTTCCTTCCTAGGAGAGATTTCTACTAGGTTCTTAGAAAGGATGACAAAGAACAAGCATTTGCTATCCATCATAGCCATCAAATGGGTCTTGGGATAGGACTGCCTTGAGTATGAGGAAAAGTATCAAGTTAACACTAACATGTGCTCACACTTTGTGGCCTCCATGTTAGATATAGAAATTCACAAGCAATTAATTCTTTATCTGGTGAAGGGAATTTTCCCCAAGAAATACCTGAATGGCCTCAGTGAGGTTGTTGTAAATGCTACATATGGTGGGGGAATTCCAACTGCTAGCAACCTCTAGAGGTTTATAGAAGAGGATGTGGTCATTTCATGGCTGCCATTTCTAAGTGGCTTCTACCTCTAGACACGAGATGAGCACCACCAGAGGGTAACTTGAGCTTGTCACTTTGTATTCTGCATTTACAATGTGGTTCCATTCTACGACATTGACTAGTATACATACCTCAAGAACTTGGTGTTCCCTCCATGTGCCTTTGCTCAATTGGATGATGCTACTACTGTTGATGCCCCTATTGATGAGGATATTTTGGATGCTGCCATTGATGCATTTGTTGCTACTACAGATGTTGTACATTGAAGACCTGCATTTTTCTTTTTTCTTTCAAAAATCTCATAGTAATTCGTCCCTTTTTGTAGACATGCCTAAAAAAGGCTTTCATAAAATATATAAGAACTAGAATAGAATATACTTTTGGAAGCGTGGCCTATGAGTGATTTTGAAAATGTAAATATCGAAGCATATATAATGAAAATATATCCTTATATAACCATCTTGTTGTTTCTTTCTCGATTTTGTAACTAGTTCATTTTCTTCCTTTTTCATCATGTATGTATGAATTTAGTTTTGCATGTGGGTGTTTAATTTTTCATTCTATTCAGCTATGAGTTATTTCCCTTACTCTCTACAATAATGGGTCACTTGTTTCTTTCTACCATGAACCACAGAATGAAATAAAAAGACCAACCAACAAAACAAAAGGGAAAGAAGGGAAAATCATATTTACATATTTACATGGGTATGGAAAGCAAGCTTAATTGAATATCTTCAGGTGAATTTCATTGACCAGAATTCCCAACGCTTCTTTTTCCATAGTCTCTAACTCATATGCATTGTTTTCCTTATATTGAATTATTCTGAATGGGCCTTCCCAAAGCCTATCAATTTTTTTGTGTTGACTCGACTTTGTGGCCCTTTTGTTATATTTTAGCACCAAGTTTGTGCACTTTAGGCCTTGGTTAGATGTCTTCTTTTCAAACCACCTTTTAACCACCTTCTGGTGGTTAGTCATGGCCATTAGGGACTTTCCCTTTTCTCTTGTACTTCTAGCAACTTGGCTAACCATACCTCCATTGCATTTTTTTGTTCTATTTTGAGGGATTTTAGCAATTGCGGTGTTGAAATCTCCATAGAGATAGGAAATAATCCCTCTTTTCCATAAACTAGCTCATATGGTGAAGTCTTGAAGATTTTCTTTTGGAGTTATGTGGTATGCCCAGAGTGTTGTTCAAATATTTTTGTGCCACTCTCTTTGATATTCTAACCCAATTCTTTTGAGAAGTCATACTAGATTCTTGTTTGTTGATTCAGCTAAGCCATTTCCCTATAGGTAATAATTTGATGATGTATTAAGTAATATGTCATGTGTAAGCATGAATTGACTTACTTGGGAGCCTAGGAAATATTTATCACTATCTAAAATGATATTTTTGGGCAGGCCAAATATCGTCACTAGTTCCTCTATGAAATCCACTATCTCTACCTCTGTCACATTCTTGAGCGGCATGGCCTTGGTCCATCTTGTGAAGTAGTCTGTGGCCATTAAGATCCATTTATTTCCTACACTAGAGGTTGGGTTGATCATTCTGATGAAGTATAAACCCCATTGCATGAATGGATCATCAACCACTATCGGATTGAGAGGCATTACAAAATTATTTCTTCTTCTAGTGAAGAACTGACATTTTTTGCATGTTTTCACCAAGGAGTAGGAATCATTGAATAGCATCAACCAAAAGTACCCCTCGCACATGATTTTGATGGTGGTGGTTTTTGTGGAGAAATTTCCACCTGCAAGACTGCTATGGTAAGTGTCGAGGATCCTTCTTTCTTCCTTTATGGTAACACATCACAATAGAACGTTGTTGAAATTTCTCTTGAATAGGATCCCTTCGATCAACGTGAATCTGCTATTTTGTAGTCAGTAGAATCTCCTCTTCTAAGAAGGAAGGCTTGGTAGATACTTTCCTATATGCATGAACCTTACTCTATCTACTAGCCAAAAACCTTTAGACTCTTACTTGTTTGTTAGGACTAGTTTCAGTTGCTCTTCTTTAGGGGGCATTTCTTCCTCATGCACAAGATACTCACACAGTCCTGTTCCCCAAACAATCTTGGTAGGCTTGACCTCAATGTCATACTTGAGGATCTTGGTGATCCAATTGTCTCTTTTCTTAGTGATTTCTCCTTCCATGATGTATTCACATAGAAAAGAATGTGCAACATAGATAATCACCTTATTGCATGATATTACATGTAAGAACTTCTTGAGCCCCTTAACTATGGAAAATGCCTGCCTCTCTACAAAGTTGTTGTTTGTTTCATATTCCTTCAGAGTCTAGGAGTGAAATGTTATTGTATTCTCTCCCTTTCCCTCATTATCTTTCTAAGTTAAGATAGTAGCAATGTTTGAATTAAGTGCTAATGAATGCATACATTATAAAGTCCTCTGATAAGTCTAGGTTGACTAGAACAGGAGCAGAGGTGATAGGATCCTTGACTTTATCAAAGGATTCTCTAGCTTCTTTTGTCTATTTAAATCTTTAATCCTTTTTCAACATTAGGGTAATTGGCCTAATTATTCCTACATAATCATAAATAAATTTGCTAACAAAAATTACCTTTCCCATGAAGGACTGGATTCCTTTCTTTTTGAATGGAAGAGGAAGCTCTTTGATTGCTTTCACCCACTCAAGATCAATTGAAATTCCCTCCTTGGACACTGCATTCCCTAGTAGTCAACCTTGCGTTACTTTGAAGACACATTTTTTTAGGTTCAAGGATATCCCGAACTCTTGGAATTTCTTAAAAGCCATCTCAACATTATCAAAATGATCATCCTTGGATTTGGAAAACACCATCAAATCATCCAAATAGATTAGGATAATCTTGTTGATTAGTATGTTGAAAGCGATATGCATTGCCTGTTGGAAGGTAGCTCCTGTATTTGAGAGGCCAAATGGCATCTTGGCATATGCGAACATTCCCCACTTGGTAGTGAATTTTTTGTTATATTAATCCTCATCTTTGACCTGGATATGATTGTAACCAGAGAATCCATCTAATAGGGAAAAAATATTGGATCTTGCCACTATTTGTAGGATTGACTACATTGAGGTTAGCGGGCAATGATCCTTCAGGTATGCTCTATTTAGGTCCCAATAGTCTACACATAGAGAAATATCTCCATTTTTATTTCGAAGAGGGACCATATTGGATACTCGCATGCTATGCTTGATTGAGAAGACAATCCACAACTAGATTAGCTTTGTTAATTATTGATTCATTAATGCTTCAATCTTAGGATTGACTGGCCTTTGTTTTTGGTGGATAGGATTTGCGCCTTCTTCCAACTTAATTGTATGTTGAATGATATCAGGATCATATCCCCTAAGGTCATCATATGACTAGGCCACCAATCCATATTTAATGGAAATTTCAATTAGCCTTTCTTTATCGTGATGTGGGATGTCCTTCCCAACTTTGAGCTTTCTTCCATCTCTGACTTGAAGGTCTACATAATCACCTTTGTCTGCTACAAACTTCTGCTTGTCATTTCTTGCATTGTCATAATCAAAAAGGTTTTCAAGTTTGGCCAATCCTTTTGGAAGCTTGTTGGATTTCAGCTGGACGATTTTTCCTTCATAGGCTTCAAAAAAATTTGGTTGGATATGGTCAACAAATTCACCCAACTATTGGATGAACGAGGCAATGTGTTCATCATTGTCAAACAATTTCCAGCTTTGGTCATTGTTTGGAATCATCGGTCAAACTATTACTCATGTAGAGTGTTTTTTGTGAATGAGATCAGAGGTAGGATCAAACTAAGATCTGATTGATACCATGCGATCCACATCTACATTCTATTCTTAGGGAATCATTTGAATGTTGAAGGCTTCAAAACCCTTAATCAAGTCCCAAACTCGATGTTTATAGGATCGCATGCGGACATTCTTAGTCATAGAGATACCTCAAACTTGATTGACTACTACTTCAAAATCTTCAAACACCATCAATTGCTTAATGCCCATCCATTCTACAAGGCTAATACCTTGCACTAGTCCTTCATATTCAACTTCCTTGTTTGAGCAGGAAAATTGGAAGTGAAAAGACCTATGTCTTTTCATTTTTTGTGGATATTAAACATATTCCAACTCTTGCACCATTCTTGTATCTTTCTTTTTCGAAGTGTAACATCCATAGTTTTGAGGCTTGATCACCTTCAAATTCTTTGACAACCTTAGGGAGCACTTGATCTTCATCATAGATGACATAGGCACCCAATCCTGTAGCATGGTAGTTGCGGAAGGGGTTGGTTTCTATATTTTTTCTCAGGAGAACATCTTCTTGATCATTCTGGTCTTTGGTCACTTTTTCATCTTCTAGTAGTTCAGTGCAATACATTTCATGCTCGGTGATAGAGATATGCATGATTTCAAAATTGATCATTTCTTCATTGGCTAAATGTTCCAAGTGTAAAGCTTTGGATTATATCTTCATCATCGCACCATGCTTGGTTCTAAGGATCAAATGTGACCAATCCAAGGACATATATCTACCCACCATTGAAGTAAATTCTTAGGTTAGGAAAAGGCCAAACATAAGGGAACATCTATGATCATAGTGTCTTACAGCACTGTGATACTAGGGAAAGAAAATAGATTCAAGGGGAGTGCCTTGATGACACCTACGATTTCAACTCTATTTCCATCAAGTTTCATGACTCCTCTTTTAAGGGTTCATAACTAAGTCCCACGGCTTCAACTATCTGTTTAGGCATAACTATGGTGCTAGCACTAGAATCAATCATGGCATTGTGTAATAATTTATCCCCTATAATGAGAGTTAAGAAGAAGGGTTGAGACTTCAGATTATCTCTTACTTCAACAGGGGCTTTCACTATGTTGTTTCTAAGAACTTTGGAAAAAGATGTTTGATCAACAGCCCTTACTTTGGGCAACTATTTCATTGGTGTTGCACTTACATCCTACCAGAGAGCTTTCTATAATAGTGCCTTTTGTCCCAGGATTGCTAGAATATTCCACAGACACATATTAGTGGATAATTTCTTCAATTGTTCCACCACAATGAAAGGTGGCAGATTCAAAGGTTTCTACTCCTTTTCTCTTATTATAAAAATTTCCTTTCGTGGTTGATATTGTGACATCGTTGTGGAGGTACTAGTTATCTGGTCATGAGTACCTTTAGGTTGCAAACTGACTAGTTGCAGGACAACTGGTTTGCACCTAAATATCCTCTTTGAGCAAGTGTTGTAGTCAGATTGTACCTATAGTGTCTTAGATGTGGATGTATCATTAGCAAACAACGCTTCTTCTTCTTCCATCCATGAGAAGAGTGTGTGATTGATTGCAATGTCCACTTCTTACTCTAGTGACATCCCTTGCAATTGTGTGGTGAGCACCACATTGTCTATTTATGAAGAGGTATACACATAGCTTCTAGGGTTTGAGGTTGTGGCTTAGCTGGGTTGCTCCACCACCTTTTGTTGTAGGTTTCTAGGCTAGAAATTTTAGGGCATATGTGATTGTTGCAAGGGAAGCACCAAGGATTGGTGTCATTCGCTAAGCTATTTTTTCCCACGATCAACTCTCTACTCAAGCTTAAGTTAGCACCTTGTAGTGGAGTGGGTACCGGTGCTATTTGATTTGTTGTTTGCACATACGGATTTGTGTGAGTGCCTCCTTTGATCTGGTTTTATTGGTAAGATTCAATATTCCACCTTTACAACCTAGTTGTGCTTGATAATGGTTATCTCATTGAAAATAGTTCACAATATTTCATTGAATTCGCTCATCTCCTCCTTTGAAGAGCCAGATGTAGAGGCAACATTTTTTGATGTGCTCAAATATGTGTATATGGATTCAAGAGGAGCTGGTGCACTGGTAGAAGGCATCTCCTAAGTAGGAACTAATATTTTGAGGAACATAGGAATGATGGGTCGAGGTGGCAATTTCGTGGTGTCTATCAAATTGTTCTCCACTTTAACAATGATGCTTTATGTACCCAATACTATGGTTCTTCCTAGAGACTGGATCATCATTGAGATATCAAGATTGATGGACTTCAGATAGAAAATGAATGTCAGATCCAGTGGCAAGAAGATATCAACTTGAATCCTCTGCCAGCTTGTATGGAACCAAGCATTTAAGTTAGTCATGGCTTCATGTCGAGCCCACTTTATGACCAATAGCTAATAATATAGCGATGATCAATCTCCTTCATTTGAAAACCTCTAATAGAAAGGCTCCCCAAGCTAATCCCAGGTACTAATATTATTTTCTTGTAATGTGTGGTACCAATCAAGTGCCTTGCCCCTAAAAGAGGTAGCAAGTAGCGTTAATGGCACATTTTGGGTTATAACCCCATTTACTAGGCATACATCTACAACATATTGCAAATGTTTGAATGGTGTTCTTCAACCATCTCTGGTGAATTTAGGTATAGCCTTTAGGGCAGACATCAGGATAGCCTTTAGGCACTACTAATTAAAAAAGAGTGCTTCTGGTGTCCCATACCATAACAGTAGGGAACATGACTAGTGAAAAGGGAGGAGGAAAAAAAATTACTAATTGGGTCCTGAGTTGTATTGTCCCTAATGGTGGTACTAATAAACTAGGATTATTTTTTGTTTGGGACCTAGTAATAGACTAATGGCACATAAACCCTTCTCAAAATTTGATTCATTAAGTTTTTCCCACTGGGCATGCCAGGAAAAAGAAAATCTATTGATGCCAAAAATTGGTAAGGTAAAAACCCTTTGTGGGTAACTTAGTTTATGGAGGACCTATTGCACTAAACTGAGTGACCTCTGAATTTTTAAAGAAGTCAACTTCTTCTGTGAATGGTGTTTTGGAATGGGAAACAAAAGTAGATGTAAAATAAAGAATCTAACTAAGGCAATATGCCAAAATTTAGATAAAAGGCATGATAAACCTATCTTTTGGATATGATCTAAGGGCCTACTTAGTGATTTACCATATCCTAGAATAATAGAAATTAAGGATTGTAAGATGAACAATTCATTCAAGGACATAAAATAATAATCATGCCCATTTATTGAAAAGAAGAGTCAAAAGACATGATCTGAACTAGCAAACTTGCATTGAAATTATAGAAGTATGACAAATAAACCATTCAAACTAGAATGACACATCATAAAGTTTATTAATAGCATAAGAAACAAAGAGGTTGAACAAGGGCATAGTCTATGAGTTCTTGCAATAATCTAAACAATACAAATGTTTCGTCTCTCCAAAAATCCTATGATTCTAAAAATTGGTGAAATAGAATATGATCTTCAAACTTGTAACCTAAAACATTGGAACCTTTGGAACTGTGGAACCCTTCCTCTGAAGCAAAGAGAAGTATTTATAGCAAGCCTTCCACTGCTTGGCAAGCAACAACCAAAAAGATTTAGGCTCTGAGAAATGATATGAAGGTAATGATTTCCCTCCACCATTGTAACATAAAAGATTCAACATACAACATTTGGTCTCCCTCCATTCAAGTGCATCCCTTGTGAATGATGGCAGTGGTCTAAGAAAGTCTCATATAGAAAAGTGTCTCTCTTTAGGATATGTAGTTAGAAAATGTGGTAGTATCTCACAGCTCATAGTCCACTTCATCCCCTACATTGAAGAAGTGTGCATTGAAGATACACGTGGCATCATTTTGCTTCCTGTGCTCGATATTTCCTTCCTTCATTGAAAGCTTATGCAAAAAGGACATGTAGAAATTTTTTTTATTATAGGTGCTACTTGTGGGGCCCACCAAATCCTTATGCGAATGAGAGCTACATGGCACATGAATGGGGGTCGATGAGGAAGTGAGAGGAAGTGATCAAAATAACTTGCAGTGACAACATGTGGGAGAATTTTAGGGGCTGATAGAAGAGAAAGGATAAAATTCCTTCAGAGTGCAATGAGCGGATGTGCGGGTGAAGCCACAATGACAACCAATAGGGGGCCAATGATATTTGTTGAAGGAATGGGCCGATACTTAGCCCAAAATCAAACCCAAATGGAGCATGGTGAATTTCAAATTCATAGTACCTCTAAGGCACATAATTTTGTTTGTATCATGTTGTCTAGGTAGGCCAACATCTGCATCAAGGAAAGTGGTTTACTAGTGAATAGATTGCCCAACATTTTCATCTATTGCAACAGGCTAGTGTGATGGGACCTATTGTCTCTCAAGGGGGAGGGATGATCCAAAGTAGTTTGATGATGTTCTAGGGTAGTTTGGAGGTGACATAATTGTGAAAAATCAAAATTCCAATTTGTTGGATTTTTTCAATATTTTCTAGGTTCTAGTAAATCACATTTTGTGAGGTCTTTAAAGTGGAATTTGGGTTCTAAACTTTTGTTAGTTCCTTAAGATGAATAGAAAATATTTTTCCTTAAGGCACTAAAATTAGTCCTCTTGGAGACTTTTTCAATGAGGTAAAGAAGTTGACAATCCAACTAGTAGGTAACAAGTTAGGACCATACCAAGTTGGGGTATCTAAATTACAAGTTTTTTGAAAATTTTGTAATTTTGTAATTGTTTTATTTTGGAAAACTCTTCATTTCAGATTTGTTGTATTTTAGAGACTTTTAATTCTAGATAGATGTATAAAACTCATTTTTGGATAATTCAATGGAACTTTTGGATGTAAACAAATCATTTTACGAGTCTTCCATTTTATCCATTTGTCTATACTACTTGTTGGTTTCCACTTACCTAGAATTGTAATTCAAATTCCCTATTGAATTTAGATCATGAAACCTAGGCTCTAAATCTTAGGGAATGAACCCTTGACCCTATACACTCAATCATACATTATACACCATCAATCTTATACACTATATCATATACCCTCAACTCTAAACCCTATACTAATCCATAGGTTGTAAAACCTATGCACTCTACCATAAACCTTATACCTTCAATCGTCAAGGTTCCTATAAACCCAAACCTAAACCTTTAACTCAATATTATACTCTCAACCCTAAACCATATACACTATATCATAAATCATAAACCCTACACCCTATGACCTAAAATCTAATACATAAACCGTATACCCTATATATTAAACCCTAAAACCCAAAATTAATAAATTAACACTAAAACCTACATAATAAAATTTGATCCCTAAACCCTCAACTCTCCATCATAAACCATCGGGAACATGATGCTTATAGAGATGTAGAGAGAGTTATAGACTAAGGTAGAGAGATAGTGAGTTAGATAGTTAGATTCAAGAATATGATGCTTTTAGTGCAAGCCAAAATACACTCACCTTTGGCATAATTCCAATATATTATACAACTCTATAATGCTAACCATAATATATAATGAGTAGATCAATATATATATATATAGTGTTTATCAATTCATTATAAAAAATACGTGGATTATTACTGAAGTGAAACCACTTAATAAGACTAATTTACTCTAAATGATCTTACTACAAAGGGAGTATTATTATTATTTTTACATAAGTGAACAAATTAGCTCTATAATATAAATAATAGTCTTAAAATCCTCCAATTCTGAAAATGAAAGGTAATTGAATGCATAATTATAATGCTTATATTAACTGATTACTATCTGGTTTGAGTTAGGATTTAATGTTGGTATATATATTATCAAAGTGAAAAAGTAACAATATATTTTAGATTTAGGGGCAACCCTTTGGTGAAGTGGTGGGGCTTCTTGCTTATTGTGCTAAAAACCAAGGTTCAAACCCCACAGGGAATTTCTCTAACACATCAATAATGGAGACTATTTTACCTTGGGGGTATATGCAGGATCATGATGGACCAAAAAGTGGCTATATGATGGGTATGTGGTTGACAATTTATTTTTACCCAAAATTGATGAAATGAAAATGGTTTTTAAATTAGATTCTTAGCTTCCACCAATATAAATTATGCTTTACTTTGAATTTAATAAGTAATTATTATTCATTTTCTATTCAATTATGACTAAAGTCCTGATTGATAGGTTGATTGAAAAATATATATAGCTTTCAAATGGTATCACATTGTTTGAATCCAAAACATGTGTCACATTCTATGCTTTGCATAATATAGGATTAAAAAATAAAAATTGAATTTCATGAAGTTTTGACCAAGTTAAGGTGGTCGACATACGAAGTTTTTAATATTTTTAAAATTTGTAATAAAAATTCTTAATTAATTATTTTCTTGGAAAAAAATTACAAAAAAATATGGATCACATCCCGACATGAGTCCTCTACTTATATCCAAAATCTTATAATAAAATATTATCATTTTATTGTGGTTAGGGTGGTCAAAAGACACCTACTTCTTATTTTTTCCCGAAGTTTAAGTACTCTGGATTGAAATTTCAAATTTTCACCAAATCAATTTTATTTATTTTTTAAACAAACCTAGTAGTTTAGAAACTACATTCAATTTTCTACAAATTTTATTCTTACATATTTTAGAGATAATATAGATAACTTATTCAAATTTTTATGTCAAGTTTCCTAACTCTAATTTTTTCTTCTTTTTTTTGCCACTTAAGGGCCTATTTTTTCCATGATGATCCTACACATACCCTTGGTGTTAAGGAGGGACCCTTTTGGTGAAATGGTGGGTATTATTTCCTATAGAGCCAACAACCAAAGGCTTATACCCTTGATATCATGCAGTTTTTCTAGCTCAAGGAAAATGGATTTAAAAGGATATGGTTGGAGGGGGATTTATTTCACATTATAAATTGCCCCAACATGGCTAATCCTCCTCCTTGGTCCATTGAAAATATTATTAAGGATTCCATTTTTATTCTTAATTATTTGGAGGAATTTCATGTTTCTCATATTGACCATGAGGCTAATGGGTTTGTTGATCACCTAGCTTATATAGGGATCTTTTCTAAAAATGAATGTTGGGAGTTAAATGACTCATTGCCCATTGATATTTTAAACATTATTAAACATGATCAATATTTTTGAGGTGGTACAAGTCATATGGCCTTGAGGTGCTAGGTTGTTTAATAATTATGCCCTCTTAAAAATGATGGCAATTATTGCAAGTGTGAGTAGTTGGTGTTTTCATTAATGTCAACAAGCTTGTGTTGTCACTGATGTTGATAGTATGGGAAAGATATTGTTTCAAGAGTGTGAGAAGCTGGTATTGAGTTGTTTTTGTTGTCTCTGATGATTCTTTGATTAGTTTCATTATTTTTTCATTAGTAAGCTATTTATGTCAACCTCTAGTGTTGTTTTTATTTAAGCTCATATAGATATGGTTGTATGGTTGAGTTGCTATGTTGCAGTTGGCTTGATGGTTATGAGGAAGTACTAAAGATGTTGAGGATGTGTCTCTAGTGCTTGGTTTCCATGTTATTTTGAGAAAAATGAATAAAATGATGAAACAATGTGTTGTAGTGGTGTTTTGTGTTGCAAAGTAGTGCTCTCATTTTTCTCCACAGTTCTTCTAGGTTGAAGATCTACTTGTGTAATTTGGACATTTTTATTAGAGGTGTTCAAAGGTGTTGCATCAAAAATTTTGTGTGCTAATAATTGTGAAAAAGAAGTTATGTTCACCAATGTGTGATCTATGTATTGCAGAGGTGTTTGGAAGAAATATTTTTCTTTGCATTTCTTCATAGAATGGTTTGAAGCCTTGTAGTTCATGAAGGGTGGTGATAGTGTTGGTATCTTTCTTTTGTTAAATTTTTTTTAGGTTTGCTTCCTTGAAAGTTATTTTCTTAAGTTGCAGTGCATGATAGATGTATTTGAGTGTATTGGGTGTGTATATTCTTCAAGTGAACATTGTTGTGAAGGAATTTTCTAGTTTCCAAGGTGTTTGTGGAATATTATAGATAGTGCTAAAGTGTTATTTGATGTTCGTGAGTCATCTTTGGATTTGAAGAAGTGTGTACTTAAATGTTTGATGGTGTTATAGGTTCGGTTGACCTTGGGTGTTTACACTAATTGCAAAGTTTCTTTGATGTTTTTGGAAGCATGGTGTGGAATGAATGAGTGGATTTAGGTCTTTTCTAAGGTGTGTTGTGGTTCACCTTCATTCCTTTCCATTGTGGAAATGTTTTGGTGCTGACCTAATTTGAATTTGGATTTTTGAGGTGCATAGCTAACCTTGGAGAATGTGTTCAAGGTTGAATATGCTATAACTATGAGTTAAGTTATTGATATAAATATGAGTTGAGTTATTGAGGGATGATAAAATAGATGAGTATGATGTGAATGATGTGAAGTGAAAATTTGTAGGGTGAAAATTTGTGTAGTGGAGTGGGAGCTTTCATGTGTTAGATTACTGAATGCAATGAAAAAATGGTGTCTACATTTCTTCAGAAAGACTACAAAGGTGTTTGTGATGTTTTCGTGGATTATTCCATTACATTGAGATGGATTTATTATTTTAACACTCTTATCTATTTTATTTCTATTCTTGCAATGATCCTTTCTTTCTTTTAGGAAGTAATCCCTCAGGAAATGAGCCCTATTATATTCAACATTGAAATTATTTTATACTATGAGCAAATCCTCAATGCGGTTTTTCCCATCTCTATTTTTCCATGTAAATCTAGTGTTTCCTTGTGTATTCAATGTTTATTTAGTTTTGTTTCTATTATTTTCTTTCATGGTAAATAATTTTAATCAATTAAGGGTTAATTGAATTAATGTGGATCTAAATTTTTGTGAGAGTTTTGAAGTTTTAAGGTATAATTGATTAACCCCCTCTCAGTTGCCTTATTCATTCAACAAGAATTGCAATTCGACTCTTTCCCCAAAACTGATAGTATGTTTCTTTTTAAGATCCCTTGACTATTATTAATTATGACATTCAGTCCTTTAAATGTTAGATTCCCATGGATTGTGGGTGGGTTTTTTAGCCTTTCCCTTTACTTCTAGACTGTTCTTATGATGACCAGCTTGTTTTGGGTTCTTTTGTGACCTAAATTAGGTGGTGTGTCATTGGACATGGATGGAGATAAGTATAGTGTGTAACTTGTTTCATGTGAGGAAGTGAAGGATAATGAGAAGATTTGGAAAATTTTAGAACAAGGTGGCGTAACTCCCTATATTTAGGGGTTGCATGGATTTGAATCTCATATTTCTCAAGTGTTTTTTAAAGGTTGGAAAAATAGAATCTTGAGAGTTTATGGCATGGAGTTCAACATAATGGAGGATATTATATCAAGTTTAATGGGCTTACCAACTGAAGAAAGGAATTATTACAGAGATAGAGTTGCATCTAATTTATCCATGGAGACCCCTTTTAGAGGAAACAAGAGGGAGAGATTGTGTAAATGGGAAATGCGGCAGATAAGCTAGAAATTCCATCAAACCCATCTTTGTGCATGTGTTAGTGGCATTCATGAGGTACTTTACCCTTGCGATATTCTATGTAATTTATAGTTATCATTCTATGCTACGGAATCGCTAAAGACATAATAAACTATTCTCTTTCCCTTATTATTTGCTACTTTCTTTACAAAATGGGATTAATGAGCACTAGAATAACCCTAATAATTCAAATCTGCATGAAGGGCTAATTATGCTAATTATGGCCCTAAAGCTCCAAAAAAAATGGTCAAAGATTTTGTTAAGGAGGTCTCTTCTGGCTATGATATGGAAAGAGATTCTGAGGATAAGGATTGGGAGGAGGATTTTTCTAAATCAATAAAAGTTTACTTAGGCACCATGCACATTTTAACAAATTTCCCAGAAAACATCCAAATAAGGACCCTAGTCCTTCTTGTTCTAGAGGATCCAAAATAGATATGGAGGGTGAGGGATCCCCTTCACTTTTTTTTAATATTAAATTAAAGAAATCTAAAGCTTTGGTGGATGAGAAGGATGTAGTTGTTGCTAAAATAAAAGGGAGTCAAAAGTCACTCAGGGAGGGAAATGTGACTAAAAAGGGGTAGAGTTCCAAACCCACTAATGATCGTAAGAGGAAAAATATCAAATCTTCTATGGAGGGTGAAAAGAGAGAAGGATAAGGGGTTTGAAATTAAGAAATTTCTAAAAATTGGTGAAGGAACAAAGGGTTGACTCTACTACTAGAAGGAGTGGTAAAGAGAAGGAATAAGGGGTTAATGAACTTGAGAAGTTTATGGAGATTCATCATATTTGTTGTGTTGATAGGCTTGGAAATAAGATTATGGAGTTTCCTAAATCCATAGATGTTGTTGTGAACAAGGCTATAAAACGTAGAATCAAGATTTCTAGCAATGATGGTAAAGGGAAAGCTAAAGTGATTTTGCAGGTTAATTTTCATTAGGAGGCTCAATTCGCATAGTCTAATAGTTTATCTATTGACACTAATATTTTTAATTTTAATAGGGAGGATATTAGTAATTTTTTTGGTATGTCCTAAGATGGCATTGTGAACTTTTTAAATCCTTTTAAATGGTTTTTTAATGAGTTCAACTACATAACATCAAAATGTGATCATTGGTCAATATAAATATTGGGATCATCAATAACACTAACCTAGAGACTTATGTTTTCAATCAAATTAAGAAAATGAATGTATTTCTTAATGGTATGGCTACTGATGTGGAGAAAATGAAGAATAGCCATGAAGCCAAAATTGCTTCTCTTAAGTATAAAATTGAGAAAATTCATGCTAGTCTAGATATTATGGTAAAATTTAGTCAATCTTCTCTTTATACCAATGTGACTTCCTTTCTCTTTTCAATGAAAAATATACAAAATGATTGGGGAAATGATTGTGAAGAGGAAAGGAGTTGCTAGTGATGAAACTGGCAATTTGAAGGGAACACAAAATTTTGTTGTGGATGTTGGCTGAAGTATTCGAATGAGAAGAAAGACTAAGAAAAAAATGAATATCCCTACTCATGAGTTAGTTGTAGTTGTTGATATGTATGAGCATATCATCTCTATTGACTTGGAAGTAGCAAAGATCTTGAAGAACTTATTATAGTAGTTCTGGTGTTTTTTGGTGCTATTTTTTGTTTTGTGCTATTGAATTGTTAATGGTTGGTTGCTTACTTTGTATTTCGTTATTCTAATGATAGCTAATTTGTTTTTTGGGCTACTTGATTTGTCTTGCTTTATCTTTATAGCATTTTTCTCTTGTAAAGTGTTTGGAATCCCTTCAAAACCTATTTTTCCTATAATAAAAAATAATAGATTTTAGATATCAATAGTGCTACTTAGATGTGAAATTAAGATTGTGTTTATCTTCCTTTATATGTACATAAATACATAGCTTCTCAATTTTAAATCTAAACTATATATTGTAATTATCACTATAATTGATGAATAAATTACATTTTCCAAATGGGAAACTCGAAAATAATTAATGCCAATACATAACACTTTACCTTGAGCAATAAGTGTTCTAGGAATAGGGACCTGGGACCCATTTTCCAATGGGTGAATGGGTCCTCCCTAAAACTTTAGACCTAAATTTAGATTATGTCTTTGGTGGTATTTTAACATCTTTAAATCAATATTTAAATTTTATCTTGTGATATTTGAATTTTGAGAAATAAAGGACACATACATATAAACATAGGGTTATTCCACTAAGTTTCACCTAGAAATTTTATGAGATTCACATGAGAAATTTTATGAGATTTCAAGAGAAATTTCACAAGAGCATTCAAGAGAAGATATATCAAAGATTGATTGTAGCATTCAAGATCTATTCACCATGTCAAAATCTTCTTGCATCATGCATGTTTTTGGAGCTAACATTGTGATGCAGGTTTCAAGATCAAGTTCAAGCACTCAAATAATTATTCAAAGTATCAAGATCCAAATCCAATTCAGCCATTTCATGCAAGTTTTAGAGCTTACAAGATCTCCATTATTAAGGTTTCATTCAAGGATTTTTTGAGTTGCAACATAGCTTTGTTCATTCTTCATTCCCTCTTTCATGCATTATTTCATTTCAAAGTTTGATTACAAAAATAGGGTTTGACCAAGGTAAACCCCCATTCACCAAAAAAAAATAAAAATTCCTTCTTTTCTTTGTGATTGCAAATTTAGGTTTAAGAAGGATTGAAGACCTTTTCAAGTGAAAATTTGGAAAATTTGTCAAAGTTATTGTCAAATCATAGAATCTAACCTATAGATTTTATTTTTGTCTTTCTAACACTGAAATCTGGACAAATCAAAAGCTATAGACCAACATCAGAGGCTCCTAAAAGTTGCAAAAAAACCCTAACAAAAGACCCATTCTTGCATAGGTAAATGAGTCTTAGTTCTCCTTCAGAAACTACCTTTTGGTGATTGGTAAACACTTTTCTGCCCTTCTCAAATCTAGAATTAATTTTCTAGTTCTACTAATATTGAATTAATACTATTGTTTCAAGTGTTTGTTTACATTTTGGAGTTGATTTTCTATTTTTAGTTTTTCTCCCCAAAGTGTTTTTTGACCTTGATGGTTTCATCCTCCAAGCATAAGGAAATTTTTAGATTCTCACATTGACTTGATTCACCTAAGTGTTGTTAGATAATTCTTTATGGGTATCTCATTCCTAATGAAATACTAAGAAATAGGTGCATCATAAACCCCTTTTCATCAATTCCACATATTTGATTCATTGATTCATCGCCTCTTTTTTAGTCATTTCATTTTGGTGAACCCAACTTTTGAGCATCATAGCTTGTTGATTTTGGAGTCCATTTTTAGCCCTAGATCTAGGATTTTTTTTACTTCGCATTGCATTGCATTACTTTTCATCTGATTTATGGTTCTTAACTTGCATTATTTTGCATCTCATTTATGATTTTGGGTTTGCACTTTGGAAGTCTATAAAATCTAGAAAATTCAAAAAATCTTAGTCATTTTGCATAGTGTTTGTATAACATTACATAATCAAACATTTAAATCAGGAAATTCAATAAAAATTGCATATCAAATTAAGTCTTTTTGTTTATAGTTAAGCATTATTTTTCACTTGCATTTAGACCTCATTTTACAAAAATATGAAACTATAACCTCCTATATGAAACCATAATTTGAAAACCATAGAAATCACCTCCAAAACTTGTAAATGGATTTTTAGAAACCCTAAAGTGAGAATCATTCACCTATGTGTGAATGAGTCCCTAATCAGGGCTTCTGCTAAATTTCTAAGCATCAAAAACATTGTTTCTCTATTTTATGCTTTTGTATTTAGTTTGTTGTTGTAGATTCTAGAATTTCTCTTATATGAAATTATTCGTATTAACCTTAATTTTTCAAATTTAGTGCATTTTTTAATTCAAAATTGCATCTAAAAGACATCATTTTTTAGGTTTTTACATAGCATAATTATAAATTCATGTTGTTTTAAATCTGGAAATTACTTTTACATACTTGCATTAGACTTTACATTCTAGGGTGTTTGATTGTATTTTACCTATTATCCATTTTGGGTGCACCTTGATTTTTTCAAACTTGTATGAGCTTCACAATTTGGTGTCTTATTTCCAATACTATTATGAGATGTAGTTAGAGACTCATTTCATTTGGTGATACATCAATTGCTATGGATCTTGGGTTTCCTAGCTCTTTCAGTCATAATATTGACACTATTCAACCCATTATGGATCATGCCCTTAACAGTTCATTTCCCATGACTTCCCTACCTAGAACCAATGTGATTGTTGTTGATACAATAGTTTCTAGTGTCCCTAATGAGAACCTTAGGAGAATGGATGAAGAAATTTTAAAAATATAGGAATTTGTGAGTTATAAATGCATTGCTTGTAGTACCATTCCTGTCATAGATAACATGAGGGGAATGATTGAAAGTGAACAAGGAATAGAGATTGTTCATAGCTTAGCTCACATTACTAATAAACATGTACCTACCATGACAAGTTGTGCTCAAGCTTTGGGGTATACTCAAATTCAAGGTGGAATTCCAATTCCTCCTTCCACAACCATAACCTATATTCTAACATACACTAATCCAACTATTACAACAAATATATAAACTACTAGCAATGCCAATACTTCATTATGTATTTCCAAATGCATATGGATCCTAAGATGACCTTAGAATATTTAATGAGATGCAAAGAAAAAGATGATGAAAAGGTCACTGATTTCATAGCATGATCCAATTACTTTACTCACAAATAAACATTAAGATTCTCAATGTTAGACTCCAAAGAATGTTTATTACCAATTTGCAAAACAAAATATAGGATAAACTTCAGATGTTGAAATTTACCTCATTCTCATAGTTGTGTATTTCCATTTGTGTTGACAAAAATTTGGTTAGTAGCCATGAAGTTAAAACTCCCTCTAGAGTCATCTTGAAAATTTTGAATCTATGTCTCTTAACAACTATCAACCATTTAAGAAACAAAATAAGGGATTTTTACAACTTAATCCCCCTCAACCAACCCAAAATATTGATAACCAAGTGGATTCTATAAAGATAAAAAATACATAAATATTTGGAGATAGAAATAGGTAATTCACCCCTCTACCTAATACCCTTCATAACACCATGTTGCAACTCTTAAACAAGAACTGAATTTCCTTATCTCCTATTAGACATCCTAATCCTACTAAGCCTTTAAATCCAAACTATAGACAAAATTCATATTACCATTTTCACTAATAAAATAGACATGATATGGAATATTGCAAGCATCTTAAACATATTGTGCAAGACCTTATTGATTCTATTCACATTCAAATTGGTGGTGCTAATGATCAAGGAAATAAGTATGTGTGGAAATGGAAAAAGTATCCCTTTTCATTTCTCTATCTAGGAATGATTAATGTTAAAATGAACTTAAGGTTGCCTTGATCTAGTGTTGTGATGTGTTTTACACATCCACATTAGGTCTTGGGATAATTTTAAGAAAATTAAACATAATTTTTTCTTCATTTAATGTTGTAAAGTGTATTTATTTATGTATTCACATTAATTTTAGGGCCTTTGGACCTATTGGTACTTTAATCTAGTGTTGTAATGTGTTGTACACATTTACAATGGATTTAGGGCCCTTTTAAGCTAAAATACCTCATTTTTGCTTAACTTGATGTTGTAAAGTATATTTAGTTACACTTCGACATTGATTTTCTGACCCTCTTGCATTTATGACCTTAATATCATCATTAATATTCCCCCAAGACCCTATATTATGAATCCTAAGGAATATTTTAACCAGAATCCCAACATAAACCTCAAATAAACTTAATTTCTTCAATCCCCGATACTTTTTTTCTCAAAAAAGGTCCCATTTTACCTCTTTTTAAGGTTTTGAGTGAGAAATTTGGTTTTAAGTTCAAATTTTATGAATTTCAATCTATGGGACCTAAAAAACTAGATAGTATATGGATTCCCTATATAAATGAGGTCTCAAATCACTATTGCATAAAATAATTCATGATATCAAGTTGAGCACTCAAGAGTTAGGCATTCCGAGACTTTACAAGATCATAAAGAGTGCATTCAAGATAATTTCTAAGGAATTCAAGGGAATATTTCTTCATCAATTGTTGTAGAAATTTAAAATCCATCATTATTTCAAGATTATCAAGCATCAAGCATGTTGTTGAGCTAGTGGTATGATGTTGCATCTAAAACATGGAAAAACAAGGTTCACCACCAAGATGAATGGATCAAGATGATGAACCAACTAATTTTCACTATGAAACATTCAATTATGAGGGGAAAAAGATGAAAATAATAATACTAAATGACACCTAACTATTATAGCAACTATGTAGGAATTTTTTAAATCATAAATAGTTATGTACCTTGTCAAAAACTTGTTGTTTTTAGGCTATAGAGGACTCATTCTCCTTTAGTGGAAAATGGGTCCCTGTTAAGGTTTTTGAAACTAATATAAAGGTCTTGTTCCTTGATGTTTGTACTCTTAAATTCCCGGTTATCAACTTCTGGAAATCTGTAGATAATTTTGTAGCTTCAAATCTTTGATTTTTCACTTTGAATGACAACTTTGACAATTTTTCTCCAAACTTGCTCCACTTGATCTTCAACCTATAAATATGCAATCATGCACTCAAGAGAAGAAAAACTTGTTTGTTAGATAATGGTGGTTTTCCTCGGTTGAACCCTTTGTAGGTAATTAAACTAAATGATGAAATGAATGAAATGGAGCATGAAACATGAAATGTGCAATGTATATACCTTCGATGATGTCTTCTAAAATAAATCTACAAACTATCATTTAGTGGCCATGAAGAATGTAGATTTTATATCCTTGAAAATGATTTGAATAATGCTTGTAAGTAGATATTCAATGTTACATCCACTTCCTATCTCAACAACACAAATGAGTGCATCAAACCCTTTTCATGATGATATGATCTTGAATTGTTGCAATAAACTCTTGAAATCAGCCTTGAAATACCTTGAAAATGCTCTTGTGAACTCCAATTTTCTATAGTGTTTGAGTGCTCGAAAGTCTACGATTGCTTAGGAGGAAACTAGGTGAATTAACCCCTATTTATACTAAACTAGACGACTAACCCTAAAATTCAAACAATTAAGGTTGACACTAGATATGGAAAGAAACTTTATTAAATTAACACTCAAATAAAATTCAAAAAGGGGGGTCTCATTAAGGGAGGACCCATTTGCGACCTTGTGTGGATTGGTTCTAGCTTAGTTTATCAAGACCTAACCCTGGGAGATAAAAGAGTAATAAAAAATAATTCTAGATCAACTGATAAAGAGTGGTCCCACTAAGGGAGGACCCATTCGCTACCTAGGGTGATTGGGTCCTAGCACCATTTTCTAGGACCTAATTTCTGCAATTAAATGTTATATTATTTAAATCATGGGTGTCAGGATATATCTTTGGGAGGTTTCATAATTAAGACTTAAATTTGAATTAAAGTGGTTAATTAACTCTAATTAACCACAACTAGTTAAGAACGCCCTAAATAATTGTGAAAGTGCTTTACAACACTTTACACCACTTAAATAAGGTACAAATTTAAATAGCTTTACTAAGAAAGATCCCATTAAGCTTAATTAAGTAAATAAATCCTAGAAAAGCGTGAAAGTGTGTTACAACACTTGACAACACCTTTACAAAGGACCAATTAAGGAATTTTTTCATCAAATAAAGGCCTTAGAATGATTTTAATGAGAAAAAAAACATTACAACACCACTACAAAATGGAGTTAATTCCATTTTATATCAATTATCCCAATCAAGTATGAAAAAAGAATACTTTTTTTGACACTACAACATCCAAGATCTTAGATCAAGTATTGTTCTACACTTATTTCAAGGTCTAGATCTACATCCCTCATGGTCATTTCATGTTAATTTGTAGATTTAAAAGACACCATTTCGGTTATCATTGCTCATTTTTCATGTAATATCTTTCATGTTTCATGTCCTTATTTCATTATCTCATCATTTACTTTAATTACCTCAAAGGGGTTTAACCAAGGAAAAACCCTATTCACTAATAATGGACAAGTTTTTCTCCTTTTTAAATGTGTGATTGTAGATCTAGGTGTCATGGAGCATGAAGGACCTTTGAATATTAGGTTACAAGTTTGAAGGGAGTTGTTGGAGTTGTCCTCTCATTTGCAAGGTTTCTATCTTCAACAAAATTCTCTACAGGTCCAAAAATCAAGGTTTCAAGTCTAGAAACAAAGTGTGGTAGAGAGATAAGAGATTGGAGAGTTGAATTATACCTTTACCTCTAGAAAAAGAACACTAGGACTGATACGCCACCTTAGGCATATGAGTCCTAGTACTACAATTTTTTACGATTTCTAGAGTTTCAGAACAAGCATTGCTAGATACTAGTTTTGGCACACAAAACCTAGTTTGGGACTAAATCACCTAGAATCGCGTATGAGTACTAGTAGGCCTCAAATTCAATGCATGAAACATTTTAGTACTTCATTCAAGCTCTTTCAAGTTCCCAGATGCTCACCTCTTATCTCTTCTTCTTTCTATTTTGATTTGGTTGCATTTCTAGGTGTTTCATTCAACTCTTGCACATCATTGAGTTTCATAATTATGTCTTCCATTTAATTAGTTCTAATACCTAGCTTGGTGGTGAACCCCTCCTTAGATTATAATAGGTCTAGGTCCCTAAATATCTATTTTATGATCCACCTCCCAAAAATTTGAACACCTATTTTTGTTGTTTCATTTTGGTGAACTTGCATGTACAACACCTTGATTCTGATTTGGAGTGATCATCATCCTAGATTTATCTTGCATTAACATTGCATTAATTTTTACATTAGTTAACTTGCATCTAGGGTTTCTAAATGTTGCATTACTAAAAGTGCATATAGGTTGCATTTTTACATCTTGCATCATTGAATTTCATCTCAAATCTACATTTTCCCTTGGCCTAGACATCACTTAAACTAGAAAGCATAAAAGTCACTTA
The DNA here is from genome assembly GCA_007258455.2 of Sequoia sempervirens. NCBI lineage: Eukaryota > Viridiplantae > Streptophyta > Pinopsida > Cupressales > Cupressaceae > Sequoia > Sequoia sempervirens. Next base: position 351,500,513 of record VDFB02047230.1, read on the forward strand.
ATTTTAAAAAAAATGTAAAAAAAACCCTAACTAGGATTCATACACCCCTATGGGTGATTTAGTCCATGTTTAGATTTCAAACTACCTTTTACAACATTAAAACCCTCATTTATGTGCTTCCTAAGCTTTTTGGTAACATATAGTGTTGGTCTGGAAAGTTTCAATAACTTCTATTTTAGTATCTAGGTCAAATCATCCATATAGTGTAATATTTTATTTTTAAATAAAAAATAATTTCAAAAATTCATTTCAGTAGTGAAAATATTTAGATATGCTGGACATTTGTTTTCATTTTTGAAGAATTGCATAAATTAGATAGTTTACTTTTGCATGTTAGCATGTTTCCTTTTAAGAGATGTTTTTTTTATATGATTAAAAATAGATTGCATAAGTACAAAATCCCCTCTTATGATTTCAATTTATAATACAAAAATGAGGTCATTAAGAAACATGTTAGTCATCATTCTACTATCTTTCATAGTTATGATAACATTTTAGAGAAAGTGGATCAAACCATTGACACAATTCTTAAAATTGCATTGCCTATCTCAAACCCTACTATCTCTCCCATTTGTGAGGATGACATGATACAAGAAAATACAAGCATAAAAAATCATGGAAACCATAATTGTTATTCTCTTGATACCTCTCCTATTATTGATGAAGGTATCTTGGTGAAAGAAGACACAATCGTTGAGAATCGTGAAATTCTTTATTGTCTCTCTCTTCCTCCATCTTGGGAAGAAATTATGCCACAAGAATATGAGATCATAGACATATTTATAAACATGACCTTACCTATTCTACATTCATCCCTTGCATGTGAAGATGTTTTAGTAAAAGAGGATGAAATCATAGATAACCATGATAGTAAATGTTTTCCTTCTAATAACTCCCATCGATGTGAAGAAGATAATTTGGTGTTAGAAGATGCACTTATTGAGATTCATGAGAATAATGTTTGTCCCTTACCTAATGCTCCTACCATTTGGAAAGATCTATTTGGTAAGAATGAAAATAATAGTTGTCCTACTTTTAATGCCTCCCCTATTGGTGATGAAGCTACTTTACAAAATCTAACCATGGAATGTGATAAACATCTTACAAGCTCTCCTACTAGGGGAGATATTATGGCACAAGAGAATTAGACCTTAACGAAAAATGATGAAGTTATGGAAAATCAAATTGAGCCTTCTCTTAATATCCCCACTATTGATAACGAAGAGATTTTACCATTGATAGCTCCATCACTTGTGATAAAGTCATTTTAGAAGAACCAAACTTTGAATTTCATGAGAATATAGATTTTAGTTCTCCTAAAAATTCTCCTCATATGGAGGATATCATGGTGCAAGAAAATGATAACATTGATAATAATTATATAGTTCTCTTATATGATAATGATAAAGTAACATTAAACTCTCCTTCACTAAGGGATGTTAATATTATTCAACTTCAACTCATCCTTTACCCACCTTCACACAAACATCAAACTCAAAACAAAACCCAAACTTATTCTTTACCCACCAAAGATAATGTTTTGCAACAACCTAGTTCTAATACTGTTGCTCATACATATAATAATAGAAACAATCCATAACCAACACAAACACTTTCAACATCTCTCACATTTCCTAACCCTATCTAACCAAGTGCTCCTCATTTCCCTATGCAGAGTGGAAAGGAGTATGATCTTGTTGAACTAAAGAATACTCCTACTAAGATATCCTTATGGGACCTTATTCAAGCTTTCCCTCATTATCACAACTTGATTCAAAGTTATTTATAACAAGTTTCTACCCCTCCTAATGTGAAATCAAATGAAGTAGATTCCCAAATTCAAACTATAACTTCAAACAACGTAGACATTAATTTTCATCAACATGAGCTACCCCCTTTGGAAATAAGAAAGAAGAATGATGCATTCATGATAATAGATAGATTCAATAGGATGGGAATAAAGAAAACCATTATTGATAATTAATTTTCTTTGAATGTGTGTAGTGTGAAAATTTTGTATAGAATTGGTGTGGATAAATCAAGAATTGAACCTAATTCTTTATCGATTTGAGGATTTGACAACCTAGGAAAGAAACATCTTGGTGTGATTACTTTTCCTATTACATTTAGAAAACCTACCCTACAAAATCCTATTCATGTTATGCCTCGTGATCTTTCATATAATCTTCTTTTAGGAAGACCTTCCACAATTCATGAGATGCATGTGGTGCCTTCAACTCTTCTTAATATATCACGAAATACATCTATAACAATAAAGTACACCAAGTTGAAATACACCCTGATCCTGAAAGTTTCTTACAAGTTGAAAAAGGAAGGACAAATCCTCTAAGCACCCTAATTCATTCTTCAAACATAAAACCTATAAATGAAGAGAAGGAAGTGACAAAAAAAATGTCAAAATTATTGGATGACAATTGGGGTTCCTTATATTTCTCATCATTCATGGGTGAATACAAGATCATAAAAAATGATTCTAGAAAGGGAATAGAAAAAGTGGTAATTTGAACACAAAATTAAAATGACCCTTCAAAAGCATCCACCTCAACAACTTTAGAACAAATGACATGAAATTACACAATAAACTTTTGCCAAAATAACTATGAACAACCTCCAAATCCAAAAGAAATGAAATGCTTTATGGGAAAGGCTATGATATCATTAAAGAACTTGGATATAGTAGAAAAGGATGTGGTGCTAGAGAACAAGCTATTTGTGTCCCTATAGAACCTCACATAAGAAAAGACTAGTGGTCTTGGTTATTTCCCCTTGAAAGGAAAAAACAAGCCTTCACTTAATATCAACACTATTACAAAAGATTCCTCTAAGCCGACTTTAACATTAGTGCATCCTGAGCTGATAGACACTAGTGGTCTTGATAGTTACTCTTTGAAAGAAATGAAAGAAACAAAGAAGTCCTCACTTAACATCAATGTCATCATGCAAAATACTAATGATTTGAGTTTATTAGATTTTACATCCTACTTTCAAGGAGAGAAAATAATCTCATAATATAAAGAGTCTTGTGTACGTATGACACCTTGTACATCTAAAAAAGAGATATCTTTGTCACAAAATAATGAAACATCCTTTACTTTTAATCAAGAGAGTATCTTAGTGAGACTCCTCCAACATAGTCTAATATATCTCCCTCCAAGAACACAAAATAAATTTTATTACAAGAGTTCATTTTATGCATATCATAGAGTTTTTGGTCATTCCACTAATTAATGGAAGGCTTTCAGTAACAAAATTCAATATGTTAAGGATTTTGGTGCTCTTACTTGGATTGAAGCACCTTGTTCCTCTAATTGGTACTGATTTTCACTTTAGCATGTTTCTCATCAATCATCTTGGCTCATCTTTATCCTACACTAAGTGGGGAAAGGGATTATGTAGCCTTGTCCTCATATGTCACTTGTTGTTTCCTCTTTTGGCTAGTTGACCACCTTTCATGTACATATAAGAGCAAGCTTGGCATGTGGATGGCATGCCTTAAGTTAGATTGTATGTGACCTACTAAGTTATGTTTAGTATTGCAACCCCTTCTCATGATGTAGTATTCGAAAACATATGACTTGGAATAGGGATTTCTAAATAATCTCTCATGTCTTCTACTTTAAAGCAATTTCTCACATAAATGGTGTTATCAACTACTTTAAAGTGGGGTTATACATCAACACTCATGTTTCACTGTGCAATTTTATTTATTCTTACAATGTGTCCCTTTCTTGGTGTTGTCATTTGGTTTGATTCTCTCCAAGAGTGTGATATTTCTTTGACTTATCCTCTCTTAAAGACATTAAGCACAATGTTACCTAAGAAGATACCTTACATCAACTAAGCAAAATCCCTTTGAACATACCTTATGTACTATTTCACATTTGCAACATATGTTATATGCCCACCTTGCATAATACACTTTGCTTTCCTATGGTGCTATCTTGTTTGCTCATGATTTTCAAGCATATGAAGCTTTGCTAGCCTCATAGAGCTTGAATTTCATTAGTTCATGGAACCTTATCAAAGTTATTAGGAGGTGTAACTTTGGTATGGTTGGACAGGAAGTCGATCTAAGGCATGACTTTCCCATAGCCACTCATCTATGTTGTGAGTGGATATTGTTCACGTGTATGTGTCTCACTCTCTTGGGTTACTCACCCAACATACAACCTAAAGTTTTATTGCCTCATCATGAGCATACATTATAAAAAAACAACTTAATCTAATCCACATTATGTTGTATAAATAGTCAAGCCTTGATCCACCTCTTTTTATCTTTGCTTGTTTTTTTTCTTTCTATTAGTTATTGACATAGCATGTTTTTGTATCTTGTTTTGTTAAATATCATACATCTTGTGTGTGTCCTTTCATGCTTATTTCAATTTGAATTAGGATCTTGGATCTTGTGGGCTTGATTTCCTCCTCAATCTTTGTTTTCCTAGACCATCAACATTGGTACACTTAGACCCCTCTTGAATGTCTACTTTAGTGTGAGTTTGAAGCAAGTCCATCCTCTCACTAAACTTGGGGCTAAATGTGGAAACAAAAAAAAGTATCCCTTTTCCTTAATTGATCTGGGAATGATTAATGTTAAAATGAACTTAAAGTCACCTTGATCTAGAGTTGTGATGTGTTTTTACAAATCCACATTAGGTCTTGGGCCCTTTTTAAGCTAAATAAATCTAACTTTTCATTGATTTAATGTTGTAAAGTGTATTTATTTACACCTTCACATTAAATTTAGGGCCTATAGACCTAATAGTGCCTTAATCTAGTGTTGCAATGTGTTGTAAACATTCATAATTGATTTAAGGCCCTTTTAAGCTAAAAAGAGCTAATTTTTGCTTAATTTGATGTTGTAAAGTATATTTGTTTACAATTTCACATTATTTTTGTGCCCTCTTGCATTTATGGACTTAATATCCTCATTAATAGGCCCCTAAGACCCCATATTATGTACCCCAAGGCATATTTTAACCAAAATCCTGACATAAACCTCAAATAAACTTAATTTCGTCACTCCTCGACACTTTATCTCTCCAAAAATGTCTTGCAAGACCCCTATACCACCTTGGGAATATGAGTCCCACCCAAGTGGGAACAATACACCTTAGATGGAGTATGAGTCCCATTTGACCTATCTTTAGGGTTTTGAGTGGGAAATTTGGGTTTTAAGTTCAAATTTCATGAATGTTAGCTTGTGCAACCAAATAAACGGGACATTGGATGGATTTCCTATATAAATGAGGCCTCAAATCACTATTTCATAAAATCATTCATGATATCAAGTCAAGCAGTAAATATTTAGGCATTCCAAGACTTTACAAGATCATTTATGAGGAATTCAAGGAAAAAATTCTTCATGAATTGTTGTAGCAATTCAAGATCCATCATCACATCAATATTATCAAGTCTCAAGCATGTTTTTGAGCTATATTTATGATGTTGAATCCAAGATCCAAGATCAAGCATTTTTCTACACTTATTTCAAGTTCTAGATCAACATCCCTCATGGCAATTTCATTTTAATTTGCAAATTTACAAGACATCATTCAAGGCATCATTGTTCATGTTTCATGTTTCATCTCTCATGCTTCATTTCCTTATTTCATTATCTCATCATTTGAATTAATTACCTCAAAGGGGTTTGATAGAGGAAAACCCCTATTCACTAACAATCAACAAGTTTTTATCCTCTTTACATGTGTGATTGTAGATCTAGGTGTCTTGGAGCATGAAGAAAATTTTAATATTAGCTCACAAGATTGAAGGAAGTTATTGGAGTTGTCCCCTCATTTGCAAGGTTGCTATCTTCACAAAAAATCATCTACAAGTCTAAAAATCAATGTTTTAGGTCTGGAAACAAAGTGTGGTAGAGAGAAGAGATTAGAGAGTAGAATGATACCTTAACCTTTAGAAAAATCACAATGGGACTAATACACGAAATTGGGCATATGATTCCCAGTACTACCAATTTTTAGGGTTTCTGGAGTTTTAGATCAGGCACTACCTGATTCCAGTTTTGGCATAGAAAATCAAATCTAGGACTAAATCACCCAAACTAGTGTAAGAGTGCTAATAGGCCTCAAATTCAATGTTTGCAACATTTTAGCACTTAATTCAAGCTCTTTCAAGTTCCCAAGTGTTCACCTCTGATCTCTTAGCTTTCTATTTTGATTTGGTTGCATTTTTAGGTGTTTTATTCAAGTTTTGCACATCATTGAGCTTCATAACTAGGTCTTGAATTCCATTAGTTTTTCCAAGCCTTAGCTTGGTGGTAAACCCCTCTTTAGCTTATAATCAGACTCTAGGAAAACCCTATTGCAATATCTCCTTTCATTTCATCTTAGGAGTGGGATCTCTAGGGTTTCCTTTAATGAAACTTGAGGGAAATATGTCTAGGTCCCTAAATACCTAGTTTGTGTTCCACCTCCCAAAAGGTGGAACATCTATTTCCATTGTTTTAGTCTATAGCCGCTCGTAACAAAAACTTGCAAATCTTTACTAATCCTATGTCAAATTCTAACATTTCCTTATTCAAAGCTATTGAAACAAAGAATGATGTGATGAATGTTGATGCAAGTGATGAAATAAAAAAAAAGTGGACAATCTAATTGGATTCATTAAATTTCAACCTTGTAAGGGCCTAAGAGAAAATCCACATGACATTAATTCTTCACAAAATGACATATTTAAGCATGCACTTGATCATCCTTTTTACATAGTTGGTAGAATCCATGACAAGCCTACTAATGGGATATTAATTGATCTTGTTTGTGTAGAGAATGCAATCAATAAAGAATTCTTAATTTTGCATGAGATTTATCACGATACTTATGAAGAATGGAAAGCATGGATTAAAACACAATATTTTTTCTTTCCCTATGATAGGTTTCAATAACCTTTCCTATAAAATTTGGACAAAAAAATTTAGTGTATCATTTTTCATCATCCCATCATCAGACCAATTTTGTGTGAAGTTAGGCAACCCATGGCTTCACTCAATGAAATTTGTGTAATCGATATTGTTGGTTGTTTTTTAATAACCAAGTTGGTCTTCAATGAAGCCTACGTAATTGCCAATTCCAATCCTTAGCAACCTAAAGGGATTGGCCAAAAAATGAGTGAAAGCCACAATGCTTTCCTCCTGCACTTCAAGCTCTACAAGGATGAGGAGGATGATCCCATAATGTACCTAAATACTTATGCACTTCATGACTAGATACATTGCAAATAACATATGAATTCTCATATAATGGATCAATCAACAAAATATTTCAAGAAGTTGGCTACTCCTCTACAACACTCAACACATAGAGCATGATAATGAAATAATTAACATAAAATAATCACAATTTCATTTCATCGAATTTTTTTTTTAATAAATTTTAGTTGTTGTTGAAGCACCAAGAAGATGTATCATGAATGGGTATGTGTAGGATCATGATGGGCCAAAAAATGGCAATATCATGGGTATGCAGCTGATGACTTTTTTTAAACCAAATTTGATGAAACTAAAAGGGTTTTTAAAGGAGATTCTCATCTTTCCACCAATATAAATTATGCTTTACTTTGAATTTAATAGGTAATTATTATTCATTTTCTATTCAAATTATGACTAAACTCTTTATTGATAAACTGATTAAAAAATGTCTATAGCTTTTAAACGGTATCACATTTTTTGAATCCAAACATGTGTCACATTCTATGCTTTGTATATTCATAGGATTAAAAAAAATAAAATTGAATTTCATGAAGTTTTGACCAAGTTAAGGTGGTCGAATACGAGTTTTTATATTTTTTAAAAGTTGTAATAAAAATTCATTAATAATGATTTTTCTTGGAAAAAATACAAAAAATATGCATCACATCCAGACATGAGTCCTCTACTTCTCTTACCAAAATATTATAAAAATAATATCATTTTATTGTTAGGTGGCCTATCGCATCAATTTGTTTTTCCCGAAATTTAAGTACAACCGCATTGGAAATTTCAAATTTTCACCAAATAGATTTTTAAACAAACCTAGTAGTTTAGAAACTACATAAATTTTCACGCATTTTATTCCCTTACATATTGGAAATAATATAGATAACTCATTCAAATTTTACGCCGTTGCCTAATCCTTAATTTTTCTTTTCTTTTGCCACTTAAGGGCCTATTTTTTCCATGATGATCCTGCACATACCCGAATACAAAACTCAGATCAATACCTTAACCTAGGAAACAGAGTCAATCTCAACACATGTGTAATTGAATAATAGATTAAAACATGGAATCACAAAGCTTTGACAACACTACATTACAAGATCACAACATTGTATCCAAAACCATAACTTCTTATAAAGATCCTGATGCCTGAATTTCATGAACTTATAGCTTCATCCAAGCAATTTCATTAATTATTTAAATTAAAAAAGAGGAAAAAACCACACATTCATTGGAATTCAATTAAGACTTAAAAAAAAAAGCCTTGATCATTTTATTAATATTCCATGAAATGAATACACTAGGGGAGAATTGGCTTTGAATCTATAGCATTATCTATTCATATGTTAGTGCTATTATCAAAAATTACATATGCATATCAACAAAGACTCTAAAAATTAGGACAAAACTCTAAAATGCTCTCTGTATTCTCATTACAAAATTTTTTGTGTACATCTGGCCATGAATTCCTTCTTATATAAATGAAGGAGAAAACAAGCTTATGGCCAGACTGTACACATGTCCATTTCCTATTTGACCAATATAATAGATATTCCCCAATGCAATTATATTTTCAATTAAAATGGAGGTAAATATCACATGGGACAAAAACCATTTACATTTTTCAATGAAGATCTTGTCCCACCTTCCAAAAGGAACCAAGTTTTTAGGAAGAAAAAAATTAAATGAAGAAAGAGAAAAGGAAAAATTGCCTCCACGTCTGCATCCCTATCATTAATTTCAACTTGAAGAGAATACAATATTTTTACATTACTTTATCAATGGCCTAATCTGTACCAATTCCAGGCCATTTATTGTATTCTCCCAATTGTTACTCTCCTTTGTTGAAGACTTGAGACCAAAAATGTATTCACAACCCTCCACAATATTAGCCTAATCATCCAAGATATCAAGGTACTTATCTTTCCATGATTGAAATTCCTCTTTTGAGGACCAATTGAATGCAATAACACTGTCAACCTTTGCTATGTATGGACCATACTTGGCTACCACTTGGTTGGATTCCTTATCAAATTCTTCCAAGGAAAATCCTACTTGGTTAAGCATGTCCATGTTGTGCTTTAACATTCTCATATCAACACTATCACAAATTAGGGTTTCCTAGTTTGCAATTATATCATTTTCTCTCCCTTTCCAATCTTGCAAATATTTGATCTCGCCATTTTCCTTCAAGATGTTAGGAAGGAGAAAAAATTCATCTCATCAAAATATTTGACTGATTCCCTTATCTTTTCCTCTAAAATACTTAATCTTTCCTTGGAATTCTTGAATTCTATTCAAAATTTTAAGCATAGGTTGAATATTATAAAGTTTTTTTACATCATGATTGGATCACATAGCCATTAGCCTCAAATATTAGAATCTAGGAATCCATTTTTTCATAAGTGGGATTGCCACTTCCTTGTCTATGTCAAAATTCTTCACAACATCAAATATGGAAGAATAATTAGTATGGATGGTAATCAGTCTCTTATAATTTCCCTTGTTTAAATTCTCCAATACTAAAGTGATAATCTTTAAATTGCTAACCAAGATCATTCTACCATGTTGGTTGCACCTCTCTTCATAGGTTTCCAACTTCTCAAGCAAGTCTTCTTTACTGATTTCTTTGGTCTAGTGTGCCTCTAATGGACTTCACTCTTCAACTGAGATATGCACATTCCCCATGTTATATTGCACAATTTCCATTGAAGTGCTTGTAGGAGGAGCAAGGGGAGAAGGTGATTATGCTCGTGTTGAGTGAGGAGATATAGAATATGTTTGTACTAGCACATTGGATTCCATATTTTTTAATTTTCTCTTTTAATAACTTGTCATCTCTATTTGCAGCTCCATGATCATTTGTTTCCCTTTTCCACATTCAACCAATAGATAATTTTACATCTTTTTGAATTTTTTTTTTTTGTTACCATTGATTCTACTATTGCCTTTGTGAATTGAGGAACATTTACTGAAATGGTGGTACCTTCAATGGTAGATGTATTAGATACCCTCTTGATAATTAGGCCCCCTCTATAGTTCTCAAATGGCTCCACAACTTCTATTTTTTTGTGTTTGGGGATAGAGCCTAGATAACTAATGTATCCCACTACTCACTAAAGGAAGACCCTTATCATGCAATTGTAGCTTCCTCTTTGGAGTTTTAAAAGGGTCTTTCATACCTCTTCACTATGTCAAGATAAATTACAGAGGTTAGGTCATATTCTAGAAATAGGATAAGAACACTCTTTCTGAATAGTTTTGTTCCCTCTTGTGTTGTTATTCCCTAGAAAATTTATTTCATTTATGTCATTACTTGGCATAGTATTACCTTATCAGGTAGCTCTGGGTGTAATATCATTTTAATAAGAAAGTTATTAACATATTCATCTTTCTTTGCTCTCTAAGAAAATTCCATGAATGCATGGGTCTTAACAAATGAATCAACATCCATGAGTTTCTTACATGCCTTTCCTCTAAGATCATCAATGTTGCTCAGTCCTATGAGGTCCACCTTGCTCAATATGAGGCTAATCTATTGTGGTACCATCTCCCTATGGGAAGAAAGAATACCTAGATGCATTTCTTCCTCAATTACCATTATTTCATCTTCAAAGTCCTCATCATAATCTACCAGACCTCTTGATTCAACATTTTGTCTCTTTGGGGGTGGTTGCCTTGGTGGTGAATCAATATCAACAATCACATGACCAGTTAACCTTAGAGGAGACAATGGTGGCATCTCATGCACTAATGAAGGTATTCTTCATTCCTCTTGTTGAGAAGAGGTAGTCACTGCTTGCTTTTCCTTCACTTTGTCCTTCCTCTTGAAAAAAATTACTTTCTTTGAGGCTTGGTAGGTTGGTTTCTCTTCCATCATAGGGGTTTCCCCTTCACCTTTTTCTTCTACTACAACATCTTTCCCTTTGTCTTGAATTAACCTTTCACCTTTCAATTTCCCAACTACTTGCTTAAAATTTTCAAAAAACATACTCAATTTTTTGAATTACATCTATAATGTTTTTGAGAGCTATAAATTGTGAATCTTTTTCTCTCATTTTATTCTCCAATTTATTGAAATAAATTGACTTCATCTTTCTATCATCCTGTCTCTGGAAGTCAAAAATATTCCTTATTACATCATCTAGAAAATATAAATTATGGATGAATTTGGAGCTTCTAATCCTTTTCTTTATCCATACCATAAATCCATCAAGATCATGGTTTCTTGATCTGACTCTCTTCATTTCATATGGGTTGAGGACATCAAAAATTTTACTCCATCCTCACTTCCTCATGAAAAAATTAGAGAATACAATATATGTAGGGAAAAATATTCCCTTACTCTAATCCTTGAAATGGTTGTTCTCCACATCTCCTAACTACCACATTAATTCTAGGAAACCAACTCTCAATGGAACATCTCTTGGTAGCATGTGAGGTGCACCACTTGTGCCATTCACCCTCAAAATTGTGTAGCTTGGATTAGGGATAATGTCTCCCCAATTATGATCAATGTTCAAATTGGCCCTCCTAGCCTTGGGCCTCAAAAAATTGTGCAAAGATATAGGAATTATTGGCATGTTCAATATAAAAATCATTCTCAATTTAGAAGCAAATATGTTTTCAAACACCACAAAATTGGATTTGTTGTCATTCCCGTCAAGGATTGTGGTCTAGCATTGGAAAGGTAGATCCATGTCACCTTCCTTTTTGGCCAATGTCATGTATTTTATAAAATACATAACTCCTTTAAACAAAAGTATATGCATGAATCAATAATACCAATAGAATACCATCCCACTTTCACCCTTTTTCAGTGCAACTAGGCCCTCATGTATCTGTTCATCAAAATGTGATCCAAAATCATATAGTGTATTGCATGTGAGGTGTTGGATGTTAGAAACCATATACATTTTGGCCATTGGCATGGTTGTATCTAGGTCAAAACTATATATTTGGCATAGAGAATAAATTTTCCTCTAGAAATATGCAACAAAATAATTGATAGGGAATGGCTCTTTATCTGATGGACCCAAAATGATCTTACCTTTACCCTTAAAAAATTCCAATAATTTTTGTAGTACTAAGATCTAAATTTTATGCCTTACCCTCTCAAATTTAGCTCTAAGTTCCTTTTCATCAATCTTTATCATGTCTTCACTTCACTTAGTCAATTTGAATACCTCAACAATCTTAGCCCTAGTAACTTTAACCATTTCAATTCCATCAAAGGTCCTTATAGTTCTAGAAAGTGGGTCGTAGTTTGCTGCTATTTCCTTTAGTAGGTCAACATCCATATACATATTTGGTACAAGCACTTTTTCAAAATCTAACCTCAAGGAGTTTCCAATAGGGATCCCACAGTTTTAGTTACCAAACAAACAACCAAATTATGTGCATCTAGTGTATGGTTATGTGTTATCTTTAATAGTGCACTATTTATCAATAAGCCCTTCCACAATTTGTGTGCCTCAAAAGAACAACCAAACCTTAGGTTTCTCAGATCTTGAGGGTTTTAGTTGGTTAGTTAAATCCTAGAACAAAGGTCTAGCTACATGTTTAAACCCAAAGTGTTGATCCTTTGATGCAGACGCTTTGACTTACAAGCTCACAAAAAATTCTCAAAAAAATACAAGCTCACAATTAGGGTATGGATTTGATGCAAGGCAATAGCAAGATTAAATGAGAAAACCATTCAAACTAAATGTAAAATCTTAAAAGAAATGTATGAAGACCAAAAACCCTACTGATAGAATTATAGAGAAAGTGAATTTTAAGAAAATGAAAATAAAAGGATTGATTTCACTTACTCGTTTAGAGTCTCTTTGAAAACCTAATTCTAGACATCGGACGAGCTTGAAAATTACAATGAGAACTCCTTAGACATCTTGAATGCCTTTAAAATTTACAACCATGCTTTAAAACAAGTTTTTCCATCTTTAAAGCACATCAATTTAGTAGTTCTATTCCATAACAGCCATTAGTTCTTGCTCATGCGAGCTAGAATGGCTCACTTGACCTTAATATCAACTTTGAATTTTAGCCATTGATTCTATTGTGAGATGGCTTAATGAATGAACCAGATCTAGCCAATTTTTTTTATAAACCTAACTATAGACTACCATTTCCATTGACTAACCAAAATATGCCATGTGGATTTTCCTACAAGTCACCCCAGAAGATCCACCATCTCCACAAGTTGTGAAAATGACTATGTGTGAACTTCCCCACTTCACCGTTAGGTTTAACCCATGTGCATATTTCAGCAATAGAGAGGTGGGGAATGACCCAAATTAAATATGGCACCTTCAACCCACAATGTCCTTACATCTTCAAGACTTTGACCTTAGTGCATAACCTTTGGATTTTATTAATGGTCATGATCTTAACATCTTTTCCACCCTAAAACCATGTGCTTAAAAGATCCTTTAGTAGCACAAGAATTAATACTTCACAACCTTATACAAAAATATTTCCATAATATTTCCCACTTCATTATAGTTCCATTGACAATTCAGATCATGTCAATTGGTGCCTCCCTACTTCCCCATTGACAGATGGGATATGAAGGTGGGTGCCTTGTGGGCTAGTGGAAATAGTTAGTATTAAATCAGACCATTTCATCTCAACTGATGATCATTTAAAGCTTGATGTTTGTTTCCTTTGAAAGAAAATGGGCCCCACTAACTATTGAGACATGTGGCAACTACCCACTAGCCTATCTAGATATTTTAATGAATATTAAAACCAAATGGGGGAGAAAGGAATGGTTAGGAAGCAACCAATTAGATGTAACAGCCTACATTAAATTCTTCAATTTGCACATGCACAAATTTAGTAACTTAAAAGAGGGACCTAACTAGGCTAATGAGTGATGGGGGGAGATAGCCTTAAGACCCATACTTTAGACTAATAACACAAAATTAAAACCCAGACTTAGGACTATGGAAAATATTAAAATATTTATGACCAGCATAATACAAGGTAATATTTATAATAAATAAACAAGTAACAACCACAAACATTAGGCTCAAGGGGTTGTTGACTAAATAGGTTCAATGACATAAGATATAACTTAAGAGACCTGGAATAGGTGATAAAAAATCAACATCAAATTAAAATGATTGCAAAAGGATAAAACTTAGGGTTTTTCAGAAGGTTTAAGATAAACATAAACCCTATAACATGAAACAAACCAAAACCCTAAGCCCTAAGACCCATTCCAAGCCAAGAAAGACAAATTGTGTAGAATTTATCATTGGAACATAATAATTAAATAGGGGTTCCACTAGTGGCTCCTATTGAGGATGTTTGTTACTCCATAATAGAGCAAGATCACAAAATTTCAAGGTTGAAGTGGACTAATACAAAGAACCAACACCAAGAAAATACCTGGACAAGGTAGTCAAACCAGAATGGACCCGACCAAAGCAAACCAAAATTATGTATAGAATTTACAAAATTTACAATATACATGGAGGAGAACATATTTTAGGAGAAACATGGCTTCAAGAACTTTCCATGTACTAGAAGTTCAAGAAGTTTACCAGTTATATCTTGTAGAAAATAATATTCCTCAACATGGGTGTTGTTGATCAAATAAGGGCCTAGTCACAATGCATAAAAATTTCATTTCTTTCCCTTATCCTCAGATTTCACATTCCACATCAATACCATGTATCCTAATTGAAAATTCCTTGGAAATTATTTCTAATCATATAGGTTCTTCACCTGTAATTGCAACTTGTAATTCTTCTTTTGAGTATCTCTCCTCATCTCATCCACTTCCATCAATGCATCAATTTTTTGTCGCATCTCATCACACATATCTTTGTTGTATTCCTGAATAAACTTGTACATCTTCATGAGTTTATTCTAAGGAAACCTAGCTGCAATACCATATACTAAATCAAATGGAGCATAACCAATGACCTTCTTGATTGTTACCTTATCTTCCTACAAAGTTGACATTAACTTGGAGTCCCAAGCTGTTTTGTTTTTCTCAATAATTATTTTCATGATCTTCATCAAGCTTTCATTGATTGACTCTTCTTGACCATTTCCCTATGGGTGATACAGTGAAGAATAAGATGTATGAATTCCATGCTTAGAGAAAAATTTATTGAATTCTTTAGACCTAAAGAACATTTCATTAGTTGAGACAATTTTCTCAAGCACTCCAAACTTGGTTAGTATTTTATCCATCAAGAAATCAATGACTACTTTACTTTTTGCCTATTTTTTTGGAATTTCTTCCACCCATTTTGTAAAGTAGTTGATAGCCACAAGGATCCCAGAATGACCACCACTAGAATTTTTAGATATCTCTCCAATTAAATAAATACCCCATTGTTGAAATGGTGCCTAGACTGCAACTAGTCTAAGTAGAAAATGACCTAAGAATTTCATATTCCTAGAAAATATTTGACATGCATCACATGTTCTTACTAGTTTATGAGCATCCTTGAAAACTCTAGGTCACTAGAATCTAGTTATTAAGAACTTGTGAGCAGTGGTCTCAGGCATATAATGTCGACCACAAACTCCACTATGCATCTCAATCAATAGCTCAGAAGCCTTGGCATTATCAACACATTTCAACATAACACCTTCCATATTTCTCCACCATAGCTCACAATTGATAATCACATACTTGATGGCCTATAACTTGAGAGTCATCTTGTCATTGTTAGTGAATCCTTCAGGGCATTGCATCTTTTGTAAGTAATAGATAACATTCTTGTACCAATCACCATCTTGGATATCACAAATATGCTATCTTTCAAAGTCATCCTCAATATTTATTTGATTGGCATCTAGATTTTATTTAGCCATTATCTTGGATAAACCTTCATCTCTCACCAATTTGGTGATCAAGATGTAAATATTAAATTCATGTATTATGTTTATCCATATGTATCTCCTACTCGCGACTTCTTGTTGGGTGAAGATATCCTTAACAGTTGTACAAGGAACATATGCCACAATAGTTTCTCCCACAAGATATGTTTTGAAATTATTTACAGCTTTAACTAGTGCATATGCTTGTTTCTCAATCAAATCATATTTAAATTTTGTAGCTTGAAGAGACTTTCTAAAAAATGTGATGGGTTGTTCAAAACCCTCTTGATTCTTTTGCAAAAGAACTACAACAATAGTGTGAAATGATGCAAATGAGAAGATTTGCAATGGCTTGGAAAAATTAGGGGTCCTTATAACTAGGGTCTCCTTCATTTCCTTTTTAATTACTTTAAAAGCATTACTTGGCTCTTCAATCAACTCCACTTTCTCAACCTTTTTCAACATCTTGGATACAAGAAAAGTGATCTCTACATAATTTGTAACAAATCTTCTTAGGAAGGTAATCTAACCAAAGAATGATTGAATTCCTTTAATAATGTTTGGTTGTGGAATTCAATCAATGGTAGCTACCTTCTTGAGGTAAATCCTCACTCCTTTCTTTGATACAATGTATCCCAATAGCTTTCCTTCAATAAACCCAAAGGAAAATTGGTTTGGGTTGATTGGGATTCCATACTCTAGGGTCTTGATGAAAATATTCTCCAAGTGCATGAAATGGTCTTCTTCTTTCTTGGAGTAAGTAGTTATGTCATCCTAGTATATTTCCAAAAACAAATCAATAAAATCATAAAAGGATACATCCATAGCCCTCTATAAATTTGCACCTGCATTATTAAAGGAAAATGGCATTTTGACATAGACATAGGTGCCCCATGGAGTGGTAAATGCAGTCTTGTACTACTAATATTCCTTCACTTTTAAAACTTAGTTGTAGCTAGAAAAACCATCCATCATGGACAATAGTTCATAGCCAGTCACCTTCTACAACATGGCCTCCATATTAGGAAATGGATAGTTATCATTTAATGAGCATACATTGAGATTCCCAAAATCAAAACATAATTTGATATCCCTATTCTTTTTCTTGACTGGAACTAGATTAGACACCCAAGATGAGTTCCTAATAGGTTTGATTATTCTATCATCCCTTAGATTTACTGGGCTCCTCTTGCATTTTTGGTGCTAAGGTGGGATTGATAGGTCTTTGTTTTTGTCTAAAGGCTTTGCATTTGTCTTTAGAGGAATTTCATATTGAAACAATTCCTCCTTGTATGCTTTCAATTCATCATATGACCAAGAAAATACATGTACATGTACTTCCTCAACAAAGAAATTAGTATTTCCTTCATCTTGGGATTCATCTTTTTTCCCACATAGACTTTCTTAGGAGCATTTTTTAGTTCCTAATTTTACCTTTTCCAAATCCTCTAGATGGGTGGCAGTTGTCTTGGAATTGCTTTTATCCTGATTGTCAAAGATTCTCTCCAAAGCTACAAGGCCTTTAGGAATATTATTTGTCTTTAGATAAATAACTACATTACCAAAGATTGTGTCCTTTCAATCCACAGTCTCAACAAAATCTCTGAAATCAATCTCCTAACTCTCATATTCATCTACACATTTCAAGAATCTTCAAATTTCTTCATCATCATTGAATACTTGACAATTCTGTATATTTTTGGGGATTGAAGGCCTTGTTTGTACCTCAACCTTGGAGATACCAGAAAAATTTATTTGATCAACCTTAGTGTAATGTTTTCCAATGAATTTACCATTCTATTTTGGCCTCTTTCCTTCTAGTCAATTCCAAATGCATCAAACTACTCAATGGAATCCAAAATAGTATTCCTTTGTATTGTTTCAATCTCTTATTCTTAGATGCATATTTGGATCTAAGTTTGAATATTACCAATTCTGAATCACCAATTACTTTCAACTTCTTTATCCCATGTTTTTCTGCTAACCTTAACCTCAACAACAAGGCCTCATACTCTGCCACATTATTTGTGAAAACAAAAGACAAAGTGAAAGAAAACTTGAATGTGTTTCCACTAGGTGAAACCAATAATATACTTGCACTGGACCCTTCCTTGAAGCTTGCACCATCAAAATACATTGTCCAAAGGTCATCATTATTAGCCAATTTAGTCACTTCCTTTTCAATAGGTGTAGATCGCCTATCACTTTCTCTCGGTAACTCTTCTACATTGAAATCACTAATGTCAATATCAAAAAAGTGGATTGTATCATCTTTAGGAACATGTTCAATCATGTGCGGTACCTTTGATTATCTAACCAGTTTAACATCTTTTCCATCAATTAGGAAGGTGGAAAAATACATATCACACTGCATACTATCCCCCATGGAGGTGCTTCATTTTCTTGACAAATAAATTCTATAATTAGGTGGAATGTCTATCAGTACCACACTCATTGTAAACTCATTTTCTTGAAATTTAGGTAGTTTGACTTCCCTAGAATCCATATAATAACATTTTCCATGGGAAATATCAAATTTTTAATTCCATTTCCTCTACGATCCTAGCTAGCATAATATTATTGTATGCTCATCAATAAATCATTTAATTCTTCAATATTTTTCCATCAACAATTAGAGCTACTAAAAATGGATTTATATTACTAGGGCAAGCAGTTATTTAATTTCCTAGATAAATGTGTGGGATCTCAATGATTGTTGCTTCAACCACCTTTTATTTATTTTCTTTCTTACTCTCTCTAGGTGGAGTAGACACCACTAATTCATCATAGGATATAGTAGCACCATTGATAAGGGCTACTAATTTTTGTTTATGCTCATCATTTCAAGCAAAGGGACAAAAACTTTGACTTGTAAAAGTAATTGAAACATATCAACATGAGTGTATTTAGGTAGATCAGTTGGAATCATACCTTGTTTAGTATTGGTATCCTTCTATTTCTCACCTTTTGTTTCAACTTTAGGCTTGACATCCTTCTTGCCAGGCTTAGAATTCTAGTTTTGTGTTTTCACCTTCACAGTAGGAGAATTGAATTCTCCATCAACTTTTGGTCTCCCATCCTTCTTTTCCTAGATTTTATCTTCATTTCCTTCCTTTGCCTTAGCCCCATTCACTTTACTATCAACCTTTGGTTCTTTTCCCTTTGCATTTCGCTCTTTGATGAAGAGGCTACCAAATTTTCCTTGATCACCACCCACCATTCTATTTATCAAATGATTGGAACTTCTTGCTTGTGTGGCCAAGGCTAATGCTAAATTTGCAATCTAATCATCTATAGGCCTCCTAAGAGACACATAATCCTTAGATATTTTTAGTGTACACACCTCATGATCACCATCATTGTCTCCATCAAAGAGAAATTTTTGGTGATATGTATTTTCTCTTTACCTCTAACCATCCACATCAATTTCATGACACTCGACATTAGATGAGCATTTATTATTAGAAAAATTATCTTTAGATATACTCATGATCACATTGACTTCAACATCATCATCATGAGACTAATTATAATCTTCTACTATACCTTGTTCAACTTCCTCCAATTGTGCAACTGAATATTGGTGAGGATAGTGAGGTAACTAACAAACCATGCACTAAGGAGTTTCATCAGTGAAATTTGTAGAGTGATTTTGCAAAGGATCATGTGTGACCTAATCTTTTTTAGTTTTACGATTATTTGGGACTAGATTTCTATTTTTCCCGTTGGTTTTGTAAGAGTAATCCTAGAGCCTAGGGTTTTTTATTCTTTTGGAACTGTTGCTTGTTATTTCCAAGCCATTTTTCATTCTTTGCAATAGTATATTTGATGTCCTTGAGGGGTATTCATCAAATTATCCCATCTTTCATCATAGGTAGGATTTAAGCCAGAGGCCTTTTCTTTTTTATCCTTGGGATTCTTCAAGATTTTGACATCATCTCTTCTTCCCACCTTACCTGAAGCTCTTCTATTACTTTTAATGTGTAAAGAAATTTTGAAAGCATCCCTCAAATTTTGAGCATCTTTGTATCTTAGGCTATAAGTCATCTTAGCATCAAATGAATTACAATAAGTAACAAGGTATATTATATCATTCAACCTCAAGTTTGGTAGAAATCTATTCATAGCCTTCTGGAATCTGATGTTAAAATCAAATACCATCTCATTTGATCCTTTGGTGACGTTATTGAATTCATTGAGCATAAAAATAAGGTAAGTTTATCTCCATATTTCTCTCTAAAATCTCTCTTAGAATCATCCCATGAGCTAATGCTACCATTAGGTAAACCTTTGTACCAATCCCTGACTTCCTCTATCAAATATTACATAAACAATTTCATAACAACATCCTCATGCTCTACTCCATAATCATCGAGCATATTAAGAAATGCTCTTAAGTGATCCTCCCCTAATATTGCATTATTTCTAGTAAAATTTCTCAACACAACCCTAATATCATTGTCAATGGGATTTGGACATCCAAGAATCCCATCAAAGCATAACTACCTATACCTTTCCAACTACATAGGTTGCCTATCAAATTTATTTTCTTTGTCCTCATTATTTTTGATAGTTTCTCCACCTCCTCTCTTATGAACCATATTTATGTTAGTAAACTAATTGTGGGCATAATCATTACAACTTGTGTTGAGATATTTGGAATTGTGGGTGGATTGATCTACATGACTAAAATTCTCCCCATCAACTGTGGTTGTAGGCTTTATGGTGGAATGGGAAAGATAATGTGAACTAGGCACTATGGCATCATCTGCTAAGCATGAATTATTCAAGAAATCAATCTTCCTTTTCATCTCAACATTAGTTCCAAGAATTTCCATCTTTTCTAGTTTCCTTTTTTAGATCCTCATTCTCCTTTATTAACTAATCTTCATATTCAAATTTAGGTGGAAGAGGAGGATTTTTAGACATGCATTTTTCATTTATAGCTGAATTTTCCATAGGATGATTTCCCTTATCAACTGATGGGTTGGAATCATTTGCAACAGGGTGTGGAGCAACACTACTAGTGACTGCATATGCGATGTGAGTAGTAGTATTGGTATCTTTCATAGGGTTAGGATGAATTTTCTTGTCAAGGATCTCAAACACAATGGGACTAGTGGTAATTGGTTTAGGTTTAGCCTAGTTAAGGGGTCTTCTCTAATCCAATTTTCTTGTTAGTGTCTCTTTCAATCATGGAATTCCTAATCTTTTTCTCTCTTTCCTTCTCTTTATTTCTCCTTATCTCAGCCTGGATCTAAACCTCTCTTCTGAGAGCACTAATATCTCAAAAAAATTCATCAAGAACTGGGAGAGTAATCTTTGAACCAAAAGACTCTACAAAATCTATTATATTTTTGGTATCATCATTGGATCTAGTTAACAAGTCAAGTGGTAGAGCAGAGTATCCATTGGATGCAAGGGGGAGAATATTGCCAACAGAAGCAACATTGGTAGAAGAAACATTATGATGATGGCTCCTACTTCTACTTCTTGATTGTCTGTGTCTAGATCTATGGATATTTACAAAAAATTAATTTGTATAGTCTTCTTCATCCTCATAATCTAACCTTAAATTTTTTTGTTGGCTTTCATGACTACCATAATTTCTTGAATGAATTTTATTTTCAAGCACAAGATGTGGAGTACACTTACTTGTATTAGCATCATTCTATATCCATGAATGCTTGGGATCCTTTTAAAGCTCTCCCTCCAAATTTCCTTTTGAATGCTTCTTCATTTGAGCTCTTGTTTTTGTCATCTTTCTTCCACAAGTATTTTCGTTCAATACCTTATTAATTTCTTCAAATAATGAACACTAGTGTAGATACTTTAGAGTCTCCACCCAAGATTATTGGAAATTAGAAATAATGATAACAATTTTGCAGATCTTTTAGAGAGTTGCAAGGATTTTGAAACATAGAGAATTCCTAAGCCAACCCTCAACACTCTAGGTGGAATATTTGCAAAGAAACACAAGTATTCAATGAAAAATTTATGAAAATAACCTTAGGATGATAAATGGTGGGAAAATTTAACAAGCTTTATCAAAAATTTACACTCCATTATGAATGTATATGACTCTAATTCTAATTCTTGGACAAAGCATACTGGGAGATGAATATTTTCACAAATACTCCCCAGTAGAGTTGCAAATCTATTAGATATTTTTTATGAACCAAGCTAGTCTTCAATGAAGCCTATGGAATTTCCAATTCCAATCCTTAGCAACCTAAAGGGATTTCCCAACAAATGAGTAAAACTAGCAATTCTTTCATCCAACAGTTCAAACTCTACAATAGACTCTGCAACACTTGGGAGAGTGATCCCACAATGTACCTAAAGACTTATGCAATTCATGACCATATACATTGTAAATTATAATAGATGAATTATCATATAATGGCTCAATAAACGAAATATTTCAAAAAGCTACCTACTCCTCTTCAACACTCAACACTTAGAGAATGAGAATGAAATAACTTAACATAAAATAATAACAATTACAATTTATTTGAGATTTTGTTTATAAATTTGATTTTTTGTTGAACTGCCAACAAAATGTATCATGAATACAAAACTAAGATCAGTGCCTTAACCTAGGAAATAGAGTCAATCTCAACACAAACATAATTGGATAATAGATTAATACTTGGCGTCACAAATCCGTATCAACACTACATTACAACATCACAACATTGTATCCCAAATCATAACTTCTTACAAAGATCATGATACTTGAATTACATGAACCTATAGCTTCATCCAAGAAATTTCATTTATTATTTGAATTAAAAACAAGGATAGAACCCCACATAAATTTGAAATAAATGAAGACTTAAAAAAAAAAATGTTGATCATTTTATTAATAGTTCATGAAATGACTACACCAAGAGATAAATGGCTTTGAATTTGGACCATTTTTTACTCAATCACTAGTACTGTTATCGAAAATTACATATGCATATCAAAAAGGACTCAAAAACCTAAGACAACTCTAAAATGTTCTCTTTATTCTCATTACAAAATTCCCCCTCTAATCAATTAACAACCAACCTATACATCTAGTTATGAATTCCTTCTTATAGAAATGAAGGAGCAAATAAGCTTTGGTCTAGAATGTACACATGTCCATTTCATATTTGAATGATACAACAGTTATTCCCCAATGCAATTATATTTGTAATTAAAATGGAGGGAAATATCACATGTGACAAAAACCATTTACATTTTTTGATGAAGATCTTGTGGGTATGTGCAAGATCATCATGGAAAAATCAAACCCTTAAGTGGCAAAAAATTTAGAAAAATCAGAGTTAGGAAACTTGACGTAAAAATTTGAATAAGTTATCTATATTATTTCAAAAATATGTAAGAATAGAATATGTAGAAAATTTAATTTAAACTACTAGATTTGTTTAAAAAAAATCTATTTGGTGAAAATTTGAAATTTCAATGCTGTAGTACTTAAATTTTAGGGAAAAAATAAGAACTAAGTGTCTGTCTGACCACCCTAACCATAATAAAATGATAATGTTTTTTTATAAGATTTTATATAATTAGAGAACTCATGCCCAGATGTGATGCATATTTTTTAAAAAATCTAAGTAAATAATTAATTATGATTTTTATGATTTTTTTATTACAACTTTTTAAAAATATAAAAACTTGTATGTCCGACTAGACCTTAACTTGGTCAAAACTTCATGGAATTCAATTCTTAGTTTTCCAATCGATAATATGCTAAGAATAGAATGTGATGCATGTTTTGGATTCAAAAAATGTGATACCATTGAATGCTGGTAGATGTTTTTCAATCAGCCTATCATCAATCAAGATTTTAGTCATAATTTGAATAGAAAATGAATAATAATTACTTATTAAATTCAAAGTAAAGAATAAGTTATATCGGTGGAAAGATGAGAATCTCCTTTAAAAACCCTTTTCGTTTCATCAATTTTAAGTAAAAAAATAGTTGTCAACCACATACCCATCATATTGCCACTTTTTGGCCCGTCATGATCCTGCACATACCCTTGTCCCACCTTCCAAAAGGCACCTTTTATTTGTTGTAGCAATATATACACATGCTTTCAAAATTAAGTCCACGTACACCAAGTTTGCAGGAAGAAAAGCATGAAATGAAGAAAGAGAAAAGGGACAAATTACCCCCACATCTTCAATTTCAAATTGGAGAGAATACAATATTTTGATATTACTTTATCAAAGGCGTAATCTGTACCATTTCTAGGCCATGTATTGTATTCTCCCAACTATTACCTTCCATTGTTGCAAACTTTAGAGAAAAAATGTATTCACCAACCTCCACAACAACAACCTAATCATCCAATATATTGAGATAATTATCTTTCCATGATTGAAAATTCTCTTCTGAGGGCCAATTGAATGTAATAACACTATCAACCTTTGCTCTATATGGAGCATACTTGGTTACCACCTTGTGGGCTTCCTTATAAAATTCTTCCAACGTAACTCTTGCTTCGGTAAGCATGTCCATATTGTTATTTAACATTCTCATATTAGTTCCTTCATAAATTAGGGTTTCCTACTTTGAAATTATATCATTTGCTTGCCCTTTCCAACCATCCAATGATTTAATCTCACCATTTTCCTTGAAGATGTCAGGAAGGAGACCAAAATTTATCTCATAAAACCCTCTAAAAAATTTTGTTATCTTTTCCTCCAAAGGCTCAATCTTTCATTGCAATTCTTGAATTCCATCACAAGTTTAAGGGCAGGTTGGATGTTATTGGGCTTGTTTACATAATTCTTGGATCCCACAACAATTAGTCTCAAATCTTGGATTCTAGGAATCCATTTTTCCATAAGTGGGATTGCCACTTCCTTGTCTCTGTCAAAATTCTTTGTAGCATCAAACATTAGAGAATAATTAGCATGGATGCTAATCAATCTCTTATCAATTCCCTTTTTAAATGCTTCAATACTGAAGTGATAACATATAAATTTCTGACGAGGATCATTCTATCATGTTGTTTGCACCTCTTTTCATAGGTTTTCAACTTCTCAAGTAGATATTCTTTACTGATTACGTTTTTCTACTGTGCCTCTAATATACTTGGCTCTTCAACTTAGATAGGCACATTCCCCATGTTATATGGCACAATTTCCATTGAAGTACTTGTAGGAGGAGTAGGGGAAAAAGGTGCTTGTGCTTGTGGTGAAGGAGGAGGAACAAAACTTATTTGTACTAGCACACTAGATTTCATGTTTTGCATTTTCTCTTTCAATAATACCATCTCTATTTGTAGCTTCATCATCCTATGTTGGCCTTTTCCATATTCAACCAATAGATCATTGTACATCTTTCTAAATTTCTCTTTTTTTGTTGTCATTGATTCCTCTATTTCATTTGTGAATTGAGCAATGTTTATTGACATGGTGACAACTTTAATTGTAGAAGTATCAAATACCCTCTTAATAATAAAGCATTCTCTATAGTCCACAAATGGCTCTCCAACTTCTGGATTTTTTGTGTTTGGGGCAAGAGCCCAGATAGAAAATGTATCCCACTACTCACTAAAGGTGGAGCCTTGAAGTGCAATTGTAGCTTCCTCCTCAGATTTGTACTAGGGTCGATCATACCTCTTCACCATGTAAAAAGAAATGGTAGAGGCTAGGTCCCATTCTGACAATAGGAGAAAACCACTCTTTCTGACTAGTTCCCTTCCCTCTTTTGTTGTTATTCCTTGGAAACTTTCTTTCATTTCTTTCATTACTTGGGAATGTATTACCTTATCAGGTAGCTCTAGGTGTAGGCTCTTTTTAATGGAAATATTATTAATATATTCATCTTTCTTCATTCTCCAAGAAAATTCCATGAATGCAAGGGTCTTGACAAATGAATCACCATCCATGAACTGCCTACAAGCCTCTTCTCTAACATAATCAATGTTTCTCATGATTGTGAGGTCCACAGGTTGCTCAATCTAAGGTTGATCTGTTGTGCTACCATCTCCCTATGGGGAGAAGGCATGCATATTGTGTTGTATTTCTTCGTCAGTGACCAGTATTTCATCTTTAGAGTCCTCGTCATAATCCACCAGGCCTCTTGATTCAACCTTTTTTCTATTTGGGGTGGCTTCTTTGGTGGTGATGATTTCCTTGGTGGTGAATCAATGTCAATAATCATAGGACTAGTTGAGCTTAGAGGACACAATGGTGGCATCTCATGCACTAGTGAAGGGATTATTGGTTCATCTTGTTGAGAAGAGGTAGTCACTATTTTCTTTTCTTTCACTTTGTCCTTCCTCCTTTTGAAAACATTTACTTTCTTTGGGGTTTTGTAGGTTGGTTTCTCTTCCATCATAGGGGTTTCCCCTTCACCTTTTTCTTCTACTATAACAACTTTCTCTTTGTCTTGAGTTAACCTTTCACTTTTTAATTTCCTAACTACTTGCTTAAAATTCTAAAAAACATACTCAATTCTTTGAATTATATATGAAATTTTTTCGAGAGCTATAAATTGTGGGTCTTTTCTCTCATTTCCCTCTCCAATTTATTGAAATTAGTCAACTTCATATTTCATCATCTTGCCTCTAGAACTCAAAAATATTCCTTATTACATCCTCTAGAAAGTAGAAATTGTGGATGAATTTGGAGCTTTTGATCCTTTTATTTAGCCACACCATAAATCCCTTGGGATCATGGTTTCTTGATCTAAGTCTCTTCATTTCATATGGCTTGTGGACATCAACAATTTTACTCCATGGTGGAGCACCCTAGCAAGTACATGCCTCCATGAGGAAATCTTAGGTTTTTGGTTTAAAACTAGTGTTTTCATGTTGTAATAAGGCCCAATAGGCCAAACTGATGATGTAGTAGGTCCTAGATAGTCATTTTTGGTTCATTAGGCATATGATGTAAAAAGTTGCCAAAAATTGCCAAAATATTGTCATGGCAATATTGTAAAAAGGAAAAAAATGACAAATGGTGGAATGTCAAGAGTCGAGTAGTGATAAAGTAAGTTTGAGTCATTGGTTTTGATTTACAAAGGAATTATGAAGCCTCACAAACTTTGAGGAAGGAAGGGGGATGATGTAGGAGTGAGAAATTCAATGAAATACTTTATTTTATGTTAATTTACCACCATTTTTTTTATTTCAGGGCATTGTACGACCATGTATTGTGCATAAAACCACTTCTCCTCCATTGAAAATTAAATCCCTATGAATCTAATATGTTATGCAATTGGTTTTAGGATAATCTATTCAATTTTGTAAAAGTTATAGGCAAATTGCTCTAGGCGGGTTAAAACCCTGATTTAGGGTCACAATAAGCATTTAAAATTGTGTTTCTCCAATTTTCATTGTAAAAAACTCTTGTAAGTTTTTGAAAGGAAGGTTAATGTGTATTCTGATAGTTCTCAAGGTTATAGGGTCAATGGTTGAGGTTTTGGGCGGATTCAAGAAAGCCTAGGTAGTCTGTAAAAATAGAGTTTTATGAACAGTCAAGGAGCCTAGAGCCTAGGGTTTGTTAAAATACGCATGAAAAGATACTTATGGTAGTTTTATGAGCATGATTAGACCTAATTAAGAGTGTTTAAAGAGTTGGTTGAGAGAAATTAAGTCTAGAAGTGGTAGAATCATTAAACCCTGTGTAAACCAAGCCTAATTTAGGCCTAAATATTACTAAGACAACAAGAATTGAGCCACAAGACCTATTATCCATTTTTTAATATGTTTTAGGCAAGAAAAATGGGCATTCAAATGTATTATTATTTTTGGGTATCATTGCATATTTTGGGAATAAATCTTTGATAGTCCTATTTGGAGACCTACTAGTGTTGTAAGCATCTTGGGGTGAAATAGTCATTTATTGATGTATGAAGGATCTGGTGCTAAGTTGTTTTGAATAAGATAGAGTTTCTGAGAAGCTTGAAGGTGATGACTAACCTATTTTAAGGTTGTGATTTTGTAAACCAAAAGTTGTCTTGTGAATGAAAGATTCCTTGTAAGATGATTTCCTTGAAAAGTGTGTTGAATGAAACCCATTGTTGTGAAATAAGCCTCCTTCACGTTGAGTTTGAACCTTAGCACTACATCACTCCATCCTCCCTTCCTCATGAAAAAATTGAAAAATACAGTATATGTAGGGAAAAAGGTGTCCTTACTTTAATCCTTCAAATCATTATCATCCACATCTCCTAACTACCACATTACTTATAGGAAACCAACTCTCAATGTCCATCTCTTGGCAGCATGTGAGGTGAAACACTTTTTCCATAAACCCTTAGAATTGTGTAACTTGGATAAGGGATAATGTCCCCAATTATGATCAATATTAATATCAATCCTCCTATCCTTGGGCCTCAAGGAATTCATGCAAATCTACAAAAATCCTTGGCATGTTCAATATCAAAACCCTTCTCAATTTAGAAGAAAATATGTTTTCAAACACCACAAAATTGGATTTACTATCATTCCTATCAAGGAGTGTGGTCCAACATTAGAAAGGTATATCCATATCACCTTCCTTTTTGTCCAATGTCATATATTTTCCAAAATAAGTAGATCCTTTGAATAAAATAATATTCATGAATAATGAATACCAATAGAATATCACCTCATATTTACCCTTTTTAGTGCAACTAGGCCCTCATGTATCTTTCTAGGAAAATATGATCCAAAATCATAGAGTGTATTGCATGTGGGGTGTTGGATGTTGGTAGTGACATACATTTTTACCACAGGAATGCTTGTAGATGGGTCAAAACCTAAGATTTGGAATAGAGAATAAAATTTCCTCTAGAAATATGTGACAAAATAATTTATGGGGAATGGCTCTTTATCTGATGGACCCAGAATGATCTTCCCCATACCATTAATAAATTCCAAGAATTTTTGTAGTACTGAGATCTTAAATGTATGCCTTACCCTCTCATATTCAACTCTGAGTTCCTTTTCATCAATCTTTATCATGTCCTCACTCCACTCAGTCAATTTTAAGACCTCGACAATATCAACCCTAGTAAATTTAACCATTTTAATTCCATCAAAAGTCCTTACAATTCTATAAACTAGGTCATAGTTTGCTGTTATTTCCTTTAGCAAGTCAACATACATGTACACATTTGGTACTACTACTTTTCTTAAATCTAACCTCTAGGGGTTTCCAATAGGGATTCCACCATTTTGGTTACCAAACCAATAGATAAATTGTGCACATCCAGTGTATGGTAACATGACATCTTTAATAGTGCATTGTTTATCAATAAGCAATTCCACAATTTGTGTGCCTTGGAACAAAAACTAACCCTTAGGTTTCTTAGATGTTGAGGGTTTTAGTTGGTCAATTAAATCCTAGACCAAAGGTCTAACTATAGGTTTAGACCCAGAGGGTTGATTCTTTGAAGCAAACACTTTAACATTAGGTGCTATAGTTATAGGGTTTGTAAAAACTAGGGCAAAAAATTACAAGCTCACAATTAGGGTATGGGTTCGATGCAAGGAAATAGAAAGATTAAACAAGAAAATCATTTGAACTCAACCTCAAACCATAAAAAAAATGTAGGCAACCCAAAAACCTTAAGTTGATACAATAATAGAGCAAGTGAATTTTAAGAAATTGAAAAGCAAGGTATTGATTTCACTTATTGGTTTAGAGTCACTTTGAAAACCCAAATTTTGGTCATTAGACGAGCTTGAAAATTGCATGGACAACTCCTTACACATGTTTAATGCCTTAACAATTTGCAATAATGCTTTAAAATAGGTTTTTACATCTTTAAATCACATCAATTTAGTAGTTCTGCATCATATATGTCATTACTACTTGCTTGCCCAAACTAGAAAGACTCACTTGACCTTAATATCAACTTTGAATTTTTTTTTATTGATTCTATAGTGAGATGGCTTGATGAAAAAACTAGATCCAGTCAAACAAGTTTGAAAAACCTGACTATTGACTACCATTTCTAACTACCAACCAAAATATGTCATTTAGATTTTCCTACATGTTACCCTACGGGATCCACCATCTCCACAAGCTCTGAAAATGGCTACATGTCAACTTCACCACCTCCCTGTTTGATTTAAACCATGTGCATCTTTTAGCAATGGGGAGGTGGGAATGGCTCAAATTAAATATGGCACCTTCAACCTATGTGATTTGTATATCTTCAAGCCTTTGACCTTAGTGCATAACCTTTGGATCTGATGAATGATCATGATATTAACATCTTTTCCACACTAAAACCATGTGCTTAAAAGATCCTTTAGTAGCATGGGCATTAATATTTTCAGACTTTATGTCAAAATATTTCCATAATATTTCCACTTCATTATATTTTTGTTCATGATTTAGATCATACCAAGTGGCACCTCCCCATTATTAAGGGATAGGAGATGAAGGTGGGTCCCCAATAGGCTAGTGGGGAATGGTCAAGATCAAACAAGACCATTTCATCTCAATCGTTGATCACTTAAAGCTTGATGTTCATTGCCTTTGAAATACAATGGGTTGCATTGACTACCAAGACACATCCAACACCAATTTTCTAGCCCATATGAGTATTTTAATGAATATTAAAACCAAATTAGGGAGTGGGGAATGGTCAAGATGAAACCAATAAGATTCAACCACCTAGATTAAATGCCCCAATCTACATGTGCACAAAGTTAGTAACTTAAAAGAGGAACCTGACTAGGCTGACGAGTGATGGGGTACATAACCTTAAGACCAAGAATTTAGAATAATAATGCAAAATTAAAACTTAAACTTAGTAGTATGGAAAACATTAAAAGATTTATGATCCGCATAATACGAGACAATATTTATAATAAATTAATAGGTAACAACTGGTAACATTAGGCTCAAGGGTTCGGTGATTAAACGGATTCAATGGCATGATATAACTTAAGAGACCTAGAACAGATGATAACTAGTCAACAAAAAATTAGAATTCATGCAAAAGGATAACACTTAGGGTTTTTTTTTCCAGTATTGGCATGGTGTGATGGTTTAAAGGTAGCATTGTTGTTCTTGTCACCAAGATTCAAACCCCACTAGGGTAGTATTATTGATTGGTTGTATTCTAGTTCATAGCTCTAGTTCAAAAGCATTTACCACTTGAATAAAAACACTTAGGGTTTTTTTAGAAGGTTTAAGATATACATAAACCCTATAACATGAAAAGTACTGAAACCCCCAAGCCAGGAACCATTTCCTAAAACTACCCAAAGATAAAGCCAAATTTTGTGGAATTGTCAATGGATTTGTCAGGTTACCATTCCCTAGGCCCACAGATCTTTATCTAAATTGTACTCTCTTAGATACATTGACATGATATTACTAAGAAGACCTTATGAACCAGCCAAAACCCTTTGAAACACTCTTATCATATTGCATTTTTGTTCATGGCATTTGGCATAGCAACTTTCTAACAAGCCAAAGCTCCAAAGTTGAATTTTTGTCATGGCCATCCAAGCTAATAACACTTTTCTTTCATATTTTGTGTTTGTTCATAAGTGTTTAGCATAGCATAGATTTTCCTTCCAGTGAAGCTAAGTTGTATTATTGTGGTTCATATAAATTTATCAAAGGTATATAACTTTGTGGTATGGTATGGGATCTAATAAAATTCTCTCATTTGCCACTCTTGTGGGCTCACCTAGTGGGAAATGGATTTCACTAGCTCATGTGAGTGTGCATTTTTTTTTTGCATAGTGGACAGCGAGTTCCACTTGTAAACTGTTTTGGAAAAATAGCTGAGGCATGATCCACATCGAGTTGGATAATTGAGGCTTGATCCACCCTTTCTTTGCTTTCTTTTCTTTCAGTCTTTGACATTGTATGATTGGTTATCTTGTCCCTTGTTTTCACACTTTTGCTGCCCTCTAAATCAAATGGACTTGTATTATTGCTTTAATTTGAGTGTTGAAAAATGTGTCCTTTACATTTTCACCTTGTTTGTGCCCTCTAACTAAATTGAAGCTTAATTTTTTCATAATAACCTCTTGTTCATTTGAAGCCTAATAAATTACAGCCTGAGGGAAACCAACAATAATCTATTTAATACCTTTACTACCTTGAGCAATATTATTGTTCTAGGAATAGCGACATGGATATTCTTGTGGGTGAATGGGTCCTCCTACTTGGACCTAAATTTAAATTATGTATTTAGTGGTATTTTAACATCTCCAAATCCATATTTCAATGTTAGCTTGCGATATTTGAATTTTGGGAAATTAAGGATGCATGCCTATAAATACAAGGTTATCTCACTAAGTTTCACCTAGAACCTTTATGAGATTTACATGAGAACTTTTATGGTATTTCAAGAGAAATTTCACAAGAGAAAATTTGATGATCAATAGAGTTCAAGAGAAAATATATCAGAGATTTATTGCAGCATTCAATATCTATTCATCATGTCAAAGTATTCTTGCATCATGGATGTTTTTGGAGCTAACATTATGATGTAGGCTTCAAGATCAAGTTCAAGCATTCAAAGCATTATTCAAGTGTCAAGATCTACATCCAATTCAGCCATTTCATGCAGGTTACCGTTACAAGATCTCTCCATTATCAAGGAGTTTCATTCTCGGGGTTTTGATGGTAACATGAATTTTTATTCTTCGTCCATCTTCCATACATTATTTTATTTCAAGGTTTGAATTCAACAAAATAGGGTTGACCAAGTCAAACCCCATTCACAAAAAAAACATTTTCTGTTATGTTTGTGATTATAGATTCAGTGAAGAAAGATTGAAGAACTTTTGAAGTGAAAAATTGGAAAAGTTGTCAAAGTTGTTGTCAATCGTAGAATCTAACTCTACATATCTGATTTCAACTTTCTCTGAAACTTGGAAAAGTCCAACTTCTAATCAACATTGAGAGCTCTTGAAAGTTGTAAAAAAATCATGAACAAAGAACCATTCACCCATGGGCGAATGAGTCCAAGTTTGCCTCCAGAAAGTGACTTTTGGTGATTAGTAAACACCTTTCTTCCCTTCTCAGATCTGCAGTATTTTTTATGGTTCTACTAATATTGAGTTTCATATTGTTGTTTCAAGTTTAAGATGGCATAATTTGGTTGATTTGATATTTTTAGTTTTCTCCCCCAAAGTGTTGTTTATTATAAACTAATCCTTCAAGCATGAAATCTATATGTTCTCACATTGACTTGATTCACCCTAGGTTTGTTAAACAAATTCTTTGTGGGGATCTCATTTCCTAATGAGATATTGTGAAATAGGTGTGTCATATCCCCCTTATTAGCAATCCCACATATTTGATTCATTGATTGGTGAACCTATTTTTCTTTGTTTTAATCAATAAAAAATTACAAAAGAAATACAACTTCTAGTACTCACTCTTAACTATATTTCTACCAATAGGTTTTTGAAAATACTAAATGCAACTGAAAATATTTAGGGATGTACACCAAACACTATGTTATGTTTCCATGGAAAAACATGAACTATTTTGTGTGTGAAAAGCATTTGATCCTCTTAATCTCATCATTTTTGAAAAACTTTAGTATTTTAGAAACTAGATTCAAATTACTAGAATTATTGTTCTTTTGGTATCTTCAAAATTTGAGTGCATAAATTTCAAATTACTCCTCCATGTTCAAGTAAATAGTTTATTTAAAAATAAAAGTGGCCACTTTCAACCCCCATTTTTTGCACCATCTTGGTGCACTTACCCATGTAGAAAAATAAATAACTAAGCTAAATTATCCCTACTCTACTTATATTAAAGAATGTAAATATGATTAAATAGCAAAAAATATAAATGGTCCTATTTTATTTTGAGGCAAATTATCCAACTCACCAATGGAGAGAAGTTAATGTGAATGAATTTCTCTTGCTTCATGTATTGTTGTACAATCAATTAATTAATGCAATGTAATGATTAGAGAATAACATATCTAATGAAATTAACATAAGATTCCAGCATATTAGATAAAAAAAATAAACAAGTAAATCTCATCATTTCAATTTTATAAATATATAGTAAATCACATAATGTATTGATTTAACTTTTTAATTACACTATATAATATCTCAAGGTATCATATATTAAAATAGAATAAACACAATACTTGTCATGCTATCATATTTAACAAAAATTAAACTGATTGCATCACATGATATTACAATATTTATTCTAACTAATTTAAAAGAACATCAATCCATTGTAGATGGGATTAACATGGTTGAAGAGATGGGAAGCTCAATAACTATGATAACATTATGCAACAATTAATTTTAAAATATGATATAGAAGATTATCAAATACCAATTAATTACAAAACTTGAGCTTCAATTTTTTTATAGATATCTTATTTGAAACTACATTTTTTTTACAAGAATATATGAAAATTGAGACCTATATAGCCTTCATCCCATGGAATTATTAGGATGAGACCATGTAACGTTAATTTTTTAAGTACAATCCAATTTTGAATTTCTATACATAGAATCACATTATCTAGAATCTAGAGACAATTAAATATTCTAGATTTGATTGTGCGAAATTAAATGGTTGTTTTCTTTCTTCTATAATTAAAATGACTTTTGAGTTGTTAGTATTCAAAAAATATATTTTTGTCACTATAAGATATCCACTAAAGTAGAGTTATGTTTATCCATACATGTTTAAAATAAATTCCCAACTACTAATGTGAGACATGTGATTTTAAATAAATATTTAGTGAGATTTGAAGAGGTGTTAAATTATAAAGTAATGATAGATATAATTTTGCATTAAGGTTACAATTGGTAATGGAATGATATTTATATAGTCAAATGAGGATTATTTGAATACTATAGCCATGCAGTACCTTGATAAAGTAGCATATATTTTGTTGCGTAAATATTTTCTTATTGTGATAAAATAGTCACAATATATAAAATCATGTGACATACAAATTTCAGATTAGGAATAACAAAGTGAACATGTAAATTTCACATTCATATTGCTCCTAGTTTGGTATAAAAGATCAATTTTTTTTTTTAAAGTTTAGTATGTGAAATATTGAGACTTGGCTAATATTTTCCTACAAAGATTCATTTTCAATATATTTATGCAATCTAAAATGCAATAAATTTTAATGAGCTACAGGTACTGAAATATAGAATATATATTAACTTACAATGTTGTGCTAGTAAATTTTAGTAGAACATACATGGCTTGTTTACATGTGGTGGTGATATGATAATAACGACAACTAACTTGGAATAACTCACAATTAATTCTCAAGTTATAATTTGTTTGAAGCATGAATAAGGATATAAGATCTCTCGGAATAGAACTAGATTCAATGTAAAATATTAAAGAAGGATAATAATCTAGAATGTGGTAGAACATATCATTAGTAATAACAAATGAATTTATGTTCATATTTTATATAGCAAGTAAAGAATTGGTAGTGGTTGCTATACTAAAAATATACTTATATAATAATTTTAAGGTAGACACTATTTATTCTTAGTATATATTAGTAGCTATATATATGGTGTGTATCAACATGGAGAGATTTGGTATACTAACATCATATTATATGATAAAAATATTTTGAAATATACTTTTTAGTATTCCATGTATTGGTTGGATAGTTACACAATTAGAATTCCCATGTGAAAGTCTATATGTATATTTTCATGTGAAGGCTCTGAGGTTACATAGTTAGAACTAGCAATTCATAATAAAATGGCAGCATTGAAGTATAAGAGTAAATAAAATTCTAAGCCTTTAGGTAAGTATAAAGTAAAATGTTAGAATTGTGGAGAGAAATGTCGAATTAAGCAGGTTGATTATTTTTATATAACATGTGGTAATGATGAATATGGAATCAATTGATGCATTTATTTTTGCTATTGGTTTGTTGATTATTCCTAGTTGATTAAATCAAGTGCTTATTTTCATGTGATATCTCCATGAAGGTAGTTGGTTGAAGAAAAATAAAATTTGTGTTCATGAATCATAGACTGAATATAGGAAAAGGGGATATAGGGTCTAAATCACACCTCCTACTATATTACAATGGGAAGGGCTAAGATTGATCTCAAACACCCAGTTGGCCACTAAGCTCTATGGAAGAGCCAAAATGGTGGATCAGGGTTCTAGTCCTTGGATGTGAGGGTTTTTTGATTGAATAATAATTGACTTAATTTGATAATGTAAAGATACATCTAGGTTAATTATGAAAATGTAGAAAACTATTATGATTTTATGGAAACACATAATTCAAAGCTAAATTTTTTTTTCAAAGCAATAGATTGTATAAACAGAGGAATGCAGTATATAAATATAAGCTTGAAATGGCTAGACAAGGGAATTGGTGTCCTAGACCTAGAAGTGAAAACACTTAGAATCAGAATTCAAATCTTAGTTGATCTTTGTTTGTGGGTACTTCTCCTATGAACATAGCATTGAAACTTTATCTATTTCTAATGAATTCCACTTTCCCTAACTTTTTGACTTGTATGACTTGAACTTTTCATTGAGTAATTGGGTCTTCATTCTTCTCCCAAATTCACTTTAGATCTTTAACCTACCCAAAAGAAAGAGGGGAAAGGGTTGTATCATATAGGGGCTTTCCTAATTCAAACCCCATTTTTGTATT
This sequence comes from Sequoia sempervirens, assembly GCA_007258455.2. Classification (NCBI taxonomy): domain Eukaryota; kingdom Viridiplantae; phylum Streptophyta; class Pinopsida; order Cupressales; family Cupressaceae; genus Sequoia; species Sequoia sempervirens. The sequence goes on from VDFB02047230.1 coordinate 351,537,202, forward strand.
TATACCTTCACAATGGTTATAATGATATAAAAGAGAGCTTAGCCTTGATCAAGCATAGGCTAAATGATAAACAAGTGAAAAAGTGATAATTGTTGAAACTTACAACTCATATTACATTACTTGATAGACTAACTTAATTGTATTCATCACCTTCAGAGAGGAATTATTTCTTGATTTGAATTTTACAAGTGTTAGTACTCACAAAATATTGACATTGATTATGAAAAAATCACATAAGAAATTGATGCATTGCTAACATGATGCTTAAATGAAATAATGCTATAATATTCTTGCCAATTCCACTCTTGATTACTTTTAGGATGATCAAGTATGATCTCAATTTCCTTAGTGTTTCATTAGGTGTTGTTAACATTTTAAATGGTGAAAAAGACTTGTATTTATATGCAATTCTTTAACTTCTCATAAATTGATTATCAACAAGTAATAAATGATTTTCAATTTATAAATTATTAAAGTTTTGACACTGACATATTTAAACTAGGGGAAAAATAGGCTAGAAAGGGGCACTAAGACCTAATCTAGACCTATTTTGGGTCCTTAAGTATCAGTAAATAAATATTAATTCATTATTCTTAATCTGACTCTGATTTTCTAGACATGATCATAAAACAATTAGATTTAAAACACAAATGGGTCCAAGAACATAAGGGGGGGCTATACATAGTGTGAAATTGTGAAGGGGGACACTTTCTAATGCTACAAGATTAAGGACACTTTTTAATATTTTATACATTCCAAGTTTGTCTAGAAACCTTATTTTTATGTTTAAAATCAATAAGATAGAAATAAATGTCATATTAGATGAAAATATTTGTAGATGGGTAAGATTTAATTTAGTGCTTGCTAAGGCAATTTAACATGATTTTCTATGTAGTTTGGATGAATAAATATTAAAGAGGTGTGCAAATTTGACTACATATAAATTAGGGTTAGTATACCATTTTATTAAAGGTTACATAAAAGAGAAAATTCGTAAATCATTCGTAAGTAAATATATATGGTAGGTCTTGTTGATTTTTCTGATGATATTAACTTTTGTGAGAACTCTTTATTGGGAAAGCAAAATAGAGTATATTTTAATGTTAGAAACACTATATTAGGGGATATTTTGGAGGTGATACAATGATTTTATTTAGTCCCATGGATCTCCCATACAATGGTAAGTATCTATATTATGTACCAATCACTAATAATTACTCTATCTACTCTTAGGTGTATTTTATTAGGAGATATATTATGATTAGTTTTAAGGAATTTAGGAAAATTGTTGAAATTTAGACCTAAAAGAGAATCAGGGTACTCAATATAAGCAATGACATTGAATTCTACTCTAAGAAGTTTGAAATATCATGTAAGAAAAATAAATTTATGAAGAAAATGAAAAATATTTTAGACACATTTCAAAGTCTTTTATTGTGAGGGATATGTCCAACTGTTAAAATAGATATGTTATAATTTAAATTTAAGGTTACAAAAGTGTATTTTCATTGGTTATGATGAGAGTATTAGAGGCTAATAATACTATACTCTAGAAATATTCAAGGTCATCTACTCAAGGGATGTTACCTTTATAAAACATAGATCCTTGTCCAAATAAGAGAAATCAATGGAGAATGAATAGGGGAAGATTCATGTTAAACTAAAACTTGAGTAGTAGGAAACATCTAAAACTAAATAACTTAGTTGAAATGATAGTTTGGAAGAAGATGAGGTAGGTACATCTAGTGAAAAATATGAAGAATAATATGGTGTAGATGGAGAAATAAATTCTTTGCCGATAATTGTGAAAGGGTATCTGAGGTAATAGAGAACACTTGATAGATGTAGTCTACAAGTTTTTTGTTGATCTTTTGTTCTACTTATAGTAATAACGAACCAATTTATATAAAAAATTATTTCATTTAAAAAATAATAATAATTGAAAGAATATCATGGATAAGTAGACGATAATATTGAGACAGAATAAGACTTAGGATTTTGTTGCTTTACTTTAAGATAAGAAACATAGTCACTACAAGTGAGTATTTAAGGAAAAATTCAGAGAAAATGAATCGCCTGATCATTAAATGTTGTAGATGGTTTTAAAAAGATATTTCTAAATTGAGGGAATTGACTTCAATAAATTAAGTTGAGTTCTATGAAGATATTGACATTTGATTTGGGGATTCAACATATATATGTCGAGACAACATTCTTGTATATATTGCTCAAGCTTCACATGGCTTCATGATTTTTGCAATTAATTTAAGCTAAAAGTATATAGAATGTTTTTCCCCCACATATTTCTTGTTCATACTGTTATTCTAGGGAGTTGTCGTGCGCATCCTGCATATCCAGTTGTTCCACTTGAAAATTGTGGGGGCCAAACCAGGACTTTGATTCCTGTAACCTGATATTTAAATGTGGCGTTAATGAAGTAGTTGGTGCAATGGTCGTTTCAGATCATAGGTGGCTATGACATTTTGTGTTATTTTAAAATCTCAAACAGATGTTCGTTGAGCAGAGCTGCATGGCCTACATAAGCATGTTTGTGGTTGTTTTGTGCTGTTTACCATTAGATAGAATGTACAAAAACTATTTTGAATTACAGTCACCTACTTGAACGAACGGTCGATTGTTTTAATTGCAGGCATAGATAATTTGAAATATAATATAATATAAACTGCGAATTCGCCACACCTACTACATATTTATAACGTGTTAACAGCCATTAATTTGGTGTAAAGGACTTCTACCTAAACTTAATTTAGGTTAGTTTAACATGATGTATATATTATAATAAATTTATAGAGCTTAATTAATAAAAAAATATTAATGAATCAATATATATAACTTTACAGTTAGTAAAATAAAATAATATTTTTTTATTTTTTTGAAAAGATTGTAAGAATCATGTATCCTTTTATAAACTGCAGTGTGTCTGGTAAATTTGTTTTCACGTTACCAACAACGCTCACGCGACACACCCTCTAGTATCACAGGGACAAGGGAGAGACTGGACCTCGTGACCTCTAGCCAATTGAGCTAGCATCTCCGTCTCCCCCCCACTCCCCCAACCACCCCTAAGTTGTAGGCACAAAGTTTTAAACCCTCATTGGATCATTATGATCATGGACATTGTCTCATCCCTAATCCATTTTACTCACAAGTTTGACCATTCAAGTTGAAGTTGAAGGTGTTCAATCCACTGACCTCATGTTCCAAACCTTTGTTGAGCTAATATACTCATGGGTTGCAGCTTTGGATTATTTGCATTAATGTATTGTGTTCATGTGAAGAATGAGACCCCTAATTTGTGAGCTCCCTAGCTCAACTTAAGAATCATTTACATTATTTACTTGAATATTATTTTATTTAAAGATATTTAATTGATATCTCTTGACACAATTATTTTAGAAAAGAAAATTGAATGAAAATTTTGAGTATTTACATCTACTAATAAATGTTTTAGTTACAATTTTGAAACATGGATTTTCCTTGAGATTACAAATAGAATCAATTTATTTTCATTTCACTTCAATATCTATTCAATATTTTTGCTTCTAATTGTATCATGTCCACACATATAAATTACTCATACATGTGTGAATTCATCCTCTATCTATCTTAGAAGCTTCTAACTAAAGATTGTTGCTAAATGATTCAAATAATTATTTGTAATAAGATCTTATACTAATATGCTCTAATAGATGGTATATGTTAGATTTAATATTCTGATATAACAAATTCTCTATTGGATATCTTATGTATGTGATATTCAATTAAAGGAAATTAAGATTTCTTCTTTTATTAAACACCCTATGATATAAATTAACACATTTTTCACTCAAGTAAACACATATAATTTTAATTTGAAAGAAATCAACATTTATGAATTATATTCATTTTAATTTAGAATTTTTAAGGAATTTTTAAAATAAAAAAAAATGGTGTACGTTATGTTTGTACACTTTCAATTTGACTGAGATAGATGAATACATAAATTATGGATCATTATTGATATTTGAAAATGTGTATATATAGAATTGAGTTAGACTAAGGTTGTTTGATAACTCTTATATAAAAGTAATAACAGTGCTCTAATAGTCATTACATTAAGGTCAACATGATCGAGTTGAACCCAAAATGAATGGTAAGAATACAAGATATGCACCTTTTAATCATTACAATAAAGATATTACCATAAACTATTTATATAATAAAAAAATATGTTTTATTAGATTAAAATTGAAGAAAATAATATTAAATAATAAAGTATAGATAAAACAAGATTCCAAATTGAAATCCATTGAAATAACTTTTGTAAGTGAGAAATTAAGTAATCCATAATTCTATTATTTTATCCTTATCAACTAAATTTTAACGCACTATATAATTGAGAAGTTTGGTGATCATTGATTTTACCATTTTATTCTTATCAACTACCTTCTCATGCACTTTTAGAATCTTACTCAATTACACATGCAATTATATGTAGAGAATTTAGGGAAGTAACAAATTTTAGATGATTTAGATTAAGACTCCTATTTTCCATTACAATTGACTATCATAGTGCTTGAATGTTTAGCACTCTAAATTTGATTACTCTCAATATGAAGTGTACTCGGATTGGAAATATTACTTTATTGTTAATTTTACTAATAAGTTAACAATCATTAAAATATTTTTGAAAGTGATCCTGCTTGATTCAAGTCATCAAGGAACTTATTGTATCATTTGAAACATAATATGTTATTTATCATGATATAGAATATAATTATTTGATTTCATTCAATATCCATATCTTATTTCTATCATTGACATAAGAAGACAAAAAAAAAGATGTAATTATTCAACAATCTAACATTAAGTACATTATCATAACATACACAACATTAAAATTTGATGTATATATTCTATATGTACATCTATATAAGAATGAACATCAATATTTTTTTTATAAAAAATCTAAATTTTCATATGAAAATTTTGAAATAAAAAATAATCATTTAATATATAAAGATATTTCCTCATAAAAACCAATTTCCCTCATCCATCCAGCTTTAAATAATCCAAAAGATGCAAACTATAATTTTGTATTTTCATAAAAAGATCACGTTACAACCCTTTGTACACATGGAACGGTATAAACTACACACCAAGCGGATACTATTGAGATATTAGCTTCCGTCGCTTCTCTATTGTCTTCTAGTTTTGCTTATTGGGTTCCAACAAATTTCTGGTTACATTATTATAAACGTGGGCCCTGATCTGCGGCTGCTTGTTCGAATTTTGAACGACAGAGATGTTTGGCTTCATTGCTTACATTTATTAAAATTGACTGCTGCCTGTGTTGGCAAGCAATGTTGGACTAGATCCTAAAACCCTTTTTCCATTCCTGTATTTCTTTCGTGAAATATCAGAATATAAAAGTAATTCGCTAGAGGCTCGAATAACTGCTGTA
>VDFB02047230.1:351542765-351614443 GCA_007258455.2 Sequoia sempervirens
AGAGAAAATTGCGAGTTCTGTCCTCCACCATTCTACAGAACAGGTCCATATTAATTTCTTCCCAATTGATCGTTTGCGCAACAAGGGAATCAACATTCTCAAAATTTTCCTCCTGAACCCCTTCTTTGCCCTCCAAATCCTCCTCAGTAGGAGAATCGTCAACTTCAATAACCTCCACTTTCACACGGTGCTTATTAGGCATGTCCGCCAAAGTTAGCCAAAATTTCAAGCCGCTCCTCCGGGTGAAGCCACAATAGTGGTTTACAATTGAAGTGAGGAAGGAAAACTCACAGAAAATGAATGCATGGAAAAAATATTAATTTTAGGGGTTCGTACGAACATACTGGTTTGACTGAACCCATTAGGGGTTCGCTAGAACCTGGGTTCGAGCGAACCCTTTTAAAGCGTTCCCACCAAAAATGCCAACAAAAACCCTTATAAAAGGGTGGCTTGAATGAACCCTAGTTCGAGCAAACCCCCCTTATTCCTCATCCCTCCTCTGAGACACAAAAAACCCTAAATTTTAGCACTTCGGAGCTTGGGTTGATGATGAAAATGGATGAATCTTCACAAACCCAACTGGAATTAGGTAGTCCTCGGAACAAGCTATCCAACGAATATAATCTTAATATGTTTTGGTTTTATTATGTATTTGTTTTTTTAGTTTTATTAAACATAGGTTTTTCATCGAAAATGAAGGTCTATGTTCTACACATGTAGAAAGTAGTAGATTATCAAAAAAAAAATTTAAAAAATATGAGTGCACCAGATATTGAAGTCCTTGATCCAACAAAAATAAATAAATTGAATTTTGATATGTACAAAAAATGTTATGCGTTATACGGTCGCGCTATGTCTAAAATGTAATTAGTTTGATTTCGAAACTTGATTAAAGAAAAAATATTCAATAAAAAACTATCTAACCAAGTGGAAGCACTAGATATTAGAGTTACGAACCTAAATTCAAAAGAATTAGAATTTTATCCTTCATGGAAAAAAAGTTATGCGTTATACGGTCTGTGTCACTTTTTAAAAATGTTGTTTTTTGAAAAAAATTAGTTTTCGTGGGAGATGGAAAAGGAAGTGTAAAATGATTCCAAAAATTTTGAATTTTTTTTTTTAGAATCTACCAAAAAAATGTGATGAGACTCTAGTTTGCATTATCTTCAAATTCTTCACGGTTTAGCCGCTATAGCTACCCGAATGTGAAGATTTAGTTAAAAATAATAATTTCAGTGTCTAGTTTGGCCAAAAATTGTAAACCACTATTGTGGGATCACCCGCCTTAACATCACTCCTCTTCACTTGCTCAACACTAATAGGAGAATCAAATTCAGCCTGGCTAGGATCCGCTACCTTAGAATCCACAATATCCTCATTCTCCTGCCCAATATCCTCCATAGGATGCTCGTTACCCTCAAGGCCATCGCTCAGGACAACTTTAACATCAAGAAAATCTCCACATCTCTTGAATCATCCAAAACCTTCTTAACAAATCGCTTTCCTTTCTCAGGGCATCTTTTCTTCCCCTTCTCATTCTTTTTCACCAAAGGCAACACAACTTCCATCATTTCATTATTAGTTTCATAACCCTTAGACCAGGATTTTGAATCCTCAAAATCATCAACAGATTCACTCTCCTCCTCTGACAGTTCCTCATAATTAGAGTCTTCTTCCTCAGAATCCCCTTCCCATTCATCTGCCGACTCGCTAGTATCATACCCAGTATTTTTTCCACCCTTTTTGCGAGTCGAGGTCTTAGGAGTAGCTAGTAACACCTTCATCTTAATGTGATAAAAAATGAGATTCATAAGGCGTTCATGTAGAATAGCCTTCCTAGAGTTCTTCCTATGATCCTCAATACTAGTTTCCATAGATAGAAGGAGGTAAAAAGGAAACGAAACCTGAGAGTTATGGAAGAAGTGATTTAATAACATGAAATGATAGCCATATATAACATAATACTTGCCCTCTAGAGTGAAAAATTGCATAATAGAGCTAGAGCAATGTCCCTCCAAAGTGGCTTAATAGATTTGCGGGCATACCCACCGCTTCCAATAAACTTAAGCTTCTACTTCTCTGAGCCTTTAAAGAAATTGGCTAAGGCCGACTTGGCCACAACCTTGTCTCTATTAAATTTCATGCCCTTGGAAGGAAGACCAGTTACCTCAGCGATGAAGTCCTCGTTGATGTTGAATTCCACACCCTGGAAGCGCAAAACCCTATTATTCCACTCATTAACAAAAGCTTCCGTCACCTTAGGGTTAGAACCATGGAGCTTCAAAAAATAGGGGCTGACTCCGTCTTTCTCCAGATACTCCCAGACGGGTATATTACTACTATATTCTTCACAAGAGCTCGGCTCTACTCTTCAATAAGAACCTCCCATGGTGACCTGCAACAAACTACACTTAACCTACACTTTGATCTTCTGCACAGGAAAAGTTAGGTGAACAAACCACAAGGAAAAGCAAAAAATACCCACAAAACGTATGATCCTGCCAAACCAAGTACTGCCATACCTTAGCTCCCATTCCATAATCTCATGAACATCTAAAAAGCAATAATTATAAGAACATGCACTGAACTCAATGTGCAAAAACCAGCCAAGGAAGAAATAACATAACCTTTCTTCCTTCTTAATCGCTTCCTTGACATGACAACTAATCATAATTAGATATGTTCTGAAGATTAAGAGGCAAGAAACCATAAGTATTCCAATTGATTTGAGCCATCACTCCTAAATTAGTTAACCCATTGATCAGCCAACGAGTTATCCTCCCTGAACATGTGAGTAATTCTCACCTCATCAAAAGTATTAATGATAGAAAAATCATCATTAATCAGATGGGCTATAGACCAAGACGGCGGGTTACTCATCATAAGACACTTTATAATGATAAGGGAATCCCCTTCAATCCAAAGTTTAGAAAACCCTTCTTCTTTAGCCAATAATAGGCCATGATAGGCCAGCGCTACTCCCTATGCAAAGTGGTTTGTATGGATTCTTGAAGGGAGTTCCACCGTAGAGACAAACCTACCATTCTTATCATGTAACACTCCCCCACAACTAGCAGGTCCCAGATTCCCCTTAGTAGCACCATCACAGTTAACTTTGAGCCATCCTCGAGAGGGAGATTTCCAATGAACCCCCTCTCTAGAGGCTTTAATCTTCTTCATCGGAATAGAAAGATCACAAGAAAGATTCCACCAGTTCCCCACTAACAAATCATAATTGGAGACAACAACCTTAAGACCCAAAGACGGGAGCACCGAGAATTTCTGAGAGAAAATTTTCCTTTATGGCTTCACAAATTTTGAAAGCCACTCTAGAAGGGGAAAGATTGAGCTAACAAAAAACACAGTTATTACATTCCTTTCACACTCCCTAAGCAAAATGCGGAAAAATAAGAGACCATAGCATCGAGAGAGCAAGATTTTGAGAAGGAGCCACCCATTGAAACCATATTTCTGAGATAGAAGTAGGAACCACCTAAGAAATATACCACTGTTGAAATATATGAGCCCACACATCCCAAGTGAAACTGCAACCAACCAGAAGATGATAACAATCCTCAGCAGCTTCTTTACATAAAAAACACCTGTTCGGCAAAGACATTCCCATTCTCTTGAGATTATTGAGAGTCAAGACCTTATCTTGAAAAAGAAGCCAAAAGAATATATTAATTTTAGGTAAAGCTTCACATTCCACAAATGACCCCAAAATGAAGGGGGACCAACCAACTGAGTCTAAAAAGAGAAGGTCGAAGAAACTGAGAACTTACCATTAGGAGAAAACCTCCACACCACAGAGTCATCAGGGGAGTCAGCAGGAATGTGAATCAGAGAGAGGAACATAAAAAGAGGTTCCAAATCCCTGTTCACCAGATTGAGTCTAATCCATAAATACCTTGGAGAATATAATCAGACACAAAAACACCCCATTCCCTAACACAAAAGGCTTTGAAAGGAGCCGCCCAAGGTTCATCCTTCAAGGGACCATGTCAGATCCATGAATTGTCCTAGAACAAGATCCTCCTACCATTCCCGAACACCCATCACAAGCCAGCAACAACAATGGAGTGAGCTTTAAGCATGAAATTCCAAAGGGCCGACCCCTGAGAGGGAACAAAATTATCCCTCAACAAATCTCTATACTTATCCACCCCCCTCAGATAATTCAAAGAGTAAATAGCAGTCCATTCCTTATCATTCACAAACAAATTCAACAATTGTTTTATGATAAGGGAAGAATTAAAGTCTTTCAGCTTATGCACCTACCTAAACCACCTTGGAATTTTGACCTGCAAACCTCCTCCCAAGACAACAAATGTAACCTTTTCTTCTCCTCCACACCAGACCACATAACCCTTTTCTGGATACCCTCAATCTTCTCTCAAAACCTTCTGGGAATCTGGAACAAGCTTAAAGCATAAACTGACAGATTTTGCAAAGTTGACTTGATTAACTGAATTTTACCAGCTTGGCTGAGAAGGACACCCTTCCATCAAGCAAGTTTTGAAAGAAACTTATCAATGATGCCATTCCAAAAGGAATCTGGGACTCCATTAGAACAAAGAGGTAGCCCTAAATAAGTTGAGGGAAGTTCCCCAATGTCACATTCCAAAATACTAGCAATCCTCAACTAATGATGATCCAAAGTATTAAGAAAGAAAACAGTGCTCTTTGGAAAAATCACCTTCTGACTAGAAGTTGCCTTATATTGCTGAAGAATAAGATGGATAGATTTAGCCACAACAACCGAAGCCTCAATAAGAATAACAGTGTCATCAACAAATTGTTGATGCAAGCAACAAAGTTGAGACAAAGAAGGATAAAGGCCTTTGAAGACCCCATTAGAAACTACTTGAAGAAGAAATCTGCCCCAAGACTCCACCATAATGATAAAAAGAAAAGGGGAGATAGGATCCCCTTGCCGAAGACCACAAGAACTTCTGAAAAAGGTAGAAGGCGAACCATTAACCAACACCGAGAAAAAAGGAAAGGAAGTAAATTCCCAACCAGTTGTAGAACCTGGTCTAAGAAGCCAAATGCCTTCAGAATATTGCAAAGGAAATGCCAGTTCACTCGATCATAGGCTTTCACCAAATCCAGCTTCAAAATAAGCCTAGGTTTCTCGCTAACCTTGAGAGAGTGAATATTCTCATGCACCGTGAGCACTGAATCCAAAATCTGCCTACCCGGAACAAAACCATTCTGTTGAGGTGAAATAATCCTAGGAATGACCCTTTACAACCTTGAAGCAAGAACTTTAGAAAAAATCTTATAGATCTTAGAGTTACATAAACTGATAGGCCTGAAATCACCAAAATGCTCAGCCCCAGGCTTTTTAGGAATTAACACAATAAACGTCGAATTCAATTCCTTAAGAAGCTGCCTACTATCAAAGAACCCTTTAGTGGCATTGATAACATCCTTGGCAATGGGTGATCCCACAATAGTGGTTTACAATTTTTGGCCAAACTGGACACTGAAATTATTATTTTTAACTAAATCTTCACATTCGGGCACCTATAGCGGCTAAACCGTGAGGAATTTGAAGATGATGCAAACTAGAGTCTAGTCACATTTTGTCTGTAGATTCTAAAAATATTTTTTTCAAAATTTTTGGAATTAGATTGCACTTCTTTTTCCATCTCCCACAAAACTGGTTGTTTTTAGAGAATAAGATTTTTAAAAAGTGACGCACACCATATAACGCATAACTTTTTTTTCATGAAGGATAAAATTCTAATTCTTTCGAATTTAGATTTGTAACTCCGATATCTAGTGCTTCCACTTGGTTAGATATTTTTTTATTGAATATATATTTTTTTAATCAATTTTCAAAGTCAAACCAATTCCAATTTAGACATAGCACGATCGTATAATGCGTAACGTTTTTTGTATATATCGAAATTCAATTTTTCTTTTGTTGGATCAAGGAATTCAATCTAGTGCTCTCATATTTTTCACTTTTTTTTTTTATTATTTGCTATTTTTCCACATGTGCAAAACAAAGACCTTCATTTTCGATGAAAAACCTATGTTTAATAAAACTAAAAAAATAAATACATAATAAAACCAAAACATATTAAAATTATATTTGTTGGATAGCTCATTTCGAGGATTTTGATCTCCAGTGGTTTGTGAAGATTCCTCCATTTTCATCCTCAACCCGAGCTTCGAAGCATAAAAACTTAGATTTTTTTTGTGAACAAGGTCAAAAATAAGGGAAAAGGGGGTTCGCTAGAACCAGTTTCATTTGTTTTTTGTCCGTGCATGCATTAAATTGGTTTGCTTGAACCCTAGTTCGAGCAAACCCTTTTTTGGTTCGTTCGAACCAATGAGTTCATTTGAACCCCCAGAATGAATTTTTTTAGCATGGGGTCATTTTTTACAAGTTTTCCTTCCTCATTCGAATTGTAAACCACTTTTGTGGGTTTACCCCAATAATATCCCAATAAGAGTGGAAGAATAACATCATAAACCCATCCATCCCAGGAGATTTGTTTCCTTCAAAAGAGAATACAACCTTTTTAATTTCCTCATTAGACAGAATACCAAACAAGCCCCTGTTCTCCTCCTTCATCACCAAATTAGGAATAACATTAAGAAAACCCTGCTGGAAAATAGGATCAAGAGGACGATCCTCCAAAAGAAGTTCCTCAACGAAAGAACAGACAACAGATCTAATGTCATCATCCTCTTCAAGAGAGAAGTTATTCACAACAATTTTAGATATGCTATTAGAGGATCTATGCTTCAAAGTTGTAAGATGGAAGAAGTGGGTGTTTTTATCCCCACTCCGAAGCCAGATAGCTCTAGACCTTTGCTTCCAGAACTGGGTATGTGCAGGATCATGGTGCGCCAAACAGTGGCAATATTATGGGGGTATGTGGCTGACGAACTTTTTTTTCACCCAAAATTAATGAAACGAAAAGGGTTTTTAGAGGAGATTCTCAGATTTCCAAAAATATAAATTATGATTTAATTTGAATTTAATAAATATTATTATTCATTTTCTATTAAAATTACGACTAAAGTCCTTATCAATAGGCTGATTGAAAAACATCTATAACTTTCAAACGGTATCATATTTTTTGAATCCGAAACATGCCACATTCTATGCTTCACATACTATAGGATTAAAAAAAAAATTAAATTTCATGAAGTTTTGACCAAGTTAAGGTGGTCAGATAGACAAGTTTTATATTTTCTAAAAGTTGTAATAAAAAATTCATAATTAATTATTTACTTGGAAAAAAATTACAAAAAAATATGCATCACATCCGCATGAGTCCTCTACTTATATATAAAATCTTACAAAAAAATAATATCATTTTATTATGGTTAGGTGGTTAGACGACACCTACTTATTTTTTCCAAATTTAAGTACGCATTGAAATTTCAAATTTTCACCAAATAGATTTTATTTATTTTTAAATAAACCTAGTATTTTAGAAACTACTTTCAATTTTCTACAAATTCTATTCTTACATATTTTTGAAATAATATAGATAACTTATTCAAATATTTACGTCAAGTTGCCTAACACTGATTTTTCTGAATTTTTTGCCACTTAAGGGCCTATTTTTTACACGATGATCCTGCACATACCCAACTCCTCCTCCTTAGCCACAATGTTATGCAAACTGGCTAGAAGGACACTTTCCTCCCGAAGAAGCGAAAAATCATTCCCAAAGGCCTGCATTCACTACTGCAAGATATCTAGTTTAGCCTTAATCTCTGATTTCTCCTTAAAAATATTTCCAAAAGAATAGTTATTCCACTGGATCAGGTTCTGCTTAACAGAAGCAAGTTTCTTAACAAATTTATACATGGTTGAGCCATCAACACACTCAACAATTTTGGAATGTAACTCCAGGTGGCTAGTCCACATTTTTTCAAATCTAAACAGAAAGGACTTTTTACGACCCATTAGCTCAACATTCAAGGATATGGGAAAATGATCCAATCTGAGCTTGGTAAGAGCAGAAAGAGAACAAGCATAAAATTGCAACCAATTAGGAAAGATTAAGGCCCGATCCAACTTAACCTGAATGAGATTATCCCCAGCATGCCTATTGGATCAGGTATAGGATGCACCACCCAAATCCAAATCCAACAACAAATTATCATTGATGAAGTTCATAAGATCAGAGTGGCTATCATCCACAACCTGGGAGCCCCCAAACTTATCAAAGTCATTAAGCGGGGTATTAAAATCACCCATCACCAGCCAATTTTGAAAAGAGAATTGAGATCTAAAGGTATTCAGACTCCCCCAAAAATGCTTCCAAGCACATTTTGAATTAGGAGCATATATAATAGAAAGCACCTAGAAGAACTTTCCTTGGGACATGAAAATGAAGTAACCACATGATTATCAAAATCAAAAAAAGCAAATCCCGAAACCACCTTAGGATTCTAAAAAGTAGCCACCCACTAGAGGCACCATCAAAATCATACTCCTAGCAGTCACAATTCTTAAAAAATCTATTCTTAATTTTTTCAACCTTCTCCACACCCATCTTAGTCTCCTGAATCAAAATGATATCAGGATGGTGATCTATCACAAGATTTGCAAGAAGATCTCGTTTATGAGGATTATTTAATCCTCGAATGTTCTAGGAAAGGATCTTCATAGAAGATTCTGCGAGGGGCCTGTAAGGGCCATCTCAAGTATAGTAGCCTGCAAACCGTCAACAATATCAGATTTACTCTCCCTCTTGTAGATTTTCTACAAAGAAGGCCTTCCTCTACCCCTCAGCTCCAAACCACAATCCAACTTCAATGGGTTCCTCATAGCCATACCCACCACTGAAGGAGTATATTTCTTCTTACTACGAGATTTAGAAGTAGAGGAAATAGGAATCCCAGTCTCCTCCCCCTAAGAATCACAAGAATTACAAACATTGACAGAAGAGGTGAGCACCAACTTCTTCGACACAATAGTATCCACCAACGACTCCCCCAAAGACAAAGCCTCTGAGACCACAATTGGTTCCTCCACGAGGGAACCCGACAAATCCTCTTTGGATGCTAAAAATAGAGCATCTGAGACCATCTTTAGAGGAGTCACATTCTCTAGCTCAGCCACAACAAGAGCTAAAGACTTACCACTAGCCTCCTCCAATAGATCCAAAACACACTCCTCATCAAGAAAAGCCTTCACCTCATCCTCCTCAAATAAAACTTCCTCAACATGGCTAATTCCAGAAAATTCCATAGAAGATCCAAGAGCACTCTTAACAAGAGCCTCACACATAATGCTAGGTTCCACTCCAATAACCAAAGCAGAGGAACCCACGGGCTGAGCATCACTCACAAAATTAGCCTCACACATCACACCAGGTTCCACTCTAGTAATAGAGGCACCCAAAGGTTGATCGTCACTCATAGCTTCCACCAAGGGCTCAATTAAACTCAACACTTCCCCTGAATCACTGGGGCATTTCCTAATCTCCTTCCGCACTTTGGCAGATGTTGGCCTAGAGACTGAGTCCTTTTGGGAAGGGGTTGAAACCTTCTAGGAGGGCACCTTAGGCTTTAGAGGACACTTATTGTCCTAATGACCCACCTTCTTGCAATAAAAATAGGAAAAAGGGATAAACTCAAACTCAATTTCCTGCTCCCATACTCCCAACTTAGAATTAATCTTGATTGAAGATGAAAGATTCATAGCCTAATCCAAAATCACACACAACTGAGCATAGACAAGCTGACGCTGCAAAGCAATCAGATTATCAATAGATAACAAGCGTCTAAAGGTAGCCGCAATACCTTTGAAGACTTTCTCATATCAGAATTCAAGAGGAAGCCCTAGCAAGCGAACCCATACAGGAGCCAAATCAAAAGAATAGGAACTCGAAGAGAAACCTGCCTCCCATTTCTTCGACACCAAAGTAGATTTTCTAATGAGCCAAGGCCCCCCTACCAAGACCTTCAATAAATCTTCTTCACAAGAGAATGAAAAAGAGAAGACTCCCTTCGCAAGGGCTGCTACCTCAACTTGACCTTTCAGGTGCCACCGATTCTCAGATAGATTGTGAACCAGGTCAATATTGGGACGAGGCCCCAAAAACTTACCAACCAACAATTGCTCCATAGAAAAAATGCCCTTGTAAATAATACAATTTGGCACAGAGATGGAATATTCACCAGCAAACAAGTCTGCAAAGAAGTCAACAGGAGGCAAGGAGCTCTTCTCCTTAAGGTTTGCACCAAATAGCTTTGACCAAGTATTTTCCTCCAATGAAGCAACAACTTTATGAACAACTCCAGTGTCCACAGAAGCCTCGGGAGCCACAGAAAGAGACCCCACCTTGACCAAAGAAGTACCATCAAGACCTAGACCGCCAGAGAGAGGAAGAACTTTTGAGTTATCAAACAGAGAGGACCCACAAGTTGTCGCATTTGAAAGACATCTGTCTGACACCCTCCTAATGTCAGCCTAATCTTCACCATTGACGCCAGCCCCAAGAGCAGGGCTTCTTACCTTACCAAAATTTGAAAAATCCTTACCAAAATCAGCATCTGCGTCCGTAGCATCAACTCCACCCGATGACAACTCCATTTTATGTATTATGAGAATTATTAGTATTAATGCTAGTTGGCTTCATACAGATATATGTATATCAATGTATATTACTTAAGAGTAATACCAATAGAGATAAAATAATACTTATGCTAATATTATTAGTAAAAAAAAAAAAAAAAAGAATGTAAATATATTTTATATTTATTCTTATATATAATTATATAATACTTAAATAAGTATAAGTTATTAGTAGAATGAATAATAAGAATGTAAATATACTTTTATATATATTCCTATTTGGGTAAAAGCACAAAGTTGTGTCACACTTTATAAAGGAAACAACCAACACTGATCCAATTTTTAAACTTGAATCACTAAAAAGTGCCATATATGTTTTGAATTTTGAAATGATGTAAACTAGTAAAATATGTATATTTTAGTATATTTTATGTTTGTATTTATTTTTTAAATATAAAAAATTATTTTAAACTATTTTTTAATAAATTAAAACTATAATTTAGTTGCTGATAAAATGCTGAAAAATGAAGTTGCATGGGACGTCAAACTTTTTATACTAAATTTTATTTTTTTCTTCCAATTTTTTTGTGTATTTATAACTTGAAATTTTAGTGCATGGATATATTTTTTTCCAATTTTGATAAATATGTATTTTTAAATAAATATTAAAATGTGCGTGAATCAAAAAATAATTATTTTCCTCGGACGTCAACTTTCATATTAAATATTTATCTAAAATGGAAACAAAACTATACCATCTTAAAATAGATTCTTTTATCTAGTGCATCATATTTTTTTCAATTTTTTTTAATAAGTTTTAGTATTTTTCCTTGGCATAGTAATCAACCTTATATTTTGTGCTGAAAACCTACTTTTAGTAAAAATAAAAAATAAAATATAAAAAATAGTTAAACTATTAAAATAAATATATTTTTGAAAACTACACTTCTGGATCTACAAAAGGGTATTTTTTATATTTTTTAAAAAATGTTGTTTACATTAGCAAGAGTTATTGAAACTTCAAGATTTTCAAATAATTTAATTTTTTTGGTAAATTGGACTCAAAGTGATGCTCCATACATTTTTAGCCAACAATTTTAGTTGGAAAAGTTGTGGAAGCATCTAACTTAGCAAGAATGAATCTTACTAGATCATATGTTTGACCAAAATTGATTTTTAGTTAGAAATACTTAAATTCAGTTGTGCTGATAAGTTGGCTGAAAGTGTGACACAACTTTGTGCTTTTACCCATTTGTAATTATATAATATTTAATTAAGTAAAAATTAAAGAAAAGATGACATCAATCTTCGAAAGAAGGTAATGCTAATGAGCATACAATATTTGGACTTAAATTACTATTGCAGATGTTGGCCATAATTATAAGATTTAACATAAGTACAATAATACTTAATAGTAATATTGATTTTCTATTATCGTAATAATTATCCTAATGGTATATTAAAATAAAAATTGAAATCATCATTGTGTATAATGTTGGAATGAATAATTTAGTAATTAATGAGAATTATAGTACTGTGGCCATTAACCTTAAGAAAAATTATTATTGCATAAATAATAATTATAATAGATAATATTGAAGATGATGTTATAACAGTAGCAATAAAAGAGAACTATTAGTATTGTAAAATAATATTGCTATTAATATCAAATATTATTAAATAATAATATTAATTATGTAGTGGTAACAATATTGAGATTTAATAATATTTGTATTAACGATAATATTAGTTTTAACATGGTATTAATATCGATTGCCAAGACAATACTAGCTCAATAAAAAGATTATTGGGCAACATTTTTACTAGTGTTAGTAAATAATATTATTTATGATTTTATCGAATATGAACTAAGGGAAAACTAAGTGATTCTTAAGGGTAAGAGATATTACAATTATCATAGTAAAACATTAATTTGAGGTTATTCAAGAAAATTATAATACAAGCACAATCCTCACAACATTGCAATAGTATTAAATTTAGAATGAGAATTAACTCTATGGATATTAATGTTTTAATAAGTGGTGCAATACGTAAACCTAGTACCACATAATGTCTAGAGCTGACCTGATTTTCATCTACAGATGTGTGTGATGGACCCCACGCACCTGACCTTGTTCTCCCCACACCCTGCTCTTGGATCTGACATGTTTGTGGTGATATCATTTGTACATCATCATTTGATCGTATAATATGCTACCACATGTGCGCATGGTTGACAGTTTATAGTGTTTTGTAATATTGTTCAAGAAAAAATTGGTTGTGTTTTTTCCCTATGTGCAAATTTAGGGCATGACAAATAAAGAACTAACTTAATGCATTATCTCCTTCATATTAGACAACTTACTACTCTTTGAGTTGAATTCTCATATAATATGATTTTTTCATGGTGCAGTATAAGTCATTTGGTTGTCTTTCAATAGAATCCATTGATATGAGAGATCAAACCAATGAGAAATGCAAGTCACACTTCCCACCACAAATAATTTAAAATGTGTTTGTGTCAAGTTACACTGTTAAGATACTACACATAGAAATTATAGATTGACACCTACTATGATCCCAATATTATTTGAAATAATGGTAGAGATCGATGTCACTCTAGCCCAATCACCATTAAAGAATAGTGTGAACATATCACATCATCACCCTTTGAAAGAAAACAAATAATGTGGAACTGCACTATGAAAGACATTACTGTAATTTTTCTTATTCCAAACTCAATACAACTCTAGTAGTCTATGTTTTTAAATTGCTATTACAATTAAGATACATCCCTTAAATAGATATTTCTATATAAGTAACACTAGGATTTTCCAAAACCACTAGGTACACTAGTTTCTCATTTCCTTTATAGTTTTTTTTCTTTGTCCAATCATCTTCAATTTTTGATCATAAGTTTCCCTTGATTTTTTTTCTGATTCTTAGTGAACATCAACAAAACTAGAAGCCTCAAAATATTACGAACGTTGTCAAAGTATTTATTGCAACCTCATCAAATCCTAACAAAGTTTTCACAACCATTTCATTTTTCGATGACTGTTTCCAACCTCTTTTTTAAAGAAAAAATGCTTTTGTTCATGTCTTACTTTCTATACTAGATTATTTATCTATATTACTCTTTTTAAATGGGAAATATAATTCAATCAAGATATAGTGTATATTTAGCTATTAAGCACCATTTTAAACTCTAATTATTACGAGAACAACTACATGCACTCTTAAAGAAATGTGTCAACATATCAGATCATTGTAGTCTAAAAGGAAAAAATTGTATGAAACTATGATAAGAAGGAAATTACAACATTTTTTTTCTATTTTAAACTCAATACAACACTAATATCCTACAAATTTTCAACATATATTACAATTGTGGTGCATCCCTTATATATAAATTTGTATAGTCTATGTCATACCTAGAGATATTTTTAGCTCACAATAAAGCTCTCACAACTTTGTCACAATCTAGCACCCATTTCATAAAATCTTTATTTTTGAAAAAATATTATTTTTTCCAAGTATTATTTTCTATATTGAATCATTTATTTGCATTGGTTTTGTTAAATGACTAATATAATTCGATGATTTGACAATGTATGTTCAATTATCAAGCATCAGTTTAAGCTATCAATTTTGTGAGAAAAAGTACATACATGCATTAAAATTAATCAATATTCATATCTTTACACCACAAGGAATATTTTTTTGCATGTTATCAATTGAGAGAAATAACATAGTTGACCCAATCACCAACTTAGTAGTGAATACATGTATAAATAATTAAAATATGACATGTTGGAAAATTACAAACACATATTAAAATATTCCTTAGATCTCATAAGAATACCATGAATAACCATTAATTTTGATACTTGCACACTCACCTTCTCAAAATCATGATGCTTTTAACTAATTCTTAATAGTCAAACCCACACTTTTCCATAATTTTTGTTTCTTTTTTTATCTCATAATTAATTCTGGTTTCCTACAATGAATAGTAAGAAATAACTAAAATGTACACTTTCATGATTCGTTCCTCACCACTAAATCCTTCTTATCTCATATCCATACTATAGATAACCATTAATTTAACTCATAATTGTTAATAATTTTACCTTATCTCATTTGATTGTGAGAGAATTAGTTTTTCCCAATCCTATTTATTCAACACTAAGAATAGAAATGAATTAAAACCATTCCCATTTTAATTTTCTTTTCTTGCATCATACACACTCCTATCCACCTATTAAGAACCAAATAAAAAAGGCCTTTTTGGGTAAAGTGACAAAAAAATAAATCATGATATGTTTTTAAGACTTGAAGTGACCTAATTCCATTTGTGATCATTCAATGGGTGCTAAGAGAATAATTTATTGTATCCAAACTAGATACAAGGTAAATACTAACATACCATCCATTTTTCTAGATATTCTCTTAGACCTAGGTTAATCCAGAGATATAATGAACACTTTGGTTTTAACTTTGATTAAAAAATAGTTTATATGTGGTCTCAGTCAAATATGAGACATTGCTAATTATTACATTGTTGTTGGTGATTTTTTAAACTTCAACAC
Organism: Sequoia sempervirens; assembly: GCA_007258455.2. NCBI lineage: Eukaryota > Viridiplantae > Streptophyta > Pinopsida > Cupressales > Cupressaceae > Sequoia > Sequoia sempervirens. The sequence continues at coordinate 351,557,919 of VDFB02047230.1, forward strand.
AATTCAAGTTGAAAGTGAAATGGTAAACAAGTTGCCTATCATCCTTATCACTCGACCCATTGCACTATGACATAGACATCACAAGGATGCTAAAGGAGTCAAATTCTTGAAAATTTACAGCTTGATAGACTCAAAAGGAATACAATGCATGAATGGGTTTATCACAATTAGGTCAAACAATGAAACATAACACTAAAAAATGTTATAATTATCTTTTATATCATTCACAAATCTCATTTTGTTGTAAAACTATAAAGCACATATTTTATAGCTGTAAAGTCAAATAATTAAGAAATCCCTTTTTATTAATAAAATTTGTATTCTTTCCTTATATAATAGGTATTTTTATTCTATACTCTTTTTTTCTTTCTATACTTGCACCTGTTCCACTTAAAAACATAGAAATTGTAATTTAATTTTGACTTTCTTTGTTGAGTATCTTAATATCTACATATTTATAATTATGCTTTAATTTTTTTTAAAGAATAGTTCTTCTTGTTTTAGAATGTTATGTCCATAAAGATTTTTTTTTTCTATTTCGTAAATCTATATTTATCTCAAGATTTTTTTAAAAATATTTATTTGTTTTAGACATTAAAATATTGAAATAGAAATTATAATTAAATTAAAACTATTTCTTATTTTAGGAATTCAATACTTAAATGAATTTATTGTTGAATTAAAAATAAGAAACAATACAATTCTCTCACTCATCAAGCTAGTTATAAAAATAGATAAAGACTAAAAACTACACACATTTGACTATTCGAAACTCACAGAAAAAACATATGTCCTCTTTGAATTGTATGAATAACCATTTATGTCTTTTCACTAAAGTCTTAGCTTTAAGCAATCATCAACAACTTCATCTCATCTCTTTTATTCTCATGTCAATTAACTCATGCCAAGATTATTTATTTGATAGTGTGTGTTTCTCATTCTTCTTTGCTCTCCTTACTTTTTCTAAACTCCCATCGGCTTGTTAAGAATCCAATAGGAAATGCCCTTTCTAGGTAAAATGAGAAATAGGTAGTTGCAATATGCTTTAAAGACTCAAAATCACTTACCCTATTTAAGATAAACTCGATGTTAGCATAACAATGTCTCATCTCTGAATAAAGTCAATATATCATGGCATAGTTACAAGTGTTCTATACACTTTCCTTTCACTAGAACATATTCGATTGGATATTTATATGGTAGATACAACTTAGGATGATCTTATAGTTGTAGTATGAAGTAAACATGCCCTCTTTATGTGTAATTGCAATTTTTCTTATTTAAAAATGTTATCATTATTTAGATTTTATTTATTTATTTTATAAATCTATATTTATCGAAGATTGAGTTAAGAAAAAATTCATTATGTTAATAATTCAACTATTGTAGTGCCTCTCCATTCTCACTTGGGATGTGTAGGTAGTCTAACTAAGGAATCTGAAGAGGAAGATAGAACAAGAGCTTCAAATGGTACTTTTGTGGGTATGATGCACATTGTTTTGTTATTATTATGATGCAGAGATTTATTGGGTAGTTAAGTGATGCAGTAGTATGTTGTGAGGATAAGTGGAAAGGGCGGCATCATACCATTGAATGTATGGGGACATACGAGAATGAGATACGATTGTTAGAGTTCCTTTCCTAGCGCCTCGACTATTATGAATGTGTACTCTAATTTGTATGCTTGAGTGAAAAGGTACAGGACATCGGCTCCACTTGGATTCACAAGTTTGAGCGTGTCCATTTCCCAACGATATTGTTGATTGGGAGATAGTAATGAGGTTTTTCCTAGTCTAGCCACAAACCTAGTCATAGTGTGTTGTCAGTTTATGTCCGGTATGTTTGTTGTCATATCTATGTTTGCCTTGTCAATTATTATTTATTTAAATGCAAGGTTTATTTTATGAAATTGATGTTAGATTAATGTTCTTAATGATTCAATGCTTATTTAATTAATTTTAAATAATGTTGTTAAAAGCCTTTTATTCTATTTAATTAATTAAATTAATTTATTTGGTAAAATAATTTATTCCTTGCGATTAAATTTATTTTATTAAGTAAATAAATTAATTGATTAAATTTTCTTGATTGGGTGAATAGTTTAAATATAAATATTAGATGCTATTATGTGATTTGGAATTTTAAATTTGCATGAAGTAAATGATATTAATTTTTGAATTTTTAAATTAATAAAATAACATAAATTCTTTATAATTATCAAAAAGAAAATATCTTAAAGTTAGTTAAAAGATATTTTAGAATAGCCATGTGTGCGAGTAAAATTGAATGCAAAACTCTTGTTGAAAAATTATTCTCAGAGAGAATATTTGCCATAACTGTGAAAGGCAAGAAGTCACTTCATGGAAGAAAAAAAGAAGAGAAAATTGGCTGGGAAATTATTTTGGTTGAAAATTCAGAAGAGGTTCTCGGGAATATTTTTGGCTCAGTATTTTGCATCTTTCTAGAAGTAAAGATTTTGGAAAAAGGGCTTTGGAAATTGAACTTTGAAGGTGAAGCTTTACTCCAACCTTCATATCTTCAAGCTTTCGGAAAACAAGTTCCTCTATTATTTATTTATTTTGTTGATTTGAAAAATTTTCCTATACAAATTCAATTCTGTAGAAGCTTTGTTAAATTTGTAAAATTGAAAGATTGTCTGTACAAGTGGATTTGATTAAAGCTTCTGTAGAAAAAAATGTTGAAAGCTTCTTTGTAGAAAATTTGTTGACAGCCTCTGTGTGTTAATTTTCCATGAATATTTTAATGCCTCTGAAGAAAAACTTTATAGTGAAATCAGAGAGCCTCATAGAAAATTATTGTTAAACAATAGAAAATACAAAAGAAAACAACAGAGGAAATATAAAACCTCTATTAGTATATTTGAGAAAATTGAAATCCTCTGGTGGATTTGAGAAAATTAAAACCTCTATAAATTTATGCATCTTTCATGTAGAAAAAGTTTTATAAATAACTTCGTGTAGGAAAAAATGTAAAAAAAACAGCAGAGAGAGAGAGTTACTAAATTAATCATAACTAAAAAATTACAAACTAGGTATGGCTGATTTTTTTATATGTTTTAAAAGACTAGTTTTATGTTTAATATTGTTTGAAAAATGTAAATTAATATATATATATATATATATTTATTTATTTATTTATTTATAAAAAATATATTGAAAATTTTGCATATAATTTTAAAATATTTAAATAATATATTTAAATTCAAATATATCTAAATGTATTTTTAAATAGGTGCATGCACATGCACAATTTAGATATATTAATATGAAATATTTTATCAAAAAGAATTGATATTTATTATTATGTGTGATTGAGTAAATTGAAGTTAAACAATTAGTTTTAGTTACCTTATTTTTATTGTAAATGAAATTATAATTAAATTGATTAATTTCATGCAGTGTGTTATTGCTTTAATTGGATTTAAGAAATATTAATGTTAGATTATTATATTGTCTGAATTGTTTTTAAGATGTTTTTCCTCCTACTCACGTTGTTTGGGAAAAATTGGGTTAATTGGGTTTGTAATTCTTCTAGATGTATTTCCTTTGTGAGAGGGGGTTGTTATTTGTGATGGTTCAGCCTTTGAATTAACTTGGGTAGTGCATGAGGTTTTTATTTAGTTTGAACACCCGGTTACTATGAACGAGATGTGTGACCTTTAGCTTTAAGGTTGATATTTGTTATCGGATTTGTGCACCTTGTCAACCCATGGTATGTGGATTAGATCTTAGTGTTGTTAGTAGGAAAGAAGCATAGTTTGTATGGGGGTCCGACGGCCGGTAGAGGCAGCTAGGGTAACCCAAGATGGGGTCCAGTAGCCTAGGAAGGTTGTGCTAGGGTAATCCATAGAAAATTATGTGTGACACTCTTCCTATGACAACAGTCAGTTGTATTATACAGTAGATGTACTTGATTTTCATATTCTAGAAGCAATGTAACCATTACATTGTGTCTCGTACTTGTATTATTTAGTCTTGAGTTTTCCTGTGTCTAGTGGTTGTCAGTTTTGTCTAGGGAACCTTTTTACTACCTCCTAGCATGAGGGGGTGGGCCTATGGGTACCGCTTGGTTGGGTGGAACGTGCACCTTACACTGTTGGGTCCCCAGTTCTTGTTCGTGACGATGGGTACTTATCGAGTGGATTTTTACTTTCTCTTATCTCTCATTTATATAAGTGGAAACCTTATTTATGTATCACTCCTTAGTTGTAATCGAGGAGAATTCTTGTAACTTGTAAATGTTATACTTTTGTATGATCTACCTCATTTGGAAATGAGTATTGTAACTGTTAAATTAAATGCATTGTAAGAATGAATCATTATTATAGTTTATACCTTATGTGATGTAAATTAATGTTACTGAATGTATGTTCTTAAATCTATAAAAGTTAATCACATGCTATGTCTAGTTACTTTTGTTATTTATGGGATTTGCATGTAGTGCGTTGTCACATGTCTTAGGGAATGTATGCAATAATGATGTTCATGTTACATGTAATAATACACTTTTTAAAAAAAAAGTTATTACACTTCCGTAGTAATTGCAACATTCCTTAAGGTTATGTGGCGGGGCATTACAACTATTCACATACAAATTATAGTCAAAAGTAATTTTTTTTTCTTATTTTAAAATTTAATACTTATATGAGATAATTATTTAATTAAAACCACTTTATATTTAAAACATATAATTACTGAATATCTTATATTTGAATATTTTTAACATGATATTATAATATTTATTTACTATATATTTAATATTTAATAGTTATATTAATTATACATTTATATTAACTATAAATATTAGATCAATATCAATCGCAAACAATAGCCCATTAAGGGGCATGGTTGGGTTGATCCAACTCCTTTGGAAGGTGACGAAGTAAAATGGGAGAAACCAAACATAGGGTGGTGGAAAGTAAACTTTGATGGGGCAGCAAAAGGAAACCTGGGCCCGTCAGGGGTTGGATGTATAGTCAGAGATTGGTGTGGAAATGTTATAGCTTTTGGAGCAATGAGGCTACAAGATGGTACAAACAATGTAGCAGAAACTTCAGCTGCCTTAATGGCAATTAAGTTAGCAAGGTTAGTAGGGGCTTCTAAGGTGCACCTAGAAGGAGACTCGCTCCTAACTATTCAAGCAATAAGCAAAGGTAATATAAATGCATGGCATTTGCAAGGGACAATAAAAAGGATAGAGGAGGAATTAACATATTTTGAAGAATATAGGGTGAGCCATGTAGGGAGATTAGGCAATTCGGAGGCTGACATGCTCTCAAAATGGGCTTTAACTCTGATAGAAATAGACATTACAAAGTTTGAAGATCTAAGAGAATTAAATGAGGAACATTTGGTCCGGGGATTACAAGAGTACGAGAGCAGTTTTCGGTAAGGCAAGAGGTACGATGGATTTTCAAGAAGAAGAGAATGTCAAGAATTGGAGGAGTTGGCGGCTTAGAAGTACACTGTCATTTAATGCTTCAGGCTAGCAATGTAAGATGAGAATTAATATCACAATAATTGAAGTGGGTTTTAAGGTGATGGCAGGTGTGTAGGGTAACTATAGAAAATAGAGAATGGTATAGGAGCCGTTGGAGAGGTGATGTGACGATGGAGGCTGGGTTCTTGTTGTTGGCACAAAAAAACAAGACGCTTTCGCAGGAAAAGCCTCGATGAAGTGATTGCGTGGGCTATTCAAAGTGAAGGAAAAAGAAGCGGCACAGGTAGTAAAGATTATGCTAGGCATTGGGTTTGAGAAGATGACACATAGGTATTGAACGAATTTAGATATATATTCATTGGTAATGGTGTGGAGGTTGGAGATAGGGGAGCCTATGAAAGAATTAAGGAGGATAATGAAAGCTTTGGTGCTAGAAGAGTGCTTGGGAAATATGGATAAAATCCTGCAACAAGCAATCCCAAGAGTGGGATTGATTAAGGAAGAGGGTCGGGAAGGAGGATGCCCAGAAATGGAGAAATTAAACCATATGTTCATAAGATGGCCAGATGGAAGCATGAAGGACCTGTGGAGAGAAGATGCAGAGCAAGGATGGGAGGCTTTGAAACTCTACGTAGAATTCACAGCGACGAAAATGACGTTGGCAGATCTCAAAGATTATGCGAAGGAGGAAAGGTGCGCACTCAAAGGCCTACACTTGCGGAAAAGAGCGAAGCCACTGAATGAAATATTATCATCAGAGCGGCGAGGATCAGTAGGAAAAATGTGTAATTGACTATTCTGTTTCTGGTTTTTTGAAGAAAAAAAGTGAATAGATATGGTAGTTGCTATAAGGGGAGCAGGGGAGTAGTATAGTCTTAGAAGTTTCGGGTGCTGGTATAGTTTGTAAAGAAGTAGGTTTTGGATTATCATTTTGGGGATATGGGTTTTAGTTTGAGGCTACTGGTTAATCAGTTTTTTGATGCATGGGTTATGAAGTTTTTATATGAAGTGTAAACTTTTTTCTGGTATTATCAATAAAATAAAAACATATTATCGACCAAAAAAAAAGTCAATTGCAAACAATCACAAAATATATACTATTATAATGACAAGGAAGATAGGGGAGAGGGGCCCATAATGGAGTAGGGTCCAATAGTGGGGATAGAAGTAGTCCTCAGTGGCCCCATAGTAGAGCACTTTAATATCCAATTGCCAAACACTTTTTATCCATAAAGTACGCAAAGGGATAAATCATGTGATGCCACATCAATGCACCAATAAAACATGATTTAGTGCACCACTATCGGTCTTACTTTTTTTTTGGGCCTTTTTGGATACCTCAACAAAAAGCATACTGATGTGGCATCATATTTGATGATGTGGCCCTAAAACGAAATATAAAAGCATGAGTTGCCAAATAAACTGTTGTACAAAATTGGGAGTGATTTGAAATTTCCATGTAGGATTTTGAGAAACACGAAGTTAGGGTGCTCCACTATAGGCCCCTCTCCCCTACTACAAATAGATTAATAATTCATGTTTTACAACATATCAATATTTTTAATGTTGGCGGATATATTTATTTCTATTTATGAAAGTGAAATATTTTTTTGGCTTGATTTTATTCTTATATGCCTACTTTGCAGTGTCTCTTTACATCCAGAGGGAGCTTAGCATCAAGTTCATAAAGAAAGCCACCATCCCAATGAGATGCAAGTAGAAGTTAAGTGACACTATCAGTATTTTTTTGACACTTGAATTGGGAGGAAAGGAAAAAATCCCATATGAGATTCTTTCCGTTTTTCTAAAACTCATTGTCTTTTTAGTTTTTCTTAACCTGAGTGTGTAGATTTATTAATGAATCATGTCAATAGATCGATCATTTTCTCCGATTCAAAACGTAAAGAATCTCATATAGTCACTCTCTAACCCAAGATCTGCAGTTTAGTTCTCTGGGTAGCCATGCCCACACATATAGTCATTCTCTAACCCAAGATCTACAGTTTAGTTCTATTGGTAGCCATGCCCACAATTTATTAGCTTTCGTGAAAGTTTTACCGGGAAAGATTATTTCTCACAAAAAGTTTCAGTACCATGGTGCTTGAAACTATGCTTACTGTACCTGGGATCGTAGGAGAGATTCTCCTACTCTACAACTCATTGAGGATATTCCAACAAAGTGGAGGATGAATAAAGACTCTTATATAAGAAGCAAAGAATGAGAGGATGCATTTCCAAATCGAAAATGGTATGAGAAAGCCTTGGTGTTTACAGTACAAGGAATGTACCTCTCCCTACTTTATTCACCAATTGCTTTCCTCCAAGATTGTTCACAGGATTGTGGGTTACCTTGAAGAAGAAGCCATTCACTCATATACTAAATTCCTCAATGCACTGGACAATGACATTCCAAAATGTGTTGGCACCTACCATAGATTGTTGGAGGCTTCTCACAGATTCAACTCTCAGGGATGTGGTTATGCTAGTCATGGTTGGTGAGGCTATGCATTATGATGTATATGATTTTTAGTTAGTAAGAAATACGTCTTTCACTGTTATTAATTTTTCGATAATTCATGTAACTATTATTGAGGAGTATTTTTATATTACGAATCTCTATTTTTCATGTTGGTTTCTTTGCTTCTGCAGGATATTTATTTCCTAGGAAAAGGGTTGAGAGAGCCTACATCTCCACTTGGATAGCACAAACCACTCAATGGCTTGCACCAGTGCTCCCAATTAAACCATTGAGATGAAGTTTAATGCAGTTTCGTATGCATATTTGATCAGGCTATGTTTAACTTGAAGTAAATTCAAAATGTTATAGAATTTGAGAACTTTTTGTGCATTACAAATAGAGCACTAGAATATATTTTTGTATATGTTATTACTAGGCTAGCATGTTAAGAGGAATGCCCTGGAGTGTTCTGAATATTTAAAGTAAATAAAATAATTAAAATTTTTATAAATAAATGTCAATTAACAAAAATAATTTTAAAATAAAATTAAAAAATTAAAAATATTTATCTATACAGATTGCTTATATAGTATAGATATATAGGAGAGTAATATTATACATACTTACATAGAGTATTTACATAAAATCTAAATGAAAATAATTCCTAAGTAAATAAAGTTTATTTTTAAATAAAAATATGAAATGAGTTATGTCTTAAATATTTTTTTTTAAGTAAATAAAAATAACAATTCACATATAATTTAAATAACATCTATAAGTGTTTTCGGATGACCAATAGACATATATAATTAGTTCTAATGACCATTTTGTGAAAGTTGTTTCATGTACTCACTCATTGGAATAGTTATATGTACCTATAAACCATCAAGTAATACATATAGATACTTTCAATAGTTTACGTAGGATGTATTACATTGCAAACCATTCTCACAATCTTTTATAGGGACTACAACTACACAACTACTTTCAAAAAATAGAAAATAAAATAGAAGAAATTGTTTTAGCTAAATAAATAGCAATTACATTTGACCAAACATAACTATATGATAGTTATAAATTTTCTTCTTATCAAAGATAATTTATTAAAGTTAAAACGATATCTAATATTTTTTGATTACTAATTAAACATGCATTAAACTTAAAATCGAGATGTATGTTGTCATATAGAAATAATGTGTACCAGTAGTGTAGCGTATGTCAAGGAGAAGCATGTAGCCTAAACACCCTTTGAAGTCACATCCCATATCATAGTTATATCCTGGACCAGTTATCCACCCATCCAAGAGACGCACTCTATCCCATTCATCTAGAATATTGTTTTGCTTGATCGTCTCCAGCTTATTTTGCACTTCTCGAAAAGTAACCAAACGCCATCCTTTTTCAATAAAATAACTCCTTTCAACCTTTTTGAATTCCATACTTATTTTCTCCAACAACTTGTCACTTATCAGATCAACTTGATGGACTAGATCATAAAACCTCTAAGTTGTGAAATTTGAAACTGCAGGTTGAAAAAAAAAAGATACAATAGAGCTATTAGTAAAATTTTAAAGAATTCTAATTTGTTATAGAAGTAATGCTAATTTCCTAGAATATTTAAGGGGAGAAATTTTTTTAGATAAAATGTAGATGTATTAATCTAGAGTGTACTAAATTATTGAATATTAAATAAAAGTAAGATTGTTTAGAAAAGAAAAATATTTTGTTACATTTTTCTAAAGAAGATATAGTCTTCCACAAACTTGGAACTCAATCAAACCAACAAAGGAATAGAAATAGAGACCTTTTTGATCATGGTCAGACTCCATTATAACATCATCACCATCACCAATAGTATGATAATTACATCAAGACATAATTCAAAATACAATCTCAAATGTTCTCTCCATTTAGATAACTTCTAGGAATTGAAAGATGCAAAAGGTTTATTTTATGGTATAAACATTGCTCCAAATTAAATAAGAGGAATAAACCAAAATTTCAAGGTAACAATCTAGTTACAATACAAGGAAATTTAAGGGACTTCATTAGTATCACTAATAACAGTGAGATTTAAGGATAAGGATATGATTATGAAGTTGTTTGCACAATTTTTTGAGGAAAGTGTGAGAGAGTGGTATAGAATCCTTTAAAAATACTAGTATATTGATATAAGATGATTTCATGAGGGTTTCTAGACCAAAATATAGGGATAGAATAAATCCAAAAATCTTCATGCACATATTCATAGTCATCAAGAAAGGAGTAAATGAAATGGTGGTTGCTTTTGATAATAGGTTCATCATTATAATGAGGAGGTTATTTTAGACACCTAAGAAATTTTCATCTCCACCTAATCATCTATTTCATGCAATCATCACCTTACTTATTCATTCATCTCCTAGGACACACATGCCATTATCTTGTTAATAATTTAAATAAATAATTATTAAGTTATTTAATTAAATCTAGCTAGTATTATTCATCCATTTTATTAAATTAATGATCTATTAATCATTCACATTTATTCATTTAATTAATAATTTTTCCATAAATTATCCATTAATTAATTAGTTTAATAATAATTTCCACCAAATGTGTACACATAAGATAATTAATTAATTACTATATTGATTAATTTTACCTTAATTTTTTGACTACCTAGTCTAATAAGCTCACTCAGATTTACTCTATTTCCCACTCATCAATTAAATTCACTTCACTCATCTATGAAATTTGTTAACTATTCCATATAATAGTCAACTCTCCTTTATTAGCTCATGCAATTAGTTAAATCCTCCATGCAAGATATTGAATTATGACTCAAATTTATTAACTCTACAGTTACATTGAGTTGATAAATTATAATTTTTTAATTTAAAACTAAAATAAATTTCAACTATTCTACACATAAAAAATCTTCTCATTATTCCCCTATCGTAGCATAAGAAATTGTCACCCTCAACAATTTCACACTAGCTTTTGTTCCTCCATATGTGCTTAGACCTAATTATGCATTAATTGCTAATTTTATAAACACTCTCAGAAAATCAAACATGAGAATTCAAACTAGGCATATATTATTTTCCCCCTGACACTATGTATCCCTAAAAAGTAGGAAACTACCTATTTTGGACCTAAATTTAAATATCACAATGTCGGTCATTTATTATTTAAAATTCAAATTTTATTTGTTGGTTACAATAGGGATTTAATTTTTGGAAAATTAGAAGAATTACATACAAATACATAGCATATTTAGAATTTAAAAGATAAGAAGAGGACAAGCAATTTTGGAGAGAAATTATTATAGTTCAAAAATTAATTTAAGAGTAGTCGAGGCCAAAATTATCTAGATTATTGCAGCATTTTGTCATTCAAGCATGTTATGTCAAGTTTTATGTGAGTCTTGTTCATGTTTTGGATACATCTTTTTGTCACTAACACTTCTATTCATTTCAAGTCAAGAAAAAAATGATCCTTGAAGGTGATGAGTATGACTTTAGTCCAATAAGGAGATCATATTTGAAGTGGTGAGTTACAACAAGTTTTCAATTCATTACTTTTTTTATCAATTATCCTCTCCCCATCCAAGGATACACTCTCTTTTATCATCAACTTTGCCATTATGGAGGAAAAAATACCAACACAGGGTTTGAATTAGGCAAGCACCTATATAGAACAACCCTTCTCTTTTTCATGTGTGGAGGTTGTATATCTGAAGTGAATTGGGGGATGATTGGAGGCTATTTATTCATTCTTGCACTTAAACCCTACAAGTTGACAAGTCATGGAATCTGTATTTTCTCATCAATAGACAATTTTGACAACTCGTAGAAGATAAAAGCTCCAAACTAGAGACCTTAGGCCTGTACTTTTAGATATGGTTAAAAGGGAGGACACTCTGGGGCGTATTGTACCCTAAACTAGCTATATCTAAAAAAAAATTAATAGCGAGTTCTTCTATGTCTACCTTTTGCACTTTTGGATTCTATTTTTGTCTTTTTGCATTTAGTTTCTTAGAATTAGTAACAAAATGCTATATTTTCAAAGTAGCCCTAGGTATATCATTGTGTCATCAAATTCAAACTATCCAAGCATTCCTATCACCAGCAAAACAAAGGGATTATAACCTTTATCCATCATTTTTTCTCTTCCTACAAGGTTTGTAGCCAAAATGGATTTTATGATCATTTTTAATCCCTTCCATTCAAGTTGGGAAGAGTGTGATTTATAAACTAGATCCCTTTTCCCAAAAAAACACCCATATGAAGAATTTAAAATCCTAGGTTTTAGATTAAATCATATCCTTTCATTAGATTCTCTTGTAATTAAATAAATCAAACACATCTCTGATCAGATCTAGAAATAATTTGTTTTTTTACCTAAGTTCTATAAAATTTATATACATAGAGAATGCTAATGTTATGCTAGCGAATTGAGCACCCATATTACAAATGAAAAAAATTTAGATTCATCTCAATAAGAGGTTTTCATGTGTTTGATTTGAGTGTTGAATTGAATTTTATTTGATGTTATTTCATTCACTTGCATACATTTTGGTGAACATGATGTGGTCTAACACATCTAACATTATACTTGTGGGTTTTTGTGAGTCTAGTCTTGCAAGTGAGTGCTTTTTTTAGGGGTTCCTAGAACTCATTTTTTATAGGAGCCTTGTAACAAAATCTATATATCATGATTGAGTATAGGAGGGCCACGATATGACTTTTTGAATATAATCCAACATATTTTTCTTATTGCAAAATTATAAAATTTATTTAGGGTCCTTATAGACCCCAGTAAAGAATTCCACATGACCATCCAAAATCTATATGACCATACCAAGTATTTGGGTTTTTTAAATAAATATGTTTTTTGGTTACAAGTAATACTATATACACAATCATTCAACCAAAGGTATGGGCACTAGAAATTCAAATTTAATATATATAGGTCATTCAAAAAATACATAATGTTTCACATCATATACAATATACTCATGACCCATAAAGGGGTGATCCCACAATACTGGTTTACAACTTTTGGCCAAACTGGACATTGAACTGATTTTTTCTAACTATATCTTCACATTCGGGCACCTATAACGGCTAAATCGTGAGGAATTTGAAGATGATGAAAACTAGTGATTTGTGAAATTTTGTCTTTAGATTCTAAATATATATATTTTAAAAAAAATTTGGAATCAGATTGCACTTATTTTTCCATCTCCTTCGAAAAATAGTTTTTTTCAGTAAACACTATTTTTAAGGAGTGATGCTCATCGTATACAACATAATTTTTTTTCCATGAATGATGAAATTATAATTTTTTCGAATTTAGATTTGTAACTACAATATCTAACACTTTCATTTGGTTTCATAGTGTTTCATAGTGTTTTATTGAATATTTTTTTCTTAATCAAGTTTCAAAGTCAAACCAATTACAATTCATACATAGGCAGACTGTATACAACATAACTTGTTTTGTATGTATCAAAGTTCAATTTCTTTTTTGTTGGATCAAGGACTTCAATATCTAGTGCACTGATATTTTTAATTTTTTTTTTATAATCTACTATTTTTCCACATGCACATAACATGGAGCTTTCAAGATTTTTGATGAAAAACTTGCATTCACAAGAAATAAAAAATAAATATAATAATAGAATTAAATTTATTTAAAATTATACTTTTTGGGAAGCTTATAATATGGACTACATACTTACAAAAAATAATTTTAAATTAATTCATTTGATCCCCCAAAAGGTAAATCAATAGTGGTTTTTTATTAGCATTTTAATAGGTGTAAAGGAGACTCTGTTATAGGTATGGTTTAAAAATAGTGGGGTTCTATCAAAGGGGGTTTGATCTAAGGTTGTTTAATCAAACTCTCTTCTCAAGGCTTAAATCATTATATTTTCTAAAAATATGTGATTTTAGCAAAAATCAAGATCTCCCAGAAATTGTAAACCAGTATTGTGGGATCACCCAAAGGTATTTATAAAAGTTATAGAGATATATATAAAAGAATACAATTATTCATGTATATATTTTCACATATGTGTATTAATTAGTACACATGCAAAAATATTCTTTAATAGTTTAAAACAGTGAATTTTAATTAAAAAAACTATTATTTTTTAAGAAAAACAATGTGTTTGTACTTAAAAACGAGGGGATTTTTTTAAAATAAAAAATAATAGGTGTTGTTTTTAAAGAAAAATATGGGTTTAATAAAACAATTTTTCTTTAATATTATTTTTTCACTTTAATTGTATTTTTTTTTTCAAGTTTATAGCCCTTGGTCATATGGGTGACTAGGAGTGGTAGTTAATCCCTTTGTCATGGGATGTCCAACTTTAGGTTACTTGATGGCCTGAATCCAACATATGGGAGATAGAAGAACCCCCCACCCTATTTCTTTATAATTGCATAATAGACCACTTTCATGAAAACATTAATAACTATTGTGTACTTAATCACAATTTTAATTTTTTATAGTGAATTTTGTATATTTGGTCTCCAATTTCAATTAAAATTCCTCAAAATATGTGTTTTAGTTTTAATTTTTAAATTCTAATTATTTTTGCATACAAACTCATTTTTTATTTGTTTTCAAAAAAACTTATCAAAAAATCATAAGAATTATATTGGTGTAATCTATCTTTCTTAATTTTTTTATATTATATTTTTACAGATCATTTTAATATAACATATCATTGAGCAAAGAAAACATATGAAAACTACTAATCTATGGTTTTTTAGGATGTGTTTTCGAAGACTATTTTAGACCTTAATATTTTAGCCTTTTGTGTTCTCTTTATATTTTATCCCAATTTTCAAATTGGAGTAAAATTAGCACTCACATTTTAATTTGGGCTTAGAATAAATGAGTTTCTTTTATTCCCAAGCTCCACCTATGTATGCTCTCCTCTCATAATATAGGGTGATCTTGAGGATAGAAAATAAGTGAACATTACCTTATTTTATTTTTTTAGGAGGCCTTATTGGGGATTTCATCACCTCGAGGGTTGACCTAAACGATGTTTTAAAATGGGATATATAAAGGAGGGCTTAGACATTCGCATACTATATTGTGTCATTACTTACATTCATATCCATAGTCACATATCATCCTTCATATATTAGTGTCCTAGATTATACCATCACTTACATCTATATCACACCCTCATCTACATCCATATAATATAATCACATTGTCATCACACACATCAATTATTATAGGATTAGACTAATATGTTACCATTCCATACTATACCCTCACTTTTTCTATATCCTAGGTTAACATTCTTATACTCATACATCATGAGATAATATTGCTTAACCTTAGGAACACCCTCCATGTTTACACAAACATACATAACACAAATTTGTCTCACATATCTTATAATACCATATAAATCCGTTATCATATGTTTCCACCATCATCTATATTCATAGCCTACCATTATTCTAGGCTTATGCCATCATCTATATTTGTATCATAACATTTTATTTTCCAAAATCACCCATTACATACTTACATACAATAACATCATCTTTTATTTACAATCCAAAATCATATTGATCCTAACCACATCTTAGTTTCAAATCCATCACTTGCATATCATATCCGAACACTGTCATACCTCACCAAACATTCTTCCTACATCAATACATCCAATATTGACCATTCACACATATAAATAAAGCATACCATCCAAAATATATAGCAAAACACCCCACATCATTGTCCATTTCAATGTAAGTTAAACATTACATTCAAAAATTAAGAATGCATATCATAGTCTATCCTCAATTGTTCTATGCTAAAGAATTTTTCTTAAGTACTTAGTTAATTGATAATTATATTAGACCATTTAATCATCTTGGATGAAATTAAATTAGGAAATTATCATATTCTAAGTTAATTCTAGTCTAATAATCCTAATCAATCTTTCTTGAGAATTTTTCCTATATCAAGTAAGAAAGATTAAAATAGTAAATTAACTATCTCATATCTTGATTTAAAAGGTAACTTTGAGCTAGATACCCTCATAATCCATCCTTAATAACAACCATTGTCTAATCCTAACCCATGCTAACTATCGTAACAATCCATCATCAAACATAATCCTTCATCTTTATCCTTAGCATTCAATATTGTCTAAAATTCCAAAAAAAAAAAAATTCCAAAAATCCAAATAAAATCAAATCATTGAAAATCAAAAGGTCCAAAAATCTAAAAAACACAAATCTTCCAAAATTGAAAAGTCAAAAGATAAAAAAAAATCATCTAAAATCGAAAGAAAATTCCAAAAATGTTGAAAAAAAATAATCTAAAATAAAATAGAAAACAATAAAAAAATTCTAAAAATCTATGCACAAAGTAAAAATCATCGAAAATATTAAATAATCAATAAATCAAAAAATCTTAAAAATCATAAATTTTCAAAATCTAAAAATGAAAACTTACCAAACCTCTCAAAATTATTTCCATGCCACCTATTTTTTGAACACTTCCAGAGACTGAGAAGGGGGAGGGGAGGTGAATCAGTCTTATTAAAATCTTAATCCCTTATGGAACTCAACTCTATCAGCACAATGCAATCTTCTTTAACCGATCAAGATCTTTAATCATAATAGTGACAAATATAATAGTTTGAATCCTCAACAACTTCAACAATTCTCAAGCAATAAAAGATATAGCAATTCTACTTCTAATCAGATTAGTAGCAAAGAGAAAGAAATAGAGAACAAATGCATGCACAAGTAGAACACTACATTTATGTGGAAAACCCAATGAGGGAAAAACCATAGTGAGAGTTAACTCACAATATAAAGGCTCACTACCAAAAAGACTTGCAAGAAGGCTCACTACCTTAGAGAAAAATATAATAGGACTTACAACACTGAAGTACCAACAAACTCTAGGATAAAGATACAAAGGACATGATGAGATTCACTATCTCAGAGAAGGATACAAAGTGATTTAAAAGGAATTACAATGATTTCCAACACATCACTCTATTGACTGCGGCATTATATCACACTTGATCTTTCTTATTTTACACTATAGCATTAACATCTTTGGATATTCAATATGGCTAACACACACTTTTTCTTCAAACTAGTACAAGTGTAATCTACTCCTCTCTATTGCATCTAAAATGATCATGCATTTATATCAACTACAACACTTCAAAACTTCAATTAGGTCGACCAGTAAATAATACAATCAATGAATTCAACAAGTTAGCCAACAAAACATAATATGGTCCTATCCATAAGATAGAGAGGACCAAAAATTGGTGCTTATTCCAATATGATCCAAAAAAAATTAAATGTTGGCACAAAACAATCTAAGTTGACATCAGGGAAACGTATGGATGAAATGTGAAGCACATAACCAGTTGGCTCATATCCACACTTCAATTTGAATTAACTTGATGTGATCCCAAATAGGATAGGCCAGAAACCAAATCTATCATAACACATCTTTCATTACTAGTGCAAATCCCCAAGCACATGTGGTGCAAGTAAATGAACAAGCCTTGTTAGGCAGATATCCAAAAAATCCTAGAAAGCCAACTCAAGACACAATGTGGCACTAAAGTGGACAATTAGCAATGTGTGGATCAACAACCACTTCGATACAACAATTTCATACATTTATCTCATATTTTCATGCCATCAACAACCACTGAAGGTCAAATATGAACAAAAAACTACAATCCAAAAATACAAAATGCTTAATCATGAGATATAACATTAATATATCAGCTTATAGACTACTTCAGACATGAAATTGGAATTGAGACACTACACATATATTAAGAGCATATTCACCAAGTCGCTGGAGCAGAGACATCAATACAGAGAAACACAAAGCATTTCTTGGACTAGTTTAGATAATTAGCTACACTACCAATTCTACAATTCATTTAACTCTCCTCAGCAACATAGGGGATCTAAAAAGATAGAAGTGCAATGTCCACATAGCACTAAAATTGAACCCAAAATTGCAAGACCAAACTTCAATAGCGGAGGAATGCACAACATTCTCCTAGACAGACTTCAATGCAACATCTTGAACCAAAAACATTTAAGCAACTTGTAGAGACCAAACATTTCTTTCAGTAACACATACATTATCAAGGACAACAAGAGGGAGCATAAGACATACTATATCCCATTACCAACATCTCTCCACTATCAGTCATGTTTCTAATCCTCATCTTAATAATACTAATCCTCATCTAAATATATCATTATAGAAAAAACTCTATTGACAACAATAGTGCACAATACAACTTTCTTTGACATGGAATAGGACATGACAATCAACCATAAGCTTCAAAAACTCTTCTTAGATAGGGCATGACATCCAACCATGAAATTCAACAACTCTTCTTGAATAACACATGAAATCCAATCATGGACTTCAACAACTCTTCTGAACTTCAGCAACACATCATATATCAGTGCCAAGAAAATATCTCCTCCAAAGTTGTCATGACAGACTTATCAATGATAACTACTACCACACATAAAAATTGCTTCATCCAGATGTGACATCAATGACAACAAGCAATCAATGTTGGTCTATCAATGAAAACAACTGCCAATAATCACAATAAACAATTAGTGTTGATATCAATGATAACCATTTCCAACAATCTCCCCCTTTGGTATTGATGGCGACACACCTACACACTCCCCCCCTTTGACATCAAGGAAAAAGGGCCATACACACTCGTACAAAGTAACATGACATTCTAAGGATAAAAATATCTTTAATTGAAATAGAAACATATTCTCCCCATTTGAGTTTCAACAAATCTTCTTCAATTAGCTATACATGCACAACCACTCCACATATTCTTCAAGACCCCCCTTTCTACCAACTCCCCTTGATGGGTAGCATTCATCAATGAAATGAATTTCTCCCCCTAGACAAATGCATCATTTATGCATCTAGTTAGGACAAGGAGAGGCAATAGCCCCTAGCTTTTGTCATAGGTACACAAAATTATCCTTTGAAAGTGTCTTAGTGAAAATGATTGCAATCTAGTCCTTGGTAGGAACATATTCCATTTTGACTTCATCTTTCACAACCTTCTCTCTCAGAAAGTGATACCAGATTGAAATGTGTTTTTTCCTTGGATCATTACTAGATTCTTGGAAATTTTAATAGAACTTGTATTGTCACACAATATTGGAATAGGTTCATCATAAATCACCTTGACATACTTTAGGGTCCACTTCATCCAAAGCACCTGAGTATAGCAATGTATTCTACTTCTGTTGTGGACAAAGAAACTAAATTCTGCTTTTTACTGAACCATGAGACCAATCTATCTCTCGAGAAGAATGCACTTCCACTTACATACTTCTTCGGTCATGTCAAAAAAATCTATCCAATCAACATCATATAGGCATTTAGAGAAAAAAATTATGCTTTTTATACCATAGGCCATAGTCTGGAGTACCCTTCAAGTATCTAAAAATTCTTTTCATAGCCTTTTCATGAGATTTATTAGGATTGGCTTGAAATATGGCAACCAAACATACCCCTTGTAGAGAAAACGTGACAACTACACCAACACATGTAATTGGTCTGTTAAAACACTATCAAGGGAAAGTTCCCAAATATATATTATGTAGAATAGATAGGAATTTTTGCACACCGTTATTTGAAAATAGAACTTTACATCGCACTAAAACATCTCATACAACAAGATATCATGCACTAGACATGTCCACAAATATGTATGAATAAAAATTTGCTTCAGGATGAATGCAGAGAATTCCAACAAGTGCTCAACATACCTTGAGTATGCCAGACCAAAACTCTATCACTAATATCTTCCACTTTAGAAGGTATAAATACTTTTAAACTTGGATATGGTACCTTCACATCTTGATCAACTTAACTTATGGACAACAAGATAGATCCCTTTTCTCTAGAGAGGAGCGAATCAAAATACCTTGATGTATTGCTAAAGAGAATGCACTGTGAATGCCTTGGAAAAATCCTGAAGCTTACTTTTCTAAGACTTCATCTTTATGTGTGATACAAAAAATTGAATGGCATCAATCTAAACAAGTGTACACAACATCTTCCTCCACCAGGATTTTCAATAAAGGTCCATTTATGCACAGTTGATCTGCACACCAACTAATTTGATTCAAATCTTCTTTCATGTCGAGGACTTCAAAACCTTTTTCTTTTCAAGGGGAAAAAAGGTTCTCAAAGTAAAATCTCCACCTAAGATAATTCTCTACCTTAGTTTGTCTTAGAATCTTGTGAAAAATGCACAAGTGTGGTATCATCCTTCTTCTCATGGTCTTCTTTCTAGATATTTTCACTTCCCTTCTTTTTCTATAATGAGATTCAACCTTTTTCTAAACTAGGGGCTTAACAAAGACACTTCTACTATATTTTTCCTTATATCTCATATCATTGCATTTTTAGCACACAATGTTGTGCTCTTAAAGAAATTTGTTTCTATTCACCTTAGATTTGTACTCATCAGCTTTGTGACCATAATTGTTGCAAGCATGGCAATATCCATGAAGTAAGATAGTGTTGTTTCTTGAGGCATAAATGATCTTTTGTTCATGTTATTCCTTCTTTGTATAACTCTACAATCAATAACCTTATGCCCAAAAATATTGCAAGAAAAACAATAAATTGGAAAAGTTTGATTAAACTTGGTAGGAGCATGATTTTTTGTATATGGAGGGCTTCTAAATCCTTTTTGCTTCTAATCAAAATTGGATCCATTTTCTTTATTTCCATTTTGAACAATATTAGCATCTCCAAAGTCATCCTTCTTAGAGTCTTTAGTGTAATCTTTATCCTCCTTTGTTTTAGTCCTCCCAAATGATTTGGAGATATCCTCAGACTTCTCTCCTTTACCAATTTTCTCCTTTTCTCTTTCCAAGGCATTCTTCAGAGTGCCAATTTCCTCCTCAAGCTTTAAACATTCAGGAGTCTTGTCTTTGAGCTTGAAATTCAAGAAATATTCAATATTCCTACCTTCCACAAACCTTAATTTCAAATACAAGATCATACCTTCTACCCTTTTTAATTTGATTTCACATTCTTTGCCTTTTTCTACTCAAATTTTCAATTTGTTAATTTCTTCCTTTGATTTTGCAAGAAAGATTTCACATTTCTGATTTAACCCCCTTGCTTCATTCAAGTCTTCTAGAGTAGACCGAAGTTTTCCTTCAAAGTATATTCCCCAATCATCTAGATTAAACTCCCAACCTTCAAGTTCTATAGATTCCAAATCTAGATAAGAGGAAAACATATCTTCATCACTTAAGGAGTTAGGCTCCTTGCATTTCTCAACATTGCACTTTCTATCAACAATATTGAAGGACATAAAGATAAATTCATCATTTTAATCAATCTCCTCATCTTCAGAGGAACCATTGCTTTCATTGAAATAAAGACCATTTTTAACCTTATCTCTTTTAATTCTATCATCTAATTCTTTATGTGGACATTTAGATGAAAAATGACCTTTTCTTCCACAATTGAAACATTTGAATGGTAACTTACCTTTGTATTTTCCAATACCTTTCTCGAGTCTTCTCACAAATTTTGCATCAACTTCATCAAATTCTTCATTCTAATCAGGAGCCTCATCTTCAATCTTTTTTTAGCTTGAAAGTAGCTTCTCTTTATGAAAAATATTTATCAAATTCTTTCATCTCAAAGGCATTGAGAGAACCAAAAATTTCATCAATTGAATACTAATCCAAGTCTTTAGACTCTTCAATGGAAAACACTTTATGACTGTAAGATTTTGGGAGAGATCTCAAAAACTTCTTCACAATTTCACTTTCCCTTACTTATCCACCAATACCAAAAATGCCAAAGACAACTTCTTGTACTTGGAGCATATAACTTGCAATTTCTTCATCTTCTATCATCCACAAGGTCATAAATTTACTTTCAAAGATCTACAAGAAGGGTTTGGTGAGTTGTAACATTGCATGTTGGGTACACCCACAAAAGTGGTTTACAATTGGAGTGAGGAAGGAAAAGTTGAAAAAATTGACCCCATGGAAAAAAAATTCATTTTTGGGTTCGAGTGAACTATTTGGTTTGAATGAACCAAAAGATTGTTTGCTAGAACCTAGGCTTGAGTGAACCCATTTAATGAAATTCCCCACCATTCCTACCAAAATAGACAAGGAAAACCCCTTTTCCCACCTTCTTGCTCTCTGGCACAAAAAAATCAGAATTTTTTCCCTTCGAAGCTCAAGTTGAGGATGAAAATGGAGGACAATTCACAAACCCAATTGGTATCAGGTAGTCCTCAGAATGAGCTATCCAATGACTATAATTTTAATATGTTTTGGATTTATTATGTATTTGTTTTTTTAGTTTTATTAAACATAGGTTTTTCATCGAAAATCAAGCTCTTTGTTTTGGACGTGGAAAAATAGCAGATTATCAATTTTTTTTTGAAAAATATGGGTGCACTAGATATTGAAGTCCTTGATCTAAAAAAAAGAAAAGAATTTCGATATACATACAAAAAAAGTTACGCATTATACAGTTTTCCTATGTCTGAATTATAATTGGTTTGACTTTGAAACTTGATTAAAGAAAGAATATTCAATAAAACACTATCTAACCAATTGGAAGCACTAGATATCAGAGTTACAAATCTAAATTCGAAAGAATTATAATTTATGCTTCATGGAAAAAAAGTTATGCATTATACGGTGAACATCACTCTTTAAAAATAATGTTTTCTGAAAAAAGCTAGTTTTTGAATTAGGAGATAGAAAGTGAAGTGCAATCTGATTCCAAAAAAACTGAAAAATATATATTTAGAATCTATAGACAAAATGTCACAAATTGCTAGTTTGCATCATCTTCATATTTGTCATGGTTTAGCCGCTATAGGTGCCCGAAAGTGAAGATTTAGCTAGAAAAAATTATTTCAGTGTCTAGTTTGGCCAAAAATTGTAAACCAGTGTTGTGGGATTACCCTGTTGTTCATTCATCATTTTCCTTCATTATTCTATTTCATTTCAAGGTTTAATTACCAATAAGGGATTTGACCAAGGTAAACCCCCATTTACTAACAATCAACAAGTTTTTCCTCTCTTGCATACTTTCGCTTGTAGATTTAGGTTGAAGACTTGAAGATAACTTGGTTTGCAAGATTGAAAAGTTACAAAGTTGCATCACAAATTTGTCATCTTCATGGAAACTCACCTACAGGTCAAATTCAGAAGTTTCATAATCTAGGATCTAAGAAGAAGCACGTGCAGATCTTAGAGCTTAGGATCACATTCAGAGTTTTCATAAATTCAAAATGGGACTAATATGCCACCTAGGGTGTCTTAGTCCTCCCAGGGGTTTTTTTCAGAGATTCTTTGAGATTTTGTTCTGAGATCCGAAGATTCCATATCTACCCCAGAATATAGTAGCAGGACTAAGAAAATAGTAAGGGCGTCTTAGTCCTCCCTAACATATTTTGACAATTTTTTTGCATTTCCAAAATCCTCATCACATTTCTAGACTTCCCAGGTACATACCCCCTAACTTGCTATTGCAGAATTTTGTTGTTTGATCTCCTTATTTGACTTGCATTGCTTGATTTTGTGTGTTGAATGTTCAATTATCTTTGTCCAAGAATTTTCTTGGTGGTGAACCCCTAAAAGCTGAAAGAACCCTCTCCTAGGTCCTCCTAGTTGAAAATTGACTCACCTTGTGAGGTTGCTAGTCAATCCAATTAGGATTCCTAGGACATAATTGCATGACCTAGAGAAATAGGGTGAACTCACACACCTTATTTTTCTTTGGTTCACTTTGGTGAACCCAACTTTTTTGTGACATTTATTTTTGATTTGGAGTTCATTAAATTCCTAAATCTAGGTTGCATTCATTCTTGCATTGCATTTGCATCTTGCATCAGTGAAAGAACATCTAGGGTCACACATTTGCATTGGTGAAAGTGCATATAGGTTGTATTTTTACTTTCTTGCATCATTTGATATTAATTCATTGAAAATTTGAAAAAGTACATTGTTAATCATCCTAATTGCATTTAGGAACATTCTTATTGCATTTAAAATAAAAAAATTGCATTCAATCTTGCATCCAATTGCTTGTTATTAGTCACCTTTTTTTGCATTCATTGACACACTTTTGTATTTCTAAACATTAGGTCCTTGGGTAGGCAACCTGGGAACACTATTATCAACCTAGATTTGTTTGTTTTTATGAAAAAACCTTACTAGGACTAAAATGCCCTTACTGGAATCTTAGTCCCTCTTTGGGTTTTTGCTTTAGATCCCTGTCTGAGTGATTTGCTATCTATTTCAGCTTCAGGAAACTCAAAATTTCACTAGTAGGACTAAGATGCCCTTATTGACGTATTAGTCCCTATTGACTTTGACCTTGTTGTTTTTAGGGTTTAAATCAGCTTTTCTGTACTTTTTTTTTCTATAGTTACTTTCATATTTTAGTTTTTTGATTTGTTGTTTCATCAAAATTAATAAGTCTAGCTTAATTTTTCTTCATTCATTGCATTTCCAACATTCAAAATGACATTCACAACATCTCATTTTTAGTCTGTTGCATAGTGTAATCAGCAAATTACCTTGTTTTAGGTCTAAAAATCTGAAAGTGCTCACATTTTTAAAACTTTGTACAATATGGATAAAAGTACTTTTCACTTTTGTATATACAATGTTTCTATTCATAAAGCTTTGCATATGTTTCATAAAAGTGCTTCTCATTCTTGGATACAAATTGTTTGCATTCTTAAATTTTTGCATACATTGGATAAAAGTGTTTTGCATCATGGGATATACCTTGTTTACATTCTTAAAGCATTGTGCATAATATGGTTAGAAGTGATTTTCATTTTGGTTTAAACAATGTTAGTACCTTACCTCTCTAGGCATGCTAAGAAAAAGTTCATATCCCCTCCCTATGAGAGTGTTTTAGTAAAAGAGAATGCAACCTTGGACAATCCTTACGATCATATTCATTCTTCTCCTAATATCTCTCCTATTTTTGAGGAAGATTTTGGTGTTCTAGAAGAACCAATCAATTAGAGTTTTGTGAATCCTAGTTGTTTCTCTCCTTCTACCTCTCTTAGTGGACAAGAAATTGATGAGCCAATATTTATGATCCTTCCCCTACCTATCCTATCATAGAAGACATTGTGGGACAAAGGGGTGAAAATTTGGACAATCATGACAATCACATTTGTTCTTCTCCTAGTATCAAGCTCCTAGTTATGAAGAAGATACTTTGATGATAGAGAATCTTAGTTTTCCCCCTTCACCTAGGGAAACCCTTATTGACCAAGAAAATTCAACCATTGATCATTCCCCTACTTGTGATGAAGTCATTTTGGAAGAACCAATCCTTGAATGTCAAGAACAATTGGTTTGTAGATCTCCTAAAAAATATCATACTAGGGAAGATATCAGGACACACAAGAAAATGTGAACATTGACACATGTCCTTCAAACACTAACAATGAGGCTTCCTTAGATGGAGATGATGAAGTCACATTAGAATCCTCTCCAATAAGACATCATGAAAATAGGGACAAGTTTTTTGAGGTTATGACAACACAAATTGGATCTCCTTTAATGAGTGAGCCTTCTAAGTCACCTCCCATTAGTGACCCACATAAAAAGAAAATTAGGGATTTCCTAAAATCTTTAATGCAACCTAAGAACAACAATTTTTTGCAGCAACTAAGTTATAATACAATTGCTCAAACATATACACTCCATCCTCTTTTCCTCAACATAGTGTGCCTATTTTTGAAGACCTTAAAAAGACTCCCGCTAATATATCCATATGGAAACTTATTCAACTATCACCTACATACAAGTGTCTATTTCAAGAAATGTTACAAATAAAGTAGGAGGAGATAAAATATTACATGAAATCAAATAATGTAACACCTTCCTTTGATCATGTGCAAGTCACACAACCGGAAATCACATTCCCTAAACATGAATTACCCTCACTTGAAAGTCAAAACAAAAATGAACCCTTGATGATAAAGGTGATCATTAATGAAACCGCAGTTAGGTGCACTCTCATAGACAATGGAGTAGAAACTAATGTTTGTAGCATTGACCTCCTAGACAAAATTGGCATGGACAAGAGACTTATTCAACTTAAAAATATTCATATTCGTGGCTTTGACAATGTTAATAGGTAACCACTAGGAACGATCACATTACCTATTGACCTGTCAGACCTATAGTGTTTCCTACCCCTATCCATATCATGCTAGGATCCCTTTCATACACTCTTCTCCTAGGGATACAATGGATTCATGCTATGAAAGGGGTCCCATCTACTCTCCACCATACAATGAAATTTGAGTACAACAAGAAGATATACACGGTTGAAGCAGATGAATGAAGCTATGAATCATATGATCACAATATTCTAAACTTCTCTAATACTTTCAGTCCAAGATTAAAGGTTGAACCTATATAAGTTGAGACTAATCCTTCACCTACAACAAAAGTATTTAGTGATAATTGGGGGTTGTTAGATTTTATGCATCGTTTCAATAAGGAATCCAAAATATCACCTTCAAGGTCTAAAGAGTCATGTACAAATGATTCATTTTCAAATACAAGTTCTAGTGATGATTGGGGTTTTACACCTTCCTTTATAGGAGAGTAAAATATCACAATCTAAACCAAAGAAACCTTTTGTTTCATTCACTAAACTTAGTTCTACAACATTACCCCATGGTAGTGACAAGGGCTATATAACTCCGATCCCTCACGAAGGGACAATCCATAACTTTAAAAAAGATTTGTGTTCTCATGAAGAAACAAATCTTTCTTAGAAGCATAAACCCCCTTCATCTAAATTGAAATATTGTTCTGGTATAGGATACAATCTCCCTTCTACATATGGATATAGTGAACACACGAAGCAAACCAACATACTAGACTCTTTCAAGAAAGATCTCTAAGGTTTACCTCCCTTATCTCCATTTTCATCTAAAGCTTTATCATTTTAGTTTATGTATGACATCTTGTGCAAATAAAGGAACATCTTCTATTGATCAAGAGAGTATCTTGTTGAGACTCCTCCAAGATCACTTGATATCTCTCCCTCCAATAACATGAAAAAAATTCTACTATAAGAATTCATTTTGTGCATATCATAGAGTTCATGGTCATCCTACTAATGAATGTAAAGATTTTAGTAGTAAAATCCAACATCTTAAGGAGTTTGGTACTCTTCCTAATGTGGGGGCACCTAATTCCTCTAATTGATACTAATTTTCACTCTAGCATGCATCTCATCAATCATTTTGGCTCACCCTTGTCCTGCACTAAGTGGGGGCAAGGGATTAGGTAGCCTTGTCCTCATATGCCACTTGTTGTTGTCTCTTTTGGCTAGTTGACCACCTTTCATGTATATATAAGAGCAAGCTTGGGATGTGGATGACATGCCTTAAGTTGGCTCACATGTGATGTACTGAGTTATACATTTTGGGGGAAACCCCTTTCTTTTTCATGACATAGCTTATCAGAAACATATGACTTGGTATAGGGCTTTCCGAGTAACCTCTAATGTATTCCTCTACTTTAAAGAAATTGCTCACAACAATGGTGTTAGCAACCGCTTTAAAGTGGGGGCATACATCGACACTCGTGTTTCATTGTGTGATTTTCTTTTGTCTTGTGATGCGTCCTTTTCTTGGTGGTTTCATTGTGTTTGATTTCCTCTGAGAGCGTGATATTTCTTTGACTTGTCCTCTCTTGGTGACATTAGGCACAATGCTCCCTAAGAAGAGACCTTGCACAAACTAAGCAAAATCCCTTCAAACATCCCTCTATCTCGTTGCATCTTTGTACCTTAATAAAGTCATGGAGGTATGGCTTTGATATGGTCTCTTGGGGCTCACCTACTAAACAACTAGCTTCACTAGCCCTTGTGAGTGTGCATTTTATTTTTGTCCTTATCATAGTCATGTGGGTATGATGTTGATATGGAATTCCTGGGGCTCACCTAGTGGACACCTAGCTTCACTAGCCATTGTGAGCATTCTTGATTGCATGGTTGGCTACTTTAGTGTGAGTTTGAAGCAAGTTCATCCTCTCACTAAAGTGGGGGCTAAATGTAGCATAGGAAAATGCATACCCTTGCATTTTCACACTTGTTTGGGCCCACCTTGCTTTATTTATCCTTCTTTATGTCTTAATTGGTCCTATTTTGCATCCACAAGACTAATAAACCACATATTTTTCTAGTTAATCCCGACAATCATCAATGGATAAATGACAATTAATAATTATTTCTTAGTGTCCCTGATTTTCCCTGATTTTTGGTTCAGGACTAAAATTCCACCTAGGGCATCTTAGTCCCCCAAGGGTCTTGGGACCTAGATTTTAAGTACACCTGAAAAGGTACCTTTTTGGAGTCTGTGCCCCAAGATTTGAGCCTCGGGACCTCCTTGGCTTATTTTCAGGATTTAATTTCAAATTCTGGCAGGATTTAGCCTCCTTTAATTAATATTTTCCTATGGCGGCTTGTTGTGGTGTAATTTCAGGATATTAAGCATAGATAAGTATAAATACAAGGTTCCTTCATTCATTTTCATACGAATTTTGTGAGAGCATATCAAGACTTCACCAGAGCATTCAAGAGCAGGTTATCAAACATTTGGAGCCATCATCAAGATTCAAGCATCATATCAAAGGCGATTCTTGCATCATGTGTGTTTTTGTGCTAATATTTGTGATGTAGGGTTTTGATTCAAGCAAGAAATTCAAGCAAGATCTATCAAAGCATTCCATAGATTCAAGAGATCTACATATAAGCTAGACACTTCACACAAGTTTACAGACTTTACAACAAGGGTTTGGTGAGTTGTAACATTGCATGTTGTTCATTCATCATTTTCCTTCATTATTCTATTTCATTTCAAGGTTTAATTACCAACAAGGTGTTTGGCCAAGGAAAACCCCCATTTACTAACAATCAACAAGTTTTCCTCTCTTGCATGCTTGTGATTCCATATTTAGGTTGAAGACTTGAAGATCATTTGGAGTGCAAGATTGCAAAGTTACAAAGTTGCATCACAAAGTTGTCATCTTCACAGAAACTCACCTATAGGTCAAATCCAAAAGTTTTAGAATCTGGGATTTTAGAAGAAGAAAGTGCAGACCTTGGAGCTTAGGATCACATTTAGAGTTTTCAAAAATTTAGAACAGGACTAATACGCCAGCTACGACATCTTAGTCCTCCTAGGGGTATTTTTCAGAGATTCTTTGAGATTTTGTTCAGAGATCTGAAGATTCCACATCTTCCCCTAAAAACAACATCGAGAGTAAGACAACAGTAAGGACATCTTAGTCCTCCCTAGCATAATTTGATAGCATTTTTTCATTTTTAGAATCCTCATCACATTTCTAGACTTCCTAGGTACATACCCCCTAACTTTCTGTTGTAGAATTTTGTTGTTTGGTCTCCTTATTTGACTTGGATTGCTTGATTTTGTGTGTTGAATGTTCAATTATCTTTGTCCAAGCATTTGCTTGGTGGTGAACCCCTAAAAATTGAAAGAACCCTCTCCTAGGTCCTCCTAGCTAAGAATTGACTCACCTTGTGAGGTTGCTAGTCAATCCAATTAGGATTCCTAGGACATAATTGAATGACCTAAAGAAATAGGGTGAACTCACACACCTCATTTTTCTTTGGTTCATCTTGTAAGATTTAATACTAGACCCTATGTTTCAGCTGCATGCATGTTTGTATTTAGGTAAGCTCACCACAGAGCTATCAGGAAACTTGATAGCACTATGATTGGAGCGATATAAATTATATATCGACACCACCCTTTATGGGGTAGACCGAAGCTATCACAAAAATATTTTGATGTAAACCCATTTTACTTGCTTACTATTGTTTCTTTGATGGACACCCATTTAGGTCGATGCCATCACCCTTGATCTACCATCGAAGGGTAAATTTAATACCTTTGTTTTGCCTTGTCACTAAGGGAAACGATGGGCTCATATCGCCTAGTTTTGTATATGGGATTTTGCTACTTCTTGCAGATTGAAGATACCATATTTATGTTGCCATGTTTGTTCAAGATGAAGGTTGAACGATGAATTTCATTCCTTAAATTTGATTGCATGTGTAGTATAGTGAACCATTGTTCAATAGGAATGAAAACGAAGTTGTACATGGAGGCGATTACACCCAAGCCAAGGGTGGGTGTTGTGGCTACACCCTTGACTGGACCTTTTTTTTTTTAAGAAACAGTCAACAATTGTGGGTTGATTTAGAACATATGTATAATATATGTAAACTATGAACAAGGGTTTCAACCCGAACTTGGTTAAGATTGATCATATAGATTTGGCCATTTTATCATTGTTGATTAATGGTTAGCATGTCGTTCAATACTTTTAAATTCATTTCAAAAGTTGATAACTTCATTTTAGTTATTTAGATTACATGAAATTTTATATACAAATGTTTAGAATAATTAAGCTTGGAAAACGAGGCAATGGAACTTGAAGTTGCAACCATAAACCATTGTAAATGACATTGTTTTGTCATAAACTGTAACTGTTTAGCTAGAAACAACATTGTATTATTGTAAATAGTGAATGTTTTGTTGGAAACAACATTGTTTTGTCATAAACTGTAACTGTTTAGCTGGAAACATCATTGTATTTATGTAAACAATGAAGTTATATTGGAAAATGAAATTATTTTGTCATAAACTATAATTGTTTAGCTTGAAAGAGTATTTTATCATTGCAAATAGTGAATGTTATGTTAGAAACAACATTGTTTTGTCATAAACGATAACTGTTAGCTTAAAACAACATTGTATTTTTTATAAATAGTGAATGTTCTGCTATAAATGACATCGCTACATTATAAAAGTGTATGTGTAGTTGAAAATGGTCTTGTTTAGAAACTTTTTAGTTGAAACAATATTGATTAGTTGTAACCCATGAAATTCTACATGAAACAACTTGTTTAGTAATTGTTTAGTTGGAAACAATATTATTATGTTTAAAACAGTGAATGTTCATATGTAAACAACAATGTTAGAATATTACAACTTGTGTGAATACAAAAGAAGCAACAGTATGTGAGAAATTGTTAATACAGATTTATTCTGGATTCTTTATTTTCATGAAATTCTAGCAAAAGAGACGTAAAAAATTGAATATTATTAAATGATTACAATATGATTTAATGGTTTATTTAAGAATATATGCACAAATCAATAACTTAAGTAGGCACATATATGTGTATGCACATAGACTTCGTCTATGTACATATACATACTTGTGACATACCTTCTTTTGTTTCTTACTTAATTCATTTCTAAATGGATAATGCTTTATGTTGAAAGTAAACATGGGTCATGTGAATGACATGACTGAATAATGTAAAGTATCGTTCCATTTGAACCATGTATCTGATTTCTGTTTAGTGAGGAAATTAGTAATTTGATTTTCTTTTATGTAGGTATATGTGAGAAGAATATTCTTTTACTTGAATAGAATAGTGGTACCTAAGTAGACTAGAGCACCTCAGGGTAGATGTTGCTAGAGGCTAGATATTATGAAATGTTGAATTATAGAAAGTTACCTTCCCGGACGAGTGCCGAAATGGAGTTCATAGAGTATAGGTTTGCTTTAGTAGAACCTATTGTTTATTGTTGCAACACAATTTTTATGCTTGGCCAAGCAATATAGTTCATTTTGTATGTATGAACTCTATGATATCACTCTTTGTCACTCTTAACATCGATCTTGCATTTTATTTTCTAACTTGTAGATAGAAATTGCATGTTGATGTATGGGCATGCACCAGATTCCACCTTACAGATTGTTCTCTTGCTAAACTTTCCGTGCAAGGTCGAGTATTCTTCAAGTTGGAAGAATTGTGAGGAAGCGTAAGTTTTCTGGTTGGGTGGTAAAGCGTTTCAACCATGTTCTCATCTACCAGTGGAGGCGAGCGTCAAGAGGAACCTTAGATGTACAAAAGACTATTTAGTCTATGATGTAACCTTGACGTAATACTTGATATACCTTGATGTAAAAGTTGTACAATGTAATGACTTTGTGGCATTATGAGCCAAGTCAAACTTGATATTGTAATTTGACTTTTGAATTGAATATATGAATCTTGACTCATTTTAATTATACATGTGTTGCTATGAATAACTATAGCTACTTAGTTATGTATTTTTACTTTGAATATATTCATGTGTCATTTACAATAATATTAATTAAGTAATAATTTAGGAAGGGTTATTACACATTTGTTGCAGCAATTCAAGATCCATTATCATATCAAATTCATTAGGAATCAAGCATGTTGTTGAGCTAGTGTTGTGATGTAGCATTCAAGATCCAAGATTAAGCATTTTTCTACCTCTATTCAAGATCAAGATCTACATTCTACATGGCCACTTCATGTTAGATTATTGATTTACATCTCAAGACATCATTCAAGACATCATTGTTCATGTTTCATTGTTTCATCATAAGGTTTAACTACCTAAATGAGGTTTGTCCTAGGCAAACCCCTATCCTCTAACAATCAACAAGTTTTTTTCTCTCTCTCTCTCTCTCTATATGCGTGATTGTAGATCTAGGTATCTTGGAGCTTGAAGATCCTTTGAGGAAAATGTTGCAAGATTGAAGAAAAGTTGTCAAGTTTCCATCTACATTGCAAGATCATGAAAAATCACTTACAGGTTGCAAATCAAGGTTTTTGACTCGGAGATTCGCCAGGAAGGAAGTTACAAGAGATCACCACAGAATACCAGAATTTCAGCCAAACCCTAATACTGAGACTAAATCGCCACCTGTGGTGTTGAGTCCTAGTATTTCCATTTTGCAGGTTTCAAGAGATTTAGATATGTCCCTGTGAGATTCCAGTTTTGGCACAGAAACCCTAGTTTAGGACTAAATCGCCCAAACTAGCGTATGAGTCCTAGTGGGTATCAAACTATAGAGTTTCTAAGTTTTGGAGTGTATTTTGACCTCATCTTTCTTCCAAGTACCCCTCTTCTCATTCTCAGTTTGTTATTCTATATTTTGAAATTTCATTTCCTAGGTCATTGAGTTAGGTTTTGCATGTCACTTTCATTCCTTGTCTTTTCAAACCTTTGTTTGGTGGTGAACCCCCTTTTAATCCTTAATCACACCCTTAGGACATCCCTATTGCAGATCTCTTTCCCCTTTACATCCTTGAATTGAGATCTCTATAATTTTCTTGAATGAAACTTGAAGAAAATTGATGGTTCTATTTCCCAATACATAGAACAACAATTTTCTTCATTTCATCGTGCCTTGACATTGGCCTTCTTATGAACCAAACAAACAAAGACTTTCGAAAAATATGTGACTTAGAAATAAAAAGGAGAGTTTCCTCAAAGTCTTCACTTGAACAATGATAGCTCACCTTTTGTCTCTACAAACCTCTTTTAAAAAAAAATAATAATCAATACCATTTAAAAGAACAACGCAATCTTAAACAGCTACACAACAGCTCTCTTTAAGCGAGCAATTTTTCTTCTTCATTCGCTTCTACCGACAATTCCAGCAAATTCTTCGTCGATCTGTCAGGCGCTTCTGAATCAAGTTTTTGACTACGAGAAACCATGGGAAAAAAAAACAGACTCAAATCAACATTGTGGTCATTGGCCATGTCGACTCTTGAAAGTCAACTACCACTGGGCATCTGATTTATAAGTTGGGTGGAGAGTTCCCTAATCCATAAAATATGAAAGTGTATGGAACGGCATAAGGAAGCAAGTTCACCGCAGCAACAAACACATCAATGCAAAAACCTCAAACAAATCAAACTCGCTGATTTCTCCCACTTATCGATTGAACAACCATAGATCGAATCACCCAATTCGATTTAGAGCAATACCCAGATCTCACATTTACCTCAAAAATAGAAAAGCGGAGACTTGCTCTTTAAATCTCTTAAAACACATCAAACCCTCAAAAGAGATTCAGGAGGCTGCATGCTATAAGATTGGATTAGAAAAACACAACTCTAAACAGCGCTTCAACAGCTATTGGATATGCAAGAAAATGAAATGAAATGGAATGGAATTGTGATTTCATTAACAGAGCATAACACCCTGTGAAGCCTTCTACACCTCAGAAAGAGGATCGATGACTTCCCTTTGAAAACTTCTGGCGACTCCTTGCAAACAGCAAATTTAAGAGAACTCTCCTTGGCGGCTTCAAAAGCTTTGCTCTGTCTTTGGCTGGCTCCTACGATCTTCAAGGATTCTCACAACTTGCACAATCACTAACCATGGAATGATGTATTCACTGAGTCTTTCCTCTTACTGCAGGATCATGCACAGATTACAGCTCACAGTTTGGCTTCTCACTCTTGCACAGCTGATAGAATACAGTTTGCATTCAAACTCACTTTCTGGCTGGCAATTACACACCTTCCCTCTGTGGCTCTGATACCATGAAAATATAACACAAGTATAGAAACAAAGAAGAGCCAAACAGAGAAACAGAGAAGAGTGGCTGCAAAACAGAGCACTTAGCTCTCTGTATTCATATCCAATTTATAGCAAAATACACAATGAATTCTACAGTTACCCAGTCAAGCAGTTAGCTCAAACATTAATTCAAAGAAGGAGGCTCGGTCAGAGAAGAAGATGGCTTGCACAGATGTAGGCCATATCATTGTCAGTTTTGACAGAGTTAATTTATTCTAATACTTTCCCTATGCAACGTTAGCTATCTCTTCTTTTCTTCGCCCTTTACGGCTTCACAAAATCTATAGGGACTTCAAATTACTTTTTGGCTGCGTCTGTTCTTCAACTAAATCAGCAACAGCAGATACTAGAGATGGCGAATTCTGAACACTGTAACTGCCAATTTCAAACAGGGTATCTCACCTCTCTTGACATTTGCTGTGGCTTTGACAATTCAGACTTGGGCAGCTGCTTCAAAACAGGCAATCTCTTAATCTTTTGCATGCATCTTTTCTCCCTGCAATAACAGAGATCTCTAATCTTCTTCTCCCATAATCCTGGTGCTTTGATCTATCAATATTCTCTTCTGGATTTTTTCAGTCTGAACAGGCTTTCCAGTTCTATTCTAGTTACAATTTACAATTTATATGAATCATTTAAGACTTGAACCTCAAACATTCGAGTACTATACCAACTCAACTATTGAACCATTTTTGACCAACCCACTCCTAATATAGCTTATTTGCCAAGAAACGGCAGCTAGATTTGAAGGATGTGTTCTCTATCTTCGTGTCTTAACTCACACGATTTTTTTTCCTTTCCTTTTCTTTTCTAATATGTCTATCAGTATTTTTACCTGAGGGATGGCATATGCTGCGCGTTAGTGACAGTTTGGCGACAACAAAATTAGCGTTTACTATTGTGATGAGCAATCTTCAATATCTTGAAATCAGGCGGGGGTAATCTTTAATTTCCTTATATCAGGAGTCGTTTTCATATAGTTTATATTATCATATGCTACCATGTTTATGAAGATGGTTGTAGAAGTCCATTATAAACAGCGAATATATAATGCAGCTGCTTATCATTAACCATGATCAAGAATGGCTAATTTTTCTGCATTATCTTATGCTTCGCTGACTGTTTTAGTCTTGTTCTTCCTAAATAAATATAATCTCCTGGATCCAATATGCCATACGCATTTTTATTGGAGTAATGGTGATATAAACAGAGGAAGATCTAAGAACTATGCCTGAATAAGTAATTATAAGAAAAAAGGGATTAGTTAAAATTGTTTTACTACAGCTCACAATATTTCGTTTCTTCCATGAGAGATAATTTGCTATTTCATGTAGACCATTTATTTGTTCTATTTCTTGGCAGTTGTCTGAAACACTAACACCATAGATCGCAGACTGAACTCAACATGGACGCTTGACGCATTTGTTGGAAAATACCCTGAAGATTTACAGATTGAAGTTACGATTGAATACTGACGGGCCATTAGTCTTGTAAGATAACGATGATCACATATAAAACATCTCTTAATGAGTTTTGCAAACTGGAAGATCGCGGAAAAGCCTCTGGACTTTTCCATAGTGGAAAATTCCAGGAAAGCTTGTGGACATATTCAAAAAGGAATATCCTAGGAAAGCTCGTAATGGGATATATAAATCATAGTAGAGAAAGAAATTTAAAAGTAACGAGAATTAAACACGAAAAAGAAAAGGCATATCTTTGCGTACCTTGTTCTCTCAAATGTTAGTGCTTTAAGTCTACAGAATCTGAAAACCTCACAAACCAAAAAAATACAGATTGTTAATATAAAAGCTACGCTTTTCATTAATATGATTATAGAGCACTCAAAAATCATTTCAAATAGTAAAAGAAAGTCAGAAATATTCTTTAGCAGATATCAATATGCATTGCATTTGCTCCTTCCCCTTCTTAATAGCTCACAAATGTTAAATTTACAGCATGTGTAAGACAAATCATATATACATACTACGTAGAACACATTAAAAATTGTTTGCCACACTTTATCGGTTCGGTCTTTAAACGGAAACTAAAGAATCAAAGAAAAGACAGAACCGATATAAATTCGGCGATATGTTACCTCCTACAGCGTGATTGAGCAAACCGAAACTGATCTCTGCTATTAGCTATAAACCAGCTCAAGAGAGCCCTTGCTCCGATCCGACTTCTTCGTTACAAGGTTCTAGGCGATCGAACCTAAAACTGTGTTTTATATCGATCTTAGACGTCAGAAGCAATGTGAAACAAGATCTCGTTGACAATGGCTTAAATCGCGATCGAACCTAAAATGCTGCAGATCCGTTGAATTTTATTCCCACGATGTCGAAAGATACCTTTGTGAAAGCTACACAAAATTAAAAATAGTGAAAAATTAGCCACTTCAGATTCATCGTAACACGTGAACGACTCAACTTGTTTTAAATTAACATTAATTATCATGAAGGAATCTTCGGTTATCGAATAATGCAGTGGACCACTATCGCATCCCAGTCCTTTCATGTGTATTGGCGAAGGCATCGAAACGCGTTTCAGCTTTTGGCCGACTCACATTTTGCCGCATGAGGAACTTATTAAATGTCTTAAATGGACAGCCTTACAGGTTGCACTGTCAATTTGCAGTTAATGAGCGGCCAATATATCTGTTTGACCAAGGTAAAGAAGCATTAATTAATTAAAACATATCTAGTTGCATCTGTAAACAAAATCTAGCATTAATGAATTAAAACATATCTAGGTGCAACTGCAAACAAAAACATAAAAAAATCATAACATCACATTACACATGAATATTAGAATTTTTTATGTGGAAAATTTAGAATGGGAAAAATCACGGTGAGGATTAACTCACAATATATTATCACTGGTCATAAGATATTATAGGGGCACACTACCAGGACACACTGTCCTTGAAAGAATCATAACGTGAAAAGATTATAAAAAGAAGTATGGCTCACTGCCGAAAGATGAACTGATAGAATACACCTTCTATGTGTTGAGTTAAGTTCCAATTAAGCTTTGGAATACAAAATCCTACACCGGTTTGTAGGTTGAAAACAACTATCAACAACTTCGTACAATGTCGTGCATCACTTCTTATTACTTGTCGCATCACTCACATACATTATCTACTATGTATATCTCCAGTGCAAAAATATTTCATACATATATATACCAACTTACATCAACATACATCAATTAGGTCGGCCTAATTGAGTGTATACATAATCGATTCAAAGTAGCTTGTCAGCTCAGACCAAAAAAAATTTTGTGCTCAAAACAAAACATGCAAGACATAATAAAGATCTCTTTAATCATCCACAAAGTGTACACCACTTATCCATGTCGACCAGAGGAATATCCAAAGCCTATATTCCAAACTTATGTCATTTAGATATCTTTCAACCCATTCAACCAAAATTCTTGAAAGCTCGTCCATAGATGCAATTATTAGTCCTAAACAACATATTAAAGCCACATAAGTCGATCTTCTAATATGAGCAATTCCAGACCAAATTACCAGATTAAAATAGCAAAAACACTGTTTACTGGATAGAAAAAAATTGTCACCAAACGATGTTGGCATTGTTGATGGTACCTTTCAAGAGAGATAGGATACTTGTATTTTGTTTGTGTTGTTGCAATGCTAAAAACACCATCAACATGCATCAATGGAAACACACTAGAGGGCTTCTTCTTCATTCTTCCAACAATCTCCCCCTTTGTCATTGATGGAAACATGTGCCAAAAATGAAGTTTCAAAAAAAAAAAAATGTTTAGACTCCAAAACCAAAATTGTGCGAATTCCCCCTTTCAGATATACACTTGAAACACATAACTTCTCTACAACCAAAAATTTCTTCCCAACATTATTTTCTCCCTACACAGACCCCTTCTCCACATAGAACCTTCTTCTCCACACAAAACCTTCTCCCCCTTTGACATCAAGGACAAAGGGTGTAAAATAAATAGAATAAACAAAAACATTTATCTGGAACTTGGGGCACCTTTTAATTCTTTGAGAATAGCTTCTCAAGTAGGTTTTCCATCATCCTACATCCGTTTTGCTCTGACAAGAGTTTTATGCAATGATTTCAATTCTACTAAGCATTCTTCTCTTTCTTCCAAAGTGGATGGATTAAGATTCATCTTGTCTAGTTTCTCTGCATCCACCAAGGCACTTGATACAGGAATGTGTCTAGACATTACTAGATCTCTAAGTTGTCCAAACCACCTAATTGCGTCTTCTTTTTGCTTCTATAAAGTGAAAAAAATTCTTTGCAAGTTTGCAATAAAAGTCTAGGCAATATAAATTTTGTCATCTACAATTTTGTAGGCTCCGGAGGCATTGGCAAGTTGAGACTCTATTGAGTCCATTAAGTCTTTAATTCCTCGCGTGGCATCTGGCCACCACATGCAATACACAAATAATATTTGGGCTTCCTCTTCACAATCCTTTACCTCTTTCAAACATTGCAACACCTTCTTGTGTGTAATATCACATTTATCCTGCAATACTAGAGTAACCTTTTCTCTAAAAGTCTTGACTCAACTTATTTTTCAGTATGCTTCTTAAGGCTAGAGGTATATTATTTAAGTGAGTCAACTAAGAACTTTAAATTTTCAATGGGGGCTAACTTGATTCATCGATTATGACACTAGGAGCTATCTCCTGCAAAGCCTTAATGGCATCATTTACCAATTATGTCCCTTTCTGGTAGGTTTCAACAATTTCCTATGTACTAGAGTCAAGAAAAGTACCACAAATCTTTATTCTTTCAACTGGTGAGATCTTAGTCAGGTCCACATAACTTGGATGTGATGGAAGTTGAATCAACTGAGGTGGTAGCACATGTTGAATCCTTGTTTTCCTTGTCAATAGACCCTTAAGAGTATTTTTGGATGATTCTCCAAATGGCTTTGATGGCTACGTGGTCTTGGATGATTCTTCTTCACTTCTTCCAACCTGTGTTTCTTCCTTATTTTCTTCTTTCTTTTCCTCTTCTTCTTCTCTGGAGGGTTTTTCAGATGGTTTATCTTTGTTTTCTTCCTCTTTTTTGTCTTCGTCATATTTTCCATCATTACTCTTTTCATCTTTGTTTCCTTCATCTTCATTCTTGTCTTCTCCATTATTTTCGGTATTCTCATGGTTTTCTTTTGGATTGTTACTGGTATCATTTTTATGTTGATCTTTAGTCTATTTACTGGTTATATCCTCTATATCATTTGGAGGAGCAGACATCTCCGAAGTGGTATGTACATTATCATCCTTATCCAAAATAGGATGGTCCTTTACTTCTGTAACATCAACAGGCTCCTATACTTGAACTGTATGAGATGAAGAACTAGTTCTCACCCCATATTTCTTTGCCATTTCCCTTATTGTATCAAGAGTCTCTCGCCTCAACCTTTCAGTACTATCCTTTTCTTTAGTCATTAGAAGAGTGACTCTCTGTTTAAATCTGAACATCTAAGAACATTCTTTTAATAGGGTAGCTGCATCTTCCTTAGATAAGGAGGATCCATATGTGTTCAAGGCATCTGATTTGATTTTGTCCTCAATAGTTACTGCTTCATGCCTTCTTTGTACTAAAGCTTCCCATACATTGTCAGTCACCTTCTTCATTATAGATTCCATATTCTCATAAAAAAAAACCATATATTGAATGAAAGAATTTGTGATTGTTTCCTTACCTTCTTAATTAACTTCATCAATTAACTTAGTAGTAAATAAAAGATCCTCATGTTCTATCATATTATTTACTAAAGTCTCCAATTTGAAAGGAGGGTAATCTCTTACTGGAGGAGAGTTGGGCATATCTTCCATAGGTTATGATGTGGCTTCTTCACCCTTATTTTCATGTACATTAATTTTGAATGCATTCATTTCATCTTCTGTTTCTTCTTCATCAGATAAGATTTCAACATTGTCTCTAGTTTCTGCTTCTTCATTGCTGGTGGAAGCATTGCTTCTTCTATTCCTTTTCAACTGCTTCTCTTCTTGTAATCCAAGATCAATTTCTTCTTACGGGTGAAGCCACAATAGTGGTTTACAATTTGATGGAGGAAGGAAAACTCACAAAAAATGACCCCATGGAAAAAAAATTGATTTTAGGGGTTCGAACGAACCTATTGGTTTGATCGAACCCCCGAGCAAATCCATTTAATTCCTGCCCACCAAAAAAACCAAACAAAATGTATTTAGAGAGGTGGTTCGCTCGAACCCCCCTTATCCCTCATTCTCTCTCTCAGACACAAAAATAATCTAAATTTTTGCACTTCAGAGCTCAGGTTGAAGATGAAAATGGCAGATACTTCACAAACCCAACTGGAATCAAGTAATCCTCAGAACGAGCTATCCAACGAATATAATTTTAATATGTTTTGGTTTTATTATGTATTTGTTTTTGTAGTTTTATTAAACATAGGTTTTTCACCGAAAATCAAGCTCTCTATTCTGCACATGTGGAAAAATAGTAGATTATCAAAAAAAAATTTGAAAAATATGAGTGCACCAGATATTGAAGTCCGTGATCCAAGAAAAAAAATTTGAATTTCGATACATACAAAAAAAGTTACGCGTTATTTATGGTCGCGCTATGTCTGAATTGTATTTGGTTTGACTTTGAAACTTGATTAAAGAAAAAATATTCAATAAAAAACTATCTAACCAAGTGGAAGCACTAGATATCAGAGTTACAAATCTAAATTTGAAAGAATTAGAATTTTATCCTTCATGGAAAAAAATTTATGCGCTATACGGTGAGCATCACTTTTTAAAAATGTTGTTTTATGAAAAAAAACTAGTTTTCGAGGGAGATGGAAAAAGAAGTGCAAACTGATTCCAAAATTTTGGAAAAAAATATATTTAGAATCTACAGACAAAATTTCATGAAACTCTAGTTTGCATCATCTTCAAATTCCTCACGGTTTAGCCGCTATAGGTGCTCGAAAGTGAAGATTTAGTTAAAAAAAATATTTCAGTGTCCAGTTTGGCCAAAAATTATAAACCACTATTGTGGGATCACCCTAGACACATCACTTAAGTTCCTTTTTCTATTTTCCTTTTGCTTTATTCTTCTTCTGTGGGTGGTAGATGGTACAACAGGAGGTACATTTCTCTTCTTAGAAGCTCTGGTCTTGGGTCCAGAGGAAGCAATTACATTAACTACTACTGGAGCATTGTGCTCTACCTTCTTTCCTTTCACTATTGCAGCTACACTAGGTGTTTTAGGTAATGCAAATGTAGTGGTGGAAGGTGCTCTTCCTGATCTTCTTAGCCCAGAGGGCATTTCAACTGATCTGGTCCTCTTCTCTTCAACAACTTCCCTTAGCCTTTCAACATAATGCTTAGAAAGTGAATGCATTTGGAAAAATTCCTCAACATTTCTATTTACCCTTTTTTCCCTTTGAGGTGTTGAAGTTTCCAAATGAACTTTGGAAGACTTCTCTTCATATGTACCATGTCAAGGTAGAGTCTAATCCTTAGGGTTGCTTAGCAGAATCTCAATGAGTCTCCCAACCACCTGCTCATCAATCTCATATCCTAGAGGCTTTATACATAGAGTTCTAGGTTCTACTACCTCTATGATGTATTCATCAATAGATACAAGGAAATTTATCTCTTTTGAATATTTCTTTACTAAGCTCCTTGGAACTCTTTCTCTTTCATACATATTGTTCTTAAAAACTGCGAAGAATGTAGTTAGAGAATCACCCTGTGCTTTGAAGTCTCCAATGTTATTTAGATGTTCAAAAATTTGATGTGCCATTGGTTTGCTGGTATCCCATATGATATTTTTCCTTCTAGGTAGCTCCCTTAGAAAGTAAAGTAGCAAGTAGACTACCAATGTACCAAACTTAAATGAATATTTCTTTGTTTTATTCTGGCATATGTTATCCATAAGTTGCTACCAGAGTAACTCACACAAATCATAGTCTCTTCCATTTACTACCATATCATATGCAACATAGATTGCAATTGCAGACACAAAATTTCCTTTTTTTATGAAGTAGATTTTCTGACCTATCATTATTGTAG
The DNA here is from genome assembly GCA_007258455.2 of Sequoia sempervirens. Classification (NCBI taxonomy): domain Eukaryota; kingdom Viridiplantae; phylum Streptophyta; class Pinopsida; order Cupressales; family Cupressaceae; genus Sequoia; species Sequoia sempervirens. Next base: position 351,600,450 of record VDFB02047230.1, read on the forward strand.
TATACTTTACAACAGGGTTTGTAATGGGTTTGGTCGTTAGTGCTCTCCCATCATATGTGGCACTAGTTAGTTTCATAGCCACATCATTTTTTACAACCTTTAGTACTGGCACGAGTCTAGTGTTACAATGACCAATCATGGCTTTAATCACTTCCTTGGTAATTACTCCAAGCACACTTGTCCATACAAATTTATCGTGCACTCTACTAAGTGCTATTGTTACAAACTTTGTGGGTATGTGCAAGATCATCATGGAAAAAATAGGCCCTTAAGTGGCGAAAAATTCAAAAAAATCAGAGTTAGGCAACTTGACATAAAAAAATTGAATAAGTTATCTATATTATTTCAAATATATGCAAGAATAGAATTTGTAACAATTGAATGCAGTTTCTAAACTACTAGGTTTTTTTTTATAAAAAATCTATTTGGTGAAAATTTGAAATTTAATGCAATAGTACTTAAATTTGGGAAAAAATAAGAAGTAGGTGTAATACCCTAACACAATAAAATGATAATATTTTTTAAAATATTTTAGATATAAGTAGAGGACTCATGTCCCGATGTGATGCATATTTTTTTGTAATTTTTTTCCAAGTAAATAATTAATTATGAATTTTTTATTAAAAATTTTAAAACATATAAAAATTGTATGTTTGACCACCTTAACTTGGTCAAAACTTCATGAAATTCAATTTTTTTTTTAATCCTATAGTATGTGAAACATAAAATGTGATGCATGTTTTGGATTCAAAAAATGTTATACCGTTTGAAAGCTATAGATGTTTTTCAATTAGCCTCTCAATCAGGACCTTAGTCGCAATTCAAATAGAAAATGAATAATAATTATTTAATAAATTCAAAGTAAAGCAGAATTTATATTGGTGGAAAGTTGAGAATCTCCTTAAAAGCCCTTTTTGTTTCATCAATTTGGGGTTAAAAAAAAGTCGTCAGCCACATACCCTACACATACCCATCATATCGCCACTTTTTGGCCCATCATGATCCTGCACATACCCTTACATCCATTTCACTACAAAAGTCTGGAAACCAATTTCATACATCTAGCTTCTTCTATACAATATTTTCATATTCAGGCTTCACTGAGGACTTATCTCCAATTAGCTACTTCAGCCATATATTTGAGAGTCCTTTGTGAACAAATTCTTCCAATTTCTTATGAATGTAGGTTTTAGTATGCTCAGTGGGTAAGACACTACTTGGAATTTGTGAAAATGCACCCTTGGGTTCCATTTTGTAAACCTTCCATGAAAACCTTCTGAAGATTCTCAATTGAGGTGTCTTAGAAACTTCAACCATAGTGGGAGTGGCCATTTTCCCTCAATTATTTTGTTTATGTTTATGGAAATTACTTTAATTCAAATCCACAGAGTATGGATAGCTACAAGTACCTTTTTCAAGCTTTGACGAAAACTAGGGTTTGATGCCAAATACTTTGAATTTCCTTCAACTCGCTTCAACTCGCTCTTATTTCTTCTGAATGTGTAAAAGTGATTTCACTCAACTTGAGTTTTCACTTTATGCCTTATCAATTTTCCCTAATTTCACATTTAATGCATTCCACCTTCAAAAAGCTGATAAACACTTTGTGAGTAAATTGTAAGCCCTAAAATGCTCCGCAAATCTCCAAAATTGCATGTTTTCTACCAGAATCTTTTCCAACACCTTCAAAATGACATATCTCATCACATATCTTTGTGTCACAACTTGACATCTTTTATATTGGAGGTTTATAATATTTCTTGGTAATTGCTCCCCCTAAATCCACTACTGGGTTTAGGTTTTAGAAGTACACCTACACCAAATGTAGGTACAAATGCATTTGATTTGTCCTTATTCTTAGGTTCTTTCTTTTTTCTTCCAAATTTTCTCCATTTCCTTTTTGACTTCAGTAGGATCCACTTTATTCATAGGTTTATTCCTCTGTTCCAGATTAGATTTCTTTCCATTTTTACTTCTGCAAAATCTTGAAATATGTCCTAGTTTATTGCAGGTGTAGCACACAACATTTTTTTGACCAGACTGATTTGAATTTAACCTTGATCTATACTGGTTAGATTTATGTCCAAATGCATAACATGTGTAGCAATAACCTTGAAAAGATTGAATCACTCCACTAGTATTGAATCTGTTCATCATTATCTATCTTTTGCACTCAACAGCTCTATGCCCAAACCTTTTGCAAGCAAAACATTGTCGAAAAAAGAATCCAACATCCCGATTCATTCTACTTCTACATTTTGTTGCTCTATGACTAAATTTATGCATGAAAAACACATACCATTGAAAGATGGGTACCTTTGACCATTAGGTTGTTTGATAGGGATCCTTATGTGTTAGAATTGGCTACGGAGATAGCCGCCCAAGAACGAGAGGCCAAATGGAAGGTACAAAGATAGAATATGAATATGAAAAGAATAAACTATATTCTTATCAATTATGATTCAATATTGTTGTTTAATGTAGTAGAGACCCCTTGGTTATATAGCTAGGGTGAGATACAAGATGACATAAGATTATGACAAGTTTCTTAATCATATGACATGAGACAATGTATCACTACTACCTAGGTCACATATGTTACAAATCAAAAGATAAGATAACAACTAATGACAACTAACACTTTCTAGAAAGATTTCTAAGACCTAAGTAAACTTAACATGTAAATAAGTCCCCTAGTAATGAATTAACTAGGTACACAACTTTATTTACACCAACAACCCCCCTTAAGTGAAACTTAGGGAGTAGTAGATTATTATGAAAATGACACAAAGATGGGTCCCGGCTAGAAGGTCCTATTAGGTACCTATGTGCATATACAAATGAAAAGGAAAATAAATCTCTTACAAACGGAGAAAAGGAGAAAACACAGTGGGACAAAAATCCTCCCCAAAAGAGATGAAATACAAAAAGGAAATGCTCGCAATGAAGAATGAGAAGTTCAAAACCCCATGTGAGCAAAAAGATCTCCCCACAAGAGAGAAGAATAAGAGAGACAAGGCAACCCCCCTTCAATGTTGAGTCTCCTACAATGATGGTAGAAGCTCGACATTGAATGTTGAAGATGATCCAATCTTGATGAACAACATTCCTCCCCTTAGGAAGAAACAAAACCGAGATGATATGTGGGATGTTAGGAAGATGGATGATGGATGATATATCTGAAGCATGCTCAAGTGTCTCTATGTCGATGTTGAAAGCTGACACACTCCAAATAGGATTTCTAGGCCAGACTGCAGAAGAGGAAAATCTAGAATCTAGTAGAGATGAATGTAGAATACAATCCAAAGACAAAGATATCCTCTCTGAAGAAAAAGAAGCCTCCTCCAAATGCTTTCCAAAAGTATCCACAGTCACGTCAAACTGCAAAGAATGGTCATGTAGAGATTGAATAAGATGGTCAAGGTGTTCCCTCACAACAAATGAAGAAGAATCTTCTCCATCAAAGAGAAAATGAATTTCATCAATGATGTCTCCAAAATTTCAAGATGAGACTCCACAAACAAGTCTAAAATATATGTTAAGAAGCCATTTAAAGTAGCCAAATTTGAAAGACAATGAATATCTTGCTATACTGAATCACAAGGAAGCAAAATTGTAGAATCAAAAGCATGCTCAGGTACAACAATAGATGATTATGTCAATGTTGAATTACAAGAGCCCTCATCCTCAAGATGTTGACTCATAGATGAAGAAGATGAACCCTCTAAATCTAGATTAGGAGCCATAGAAAGTAAAGTCTCAATAGATGTCTTTGTAGGAGGAAAAGGAGAAGGTTCTATGTCATCAAAAATACCATACCTTTCCTAATCAATAAGTGTTTCAGCTGTTTTATCATCAATAGGTCAAAACCCAGTGGGACAAAACTCCTCCCCAAAAGAGATGAAATACAAAAAGGAAATTCTCCCAATGAAGAATGAGAAGGCCAAAACCCCATGTGAGGAAAAAGACCCCCCCATAAGAGAGAAGAAGAAGAGAGACAAGGCAACCCCCTTCAATGTTGAGTCTCCTACAATGATGGTAGAAGCTCGAGATTGAATGTTGAAGATGATCCAATCTCAACGAACAACATTCCTCCCCTTAGGAAGAAAAAAAACCAAGATGATATGTAGGATGCCAGGAAGATGGATGATGGATTATATCTCTGAAGCATGCTCAAGTGTCTCTATGTCGATGTCGAAAGTCAACACACTCCAAATAGACGTTCTAGGCCACACTATAGAAGAGGAAAATCTAAAATCTAGTAGAGATGAATGTAGAACACAATCGAAAGAAAAAGATATCCTATCTGAAGAAAAATAAGCCTCCTCCATATGTTGTCCAAAAGTATCCATAGTCACATCAAACTGCAAAGAATGATCATGTAGAGATTGAATAAGAGGGTCAAGGTGTTCCCTCACAACAAATGAAGAAGAATCTTCTCCATCAAAGAGAAGATGAATTTCATCAATGATGTCTCCCAAATTTCAAGATGAGACTCCACAAACAAGTCTAAAACATATGTTAAGAAGCCATTTAAAGTAGCCAAATCTGAAAGACAATACATATCCTACTGTACTGAATCACAAGGAACCAAAATTGTAGAATAACAAGCATCCTTAGGTACAACAGTAGATGATTCTGTCAATGGTGGATTACAAGAGCTCTCAGTCTCAAGATGTTGACTCAAAGATGAAGAAGATGAACCCTCTAAATCTAGATTAGGAGTCATAAAAACTAAAGTCTCAATAGATGTCTGTGTAGGAGGAGAAGGAGAAGGTTCTATGTCATGAAAACTACCATACCTTTCCCAATCAACAAGTGTTTTAGCTGTTTTATCATCAATAGGTCAAAACCCAGTGGGACAAAACTCCTCCCCAAAAGAGATGAAATACAAAAAGGAAATGCTCGCAATGAAGAATGAGAAGGCCAAAACTCCATGTGAGGAAAAAGACCCCCCATAAGAGAGAAGAAGAAGAGAGACAAGGCAACCCCCCTTCAATGTTGAGTCTCCTACAATGATGGTGGAAGCTTGACATTGAATGTTGAAGATGATCCAAGCTCGATGAACAACATTTCTCCCCTTAGGAGGAAACAAAACCAAGATGATATGTAGGATGTCAGGAATATGGATAATGGATGATTTCTCTGAAGCATGCTCAAGTGTCTCTATGTCGATTTTGAAAGCCAACACACTCCAAACAGGTGTTCTAGGCCACACTACAGAAGAGGAAAATCTAGAATCTAGTAGAGATGAATGTAGAACAAAATCCAAAGATAAAGATATCCTCTTTGAAGACAAAGAAGCCTCCTCCAAATGTTGTCCAAAAGTATCCATAGTCACGTCAAACTGCAAAGAATGATCATGTAGAGATTGAATAAGAGGGTCAAGGTGTTCCCTCACAACAAATGAAGAAGAATCTTCTCCATCAAAAAGAAGATGAATTTCGTCAATGATGTCTCCCAAATTTCAAGATGAGACTCCACAAACAAGTCTAAAATATATGTTAAGAAGCCATTTAAAGTAGCCAAATTTGAAAGACAATGAATATCCTATTGTACTGAATCACAAGGAACCAAAATTGTAGAATCACAAGCATCCTTAGGTACAACAGTAGATGATTCTGTCGATGCTGAATTACAAGAGCCCTCAACCTCAAGATGTTGACTCATATATGAAGAAGATGAACCCTCTAAATCTAGATTAGGAGCCATATAAACTAAAGTCTCAATAAATGTCTCTGTAGGAGGAGAAGGTGAAGGTTCTATGTCATCAAAACTACCATACCTTTCCCAATCAACAAGTGTTTCAGCTGTTTTATCATCAATAGGTTAAAACCCAGTGGGACAAAAATCCTCCCCAAAAGAGATGAAATACAAAAAGGAAATTCTCCCATGAAGAATGAGAAGGCCAAAACCCCATGTGAGGAAAAATACTCCCCCATAAGAGAGAAGAAGAAGAGAGACAAGGAAAGCCCCCTTCAATGTTGAGTCTCCTACAATGATGGTAGAAGCTTGACATTGAATGTTGAAGATGATCCAATCTCGATGAACAACATTCCTCCCCTTAGGAAGAAACAAAACCAAGATGATATGTAGGATGTTAAGAAGATGGATGATGGATGATATCTCTGAAGCATGCTCAAGTGTCTCTTTGTCGATGTTGAAAGCTGACACACTCTAAACAGGCATTCTAGTCCACACTGCAGAAGAGGAATATCTAGAATGTAGTAGAGATGAATGTAGAACACAATCCAAAGACAAAGATATGTTCTCTGAAGATAAAGAAGCCTCCTCCAAATGCTGTCCAAAAGTATCCACAATCACTTCAAACTGCAAAGAATGCTCATGTAGAGATTGAATAAGAGGGTCAAGGTGTTCCCTCACAACAACTGAAGAAGAATCTTCTCCATCAAAGAGAAGATGAATTTCATCAATGATGTCTCCCAAATTTAAAAATGAGACTCCACAAACAAGTCTAAAATATATTTTAAGAAGCCATCTAAATAGCCAAATTTGAAAGACAATGTATATCTTGCTGTACTTAATCACAAGGAACCAAAATTGTAGAATCACAAGCATCCTCAGGTACAATAGTAGATGATTCTGTCAATGCTGAATTACAAGAGCCCTCAGCCTCAAGATGTTGACTCATAGATGAAGAAGATGAACCCTCTAAATCTATATTAGGAGCCATAGAAACTAAAGTCTCAATAGATGTCTCTATAGCAGAAGGAGAAGGTTCTATGTCATCAAAACTACCATACCTTTCCCAATCAAAAAGTGTTTCAGCTATTTTATCATCAATAGGTCAAAACTCTACAAGTGGAGTAGGAAAATCCTCAACAGGATCCTTTGCGAATGGAGGTTCATTTGAGTCTCCATACATCTCCCAAAGTTTGGTCATAAGGTCACGAGGGATCTCAATACCATCAATGGCCATTTGTGTATCAATATCACAACTAAAACCAATTACTCCTGGGATATGTTTTATTTTTATGTCCCAGAAAACTCTCTTCCATTTTGATGAAGGTTTAGGAACTAGTCCATAGAGATATGTCAAAAGATTAAGTCATCTACAATGTGTTAGGATTCCATCTTTCCAAGACTTAAAGTTCCATCGATTTAACCTTATTACAAAAGGATGTTTTTTTATTCCCATTTTAAACTCCTCCACTTTAGTCACACTATAGACCAATCAAGAGACATAAGCCAACAAAGGAAAAATATTATCCCCCAAATTACTCAATGATGAAACTCCTCAAGCAATATCTAATTTGGCACTTTATACTTAGTGCATTTACACATGCTACTTGCTAAAAATAGTGAAGTGGTCTTGATCTTGGTACATGCAGATGCCAAATTTGGCAACATAATCAAAGTAAAAATTTTATAGTAGATAAGATCAAACTGATTACACCATTGGAAAGTACACAAAAAATTATGCACTTTAAAAAAATCACCCAAAAATGTTACCGTAGGAGCAAGATATGAGCTCCTGAAGTTTCCAAAATGAGGAGGAAGTAGAAACACCTGTGAGAATTTGTAATTTCATGAAAATCCAAACACAAAAACCAAAATCTGATTGCACCATTGTGAAGAGCGTGAAAAATTAGCCCAAATAGAAAAATGCTTGAGAAAAGGAGTCAAAATGAGCACATTATGAGCCTTCAAAGTTGAATTGCAAAATCAAAAAGCTCATTAGTAACGGGGGAATTTTTTTTTAGGATGCTAACATCATCACTGACGTGATGATGATGTCAAAATAATAGTGGATTAAAATTGATGGCTTGATGCCCGTCAAAAAAGAATATTCTTCTTAGTAGAAATATTCCACTAAACCTGAGCTTGAATTTGATGTTGAGAACGTCATCATGGGTCAATGGAATCTCCAAGGAATATTTTGCAGAGTCTTTAGAAGAATCTGGAATATTCTTCAAATTGACTGTCAGATTTTTAATAGTGTTAGAACTTTCAAATTTTCCGCCATTGGTTATTTGACCGCCAGATTCTTACCAAATGCTACCCAAATTTTTTATTTATACCAACCAGATATTTTGAATGAACTATCTGCGGTTTTTATTCACTGGTTGTGCCACGCGTACATGGTACAAAGGTATAGTTTGTAGACCAAAAAGTCTGCGGACTATGTACCATTTAAAAAAAAAAAACTTTTACAATCCCCTTTTTAAAAGAAAACTATGATTTTTTATAAAAAAAATATTTTTTCTTTTGCAGAAAAAATATTTATTTTTTACAAATAAAATCATACCGTTGTCATAATGATGACCTGAGGGGCTGTACGACTCTCTGGGAAAAAATGTTTTGCCTCATCGGACAACTGCTCCAAATTTGACGAATTGACAATTGATCTTAAGGTTTTTGGCCCTTCTAGACATGATGTCAGGGTCAGATTTGACCCAAAATTCTCCAAAAATGTAGCTATCTTCTAGATCTAGCAACCACTCTTCAACTTCAAACCCTAATAGATTTGACATCATATGTCTGATTTAGATGAAATAAAAGAAAAAATCAACTTTCTCGAACACTCCAAACATAATGGTGATCTTAGATTTGCATTAGAAAGCTTCGATTTGAACTTGTAATAAAGAGCCAAAAAGGGAAGCCCCCAAATCTAGTATTTCTATCATTTTTTTTTGATTCTCCAGGTCATCATACGATGCAAGAGAAGAGCATACTCAACTTTTCAAGATTTACCATCTCTCTTCAAAAGAAGACTATCCAATGGCACCCAACCTGCTCTAATACCATGTTAGAATTGGATATGGAGATAGCCACCCAAGAACTAAAGGCCAAATGGAAAGCACAAAGAGAGAATACGAATATGACAAGAATAAATTATATTCTTATCAATTATGATTCAATGTTGTTCAATGTAGTAGAGACCCCTTGGTTATATAGCCAAGGTGAGATACAAGATGCCATAAGATTATGACAAGTGTCTTAATCATATGACATGAGACAAGTTATCACTACTACCTAGGTCACATGTGTTACAAGTCAAAGTTAAGATAACAACTGATGACAACTAACACCTTCTAGAAAGATTCCTAGCACCTAAGTAAACTTAACATGTAAATAAGTTCCCTAGTAATGAATTAACTAGGTACAAGACTTTATTTACACCAACATTCTAGTATTGATCCTTTGATTCTTGATCTATCTACCATTGTCTTGAGTCTTCCTTTGTCAACCTTATTAGGAGTTTGATTTGATTTTGAGCTTTTTCCTTCTTCAAGTCCTAAACCACCTTTATCCTTAGAGGGTTTCTGAAGAGAAATCAACTCATCAAGCATTGTAGAATTTGTTTTGAATTTTTCCTCATGAGCTCTTTCCTTTTCCAAGTTATACCTTAGGGTTACCACTTCTTGTTTAATCTTTGTGCATTCATCAATCTTTCTCCGAGTTTCAGTTTTTCGATAGTCCTAAATTATTTTCTTTTCTTCCAGTTGCACCTTTAGTCTGATGATGTCTTCATTTGATTTTTTCAACTGATCACTGACTTTTCTATGCCTTTCTTTGAATTTATTGATGCACTCATTTGATTCTTTTAAGTTCTCCATCAGAGTTTCTTTCTCATTTTCAATTTTGTCCAGATCTTCAAGAGCAACATGGATTTCTTCAGCTGCAAAGATCTCTTTTGGAGGAACATGACCCCTTTTTTTAGCCATGTGTTCAAACTTCAAGATCTTCCTTAAGTTGTTAAACTTCTCCAAAAGAACCAAGCTCTGATACCAATTGTTGAACACCCAAAATACTAAGGGGGGGCTGAATCAGTATTCTACTAAACCATTTAACTGCTAACCATTCAATAATTAAAACATATCTAGCTACAATTGTAAACAAAAACATAAAAGGAATCATAACATCACATGACACATGAACACTAGGATTTTTTACATGGAAAACCCAGAATGGGAAAAACCACGGTGAGGATTAACTCACAATATATTATAACTAGTCATAAGATATTACAGGGGCACATTGCCAGGACACACTATCCTTGAAAGGCTTATAGCCTAAAAAGATTACAAAAAGAAGTATGGCTCACTGCCAAAAGATGAACTGAAAGAATACACCTTCTATGTGCTGAGTTTAGTTCCAATTAAGCTATGGAATACAAAATCCAACACCAATTTGTAGGTTCACAACAACTATCAACAACTTTGCACAATGTCACACTATTGTGCATCACTACTTATTACTTGTCGTATCACTCACATACATTATCTACTTTGTATATCTCTAGTAAAAAATATTGAACATACATATATATACCAACTTACATCAACATACATCAATAAGGTCAGCCTAATTGAGTGTATACATAATCGATTCAAGGTAGCTTGTCGGCTCAGACCATAACTTCTTTCGTGCTAAAAGAAAATACATGCAAGACATAAATTAGGTCAGCTTGGACCTAATAAAGATCTCTTTAATTATCCACAAAGTGTACACCACTTATCCATGTCATCCGAAGGAATATGCAAAGCCTATATACCATATTTTTGTCATTTATATCTTTCAGCTCATTCAACCAAAATCGTTGAAAGCTCATCCAAGATGGAATTATTAGTCCTAAACAACATATTAAAGCCACATAAGTCAATGTTCCAATATGAGCAATTCCAGACTAGATTACTAGATTAGAAAAACAAAAGCATTGTTTACCAGATAGACAAAATTTGTCACAAACAATGTTGGCATCAATGAAAACATACCCGAAGGATTCTTCATCCTTCACACATTTAGTGTTTGGATTCAAATTTTACATTTAGTCATTTATCATTTTCGTTCAAATTTAGAATATTTGAATCGATCTAGATCATTTTTATGATCATAAAATTTTAACTTCAAGCAATTAAGTTTTTTTTTTTTTGGTTGGAGCCCATGTTTCTATCCCTTACTAAAAAATTTGAGTCAATTGAAGTGCAACTTATTTCAAATTACTCAATATGGTGGTGTATTTAAGAATAATCCAAATATAATAAAATAATATCTAGGTATTAATTGATCAAAGTAAGAGTGGCAAGGTATGATGGTTAAGTTGTGTTGTTATTCTTGTCATCAAGGTCCAAACCCCATTGGGGTGTTATTGTTCATAATTTAGATTGGGATGATGTCCCTTGTTTGTAACCTCACTAGTTCATAGCTCGAGATCAAAAGCATTACCCCTCTTAATAAGAAAAAATGAGAAAATGTATAAATTAATTGCAAACGGAGGAACCCACAATAGTGTGACACTTTTTTCTTGAAGCAAAATACTGAAAAATCATTTAAAACTAAATTGTCACCTTTTATAACATGTAACAAATAATTTTTAATAATTTAAAGATGATGTGAACTAATCATACAAATTTCAAATGCCCCACAATTGGCACGTACTATTGTAGATCTACCCAAATGCTAAAAAGGATTGCATTAAGAATTTAATCGTATTTATAAGAACAAAGTGCACAATTGTCTTTGCTTTGGTGTTTGATTCATCATTATTAAATCAATCTCTTTATGGATCTAATTAAAGATAAAATGACCCTTATAATTTTTTAAATTATTCAAAAGTATTTATAAACTTTGCTAAAACCCATCTTGATTTCAATACTAAAAAAAATTCCTTTTCCTAAATCATCAATATTTTGCTAAAACCACTATAAAATATACATGAATTAAACCTAAAATTATTTAAATATACTAGACTAGAAATCCCTTGGATCAAAGTATTGACACTATTTCTAATATGTCCCTTCTAGCTATCTTTTGATTCATTTTACAAGCCTTTTAGTGATCATTAGTTTTGAATGATTCGATGGCCCTCTTTGAATCTTATCATAGAAATTTTAATTTGTGATCTTCTAGTTTCTTCCATTTCATTGAGTTAAAATTTTATCTGTCTTGAGCTTTAAGGTCTTTCAACAATGACTTATCTCATAGTGTTTATTTTATTTGAAACCCCATGCCTTATTTTTCAATTTCCATGTTAGATTGATTTTTATTAGTCCCTTGAACCATTGTGACAATTCATATGAATGTGCCATCTACATGTGATTTCCACATATGTGAGATCAATGATATTAAGTATTCAATGAACTATGCAGTGATCAACTATCTTCCAAGCTCAAAAGGTCTAAGCATCATTTTAGAAATTTTGATCATTTGGCTCAAAAATTCTTGTCATATTATAACTTGAAAGGAATATATTTTTAATTATGAACTTAATTTCATGCTAACTTCCTTTTACTTTTAGTTTTGAATTTTACTTTCAAGCTATGGTGTCAAAAATTGCATACCCTTTCAATTTTACCTACACTTTTCTATCCACTTTAATGTCCACTCCCTTAGTATTTATGTAGGCTCATCTTAGCCCTTTCATCAACATTTTTACTATCAGGATGCTTAAGACCCCTTTCTAGTAGCTATCTTTGTGTGTTAGATTCACATTAATCTTATACTTGCCTTGTTTCCTATAATTTTTTAGCATGATTTATTTGGACACTAGCATGCTGTGATGACATCTATGCATGGCGCTAGTGTCCCATGATGTTTTAATGTTCAAAAGCTCATTCTTGAATTTTTTTCCACTTCTCACCTATCTTGGTAAGTGGAAACAACTTAGGACAACTTGTAATGACTCAAAAATCTCCCTTTCCCTCCTCTTCTCTCTTTATAATCTATCTTTTCACTTCATTGGTCTCCCTTGAACTCTCTTCGATCTTGGAAATTCTCTTGGTCTCTCTCTCAAAAAAATATCTCTTTTTCTCAAGCTTGCATAACTCTCTATAGCTTGCTACAATAGTCTCAAGCTCTCGTAACACTCTTTACACCTCTCTTGGCTCTCACAACACTTTGTCTCTCTACCTTCCTTGATCATTTTAAAGTAATATCTATTTTTCTTATGTCTTTGAGCATCTTGGGATTTATCACATCTCTTATCTATGCATTTATCATCTTGTCTATTTATCTTTCAATCTATTTATCTAATTGGTTGTTTGTGGAGGTGGAAACACCAAAGTGGGGTTTAACTAAGGAAAACCCCTAAACAACCCCAACCATTTTCTTGTCTCTATGTGTGTGTAGGTTTTAAATTTTTAGCTTTGTGAGAGGCTTCATTCATGGAAATTCTATGAGTTCTTCTCTTCCTTTCCAATTCATTACATTTATTTCATTTCATTTAATATGTGCTTGTTATTTCATTTTTTGTTATTTCTATTGTTCTATTAGCTTAGTATATCTTTAAGATTTTATTTTCTGAATAGTCATTAAGTTCATTGTTGTCTTTGTTAGTGAACTATGTTTTGAGTTTGTTGTCTTTGTTAGTGAACTATGTTTTGAGTTCGTGCAAGACTACAATGCACTGTAGGGATGTTCATGTGCCATGTTTTCATCCTTGGCCAAGAGCATGTTATTTTTCTCAAGAGATATCTACAACTTACTCTTTTAGTTTCTAAAACTATAATCCTCTAAATCAACATAAATCATAAAATATAAAGAAAACTCCCCTTGTCTTCCCACCTGGTTCACCTGAGCATTGATCCCTAAGGTAGTCGAGTAACTTTCTCTCTTCGACATCACATCATTTCGAGGTGTCAAATTTCCTCCTCTACTCAAGAATTATAGTAATAATACTAGAAAATTCCCTTACATTCATTATATATCCTTTCTATCATTTAACATTTATTTTCTTGATGCATGTGGTGAGGAGAGATATTAAATCTATTTGTAAAAATTATTCATATAGTACAAAATGATGTTTGGTATTTGGAGAATAATTGTTCCCTCTAAGTACCTAAGGTATTACTAGGTTTGGGGGTGGTATGTTATTCATTTTGCACCCAACTAGTTATGTTTTGAAGAAATCAAGGTTTCTATGTAAGTAATTTAAATTATTTAGTCAAATATTTGACATCATCTATGCTACTTGTCTATAACTTGATATACTAGGACCATGGGATAGAATGATGAATGAGTTGAAAAGAAAA